>JAHLJS010000008.1:6949656-7549656 GCA_038502445.1 Eremochloa ophiuroides
TGTTTGGTTAGCCAGTCCATGCCTAAGATGACATCTAAGCTATTGGAGGGTAGTAGGGTTAGGTCAGCTCGAAAGTCAAGTCCCTCGATTGTGATTATCACTCCCCTACATATGTGAATGCTTCTGAAGGTTCCTAAGGGCGAGCTAGTTAGGATGGGGTTTGCTCTCGGGGTTACAGGTATGTTATGCTTACGTGCATATGCAGATGAAATGTATGAACATGTAGCTCCCGAATCGAACAGAACTGTAGCCATGTTACCCTGAACTAGGAACGTACCGTACACAGCATCAGGTGCAGCTTCAGCTTCCTCAGCGGTCATGTGGTTCAGTCTTCCTCGGGTAGCAGATCCCCGGTTCGGTGTGCCCTGTGCAGCTGCTGGTGCGCGGTTGAGGTCGGGGCACACAGCCACACGGTGTCCAGGCTTTCCGCATCCGAAGCAAGTGAAGGGCGCACTGCCTGCTGTAGCTGTCGCAGGAGCCTTCCAATTGCTTGTCCTTGGCGTGTTGGTAGCGGGGGCGGGTGTGTTCTGCACAGCTCGAGTCGGCGCAGGGTAGGTCTGAGCGGGGCGGTGATAGTTGCTGCTGCTGGTACCACCACGGCTCGTTCCCGAAGAGGGTCCCTGGCGGGTTCGAAAAGGCGGAGGTGCACCTGTTCGCTGTCTCTGAGGTGGAGCAGTGCGAGCGGGTCCCTCAGAGCGGCGCTTCTTTCCCTTGTTCTGGGCCTCGAATTCCAGTCGTGCTTCCATGCGATCCTTCTCAATCTCAATACAGCGGTCAATCAGCTCACGCAGAGTGTAGCTCTTGTTCCCTGACAGAGCCAACCTGATCTTGGTCTGAAGTCCCTTCCTGTAGTAGTACATCTTTTCCTTCTCGGAACTCACGCAAGACGCAGGTGCGTAGCGGAGCAAGCAGTTGAAGCGGGTGGTGTACTCGTGGATCCGATCAGCTCCCTGGGAGATGTTACGAAACTCGTTCTCCTTGGCCTCCATGACTCCCTCAGGAATGTGGTGGTCACGGAAAGCCTCGGTGAACTCATCCCAGTCAATGCGGGCTGGATCCTCGTGAGCGCTGGTGTAGTTGTCCCACCATGCCCGTGCAGCACCGGTCAGCTGGTGGCTAGCAATCCCAACACACTCCTCGTCGGAGCAAGTGGTCAGGTCCAGCTTCTTCTCCATCTCTTTAAGCCAATCGTCGGCAGCGAGGGGATCGCTGTCGGTCCCGTCGAAGGTAGGTGGCCTCAGCTTCAGGAAACCCTCCAGTTTCCTTTGGAAGTCATTCTGGGGTGGCCCGTGGTGCCTGTTCATCCCAGCAGCTATGGCATTCAGCAGCTGGGTCTGCTGAGCCATCACTTCCGCCAACGTCGGTGGCGGCGGCGGTGGCGGAGGCACGTTCTCGCCTTGTGGTGGCGGATCGTTCACCGGCGGTGCATTCTCTGCCCGGCGCAGCTCTTCTTCCAGGTTAACTCCAGCACAGTCTGCCAGCTGGGCGTCCACGGTTGCGACCACGCCCACGTCCTGGCGCAGGCGCGGGGGAGGGCTGGCGGTTCTCCAAACGCGCAGAACGTCTCATCGACATCTGAAATTATTAGGTACGTGCTCAGTGCAGTAATAATCTTGTAGTTGTTTAAGTAGGAGTTAGATGTTTTCAACGATTTAAATGAATTAAAACATTTTTCATGCTATCCTACACTCAACCAAAGAAGCTTAGAGAACCATAAGAAGCATAAGATCCAAATGTCACTCATCACATGGTTATTATTACATAAAGGATGTTCCTAGCTGCTAAGAAGATCGTGCTATGCGCAGATAGCCAAATGACAGGATAACTCATGGTATCACTAGTCTAAGGGCCACGCAGGGTCCCATAAGCTACTGGTGCATAAGGTCGAGTACGGCGTCGGGTATGCGGCTGTCCTCTGCCTCGATCTCGTCGTCGGTCATGGTCAGGCGCTTGACATAGTCGAGTGCTACTGCTAGCTCTGGAGTGGCCTCAATCTCCTGCATCCTTTGAGACGGACACGCTCTCAGGTTGAGCGTAGTGGGTGGTATGCGGAAGTCTCCCTCCCGGGGCTTCACCATCTCCAGTGGGGGAAGCGAACTCTGTACCTTCCGGACCTCAATAGCTCTCCTGGCGTCGGACTGCTTCCAAGCTGTCTCTGTCCTCCGTAGCTTGTCCTTTAGGAACTCCACCATCTTCACGCGGTCGATCAGAATCCCTTGGTTGCGGGTGGACTTGTCCTCGGCTTTCTCCAACTGCTTTTCCAACTCCTTGATCCTGGAACGCAACGTGATCATCTCGACTACTCTGTCTCTGCTCCTCTGCTCCCTCTCAGCAAGTGCTCTCTCCTTGTCGTCCAGCCTCCTCTGTAATTCCAACACTCTGCTGTTCAGGTAGTCATTGCGAAGCCCAAAATCTCCGATCTTGTCTCGCAAGTCGGCGATCTCGGCTCGGTGTAACTCATCACGGCGCTGCATCTCCAACTGCAAGTCAGTGACTGCTCTGCTCAAACTCTCCAGGGTCTGAGTCCCTTTCTGCAAACTGTCCTCGACCTCTGCCATGCGTGCTCGGTCACGCCGCCTCCTTTGCTCCAATGAGCTGATGAACTCGTCCTGCTCCTGGAGGTGGTGTGCCACTGTGCGTAGGCAAGGGTCAGTCTCGGCCTGAACGATCTGGCTGGTGTACAGAATCCTCTGGATGGGGTCAGGGTGCAGCTCCAAGGCCTGAGGTAGCAGACGGAAGTGGGTCCCCTTAAGGTACTCGTATGCTGTGTACACAACTGCGCGTAGTACCTTGCGGGAGACAGACTGTACTCCGTCCTCCACAGTCTCTCCAGCAGTGTAGTCAGTAAAAACCGGCATTCCTGGAAGGGTCAGGCTGACGGGTGTCTCAACTCTGGTAGTGACAGGTCCTTCAAACCTCTCAGCCTCGACAAGCTTCCCTCGGCTGAAGTACTGGATCTGGTCAGACGGTGCTCCCAGCTCCTCCAGCACCTGGCGTAGTACCATGGCAAATCCGCCGTGGTTCCTCCCATTGATCGGGATCTCGATAGTGCCGTCGTGCAGTGGACGAAGTGGTGGTCCAAGGCTGGTCATCTGCAAATTTTTCAAGAAACGGATTAGCAGGTCCTTGTATTAGATAAGCCATTGCATAAAAAGTGAATGCAAGGTCGGTAATATAACCGAAAGAGAGTCTGGCTTCCTATTCTAACGTCCATTTTCTATGGGTCTCGTCCTACAGTCAAGTATGGCTCTGATACCAACTAGAAACGACCTCGATTTCCACGAAGGGAAATCCACAGGCTCGAATTGTAATTCAACAGATTGCTTGGGACAATCCATGAAATTACCCATATCTCAGTTGCCACCAGGATCCATACAACGGTAAATAAGTCTTACATAAATATTTATTACATCGCCACACTGGCGGAATCAACAATCAGAGAAGCTTTAGAAGATGCGGAAGCGATTCATCCTTCACGGCCAACTTGAGTGTAGCACGTGACCCTATTCCTCGTCATCATCTCCCTCGAAGTCGTACTCATTCTCGTCACCTGACAGCAAATTTATCAGTACGATTTGTACTGGCCACGGAGCCCACCTATGCAGCATTTGCTTTGTGGAAAGTGGATGCAAGGCTATACAAGCAGACCTATAGGCTGAGGTTTTCCTATGCAGCTGTAATCAATGTTTAATTAGTCAAGTTTTATCACCAGTTAACACCATCATCCCTTTTCCCATCACCACACCTCACATACCCACACCTCACTCTCATTCGACAGGCCCAACTCCCTCTCGGGCCTATCTCAGCGGCACACTACCACAACGGGTACACTGCCGGAAAAATGTCATCCAGGGGGAGAAGAGAACACTCACTACACTAGTAGAAGCTTCACAGGAAAGGTCCATAGCCAACAGGTTGGCATATGTATCGATCGATCAACCGTACACTCTGCAGAGGTTTCACTACCCACAAGATTAGCCATCATAGGTGTTGCGCAAACACCTAGGCAGAATTCCGGGTGCTTGCTTGCCTAGGTCGATGCCACCCTACCACTCAGCCCTGGGATATTCCGGATCCTACACCGTTATGCTGAGACTGGGAGACACAGTACCGGGCCCATCCAGTGGTACTGTGCATCTAGAACGGAACGGGAACCCATCGACCGTCTCCGCCCACCCTTATCACCTCTCAACCTAGCAGTAGTGGCACCGTCCTACCAAGTAGTCCAGCCGTCTCCCGCCCATCAGAAGCGAGTGAGTAGAAAAGGATTCCCATGAACCTGAAACTAGTCCATCCTAGGTTTGACCAAGCAGGCATCTCCACTTAGGGGATACTCTCCCCGTGCTATCACAGCACCTCCGTCCACGGGCTTCAAACCACCAAGGCTATCCCACCCGGAACCTCCTCAACAACTTTACCCGCCACAGGTATCTCACTTGGGGATGCCCAGGTTGCACCCCTGGCACGACTTGCCCCATGGGCTTGTCTCACATCCCACTTGGTCGACATCAACCCTTACCACGCACCCAAGACGCACGCAGCACTCTCTCCCAGTGGTTATAATCAGTTATACACCGTCCCAATTCCACCACATAGCATATAGCAATGCAGTAAGTAGTGGAAGAGTAACAGTAAAATAAGCAGCAGCTAACCTAACAGCGGATAGCAGGGTAAAGTCTTATCAAGGCAGGGAATTCAAATATACTACCATGCAACCAATCCATACATAATCATAAAGCAATAGCAACAATGTCATTTGCAATGCGTAATAGGATCTAAGGATTTGGTGGGACGTGGCACCTTCGTAGTCGTCTCCTAGCTCTTGGAAGTACTCGTGGTCGTCTTCCTTAGTCAGATCCTCCTCCGGCTCTGAAATCGAACACGAAATAGTCGCGTCAGCGACTCCTATAGAGTATTTCAGAAAAATCCAATAAAACAAAGAGCCAAATGCACACAAACATAGTCTTAGATTGTAGATCTCATTTTCCTGAGAATTTTGATATATGGTGCGCAATTTTTGGTCATCGTATGAATAAGTTATGAATTTCCGAAGATTATCCTATTTTCTGAAAATGGGAAAACTGGTCGGTAAATCAGGGGCAGCTCGGGATTGGTCCACGTGGCGCGCGGGTCCAGTAGTGCGGCAAGTGGCGCCTCAACAAAACACAGACCCGATGGTCGCCCACCAGGTGTTCGATGCTGGTTCCCAGAGAGTTGCCGGAGTTGGCGTAGCTCGGCGTGGCTCGGCGGTGGTCGGTGGTAGCTCGGCTGTGGTTGGGGGTATCTCGGCGGAGCTCGGCGGTGGTCGGGGGTAGCTCGGCGGGGCTCGGCATAGTTCGGCGTACCTCGGCGGGGCTCGGGCAAATCGGAAATTCGCGGCGCCGAGGGTGCCGTTCTCCCGAGGTCTCCCGGGGGGGCTCGGGCGAATCGGAGATTCGGTGCGCCCGAGGGTGCCGTTCTCCCGAGGTCTCTCGCGGAGGCTCGGGCGAATCGGAAATTTGGGCGCCCGAGGGTGCCGTTCTCCCGAGGTCTCCTGCGGAGGCTCGGGCGAATCGGACATTTGGGCGCCCGAGGGGGCTGCTCTCCCGAGCTCTCCTGGGGAGGCTCGGGCGAATCGGAGATTTGGTGCGCCGAGGGTGCTGCTCTCCCGAGCTCTCCTGGGGAGGCTCGGGCGAATCGGAGATTCGGTGCTAGCAGGGTTCCAGGGCGTCTGTTCAAGGCGGCGGTGTCTCTCCGGTGCGGCGGACGATGACAGGGCGGCGATGACCATATTTCGGCAAGGCAGGGCTCGGCTTTCTAGCGGCGGTGCCGAGGCAGACTTGGCGAACCTCGGCGGCCTTTCTCCGCAGCGCGAGGCGACCGGGGGTACTCGGAACGGATCTTAGGCGAGGCGGAACGTGTCGGCGGCGATGTCGTCGCGACTGTGAGGTTCCGGCGGGGCTAAGGAGGTCTTCTAGGGGATGTATACGCGTCCAGGGTCTATGGCGATGGTATACCAACTACCAATTTTTGGCTACCGAGCTTTCCAAGGTGCTCGGTTGTGGCGGCGGCGTGTCGCCGACGACGGCGGAAAGCGGCATCGCGGCTACGGCCAAGTATTGGTTCAATCGAATGCGGTCTTGTCAAATTGGTGAGGCCAGAGAGGCATACAACACTCTGGTGGCGAACTTAGCCATGGCATGACCTTCTTCTGGCGACGGCTCGCGGCGGCGCTCCGGTAAGGTCGCGGCGCACGCGGCCAAGGCGATTCAGGCTTCCTCTAGCGCTTAGATCCGCGTAGCTAGCTCGAGGGGGTCGTGGCGGTGCTCCACGACGCTCTAACCTATACGGTTGCTAGACGGATTGCTCGGAACGGGTGATTCGGCGTCGGAACGCGTCGGTGGTGAGCGCGCTCCGCCGAGAACGCGTCGTGCTGCGTTCTCGGTCTAGCAAGCTTGTAGTCCGGGGGTTTCGGCCGGTCGAATGAGTGCATGGTGCAGGTGATCTTCCCGAGCCGGTAAAGGCTCGTGCCTGCGCGTCCCGAGGGTGGAACGCCATGGAAAAAGCAGGGCAAGGTTCGGACGTGGCGTGCGGTGGCTCACCGTGGTGTCGGTGAAGCTAGGATGGCGGTGCAGTGGCGAGTCGGAGCCGTGCAGAGCGATCGCAGTGCCGTGCCGCTCCTCGTCCGCAGCTCGGGCTTCTCCTCCGTGTCCGGCTCCGGCATGCTCCGCGGCGGCGGCGCTCCGGCAGCTTCTCCTCCTCTGCTCCGCCCTTCTCCTACGCTCTCTCTCTCGGTTTGGTGCGGTGTGCCGGTCTGTGCTGCGGTGGCGGCGAGGGGAAATGAGGGTAAGGCTTCGGGGTGCTCCAATTTATAGGCGAGCTTGGCCAGCTCCAATGGCGAACGGTCCTGATTGCGCTCGGCCGATCGAAGGGCCGTGGCTCGAGTGGATCTAGGGCTCCGGATGGGCGCGGGTTCGCTTGGCGGCCAAGAAAGGAGGGGACAGGAGGGGGACAGCGGGGTCAGGGCTCTGCCATGCTGTCGGCTGTGGGACCGGGGTCACGCCATTCGCGCGACACCCCCGGCAGGCGCGTCGCCTTCGTGAGGAAGAAGAACAGTGGGGGGGGCGAGAGCGGCTGACAGGCGGGGCCGGGTTGGCAGCGAGCGCGAGCGCGAGCGCGTGTGTGCCGGTCGTGCGCGTGCGCTGCCGAGCCGCGACGTGGGCCGCGCGCGGTGAGATGAGGAGAGGAAGGTCGGGCGGGCTTGGGCTGGCTTAGCGACCCGGCTGGCCGAAACGAATGGCTGGCCTAACTCTCTTTCTCCTTTTCTATTTTCAGTTTAGTGTATATATACATATATTGCCCATTTTAATTATTGAGTAAATACAAACATAAATTGCAATAAATCCCAAATGTGATGCATAAGTTATTATTCTATGTGAATGGAATTAAAATGCAAACTACACTCCTTTATTTACCAATTTCATAATGAAACCTATATGCTTGCACAAGAAAAATGGGTTTTCACAATAAATAAATGAAAAATTTTAATTGGTTGGGATTTTTAGGTTGTGTGGATTTTTAGGGTTGTTACACCAGCCCAGCCCAACCGGCCCACCTCTTTTCCCTTTTCTTCCCGCGCGCGAGCCAGCTGGCCCAAGTTGCGGCCCAACCCCGCGCACACGCGCGATGCCGACCGCACACGCGCGCATCGCTGCCGCTGACAGCTCGGCCCTGCCTGTCAGCTGCTGCTCTCCCCTTCGCCCTGTTTCTCTTCCACCCCGCGACGCCCACGCAAATGGCGTGACCCCGACCCCACGCGGCCGACCAGCCCACGCTCTGACCCGCCTGTCCCCCGCCTGTCGCCAACCCTTGGCGGCCAAGGAACCACCGCAGCCGCGACCGCAACCCTAGCCCGAGAGGCCGTAGCCGCCCGATTCCCCACGATGGATCATGGCTGCTCGCCATGAAATGGCCCGAGCTCGTGAATAAAAGAAGAGCCACCCGAACCTTCGTCTCGATCCCACACGCCGCCGAGTGAGAGAGGAAGAAGGAAGAAGGGCGTAGCAGAGGAGGAGGAGCTGCCGGGGCGCCGCCGCCGAGGAGCACGCCGAGCCGGACGCGGAGGGGAAGCCGGAGCGACGTCGCAGAGCACCATGGCATGGCGAACAACTGCACGGCAATGACTCGACACGGCCCCGCTATCCTATCGCCACGCGACACCACGGTGAGCTGTCCGCGCTCCATGTCCAACCCTGCCCTACTGATCGCCATGGCGTTCCACCCTTGGAACGCATAGGCACGAGTCGCCACCGACTCCGGATAAACACCAACACAGCGCACACACGCGACCGGCCAAAGCCCTCGGATTACGAGCCTTGCAAAACCGGGAACGCAGCACGTCGCGTTGTCGGTGGAACGCGCTCGCCACCGAACGCGTTCTGACACTGATTTGCGTGTTCCGAGCATCACCGACCACCTTCGGGATAGGCTAGTCATTGTGGAGCATCGCCACAACTTCCCCGTGCTATCTACCTAGCAGAGGCGCCATAGGAAGCCCCGTTCGCCTTAATTTGCAAGAACCGCACCTCACCGGAGCGCCGCCGTGGACCGGAGCCAAAAGGAGGCCAAGCCTCGACTCTAAACCACTGCTACCCGGTTGAATACCTCTCAAAGCACACGAGATAGAAGGAGCCGAGCCCCGTTTTGCCAAAACGTGACTGTTGCCGCCGTCCGCCGCCGCCGGAGTGGTGCCGTCGTAGTGAAAAGCACCCTAGAGACCAAAATAGGCGCAATTGGGGCCCTTTACCACTCTGTCAATGAACGGGGAGAGGAGATCCGCCGCCTGCGAACCTGCCAAAGCACGCCGGAGCCAAACTAGCGCGACAACCTCGCCGTTGGCGACCAAGACGCCCAATTCCGTAGCCAAGGACCTAATCCGACCCTTTTTAGACCCTCGGACACTTCGCACGACCGTTGTTAAACCCTCAGAGTCATTTTTGGTCACCGGCGAGCCTACCCGACCTCCATCGAACCCCACCGTCGCCGGTGACCCGTTGGGACCTTGTGTCGAACACCTGGCGGGCACTGGATATCGACCGGGAGCACGCCACCTGCAGCAACGCCAGCATGAACCCGGTCCACCATACGCCGAGAGGAGGAATTGGTGTCGGCACGCGGTCCTCCGTGAACCCTACCCGCGGTCCATGATGCTTCAACTGCGCGTCCACGATGCACCGGGTGCGCCGTGAACCAATGCCCGCACGGTCAGCAAGCCACCACGTGGCGCGTCACGAGGCCGACACGTGTCCTGATGATGACGTCATGATAACGTCACCGTGACGTCATCCGAGCCCCACCGACCCGGGAACGTTGACTTGGTCAACGCTGACGTCAGCAGACTGTTGCCCCTGAACCATTGACTCGGTCAACGTGAACAGCGACCCGACCAATCACAGCCCGCCACGTGTCACCCCTGTAATTCGGCCATTTTTCTATTTTCAGAAAATAGGATGATCTTCGGAAATTCATAACTTATTCATACGATGTATAAAAATTGCGCACCATATATCAAAATTCTCAGAAAAATGAGATCTACAATCTTAGACTATGTTTGTGTATATTTGGGTCTTTATTTTATTGGATTTTTCTGAAATACTCTGTAGGAGTCGCTGACGCGACTATTTCGTGTTCGATTTCAGAGCCGGAGGAGAATCTGACTGAGGAAGACGACCACGAGTACCTTCAGGAGCTAGGAGACGACTACGAAGGTGTCACGTCCCACCAAATCCTTAGATCCTATTTACGCATTGCTAAATAACATTGTTGCCATTTGCTTTATGATTATATGTTATGCATAGGTTGCATGATAGTATATTTGAATTCCCTGCCTTGATTAAGACTTTACCCTGCTGTCCGCTGCTAGGTTAGCTGCTGCTTTAATACTGTTACTGTTCCACTACTTACTACTTGCTATGTGCTATGTGGTGGAATTGGGACGGTGAATATGTGAACCTGATTATAACCACTGGGAGAGAATGCTGCGTGCGTCTTGGGTGCGTGGTAAGGGTTGATGTCGACCAAGTGGGATATGAGACAAGCTCGTGGGGCAAGTCGTGCCGGGGGTGCAACCTGGGCATCCCCACGCGAGATACCTGTGGCGGGTAAAGTTGTTAAGGAGGTTCCGGGTGGGATAGCCTTAGTGGTTTGAAGCCCATGGACGGGGGTGCTGTGATGGCACAGGGAGAGTATCCCCTAAGGGAAGATGCCTGCTTGGTCAAACCTAGGACGGACTAGTTTTAGGTTCATGGGAATCCTTTTCTACTCACTCGCTTCTGATGGGCGGGAGACGGCTGGACTACTTGGTAGGACAGTGCCACTACTGCAAGGTTGAGAGGTGATAAGGGTGGGCGGAGACGGTCGATGGTTCCCATTCCGTTCTAGATGCGCAGTACCACTGGATGGGCCCGGTACTGTGTCTCCCAGTCTCAGCATAACGGTGTTGGATCCGGAATACCCCAGGGCTGAGTGGTAGGGTGGCACCGACCTAGGCAAGCAAGCACCTGGAATTCTGTCTAGGTGTTGCGCAACACCTATGATGGCTAATCTTGTGAGTAGTGAAACCTCTGCAGAGTGTGTGGTTGATCGATCGATACATATGCCAACTTGTTGGCTATGGACCTTTCCTGTGAAGCTTCTACTAGTGTAGTGAGTGTTCTCTTCTCCCCTTGGATGACATTTTTCCGGCAGTGTGCCCGATGCGGCATTGTGCCGCTGAGACAGGCCCAAGAGGGAGTTGGGCCTGCCGAATGAGAGCGAGGTGTGCGAGAGGTGGTGTATGGGATGGGATTGGAATGGGTTGGGTGAAATGGTTGGAGTTGGATGGGATATAAATTTGACTATTAAAAATAATGATTACACTTGCATAGGAAACCCCAGCCTATAGGTCTGTTTGATCAACCTTGCATCCACTATCCACAAAGCAACTGCTATCATAGGTGGGCTCCATGGTCAGTACAAATCGTACTGATAAATTTGCTGTCAGGTGACGAGAAAGAGTACGACTTCGATGGAGACGAATGGGAGGAATAGGGTTGCGTGCTACACTCAAGTTGGCCGTGAAGGATGAATCGCTTCCGCATCTTCTAAAGCTTCTCTGAATGTTGATTCTGCCAATGTGGTGATGTAATAAATGTTTATGTAAGACTTAATTACCGTTGTATGGATCCTGGTATCAACTGAGATTTGGGTAATTTCATGGATTGTTCCAAGCAATCTATTGAATTACAATTCGAACCTGTGGATTTTTCTTCGTGGAAATCGAGGTCGTTTCAATTCCTGCATAGTTATACTTCAACAAGAAAACCAAAACTCGAGGCTCGAATTATCGAGGGGTTAGCAGTCAGCCAATGAGCACTTTGATTATTCTTTGAGTTGATTTTAATTAATAGATTTTAGCAGGATTCTCTTTTTAGGATTTTTTTCAATTTTCTTATGTAGCAATAAAAAAATATATGCATGCTAATAATAATTTTTATGCCATCATAGGGAATATTTATTCTCATGGGGCTTAGGATTTTTCATAATGCAACAAAGTAAATATAGATCATTATTTTTATTTTTATTTTTATGCCACCACAGTAAATATGTCTACAGGGTCACCATAGGTTTATTCACATGGGGTTTTAATATTTATGATGCAGTAAATAAAGCAATAAATATTTTGGTTGGTTTATTATTTTAATATGCAAAAATGATTTGCTAAGCAAAATTACTAATGAATGCTAGAGTAATTAGATAACTACCATTCTAACCTTATGGCTAGCGAACGGAATTTAAAGTCTACCGACATGACTTAGATAGAGGAGAGTACTTACTTGGTAGGTTCATTGTCTGAGGTTACCTCAGTTAATTCCCCATTTTGCGGTGGTGTAGCAGGTGCTTCTTCCTTCTCCTTCCATCTCTTTTCTGTCTCTTCTGCTTCTCTCTTTTCTAGTTCCAGTTCTTCCTTGTAAGCTTTTCTTGATTTATTCATCTCTCTTTATCCATTCTTCTACTTGTGCCTGGATCTCTTCTTTCTCTGCCTTAACAATATGGTCCATCTTTTCAGCTTCCACTTCCCACTCACTCCAGCGTGGTGCTTGTACGTCTTCTTCTTGCTCCTTGTAGCAGTCTTCATACTTCAAAATCCTTCCAGAGAACTCCTCCCATCCACAGTGAGGCTGGGCAGCCTGACGGCGGGCTTGGAGTTTCCTTCTGTTGCGTTGCTTCCTGATCTGCTCATGGTTAAGATGTGTTTTAAATTGACAGCGTACCTTTCCGGTGGGTAGGTTGAAGTGGATCTGTCCAGACCCGATGTAGATGATAGCATTGGCGGTGTAGAGGAACGGTCTTTCCAAAAGAATAGGCGATTCATCGTCTCCCTGCATATCAAGAACTAGAAAATCTGCGGGTATATATTTATTTTGAATTCTTACCAGGGATGTCGGTTTTTACTGTCTACACTGCTGGAGAGACTGTGGAGGACGGAGTACAGTCCGTCTCGCGCAAGGTACTACGCGCAGTTGTGTACACAGCCTACGAGTACCTTAAGGGGACCCATTTCCGTCTGCTACCTCAGGCCTTGGAGCTACACCCTGACCCTATCCAGAGGATTCTGTACACCAGCCAGATCGTTCAGGCCAAGACTGACCCCTGTCTACGCACGGTGGCACACCACCTCCAGGAGCAGGACGAGCTCATCAGCTCATTGGAGCAGAGGAGGCAGCGTGACCGAGCACGCATGGCAGAGGCCGAGGACTGTCTACAGAGGGGGACTCAGACCCTGGAGAGTTTGAGCAAGGCAGTCACTGACATGCAGCTGGAGATGCAGCGCCATGATGAGTTGCACCGAGCCGAGATCGCCGACTTGCGAGACAAGATCAGGGATTTTGGGCTTCGCAACGACTACCTGAACAGCAGGGTGTTGGGTTTACAGAGGAGGCTGGACGACAAGGAGAGAGCACTTGCTGAGAGGGAGTAGAGGAGCAGAGACAGAGGAGTCGAGATGGTCACGTTGCGCTCTAGGATCAGGGAGTTGGAGAAGTAGCTGGAGAAAGCCGAGGAGAAGTCCACCCGCAACCAAGGGATTCTGATTGACTGCGTGAAGATGGTGGAGTTCCTAAAGGAAAAGCTGCGGAGGACAGAGACTGCTTGGAAGCAGTCTGATGCCAAGAGAGCTATTGAGGTCCGGAAGGTGCAGAGTCCGCTCCCCCCACTGGAGATGGTGAAGCCCCGGGAGGGAGACTTCCGCGTGCCACCCACTACGCTCAACATGGGAGCATGTCCGTCGCTGAGGATGCAGGAGATTGAGGCTACTCCAGAGCTAGCTGTGGCACTCGACTATGTCAAGCGCCTGACCATGACCGACGACGAGATCGAGGCAGAGGATAGCTGCATCCCCGACGCCATACTCGACCTTATGCACCAGTAGCTTATGGGACCCTGCGTGGCCCTTAGTCTAGTACTACCATGAGTTATCCTGTCGTTAGCTATCAGCGTATAGCACGATCTTCATAGCAGCTAGGAACACCCTTTATGTAATAATAACCCATGTGATGAGTGACATTGGGATCTTATGCTTCTTATGGTTCTCTATGCTTCTTTGGTTGAGTGTAGGATAGAATGAAAAATGTTTTAATTCATTTAAATTGTTGAAAACATCTAAATCCTACTTAAACCACTACATAGTTATCACTGCACTGAGCACATACCTAATATTTTTAGATGTCGATGAGACGTTCCGCGCGTCTAGAGAACCGCCAGCCCTCCCCCGCACCTGCGCCAGGACGCGGGCGTGGTCGCAACCGTGGACGCCCAGCTGGCAGGCGTGCTAGAGTTAACCTGGAAGAAGAGCTGCGCCGGGCCGAGTATGCACCGCCGGTGAATGACCCGCCACCACAGGGCGAGAATGTGCCCCCGCCACCTCCGCCACCGCCACCGCCGCCTCCACCGACGTTGGTGGAGGTAAGGGCACAGCAGACCCAGCTGTTGAATGCCATTGCTACGGGGATGAACAGGCACCACGGGCCACCCCAGAACGACTTCCAGAGGAAGCTGGAGGGTTTCCTGAAGTTGAGGCCACCCACCTTCGACGGGACCTATAGCGATCCCCTCGCTGCCGACGATTGGCTTAAGGAGATGGAGAAAAAGCTGGACCTAACCAGTTGCTCCGACGAGGAGTGTGTTGGGATTGCTAGCCACCAGCTGACAGGTGCTGCACGAGCATGGTGGGACAATTACACCAGCGCTCACGAGGACCCAGCTCGCATTGACTGGGATGAGTTCACCGAGGCTTTCCGTGATCACCACATTCCTGAGGGAGTTATGGAGGCCAAGGAGAACGAGTTTCGCAACATCTCCCAGGGAGCCGATCGGATCGACGAGTACCCCACCCGCTTCAACTGCTTGCTCCGCTACGCACCTGCGTCTTGCGTGAGTTCCGAGAAGGAAAAGATGTACTACTACAGGAAGGGACTACAGACCAAGATCAGGTTGGCGCTCTCAGGCAACAAGAGCTACACCCTTCGTGAGTTGATTGACCGCTGCATTGAGGTCGAGAAGGATCGCATGGAGGCACGTCTAGAGTTCGAGGCCCAGAACAAGGGGAAGAAGCGCCTGCTCTGAGGTACCCGCTCGCACTGCTCCACCCTAGAGATAGCGAATGGGTGCACCTCCGCCTTTCCAGACTCGCCAGGGACCTCCTTCAGGTACGAGCCGTGGTGGTGGTACCTACAACAGCAACTACCACCGCCCCACTCAAACCTACCCTGCGCCGACTCGGAACGTGCAAAACACACCCGCCCCAGCTACCAACATGCCGAGGACAAGCAACTGGAAGGCTCCTGCGACAACCGCAGCAGGCAGTGCGCCCTTCACTTGCTTCGGGTGCGGAAAGCCCGGACACAGAGTGGCTGTGTGCCCCGACCTCAACCGCGCACCGGCTGCTACACAGGGCACTACCGAACCGGGGATCCGCTGCCCGTGGAAGGCTGAACCACATGAACGCTGAGGAAGCTGAAGCTGCTCCTGATGCTGTGTACGGTACATTCCTAGTACAGGGTAACATGGCTACAGTTTTGTTCGATTCGGGAGCTACATGTTCAGTACATTTCATCTGCTTATGCACGTAAGCATAACATACCTGTAACCCCGAGAGCAAACCCCATCCTCACTAGCTCGCCCTTAGGAACCTTCAGAAGCAGTTCACATATGTAGGGGAGTGATAATCACAATTGAGGGACTTGACTTTCGAGCTGACCTAACCCTACTACCCTCCAACAGCTTAGATGTCATCCTAGGCATGGACTGGCTAACTAAACATCAGGGGAGTGATATCTTGTTCACCTAGATATGTTCAGGTAACCCACCCTTAGGGGAACAGCTGTCCGATGTGTACCCCAAACTGAGAGAGTCCAAGCCCTCCTATGTGCCCTGGAGACTAAGGCAGATAAGATAGAGCTGACATTCAGAGATGTGCCAGTGTTCTGTGAGTTCAATGACGTATTTCCAGAGGAGTTGCTAGATATGCCACCAGATAGAGATGTGAAGTTTGTTATAGAGCTGATGCCTAGGGACTGCACCAATTGCCAAAAGACCCCACAGAATGTCGGCTGATGAGTTGAAGGAACTCAAGAAGCAGCTGGGGGAATTACTAGAGAAGGGCTTCATTAGGCCTAGTGCCTCGCCCTGGGGATCTCCCATTTTGTTTGTCAAGGAGAAGGATGGCACGATGAGGATGTGCATTGACTACCGGAATCTGAATGCGGTCACAGTCAAGAACAAGTACCCACTGCCCTGCATCGATGATCTGTTAGATCAATTGAGTAAGGCCAAGTACTTCTAAAAGATCGATCTCCGATCAGGGTACCATCAGATGAAGACCAGGGAAGAAGATATTCCGAAGACTGCGTTTGTCACTAGATATGGGCAGTATGAGTGCACAGTAGTCTCATTCGGACTCACTAATGCTCCAGCATACTTCATGAACATGATGAACAAGATCTTCATGTATGAGCTAGACAAGTTTATGGTGGTATTCATTGATGATATATTGGTTTATTTAGCCACAAAAGAGGAACATGAACATCATCTGAGGACCGTATTGGAGAGGTTGTCTCGCAACCAGCTATACGCCAAATTCTCCAAGTGCGAATTTTGGCTAGAGGAAGTTGCTTTCCTTGGTCACGTACTGTTAGTAGAAGGAGTTGCAGTGGACCCAGCCAAGATTGAAGCTGTGAAAGAAGCTTTTTGGGACTTGCAGGATACTATCGCAAATTTATTGAGAATTTCTCCAAGATTGCAAGACCCATGACCAACTTGCTGAAGAAAGAGAACAAGTTCATATGGACTCTGAATGTGAGAAGAGTTTCCAGACTTTGAAGGAGAAGTTCACTACTACACCTGTACTAGCCCTACCTGATATTCACAAAGATTTTGTTGTATATTGTGACGGCAAGGTTTGGGCTGTGTACTAATGCAAGATGGTAGAGTGATAGCTTATGCCTCGAGACAGCTGAAGGAGCATGAACAGAGATACCCGACTCATGACCTAGAGCTTGCAGCCGTAGTGCATGCACTCAAGATTTGGAGGCACTACCTGATGAGCAACAAGTGTGACATATACACCGATCACAAGAGCCTGAAGTACTTCTTTACACAAGAAGATCTAAATATGAGGCAGCGCAGATGGCTAGAACTCATCAAGGACTATGATCTTGAGATCCATTACCACCCTGGGAAGGCTAACGTTGTTCGCTGATGCTCTTAGCCGCAAGAGCCACTACCATACTCTTATTGCCGAGTCTATGCCTCCAGAACTTAAGAAGGAATTCGATGCATTCCAACTCGAGATAGTATCTCATGGTATGCTGAATGAGCTACGTGTCGAGTACCACCTCACCTCATGAATCCGTGAAGCACAAAAGAACTGTCCTGAGATAGACTATATCCGTGGTTTGATGAAGTTAGGGAGAGGCCCCGAATACCGAGAAGATGAGTAGGGAACTATATGGTACAAAGACATAATCTGTGTGCCGACGGATACGGCGTTACGAGGAGAGATCCTGTCGGAAGGGCATGACTCCAAATATTGCATTCACCCAGGGTCAGCCAAGATGTACCACGATCTAAGGAAGCACTTCTGGTGGGAGAATATGAAGACAGACATTGCAGGGCATGTAGCTCGATGTGATACATGCAATAGAATTAAGGCCGAGCATCAGAGACCAGCAGGGTTGCTACAACCAGTTGAGATACCAGAATGGAAGTGGGAGTGCATATCCATGGACTTCATAATAGGACTGCCCCGATCCGAGCATGGGTATGACTCTATATGGGTAATAGTGGACCGTCTGACCAAAGTTGCACATTTTGTACCGGTCAAAAGAAAGTATAGAGTGGAAAAGCTGGCAGATCTGTACATAGCAAACATTTTGAAGTTACATGGGGCGCCTCTGAGTATTATATCTGACCGAGGCTCACAGTTCGTATCACAGTTCTAGGAAATCCTTGCACAAGTCCATCGGGACCAAGCTCGACTACAGAACAGCTTATCACCCGCAAACGGACGGGCAAACAGAAAGAGTGAACCAGATTCTCGAAGACATGTTACGTGCTTGCGTATTGAGGTACAAGGAAGGATGGGAGAGCTGTCTACCCCACGCCGAGTTCTCATACAACAATAGTTATCAGACAAGCATTAAGATGTCTCCATTTGAAGCGTTGTATGGAAGACCTTGCAGAACTCCGCTAATGTGGTCGGAACCAGTGAAAGGTCATTCTTTGGTCCCTGCCAAGATAGTAGAAGCAGAGGAAGGTGTTGCACAAGTCCGGGAAAATTTGCGAATCGCCCAGAGCAGATAGAAAAGCTATGCGGACAAAAGACGAAGGGAGCTTGAGTTCAAAATTGGAGATTATGTCTACCTCAAGGTATCCCCGCTCCGCGGTACAGGTCAGGTTCCATGTGAAAGGGAAGTTAGCTCTGAGATATGTTGGGCCATACAAGATCCGCAAAAGGATTGGAAAGCTTGCCTACAAGCTAGAATTACCAGAAGAGTTGTCAGGGGTACACCCCGTGTTCCATGTCTCGCAACTGCGGAAGTGCTTGAGATTGCCCGAGGAACAGGTTCCTACGGATGCACTGGATTTACAGGACACACTCGAATACAATGAACATCCAGTCAAGATCTTGGCACGGGATACAAAGGAGACGTGAAACAAGGCCATTCCGATGTGCAAGGTACAATGGAGCAATCACACTGAAAGGGAAGCTACGTGGGAGAAACAAATCGGACTTGCGGATTATGTTTCCTTATCTCTTCGAAGGGTACGTCATCTCTTGAATCTCGAGGTCAAGATCCTAATGAGGGGGAAGGACTGTAACAACCCTAAAAATCCACACAACCCAAAAATACCAACCAATTAAAATTTTCATCTTTATTGCACTAAAACCCTATTTCATGTGCATGCATATAGGAATTAAAATCTACAAGCTATAAATATGTGTCTTTGCACCCCAACTTCTTTTTAGTTATTTTCACTAGCTATGTGCATATGTGGATTTTATTTGCATCTTATGATTGGCTTGAGTACTCATACAAATATTTAAGCATATACATGTTTAAATTGAACACTAGAAATTAGAATAGAAAAGGGGAGAAAGGGAGAGAGAGAGAGAGAGCAAGGCTAGCCAGCCATTCGGCCCAAGCCGGCCTGTGGCCGAGCCCGTTCCACCTCGCTGGCGCGCGTGCGCAGGCGTGCCAGCCCAGCCCAACCGGCCCACCTCTTTTCCCTTTTCTTCCTGCGCGCGAGCCAGCCGGCCCATGTCGCGGCCCAACCCCGCGCGCACGTGCGATGCCGACCGCACACGCGCGCCGTCGCTTGCCGCTGATAGCTCGGCCCTGCCTGTCAGCTGCTGCGCTCCCCTTCACCCTGTTTCTCTTCCACCCCGCGACGCCCACGCCAATGGCGTGACCCCGACCCCACGCGGCCGACCAGCCCACGCTCTGATCCGCCTGTCCCCCGCCTGTCGCCAACCCTTGGCGGCCACGGAACCACCACAGCTGCGACCGCAACCCTAGCCCGAGAGGCCGTAGGTGCCTGATTCCCCATGATGGATCATGGCCGCTCGCCATGAAATGGCCCGAGCTCGTGTATAAAAGAATGAGCCACCCGAACCCTCGTCTCGATGCCCACACGTCGCCGCCGCGCTGTGGCACTGAAACACCAACACCGCACCGAGTGAGAGAGGAAGAAGGAAGAAGGGCGGAGCAGAGGAGGAGGAGCTGCCGGGGCGCCGCCGCCGCGGAGCACGCCGAGCCGGACGCGGAGGGGAAGCCGGAGCCACGTCGCGGAGCTGCATGGCACTGGCGAACAACTGCACGGCAACGACTCGACACGGCCCCGCTATCCTATCGCCACTCGACACCACAGGTGAGCTGTCTGCTGCTCCATGTCCAACCCTGCCCTGCTGATCGCCATGGCGTTCCGCCCTTGGAACGCCTAGGCACGAGTCGCCACCGACTCCGGATAAACACCAACACAGTGCACACACGCGACCGGCCAAAGCCCTCGAATTACAAGCCTTGCAAAACCGGGAAGGCAGCACGTCGCGTTCTCGGCGGAACGCGCTCGCCACCGAACGCGTTCCGACACTGATTCGCGTGTTCCGAGCATCACCGACCACCTTCGGGATAGGCTAGTCACCGTGGAGCATCGCCACAACTTCCCCGTGCTATCTACCTTGTGTCGAACACCTGGCGGGCACTGGATATCGACCGGGAGCACGCCACCCGTAGCAACGCCAGCATGAACTCGGTCCACCATACGCCGAGAGGAGGAATTGGTGTCGACACGCGGTCCACCATGAACCCTACCGGCGGTCCATGATGCTTCAACTGCGCGTCCACGATGCACCGGGTGCGCCGTGAACCAATGCCCGCACGGTCAGCAAGCCGCCACGTGGCGCATCACGAGGCCGACACGTGTCCTGATGATGACGTCATGATAACGTCACCGTGACGTCATCCGAGCCCCACCGACCCGAAAATGTTGACTTGGTCAACGCTGACGTCAGCAGACCGTTGCCCCCTGAACCGTTGACTCGGTCAACGTGAACAGCGACCCAACCAATCACAGCCCGCCACGTGTCACCCCTGGTAATTCGGCCATTTTTCCATTTTCAAAAAATAGGATAATCTTCGGAAATTCATAACTTATTCATACGATGTCCAAAAATTGCGCACCATATAACTTATTCAAGTTGGCCGTGAAGGATGAATCGCTTCCGCATCTTCTAAAGCTTCTCTGAATGTTGATTCTGCCAATGTGGCGATGTAATAAATGTTTATGTAAGACTTAATTACCGTTGTATGGATCCTGGTATTGTCGGGTACCAAAGTTAGGGGTACCCAACTTCGATGCAAAAACACTCATTCCCAACATGGCCTGGCTCAAGTAAGGCCAGTGGAAGCCCACGAAGACCACGTCTACAGAGGCCCACGACGTCATTGCACTAATGACAGCCAACCCTCGGGAGAGCGGCACCCTCAGCGCCAATTCTCCCGATTCGCCCGAGCCTCCCCAGGAGAGCTTGGGAGAGCAGCACCCCCGGCGCCCAAATCTCCGATTCGCCCGAGCCTCCCCGGGAGAGCTCGGGAGATCGGCACCCTTGGCGCCCAAATCTCCGATTCGCCCGAGCCTCCCCGGGAGAGCTCGGGAGAGCGACACCCTCGGCGCCAATTCTCCGATTCGCCCGAGCCTCCCCGGGAGAGCTCGGGAGAGCAGCACCCTCGGCGCCCAAATCTCTGATTCGTCTGAGCCTCCCCGGGAGAGCTCGGGAGAGGGGCACCCTCGGCGCCCAAATCTCCGATTCGCTCGAGCTTCCCCATCCCCCTCGAGCGCAATCTCACAAAGGCATCCAAGGCACCGGTGATGTCAGCAGAGCAATCTTGGACCACAAGGGACCTCCCTGACCACTTTACAGGCACTGTTCCGTCAGGCGAGATCCTCGACGCAACTATGCTTCGCACGCCCCTGATGGCCATACCATCTGTCAGGGTTTCCCTGGCAGAGGATTTGATGGGCCCACTACAGCCGTCCTCTCGGTATGGTCTACGGTGCGCCGCCCTGTTTTCCGCCAGGGTCTAGCAACTCCGACTGCGACAGTTCGAGCGCCTGACGACGGGCTACGCAAGAACGGGAAAGGCGCCTACTGCACTGTCCACTCGAAAGGACAAGCACGCCTTCCATCCGGGCCCGCCTAACCCTCGGGAAGAGCTGTTCAAAGGCCGGAAATATGACCAGGGGAGATGTCCCCCGCTCCATCCCATCACGCCTTCAGGAGTCCCTGAGCCTCGGGAGACAACGCCATGAGGCGACTCACCCTCTTGTCACATCGTACGGAAGGATAGCCGATAGGTGTGACCCTACGGCACGCCGTAATCTGACTGACTGCTGCCGCCTTGGAACTCACCAAGATCGTGCGAACCACGACGGCCATATCCTGGAGACGCGAAGAGAAGACCGTAGCTAACGACATGACGTAGTCAGACGACTGTTCCCACCTTGGAACTCACCAAGGTCATGCGAACCACGACAGCCATACCTCGGAGACGCGGAGAAAAGGCAGTAGCTGACCATAGTCAAACGGGGAACAGCAACTCCTCACTGTAAAATATGTAGCATTGTAAGCGCTTCCCTTACCTCTCCCTTGCGACTATAAAAGGGAGAGCAGAGGCCAGCTTTAGAACGACGACGGAGAAGTTCTAAGTTCTCACCCACACATACACACCCACAGCAAGCGACTTGTAAACACTTAGACACCCACAAGAGACCTGGGAGTACTTTCCTCTCTCGCCTAGCTTGTAACCCCCTACTACAAGCACCCCGGTGCAAGGCAACATGACTCTCCTCTCCACTAGACGTAGGGCTTGCTTGGCCTGAACCATCCGTAGCCTCAACCGCAAAACACATATTTACTAGCCGGTGTTAGCCCCGCTAAAACTAGCACCGACAGGTATCAACTGGGATTTGGGTAATTTCATGGATTGTTCCAAGCAATCTATTGAATTACATTTCGAGCCTGTGGATTTCCCTTCGCGGAAATCAAGGTCATTTCAATTCCTGCATAGTTATAGTCCAACAAGAAAACCAAAACTCGAGGCTCGAATTATCGAGGGGTTAGCGGTCAGCCAATGAGCACTTTGATTATTCTTTGAGTTGATTTTAATTAATAGATTTTAGCAGGATTCTCTTTTTAGGATTTTTTCAATTTTCTTATATAGCAATCAAAAAATATATGCATGCTAATAATAATTTTTATGCCAGCATAGGGAATATTTATTCTCATGGGGCTTACGATTTTTCATAATGCAACAAAGTAAATATAGATCATTATTTTTATTTTTATTTTTATGCCACCACAGTAAATATGTCTGCAGGGTCACCATAGGTTTATTCACATGGGGTTTTAATATTTATGATGCAGTAAATAAAGCAATAAATATTTTGGTTGGTTTATTATTTTAATATGCAAAAATGATTTGCTAAGCAAAATTACTAATGAATGCTAGATTAATTAGATAACTACCATTCTAACCTTATGGCTAGCGCACGGAATTTAAAGTCTACCGACATGACTTAGATAGAGGAGAGTACTTACTCGGTAGGTTCATTGTCTGAGGTTACCTCAGTCAATTCCCCATTTTGCGGTGGTGTAGCAGGTGCTTCTTCCTTCTCCTTCCATCTCTTTTCTGTCTCTTCTGCTTCTCTCTTTTCTAGTTCCAGCTCTTCCTTGTAAGCTTTTCTTGATTTCTTCATCTCTCTTTATCCATTCTTCTACTTGTGCCTGGATCTCTTCTTTCTCTGCCTTAACAATATGGTCCATCTTTTCAGCTTCCACTTCCCACTCACTCCAACGTGGTGCTTGTACGGCTTCTTCTTGCTCCTTGTAGCAGTCTTCATACTTCACAATCCTTCTAGAGAACTCCTCCCATCCACAGTGAGGCTGGGCAGCCTGACGGCGAGCTTTGTGTTTCCTTCTGTTGCGTTGCTTCCTGATCTGCTCATGGTTAAGATGTGTTTTAAATTGACAGCGTACCTTTTCGGTGGGTAGGTTGAAGTGGATCTGTCCAGACCCGATGTAGATGATAGCATTGGCGGTGTAGAGGAACGGTCTTCCCAAAAGAATAGGCAATTCATCGTCTCCCTGCGTATCAAGAACTAGAAAATCTGCAGGGTATATATTTATTTTGAATTCTTACTATTACGTCCTTGACTACGCCTTCAAGAATCTAAGTGATTGGTCTGCCATCTGCAACTGAATATATGTTGGGTATAATGGTAAATCATCAAATAATTCATCATATATCCTTTTTGGACATTACGTTGACGCCTGATCCAGTGTCACAGATGGTGTCGAGAAAAGTGATGTCTCTAATTGTGCATTCGATGATTGGTACGCCTGGGTCATCTTTCTTTGTTGAAAATGGTTTTGGGAGCATATGATCATTTTCTGTGTTTATGGCATTGATTAGCTGAGCGGTTCCTTCAGGTACATGCTGGGGCTTGTTCTTCCTCCATCTTCTATTGTTCTTCATCTTGCGTGCCGGTTGTTGTTGTTGCTCTTCTTGTTGATGGAATTGCTTCGGGACTGCAGGATTCTTGAGGATGCGGTTCTTGAATGAGAATCTCTCCTTCTTGTCCTTGATGGAGAGGACAATCTTGGCATGTTCCACATAGATGATGGCTTTGGTTTTGCATAAGAATGGTCGTCTCAAGATAATGGGTGCCTTCTCATCTCCTCCAGTATCCACGATCACAAAGTCAATTGGGACATATGATTGCCCCACTCTGATAACAGCTTCTTCTAGTACTCCCTCGGGGTAGCAAATGGACTGATCTGAAAGCTGCAAACGCATATCTGTGTACAACAAGGGATCACCTAAAATTTTCTCATAGATTACCTTGGGCATTATGTTGACACTTGCGTCGAAATCGTAGATAGCCTCTGAAAAGTTGTGACATCCTATAGAGATAGGAATCATCGGTCTTCCAGGGTCTCCCATCTTCTCAGGTAGTGAGTGATCTATCCACTGTATATCTGCAGGTTCAATTTGGTATTATGTTGTATTGTGAATATCAACAAGGTTAGCAGTTTCTAAATCCTCCGACTGGCCCGGAATCTTACCTTTCTCAAATGGAGGGACAGCAGCAGCAAGCTGAGTTAATTGTGATTCCATCATTTTATTAAAGCTGTGCTGATTCTTTATAGCAGAAGCAAAGGTATCCATTCTAATATTTATATTTTCTAAAGCTTTATCATTTGAGGCTACCTTTCTAGACATTTGATCTAATAATTTAGATTGACCAGTAACTAAATCTCTTAAAGACGGAAGATTATAATTATTGTAATTATTACCTTGGTAATTACCTTGTCAAGGTTGCTAATTCCATCCTTGGTTGCTAGTTCCATCCTTGATTTTGCTGAGGACGATAGTCGGTGTTGTTGTTGATTAAGTTCACATCCTCTTGCAATGTAGGGCAGTTGGCAGCTGAATGCCCGTAATCTCCATAGTCTTCACAGGTCATGCGAGAATCATTGATATACATGACTTCCTTCTTCTCTATGTCGAGCTTCTTCATAATGAGGTCTAGCTTGGCAGTGACCATGTCAGTCTCCTTCAGATGATGGATGCCTCCTCCTCTCTTTCGAGGTTGAGTACGTTCTTCATTATAGCTTGAATTTGAGGCCATCTTCTCAACAAGTGCTTGAGCTTCTGGAAGCTTAAGTGACAGGAAAGCTCCTCCAGCTGCAGCATCTATGGACTCACGGGTGCTTGAGATAAGCCCATGGTAAAAGGTCTGCAATAGTAGCCAATCCTCTATCCCATGATGAGGACAGTCTTCAATGTAATCTTGGAATCTCTCCCATGCTTTAGTGAATGATTCGTCATGTTGCTGTTAAAAACTTGAGATTTTCCCACGCAGAGCATTTGTCTTGCCTGTAGGAAAGAACTTTGCCAGGAAAGTAGTTGAGCATCGGTCCCATGTAGTGTTCTTGTCTTTGTTGGCGTAGAACCACTGCTTGGCTTTCCCCAAAAGTGAAAATGGAAAAAGACGGAGTAAAATAGCATCTCTTGGTACTCCTCTGATCGTGAAGGTGCTGCAAATCTCTAAAAAGTGTTGTAAATTTGCACTTGCATCTTCATGAGCTTTTCCACTAAACTGGCTGGCTTGAACCATGGTGATAAGAGCAGGCTTGAGCTCGAATCCTATTCTCCCCCGTGTTGACTGCTGATCCAGTCCGGATATTTTCTGTAGTTAGGGCAGAGAACTCGCGCAGCGTCTTCTCAGCCATGTCTTCAAACATAGGAGATAAATCTTCTCCTAAGTGTTCTTCTTCCAATGTTGGAGCTGGCTCCTCTGATAAACTAGCTCGAGAAACGATGGGTGTTTTTGATAGTGATTCGGGATCTTCCCTTGTCTCTACAAACTTGTTTCTTCTCAGGAGTTTCTCTGGATCATCAATATAATTATTTGGAAGAGAAAAACCATTCATTCATCACCCTGCATAAGATAAGCAAATGATAAAAAACAAGGGTGTGCCTGTTTGAGTTAGAGATCAATCGGTAATACAATCTTATCCATTATGTATACATATGCTATCAATATTTCCTAAGTTTATGTGCCTTCCTCGGCAACGGTGCCAAAAATGCTTGTTGACATCTACTAACATCGCCAAATATAACTATATAACTTTTAATGTGAGAGGCGAGATTAGAAGATGAATGGTAATTAATTAACTTGTCATTAGCAACTAGCCACTTTTTTATTACCAACATTCCTATGCAAGAACTAGGTTGTCATCCCTAATTAATAATGCTAAGAATAAATAAAGGTTTCATATATTAATCTATGTGACTAGGCAGAAATAAATATAAATAATATAAACTAAGATCAGTTCTGCAAGCAGACAGATAATTATACCATTGTACCATTTTACCTATGGAGTTCTACCAGGTTGTCGATTTATATTTATACCACTGGGAAGGACTAGGATAAACTTTAATCTATTATATTGATAGTGATGGTATACAATGGATAAGTGACATTACCGATGTCATTTACTCTACTCATAACAGGTAGAGGTCACAAGGTAAATAAAGATAAAGGTGATAAGTATGATCAAGCATCATAAATAAAAGATAATCATCAGAGCACTTCTCTAGTCATAATAATAGCTAGGCAATGGATAACTAAGGAATTAATATCAAAGGTAATTCTATAACTACATCAACGAATAATTCTAATTAGTGCAATTACATCTAGCAATCATTGTTAGACTAATCCTTTATCATGATCACATGCAAAGGCCATCATGTAGGACGGATGTGAAACAGAGTCATCACCCAACTTCGCGACCGTGCCTGTTGGCCTGCATACGGGGGTTGGACTATAGAGGACTCAACTGCAGCTGTCACCTATGCGATCTACCACACGACCCGGCACATCAGGTTGCACTCGCAGATAAACAAAATACCTAGACACCACATCTACATATCGTTCATCATCTATCCATCGTACGCATGAATAAACGCTATACGAGCAATTACATGAATTCAATAAGATCAAACCAACTATACTAGACATATAATCAAAGTAGACAAAGACTATTATAATCAAGAGCATATGAACTATTAAGAACAATGTTTCCCTAATCATAATGAAGAATAAAATAATAGAGAATGAACTAGAATTATACCGAACTCCATGCTCCAGACAGACGTCGGGGCTCCAGATCCACCGAAGAACTAGAACTCCTCTACTCTCTAATCTAATTAGGCTAAAACTATGAACTAGGAGGCTCTTGATGAACTAGGAGGCTCTTGATGGCTTGAAGGACTTGATGCCTTGAATGAATGATGGGTTGATGCCTCCAGGGGGTCTACCCCTTTATTTATAGCCCGGTGGGATGCACGTGCGCCGTAGGATCAAACTGACTTGAAACAAGGGCCGAGATGACTCCACAAAGGTGGCGGAAGAAGACTCCAGAAGGTGGGCCGAAACCCTAGCAGGGGGCGCTGGCCGGCCCCTACCCTGGCGTCGGCCGGCCCCACCCTGGGGGGTCTCGGGTCCCGGTGCCTTGGGTGTGTTCTAGATGCTTCTAGTGTTCTCGTGATGATGTTTCCTTGGTGGTTAAGTTACGTGATAATCATGCTCTTTAACCCTTCTTTTATGCTTTTCTGGAATAGCCCCTGGAAAATACAGAACATGCAAAACTCACGGAAACTGTCAGTTAAAACCCTAGACTAGTGTGTATTCATGTATCCATTGTTGTCTAAAGTTCTAATAAAAGTTGACGTTATCCACCATCAACAAAGAAGCCGGAGGACTGGGAGGTGGGGCTGACAGGTGGGGTTCAGGCGTCAGCGGCTCGTGCGTCCGTGCGGGTGTGCTTGAGTGGGTGGTGTGGTCTCGGTGGCAGTTAGGCCGCACTATTGGGCTGGCCCACTGTGGTGTTGGCGCGCGCGCGTGCGGTAAGGGTAGCTGGGTTGGGCTGGGCCTATTCTGCTGCTTCTTTCTTTCCTTTTCTGATTTTCCATTCTTGTTTTCTTATATACATATATGTATCTATATATATATTTACATATTATGTGTACACTATTTCAAACATGAGTCAAAATAGAAATCCAAATATGCAGTATGATTGCTTGGAGAACATTTTATAATTTATATTTAGTTTGTACATAGTAGATCATCCTTTTAGCATTTTAAAGAAAATAGTGAGTTGATTTCATGCATGCTGACAAGAATGAATTGGTTTTTAGGAAAAAATTTTGATGGTTGGGATTTTTGGTGTTTGAATTTTGGGTTTATTACAGTCCTCCCCCTCATTAGGATCTCGTCCTCGAGATTTAGAGATGACGTACCCTTCGAAGAGGTATGAAAACATGATCCGCAGGTCGGACTCTTTTTCCCATGTAGCTTCCCGTTCTGTGTGGTTGCTCCACTGTACCTTGCACATTGGTATGGTCTTGTTCCGAGTCTCCTTGGTATCTCGTGCTAAGATCTTGATTAGGATGTTCCCTGTACTCAAGTGTGTCATACAGGTCCAGTGCATCTATAGGAACCTGTTCCTCTGGCAACTTCAAGCACTTTCGCAGCTGTGAAACATGAAATACGGGGTGTATTCTAGATAGTTCTTTCGGTAGCTCTATCTTGTATGCAAGCTTCCCAATCCGTTTACGGATTCTGTAAGGTCCCATATACCTTGGTGCTAACTTTCCCTTTACATGGAATTTGACAGTGCCTGCGGAGCGGAGATACCTTGAGGTATACATAATCCCCAACTTTAAACTCAAGTTCTCTCCGCCTCTTGTCTGCATAGCTTTTTCACCTGCTCTGGGCTATCCTCAGGATCTCCTTGACTTGTGCAACTCCTGCCTCTGCTTCCACAATCTTAGCGGGTCCAAAGAATGACCTCTCCCCTGGTTCTGACCACATCAATGGTGTTCTACAAGGTCTTCCATAGAGGGCTTCAAACGGTGACATCTTGAGGCTCGCCTGATAACTAGTTGTTGTATGAAAATTTAGCGTGGGGTAGGCAGCTTTCCCAATCTATCCTATATTTTAATACGCAAGCACGGAGCATATCTTTGAGGATCTGGTTTACCCTTTCTGTTTGTCCGTCAGTCTACGGGTGATAAGCTGTGCTATAATCTAGTTTGGTTCCGATAGACTTGTGCAAGGATTTCCAAAACTAGGACATAAACTGTGAGCCTCGATCAGAGATAATGCTTGCAAGTGCACCATGTAGTTTTAGAATGTTGTCTATGTACAGGTCTGCTCGGCTCCATACCCTGTGTGGACAGGGATAAAATGAGCAACTTTGGTTAAGTGGTCGACAATTACCCAGATGGAATTATGGTGCTTTGCGGTGTGCGGTAGCCCAACTATGAAGTCCATGGATATACATTCCCACTTCCATTCTGGCACCTCAATTGGTTGTAGCAATCCTGCTGGCCTCTGATGTTCAGCTTTAATCCTACTGCAAGTATCATATCGAGCCACATGTCCTGCAATGTCTGCTTTCATGTTTTCCCACCAGAAATGTTTCTTTAGATCTTGGTACATCTTGGCTAACCCGGGGTGAATACAATACTTGGAATCATGTCCTTCTGATAGAATCTCTTCCCGTAGTGCAGAGTTTGTGGGCACATAGATCCTATCCTTGTACCATATCGTTCCACGTTCATCTTCTCGGAACTCAGGATCCCTCCCTAGCTTCATCAATCCTCGGATGTATTCTATTTCCTCACAGTCCCTCTATGCTTCTCGGATTTAGGAGGTGAGATTGTATTCGACACGAAGCTCATTCAGCATGCCATGTGCGACAATCTCCAGCTGAAAGGCATTAAACTCTTTCTTAAGTTCCGGAGGCATGGACTCAGTGATGATGGTATGGTAGTAACTCTTGCGACTAAGGGCATCAGTGACCACTTTTGCCTTTCCAGGGTGATAGTGCATCTCCAAATCATAATCCTTGATGAGTTCCAACCATCTGCGCTGCCTCATGTTCAAATCCTCTTGTGTGAAAAAGTATTTCAGGGTCTTGTGATCAGTGTAGATATCACACTTGTTGCCTATCAAGTTGTGTCTATAGATCTTTAGTGCATGCACCACGGCTGCAAGTTCTAGATCGTGAGTTGGGTATCGTTGCTCATGTTCTTTCAACTGTCTGGAGGCATATGCTATCACTTTCCCTCTTGCATCAGTACACAGCCCAATCCTTGTCGAGAAGCATCAAAGTTATACTATAAAGTCCTTGTGAATGTCAGGTAGGGCCAACACAGGAGTAGTAGTGAGTTTCTGCTTCAACGTCTGGAAGCTCTTCTCGCATTCAAGGGTCCATACAAACTCGTTGGTCTTCGTTAGTAGATTTGTCATAGGTCGTGCAATTTTGGAGAAATTCTCGATGAATCCGTGATAGTAACCGGCTAGTCCCAGAAAGCTTCTGATTTCTGTCACATTACGGGGCTGTTCCCACTCTTTCATAGCTTCAATCTTGGTTGGATCAACTGCAACTCCTTCGGCTGACAGCACATGGCCTAAGAAAGAAACTTCCTCTAACCAAAATTTGCACTTGCTGAATTTGGCGTATAACTGGTGTTGGGCTAGCCTTTCCAATACAGTCCTCAGGTGCAGCTCATGTTCTTCTGCGGTAGCTGAGTAGATCAGTATGTCATCAATGAATACCACCACAAACTTGTCTAGCTCATTCATGAAGACCTTGTTCATCATGTTCATGAAGTAAGCTGGGGCGTTAGTAAGTCCAAATGAGACTACTGTGCACTCATACTACCCATTTCTGGTGACAAATGCAGTATTCGATATGTCTTCTTCCCAGATCTTCATCTAATGGTATCCTGACCAGAGATTAATCTTTGAGGAGTACTTGGCAATTGCGCAATTGATCTAACATGTCATCTATGCGGGGCAATGGATACTTGTTCTTGATGGTGACTGCATTCGGATTCCGATAGTCAATGCACATCCTCATCGAACCATCCTTTTTCTTGACAAACAAGACGGGTGATCCCCAGGGCTGAGGACACTTGGCCTGATGTAGCCCTTCTCCAATACTTCCTCCAACTGTTTCTTGAGTTCCTTCAACTCATCAACTGACATCTGATATGGCCGCTTTGCAATAGGTCCAGTCCCTGGCATCAGGTTGATAACGAATTCTACATCCCTATCTGGTGGCATCTCCGGCAACTCTTCTGGAAACACATCCAGGTATTCTCCGACCACGGCTACATCATCTACTGTCAAAGTATTCTTATCTCCTTTGGTCTCTAGGGCACATAGGAGGGCTTGGGTCATTTCGGTTTGGGGTATGCATCGGACAGCTTGGCCAGAGAGATGGGTTATTAGGACATATCAGGGTGAGCAGGATATCACTCCACGGTGTTTGGGTTAGCCAGTCCATTCCTAGGATAACATCTAGGCTGCTGGAGGGTAATAAGGTACGGTCGGCTTGAAAGGTTAATCCCTCAATTGTGATGCTCACTCCCTTACATATGTGGATGCTTCTAAATGTACCTAAAGGTGAGCTGGTTAGGATTGGGTTTGCTCATGGGGTTATAGGTATGCTGTGCTTACGTGCATATGCAGATGAGATGTAAGAACAAGCAGCTCCTGAAATCAAATAGAACTGTAGCTTTCTCCCCTTGTACTAAAAACATACCGTATACAGCATCTGGGGCAGCCTCAGCATCTTCAGCAGTCATGTAGTTCAAACGTTCACGAGTGGCAGATCCCTGGTTCAGCGTGTTCTGAGCAGCAGCTGGTGTGTGATTGTGGTCAGGGGCACACTGCTACTCTGTGTCCAGGCTTCTTGCATCCGAAGCAAGTGAAAGGCGCACTGCCTGCTGGGGTTGTCGCAGGAGCCTTCCAGTTGCTTGTCCTCGGCGTGTTGGTAGCTGGGGTGGACGTGTTCTGCATGGTCCGAGCTGGCGCAGGGTAGGTTTGAGCAGGGCGACAGGTAGTTGCTGTTGTAGGTACCACCACCACGGCTCGTACCTATAGTGGGTCCTTGGCGAGTCCGGAAGGATGGAGGTGCACCCGTTCGCTGGCTCTGGGGTGGAGTAGTGCGAGCGGGTCCCTCCAGGCGACGCTTCTTCCCCTTGTTCTGGGCCTCAAACTTCAGGCGTGCTTCCGTGCGATCCTTCTTGATCTCAATACAGTGGTCGATCAACTCACGAAGTGTGTAGTCTTGTTGCCTGACAGTGCCAACCTAATCTTGGTCTGCAGCCCCTTCCTGTAGTAGTATATCTTCTCCTTCTCAGAATTCACGCATGATGCAGGTGCGTAGCGGAGCAAGTAGTTGAATCAGGGTAGTGTACTCGTGAATCCGGTCCGCTCCCTGGGAGACGTTGCAAAACTCGTTCTCTTTGGCATCCATGACCCCCTCAGGAATATGGTGATCACGGAAAGCCTCAGTGAACTCATCCAAGTTGATGCGGACCGGGTCCTCATGGGCATTGGTGAAGTTGTCCCACCAGGCTCGTGCAGCACCTGTCAGCTGGTGGCTCGCAATCCCAACGCACTCCTCATCGGTGCAAGTAGTCAGGTCCAGCTTCTTCTCCATCTCCTTGAGCCAGTCGTCAGCAGTAAGGGGATCGCTGTCAGTCCCATCGAAGGTGGGTGGCCTCAGCTTCAGGAAACCCTCCACCTTCCTCTTGACGTCGTTCTGTCGAGGTCTATGATGGGGACAATCTGATATGTAATCTTAAAAATGCTCCCAGGCTTTTGGAATAGATTCACCTTTCTGCTGACAAAATTCTGAAATCTTTCCTCGTAGAGCATTGGTTTTGCCTACTGGGAAAAACTTTTGTAGGAAAGCTTTTGAACATTCTACCCATGTCTTGACTCGATCTTTATTCTGATAAAACCACTGCTTCGCCTTTCCCTCCAATGAGAACAGAAACAAATGAAGTAGCACGACGTCTTGAGGAATGCCTTTGATGTTGATGGTGTTGCCAATCTCCAGGAAATTCTGCAGATGGACACTTGCATCTTCATCTTTCTTTCCACTAAATGTGATAGCTTGCACCATTTTTACGAGGCTTGGCTTGATCTCATAATCATGATCTCCAATGTAGAAAGTTGGCCCAATGCGAATATTCTCAGTGCTTGGGACAGAGAATTCACATAGAGTCTTCTCAGCCATGGCTTCACAAAATAATGTAAGACCGCTCTTTCTATGGTTGTTCCTGATTGATAAGAGTTAAAGTACACAACCAATCCTGCACTTACCATTTATAAGATATTTAAATATAAACAAAACACGGGTAAGTCTGCTAAAGCAAATGGTTATGGTTATCTATAAGTATTTATGTCTATAGTTATTTTTATGTTTTTTCTATAATATTATCTATGAAGAACTCTCTTATATGAAATTCTAGAATAAATATCCTGACAAATCAAATCAACGAACTCAATAAATTATCCTAATGAATACAATTGCCATCCCCAGCAACGGCGCTAGAAATGCTTGTTGGTATTTTTAACATCACTTCACGTTAAGTTGTCATCCCTAACATGATGCCAAAAACCATTGGTAAAATAATCTTCACTTACCTCCTAAAAATAATACTATAGAATATATCCGCAAGCGCACAGATAATTCTCCCATTGTACCACTTCACCCGGTAAGTATTCCGAGTATCATTGATTTATTTTATGCCAAAAGGATAAAGAGGCATTCTACTCATTAGGATAATCTACTATAATGATTGGAAAGATAAATGTGCAGACCTATGATAACCCATAACTCTAGTGCTTTAGCGATAAATAAGTTAATGATAAATGGTAAATGATAACTGAGTAAATGAGGTAAATGGTATTCCAGAGATAGAATATAGAGACTCACTAATGTAGTAAGACAATCTCGAGATTCGACTAAAGTAAAGGAAACCTATGTAATTACTAAATACAAAGTCTACAGCCTATGCCATATTACACATTTTCATTTATAGCATAATCAACTCAGAAAACATCATAAGGAGCATCATCTAATGAGGATATTAAGATACAAGAGTCACCTCCTTCGCGACCACGCTCTGCTCGTCCTACGTATAGGGGTGGACTATAGAGGAACCAACGCAGCTGTCACCTACGCGGACTACTACACGACCCGGCATGTCAGGCTGCCTCCGTAGGTATGTAATATATCTAGACACCACGTCTACATAATACACACCACCTAACTCACTCGAGTACTGAATTAGGTGCTTTACGATCAAATGACAATAATCATCACCAATCACAACTATATCGAATATGCAACTAGAATAAACTAAGAACTAAATAAGTAGCAATATATTAAAATAGAGTAAAGTTATAATGAGATACAAGATAAGATTACTGATCTCCAGACGAACAGATCTGGAATCTCAAGCGTAGCGCCCAACTCTACTTGAACCTTGCTAGACGCCTAAACTATGAACTTGAAGAACTAGAGCCCTATTTCTAATCTCTGGAAACCCTAACTTCTACCTACTCTTGACAAATGAAGCAGGAGGAATGAATTGGTGTTTTGGGAGGGGGGTCTGCCCCTTTATTTATAGCCCGGTGGGATGAACGTGCGCCGTGGGATCAAACCGACTTGAACAAAGGGCCGAGAAGACTCCTGAGAGGCGGCGGAAGAAGACTCCAGAAGGCGGGGCCGGAATCCTAAGGGGGCGCCGGCCGGCCCCACCCTGGTGGGGTTCGGGCCCGGTCGCTTCGGGTGTAGTCCAGAGGCTTCTAGTATTCCGATGATGGTGTTTCCTTGGCGGTTAAGTTTCGTAGTAATTAAGCACTTTAATCCTTCTTTTAAGCCTTTCTGGAATAATCCGTGGAAAATACACAATTCACCAAAACTCGTGGAATTTGTCAGTTATAACCCCTATGCTTCTATTATTGTCCTTCCCTAAGCATTAGTTGACGGTATAAAATTGGTACTTAACGACCGTCAACAAGGATTGTGCTACACGCAGGTAGCTAATGAAGAGATAGTACTACTACTAATCATGGTGGGTACTAAGCATGTGGCCATGCAGGGTCCATCATTATGCTACTCCTACATGGCGTCGAGCACGGCTGAGGGGATGCGCCTGTCGTCTGCTTGGATCTCGTCGTCGGTCATGCGCAGGCGAGCGATGTAGGAGAGGGACTCTGCTAACTCCGGGGTGGGTCCAGTCTGCAGCAGTCCCTATGATGGGCAAGCCTCCATGTTGAGTCTAGTAGGTGGTATGCTGAAGTCCTCCTGCCTAGACCTCTTGTGAGCCGACTCTGGTAGCTGCCTCTGTATCTTCTGGATCTCACTGACCCTCCTGGCATCGAACTGCTTCCAAGCCTTCATGATCCTCTGTGCCTTGTCCCTCAGGAACTCTCCTAGCCTCACGCGGTCAATCTGGTGTCCCTGGTTGTGGACTAACCTCTCCTCAGGCTCTTCTAGCTGCTTCTCCAATTCCTTGATCCTGGACCGAAGCTTGAGCATCTCAACTCCGTTGTTCCTCCCCTTCTGTCCACTCTCCGTCGGTGCCCTGTTCTTGTCGTCAAGCACCCTCTACAGTCCCAGCATCTTGCAACTCAGATCATGGTTGCGGATCCTGAAATCTCCAACCTTATCTCGCAGGTCGGCGATCTCCACTCGGTGCAGCTCGTCTCGGCGCAGCATATCCTGCTGCAAGTCTATGACTGCTCTGCTCAGGTCCTCTAGTGTCTGGGTCCCTTTCTGTAGGCTATCCTCTACCTCTGCTAGGGGGGCTTGGTCATGCTATCTCCTCTCCTCTAACGAGTTGATATACCTGTCCTGCTCCAAGGGGTGAAGTGCTGAGGTACGAAGGCAGGGGTCGGTCTCAGCAAGAGCGACCTGACCGGCGTACAGTATCCTCTGGCAGTGTCGGGGCACAACTCCAGGGCCTGTGGTAGCAGACGAAAGCGGGTCCCCCTAAGGTACTCGTGGGTTGAGTAAACCACAGTGTGCAAGACCTTGCGGGAGACTGGCTGTACTCTGTCCTCAACTGTCTCCCCTGCGGTGTAGTCCATGAACACTGGCATCCCTGGTAGGGTCAGTGTCACACCCAATTTTAAGGATAAAATGGGATGCATAATCTTATGTGCGCCCAGAGATCAGTCACACACATAAGCCAACAAATTGCATAAATTGTATCATAACCAATGTTTAATACATAGCGAATAGTATCAAAGTCATTACACAGGGGAAATATAAAGATAACTCTCGCGGTAGCTCCATAGCACAGGGACGTCGACTGGTGAAGCACAAGTCTAGTAGTCCTCTGGGTAGTCCTCATCACTATCACCATCTGCATATTCAATTAATCAGTTTACATGATCATGATATCAATAACGCACTAGCATCAATTACCACATGCATAAACCCATAGGTTGCAAGGAACAGGATAACAAAACTAGGAAGTAACTATGGTTAACAAGGAAGACACATGCAAATGCAATCATTTATTTGGTGAATAGGACAACAAGGATGTTCCATGCTAATACTTGCCTTGATCAGCAAACTCTTGGTGATCCGGGTTGTCGCAGTACTGATCTTGATCACCCACGTAAGGCTCACCGTCTATACTCGATCCAACATAACAACACACACGCATACAGGGGCAATCATGCATACAAATAAGAGTTTTCATTAGAACAGTACACCAACAGAGAGAAAATAAATTAAAAGGTTATAAAACAAATCTACACGTGGCTACGATCACATCGATATAAAGTTTGCGCAAATCGGATTTAAAACGAGGAAGATATGAATTTTACAAGATTTATAATAGAATAATAATAGATTAATTATAATCTCGAATTTTAAAAGTTAATAACATATGAAATAGTGGTATTAACTGATAGATCATCAAGTTACGAATCTAACACAATTTGAATCGTTCAAATCGGAACTAAAACGGAGAAACCACGAACAAAACAGTTTTGATTTAAAATCTGAAAACACATTTTCATATATACCGAAAATAAATACGCCTTCAAATACAGAAAACGTAATATACTGAATACGCTAAGGGCTGTGGGCTAAGCATTAAAAACTGCAGGGGGTTATTCACAAAAACGCCGGCCGAATCGGTATGGGCTGCTCTCGGCCGTCCGATTCAAAATCGGCGGATCAGATTAAAAGAGGGGAGGGGTGGCGGTGCTCTCGGCCGGAAAACAGAGCCGACCGCGGCGGCGCCATGGCCGGAGGGCCGCCGGAGAAGGAGAACTCGGCCTTCGGTGCATGAAATTGGTCGGGAAGGGTACCCATAGATCGGGAAGAGCATCGCAAGCTCACCTTGGGTGATGGGAAGGTCGGAAATCGACTCGGAGATAGCTCGCGGCGTGATCCGGCGGACGGTGGATCTCTGCAACGGTGGCGGAGGCGTGTCAGCGCACAAATCAAAGGGGGAAAGTGCTTGGGAACTTCACAAGATCACAGCGAAGCTCCTCAAAGGCCTACCGAGAGGAAATTGGTGGCGAATCGAGCTAATTGCTCGCGGCGGCGGCTGCTCGGTTCTCGCGGGAGCTCGGCAATGGCGGCGAGAAGAGGCGGCTAGGGTTAGGTGATGGCTACGGGGGGGTGTGGCGCTGCTTAAATACTCCCGAGGTGTGGCGACAATCTCGGAGATTGAAACAAACTCGGCGAGCGGAGAAATCGGCTTCGGCCGTTTCTTCTCTGCTTCGGACTCTCGGTGCGGCGACGAACTCGGCTTCGGCCGTTTTCTTTCTTGCCCGCGTCGAACTCTCGGCGAGCAGCAGAGGGAAACTGGGGAGGGGCTGTCCAGGGGGTCCCACAGGTCGGTAGCACCGAGCGCTGGGGTCGGGCTGGCAGTCACGGCAGAGGGACGCTTCGCGCGCGCGTGCTCGGCCGCGGCGGATGAACACGGCAGCGGCGTCTCTGTTCGCGCGGCGAGGGAGGTGGAGAAGGAAGGGTTGACCCGTGGGTCCCACTCGTCAGTCAAATGGGGTAAGGGGAAGGGAGGGAGCAGGTCGGCCGAGCTGTCCTCGGGCCATCCGACCTGGGCCTGCTGGGGCCAGGGAGTGGAAAACAGGCCAAGCTGCTGCTCGGGCCAGAAAGAAGAGGGGAAGGGCTCTGCTCTATTTTATTTTTCCATTTTCCAATTTCATTTTCCAAAAGGGTTTTCAAATTGGGTTTTGAAATATTTGAGAAATTCAAATAAGCTACAACAGTACAAAGAAGAAATGCTCCAGCATGAATGCATCATACATGTGTATGACCTAGGTTTGGTTTTATATTTGAGAAAAATTATTATTTCCCTATATTGGAATGATCAATTAATTGCACAATTAAATAAATTTCTACTATTTAAAAGAATGAAATTTTTCGGGTGTTACAATTCTACCCCCCTTAAAAATAATCTCGTCCTCGAGATTCAGTTGGTGCTTACTCAAACAACTCCGGGTACTTTTCTCTGAGATCTTTCTCTCTTTCCCAAGTAGCTTCTTCCTCAGAGTACCGATGCCACTGCACCTTGCACATCTTTATAACTCGACTTCTTGTAACTCTTTCTGCGGTTTCCAAAATTTTCACTGGATGTTCCTCATAAGTGAGACCCTTCTTGAAAACTATTTCCTCGATAGGAACCTGCTCTTCCGGTACTCTCAAACACTTTCTCAACTGAGATATGTGGAACACATCATGCACACCGGACAAACTTTTCGGAAGTTCTAGTTGATATGCCACTTCTCCACGTCTCTATAGGATCTTGAAAGGACCAATATACCTTGGTGCCAATTTTCCTTTGCTGTTGAACCTTTTCACACTTCTCATCGGGGACACTTTAAGGTATACATAGTCTCCTACATTAAAAGCTAGTTCTCTTCTCCGTGTATCCGCATAGCTCTTCTGTCCAGATTGTGCTATTCTCAAGTTCTCTCTTATTGTCTGGACTTGCTCCTCTGCGTCTCTCAACACATCCGGTCCAAACACTTGACTTTCTCCAGTTTGATTCTAAAACAAGGGTGTCCTGCACTTGCGTTCATACAATGCTTCGAAGGGTGCCATCTTGAGACTTTTCTGGTAACTATTATTATAAGAGAACTCCGCATACGGCAGGCTCTTATCCCAACTCCTTCCATACTGTAAAGCACAAGCTCTCAACATATCTTCCAAAATCTGATTAATCCGTTCCGTTTGACCGTCAGTTTGAGGGTGATATGCAGAACTAAAATTCAACCGTGTTCCCAATGATCTATGCACTTGTTGCCAAAACTATGAAGTGTACTGCGTACCCCTATCGGACACTATCTTCTTTGGAACTCCATGTAGACACACAATCCTTTCCATATACAACTCTGCAAGTCTTGCTCCGGTATAGGTGGTCTTGACGGGGAGGAAATGAGCAACTTTAGTCAGTCGATCCACAATTACCCAGATTGAATCATAACCTCTCTGAGTTCGTGGCAATCCAACTATGAAGTCCATACCGACTTCTTCCCACTTCCACTCAGGTATCTTTAGTGGTTGTAGCAATCCTGCAGGCCTCTGGTGTTCAGCTTTAACTCTCTGACAGGTATCACAGATAGCCACATATTCTGCTACATCACGCTTCAGTCCAACCCACCAATATTTTTCCTTCAGACCCAGATACATCTTGGTACTTTCTGGGTGTATAGAATATGCTGACTCATGAGCTTCACGCAGTATAGCGTCTCGGATGGATTTCACTTCAGGTACACAGAGTCTCTTCCCAAACCATAAGGTTCCAGTCTCATCTAGCCTGAATCCGGGTGATTTTCCAACCACAATGTTCTCTGCTATTTCCTTGAGCTTCTCATCTTCCAACTGAGCCTTTCGTATCTCCTGCTCTAGTGTGGGTTCAACCTCCATCTCAACAGCATTGATCACAATTCCCAAGTTGAGACGCTCCATCTCTGCACACAACTCTGCTGGAATAGTGGTTGTTCGAATCTCATTAGCATAACTTTTTCTACTAAGAGCATCGGCCACAACATTTGCTTTGCCTGGATGATAATGCACTTCCAGGTCATAATCCTTTATCAATTCCAACCAATGACGTTGCCTCAAATTCAACTCTGACTGGGTGAAGATATACTTCAAGCTCTTATGATCTGTATAAATGTCGCACTTATGACCAATCAGATAATGCCTCCATAACTTCAGAGCGTGCACCACAGCTGCTAGCTCCAAATCATGAGTAGGATAATTCAACTCATGCTTCCTCAACTGTCTCGATGCATATGCTACGACTCTTCCTTCTTGCATGAGAACACAACCAAGACCTAGGCGGGAAGCATCACAATAGATAGAGAACTTCTAACTTAGGTCCGGCAAAACCAACACTGGCGCTGTTGTCAATCTCTTCTTCAATTCTTCGAAACTAGCTTGACACTTCTCAGACCACACAAACTTGGCATTCTTCTCTAGCAAGGAAGTCATTGGCTTTGCAAGCTTGGAGAATCCTTCAATGAACCTTCGGTAGTAACCAGCTAAACCAAGAAAACTACGAATGCCAGTCACATCAGTTGGCGGCTTCCAATTCAACACGTCTGCCACCTTGCTTGGGTCTACAGAAATTCCACCATTGGACACAATATGTCCTAGAAAAGCAACTTCTCTCAACCAGAACTCGCACTTACTTCGCTTGGCATACAGCTTATGTTCCCTGAGTTTCTGCAAAACCAATGTCAGATGTTCGGCATGCTCTTCTTCATTCTTGGAGTAGATCAAGATATCATCAATGAACACCACAACAAACTTATCCAAGAATTCCATGAATACCTTGTTCATCAGATACATGAAGTAGGCAGGTGCATTAGTCAAACCATAGGACATTACCGTATACTCATACAATCCATACCGAGTAGTGAATGCAGTCTTAGGTATGTCAGAGTCACGAATCTTCAACTGATGATAACCTGAACGGAGATCAATCTTGGAAAACACACAAGCACCTCTCAACTGATCAAATAAGTCATCAATTCTAGGCAACGGATACTTGTTCTTAATGGTGACCTCATTCAGTGACCGATAGTCAACACACATCCTTCGACTACCATCTTTCTTATCAACAAAAATAACCGGGGCTCCCCAAGGTGAAGAACTAGGACGAATGAAACCTTTTTCTGACAGTTCTTTAATTTGTTTCTTAAGTTCTTCTAATTCTTTAACTCCCATTCTATATGGACGTTTAGCTATAGGTGCAGTACCAGGTAACAACTCAATGATAAATTCAATGTCACGGTCAAGCGGCATACCTGGCAACTCATCTGGAAACACATCTTCAAACTCATCCACCACTGAGTTATCCGGCTGCACTTCTTCTCTGAGCTGATGTACTGTGGCTTTCTATTGAACTTGCAAAGCAACCTCAATTCTGACCTCATCTCCCTTCTGGGTAGTGATAGTCACGACCTTCTCCTTGCACTTTATATTGATGTCGTTCTTCATCATCCAATCCATACCCAGGATAAGATCAATTCCGGCAGTATTTAGCACAGTAGGGGTTATCTCAAATTCTACCTCCCTTAATGAGACAGTAATCGGGAGACACTGAAGAGTAGCTTGCATAACACCACCCGGAGAAGAAACCATAATAGGATGTTTCATGACACTAAGGGGAATACCATGCTTTCTAACAAATGTGTGCGAAATGAAAGTATGCGAAGCACCAGAGTCAAAAAGAACTGTAGCGGGGATGGAGTCGATATTGAACGTACCCATCATGACCTCTGGAGTCTCCTGTGCCGTATCAGCCGACACATGGTTCACCTTCCCGGTGCGAGGTGGCACTCTCTGCTGGTTGTTCTGCTTCTGGGAGGCTTGGGGATTCTGCTTCTCAGAACAATTGTAGGACAAGTGTCCTTCCTTGCCACAGCAGAAACACTTGTTGGGGGCACCATTCTTCACTGGGATGTTGTTGGGAGCAGTCAGTTGTGGCGCCTGATTACCACCTTGTTGCTGGTACTGGGAACGCTGCTGGTTCTGGGAACGTTGTTGATTCTGGAAATTATTCTTGAATCCAGACTGTCCCTGGAAACGTTGTTGCTGCTGAGGCTGCTGCTGGTTGTTACGGAAGCGGCTGTTGCTTCCAGACGACTGCCCTTGAAACTTCCTCTTCTTCTTCTCATCTATCTCACGGCGCTTGCTCTCGATGATCAAAGCTTTGTCCACCAACTGTTGGAAGTTGGCAAAAGTGTGGGAGAGCAACTGGTACTGGAGATGATCATTCAGTCCTTCCAAGAAGAGCTCTTTCTTCTTGGCATCATCTTCAACCTCTTTTGGAGCATACCGCGACAATTGGATGAACTTGTCACGGTACTCGGCAACTAGCATACCTCCCTGCTTCAGAGAAAGAAACTCCTTCTTCTTCAGCTTCATCAACCCTGCAGGCACATGATGATTGCGGAACCCCTCACGGAATTGCTGCCAAGAGATGGGGTCGGCACGTCCAAAACGAAAAGACTCCCACCAATCCAGAGCAGCTCCCTGCAACTGCCCGGATGCATAGAGAACCTTCTCGACGTCATTGCATTGGGTGATCTCCAGCTGTCTTTCTATTGCACGCAGCCAATCATCAGCTTGGAGAGGATCACTGGAATGACCGAAGGTGGGCGGGCGTCCCTTCAAGAATTCGCTTCTCTTGTCACGGGGTGGTGGAGGTGGGTTCCCATTGCCATTGTTTCGCTGCAGCAGTTGAATGTTCTGGGCCATCTGCTGCATCAGCTGTGTTTGCATCATCATCAGCTGCTCCATATTAGGCTGTGGCGGAGGTGGTGGTGGATTAGCATTTTCTTCAGAGGTACCATCACCCCTTGGGTTCCTCCTGGTGCAGGCCATCTGCTGTTCAAATCATTGAAGTGAGGTTTAGAATTCTTTTCCATTAAAATAACACTTAAAGACTAGAACAGGAAATTCTGGGCGCGATCCAACAATGGCAGAGTAGAAAAACAGTCATATCTGGAGTTCTTGAAGTCAAACAGAGACATGCTATACATGGTTTGAAAACATGAGAAAAACTCTACAACTTTTATTCAGACCATCTCTCCAGATTCTGTCGTTAAGTTTATCAAAAATAGATTTGATTCGAAACTGTTTCAGAGTAACAGACAGCGCAGAAACTTTGACTTGTGACATTTGTTTCTCCCAAACCGTAACTGATATTGAGATGATTCTTGTGGCCAAAGAAAACTACAGAAGTCTAGTTTTTCACAAAAATTTCTCATGATTTTTGGTCATATATAATTAAATATTAAAAATAACTAAGGCAGAGAGGTCTGAAGAACAGTACTGCTGGAAACTGAGATAATCAACCCAAACTATTATGCATTAATTCAAACCTATATAAAGAGATTTGCGGACATGCCCACAATCTCAGCACTCATTACAAACTCCAAATCAAGCTTTGTTCGTAAGGAAAAGCAATCTAGCACAAAAGTTCACAAGACACGAACTAGACTCGACTTGACTCAACTTGCGCTACTAGCGTCTTTTGCTACTAACTGGGGGTAACTCCTCTAGGGGTCGATGTCGGTGCAGGTGTGAGCATCTCCATGGTCACCTCGGTTCCTTGGCGGCGATTCAGCTGGGCACCTTGGTGACGGCGGAGGGGGTCCAACACCGAGTTGCCTGTTCAACTCATCCACCGCCCGGCTGAGCTTGTAATTAGCTTCAGTCCTGGTGTTCAGCTCATCCAATGTCTGGTCCAGAAAAGTGTTGGTCTGGGCCAAACATTCCAAGGAAGCGTGGAGTCGGGCGTTCACTTCTCCAAGTGGACCGGCGATGCTGCAGTTAGCTTGGCCACTCTGACGGCGGGGAAGGTAGCGGTGCATCTCCCACTTGATGATGTCCCAATTCTCATGGCGGTGCACCATAAGAGCTTGTCGTGCGGCATCCTTGATGGCGGCAGCTTTAGAGAGTCGAATGGAGATAGCATAGTGGATATTCTTCACCTGGCTTCCCTCCTTGATGTACACCCTCGTCTCATAGTAGTCGGCGTAGTCAGGGTGCTTCCAGTGCTCCGTCTTGTACAGCACCGAGGAGTTGGGGTAGAAGCGGCGCACCAAGTCGAGAAGCAGCGGGTGGTAGTAGTCATCACCTTGATGATCATAGTGAATCCTTCCCACCCAGGGTTTTCCACCTTGGTCTCCATCATCATCGCCATCGTCGTCGGGGTCGTCGGAGTCATCCGAGTTGCCTCCATCATCTTCGTCATCAGGGTCGCCAGCACAATCCTGGTCACCCTGCGGCTCCACCTTCTCAGGTTCATCTTCCTGAGGGTCCTCCATAGGTACGTCTTCAGAGCTGTCTTCCAAGGGCTCTTCACTGGGCTCCTCTGCGGGCACCTCCTGCTGGGGCTCCTCCACTGGTACGTCTTCCACGGGTATCTCCGGTCGGGAAACACGTCCGCCAGAGATGAAGCGCTGCAGGTACCTCTTAGGTGGCATGACACGCTTGCGGGCAGTGCGCTTAAGGTTGGCCATCTACAAGAATTAAGATTAAGTTAAAATTTTGCAATGGACAAGGGTAGGATATCAGCAAAAACTTGTAGCAAATTAATATAACAAGTAAAAAGAGATAATAAAGCTAAGGGCTATCCAGTGCTAACTAGGCTTGCGTCCTACAGTCAACACGGCTCTGATACCAATTTGTCACACCCAATTTTAAGGATAAAATGGGATGCATAATCTTATGTGCGCCCAGAGATCAGTCACACACATAAGCCAACAAATTGCATAAATTGTATCATAACCAATGTTTAATACATAGCGAATAGTATCAAAGTCATTACACAGCGGAAAAATAAAGATAACTCTCGCGGTAGCTCCATAGCACAGGGACGTCGACTGGTGAAGCACAAGTCTAGTAGTCCTCTGGGTAGTCCTCATCACTATCACCATCTGTTACCCATCCGGGATTTTTAACCAAGTAATGAAAAATAAACAAGCGTAAGTACATATCGTACTCAACAAGACTAGCATGGGTTCATGAGGCTCAAAAGGTTGACACGGTTTAACAGCAGGTTGCTTTTAATTAATCATCTTTTATGCAGTTGAATAGCAACAAGTTAATAAACCCATTCTCATGATCATAGTAAACACAATTAATGAGTAGCAATAAATAGATTAGCAACAAGTAAACATCACCCTGTAAGATAACTACTCCGTGAGTTTTCCGGGCCACTCGTGACCGTGAGCGCGGCTAGTATACCAGTTTTACACTCTGCAGAGGTTGTGCACTTTCACTATGAGCCGTGATTCCCATTTGCTCGGGTTAATTACTCCCATAACACTACCAAGGTGAGAGAGCAGGGTTTCACTATGAAGCCTTTCAAAGGTTCGTCTAACATGTTAGGGCCGCGAGGTTTCCTCGGCAAGCAGATGTAGAGCCCCCCTTCCATATGGCACAAGGTCACGCAGGTTATACACATATGGACAGAGGCCGTACTATACCCGAGTCGTCTAAGCCCCTCTTGCGCCTTTCGGTAACCTCTAACAAGCTAGAAAAGGTCCTCATACTGAGCTAAAACCAGAGCCATATAGCCCTCATAGTTACACTGTAAGTCCTAGCTTTTGCTGACAGGTCATTACCAAGGGGGAAGGATATGGAGCACCACAAAACTATGCCCCAATCCCTTAGTTCCATGTTGCTAAAAAGGCATCTTTTAATTCCTTATTGCATATTCAATTAATCAGTTTATATGATCATGATATCAATAACGCACTAGCATCAATTACCACATGCATAAACCCATAGGTTGCAAGGAACAGGATAACAAAACTAGGAAGTAACTATGGTTAACAAGGAAGACACATGCAAATGCAATCATTTATTTGGTGAATAGGACAACAAGGATGTTCCATGCTAATACTTGCCTTGATCAGCAAACTCCTGGTGATCCGGGTTGTCGCAGTACTGATCTTGATCACCCACGTAAGGCTCACCGTCTATACTCGATCCATCATAACAACACACACGCATACAGGGGCAATCATGCATACAAACAAGAGTTTTCATTAGAACAGTACACTAATAGAGAGAAAATAAATTAAAAGGTTATAAAACAAATCTACACGTGGCTACGATCACATCGATATAAAGTTTGCGCAAATCGGATTTAAAACGAGGAAGATATGAATTTTACAAGATTTATAATAGAATAATAATAGATTAATTATAATCTCAAATTTTAAAAGTTAATAACATATGAAACAGTGGTATTAACTGATAGATCATCAAGTTACGAATATAACGCAATTTGAATCGTTCAAATCGGAATTAAAACAGAGAAACTACGAACAAAACAGTTTTGATTTAAAATCTGAAAACACATTTTCATATATACCGAAAATAAATACGCCTTCAAATACAGAAAACGTAATATACTGAATACGCTAAGGGCTGCGGGCTAAGCATTAAAAACTGCAGGGGGTTATTCGCAAAAACGCCGGCCGAATCGGTATGGGCTGCTCTCGGCCATCCGATTCAAAATCGGCGGATCAGATTAAAAGAGGGGAGGGGTGGCGGTGCTCTCGGCCGGAAAACAGAGCCGACCGCGGCAGCGCCATGGCCGGAGGGCCGCCGGAGAAGGAGAACTCGGCCTTCGGTGCATGAAATAGGTCGGGAAGGGTACCCATAGATCGGGAAGAGCATCGCAAGCTCACCTAGGGTGATGGGAAGGTCGGAAATCGACTCGAAGATAGCTCGCGGCGTGATCCGGCGGACGGTGGATCTCTGCAACGGCGGCGGAGGCGTGTCAACGCACAAATCGAAGGGGGAAGTGCTCGGGAACTTCACAAGATCACAGCGAAGCTCCTCAAAGGCCTACCGAGAGGAAATTGGTGGCGAATCGAGCTAATTGCTCGCGGCGGCGGCTGCTCGGTTCTCGCGGGAGCTCGGCAATGGCGGCGAGAAGAGGCGGCTAGGGTTAGGTGACGGCTACGGGGGGGTGTGGCGCTGCTTAAATACTCCCGAGGTGTGGCGACAATCTCGGAGATTGAAACAAACTCGGCGAGCGGAGAAATCGGCTTCGGCCGTTTCTTCTCTGCTTCGGACTCTCGGCGCGGCGACGAACTCGGCTTCGGCCGTTTTCTTTCTTGCCCGCGTCGGACTCTCGGCGAGCAGCAAAGGGAAACAGGGGAGGGGCTGTCCAGGGGGTCCCACAGGTCGGTAGCACCGAGCGCTGGGGTCGGGCTGGCAGTCACGGCAGAGGGACGCTTCGCGCGCACGTGCTCGGCCGCGGCTGATGAACACGGCAGCGGCGTCTCTGTTCGCGCGGCGAGGGAGGTGGAGAAGGAAGGGCTGACCCGTGGGTCCCACTCGTCAGTCAGATGGGGTAAGGGGAAGGGAGGGAGCAGGTTGGCCGAGCTATCCTCGGGCCATCCGACCTGGGCCTGCTGGGGCCAGGGAGTGGAAAACAGGCCAAGCTGCTGCTCGGGCCAGAAAGGAGAGGGGAAGGGCTCTGCTCTGTTTTCTTTTTTCATTTTCCAATTTCATTTTCCAAAAGGGTTTTCAAATTGGGTTTTGAAATATTTGATAAATTCAAATAAGCTACAACAGTACAAAGAAGAAATGCTCCAGCATGAATGCATCATACATGTGTATGACCTAGGTTTGGTTTTATATTTGAGAAAAATTATTATTTCCCTATATTGGAATGATCAATTAATTGCACAATTAAATAAATTTCTACTATTTAAAAGATTGAAATTTTTCGGGTGTTACAGTCAGGCTAGCAGGGGTCTCCACTCTGGTAGTGACGGGTCCCTCAAATCTCCCATCTGCGATGAGCTTCCCTCGACAGTAGTACTGGATCTGGTCAACTGGGGCTCCAAGCTCCTCAAGCACCTGTCGCAGGACTAGGACAAAGCCGGTGTAGTCCTCTCCATAGATTGGAACCTCGGTGGTACCGTCGCGCAGTGGTCCAAGTGGTCGGTGTCCGAGGCTGGTCATCTGCAAGTTTTTCAAGAAACGGGTTAGCAAATCCAAATTTTTAGATAAGCCATTGCATAGAAAGTGAATGCAAGGTCAGTAATATAACCGAAAGAGAGTCTGGCTTCATATTCTAGCATCCATTTTCTACGGGTCTCGTCCTACAGTCAAGTATGGCTCTGATACCAACTCAAATGACCTCGATTTCCTCGAAAGGAAATCCACAGGCGCGTATTGTAATTAAATAGATTGCGTTGAACAATCCATAAAATTACCCAAATCTCAGTTTATACCAGGATCCACGCAATGATTACATAATAGAGTTTTACATAATTTTTTCATTGCCACACTGGCGGAATAGTTCATTCAAAAAAAGCTTGAAGAGGCGGAAGAGATTCGTCCATCTCCGCCAACTTGAGTGTAGCACGTGACCCTGCTCCTCCCAATCGTCTCCATCGAAGTTGTATTCTTGCTCATCACCTGACAGCAAATTTATCAGTACGATTTGTACTGGCCACGGAGCCCACCTATGATTGCATTTGCTTTGTGGTAAAGTGGATGCAAGGCTGTTCAAGCAAACATAAGGGCTGGGGTTTCCTATGCAAGTGTCAACATTATTATAGTAGTCAAGTTTTAACTCATTTCATCACCAACCATCTATCCAGTCCATTCCAATCCATTCCATTCCCACCCCATACACCACCTCTCACATACACACACCTCACACTCATTTGGCAAGCCCAACTCCCTCTCGGGCCTGTCTCAGCGGCACACTGCCACATCGGGCACACTGCCGGAAAGCATCATCCAAGGGGAAGAAGAGAATATACCACTCCCTATATAGTGCAATAGGACTCAGAAAGGTCCAAAGCCGACGAATCGGCATATGTATCGATTGATCAACCATACACTCTGCACAGGTTTTACCACTCACAAGATTGGCCATCACAGATGTCGCGCGAACATCAAGGTAGAATTCCGAGTGCTTGCTTGCCTAGGTCGATGCCACCCTACCACTCAGCCCTGGGACACTCTAGATTCTACACCATCACGCTGAGACTAGGAGATGCAGTACCGGGCCCAATCAGTGGTACTGCGCATCTAGAATGGTACGAGAATCCATCATCCGTCACTGCCCACCCTTATCACCTCTCAACCTAGTAGTAGTGGCACCGTCCTACCAAGTAGTCCAGCCGTTCCCCGCCCATCGAAGACGAGTGAGTAGTACCGAAATTCCCGGTGACTGGAAAGTGTGACTATTTGACCAAGCAGGCTTTCTCCATCTCAGGGGATACTCTCCCCGTGCCATCACAGCACCTCCATTCATGGAACTTCAAACCACACAGGCCATCCATCCCGAAATCACCTTATACACCATTACCCGCCACAAGTATCACTCGTGGGAATGCCCAGGTTGCACCCTGGCAAGACTTGCTTTCTCAGCTCATCGTGTATAGCCCACTTGGCCGACTCGACCCTCACCACACACCCAAGATGCACGCAGCACGCTCTCCCAGTGGTTAAGTCCAGTTATTAATTCCACGTTCAAGTAAACCATTCCCAATTTCCACCACATATCATATCATAATAATAGCAAGTAGTGGAAGAGCAAATATAACAGCGAGCATCCAACCTAACAGCGGGTAGCAAGGTGAGAGTTTCAACAAGGTAGAGGTAACAATAATTCTATCATGCATCCTAGGCAGTAACAGCATGTAATCATAAAGCAAGTAGCAGATACGATATTTGCAATGCGTAATAAGAGCTACAGGAAGTGGTGGGTCGTGGCACCTTCACAGTCGTCTCCAAGTTCCTCGAGATACTCGTGGTCTCCCTCTTCAGGCTGGTCCTCCTCCGGTTCTGAAAACGAAACCGAAATAGTCACGTTAACGACTCCTATAGATCATTCAGAAAAATCTAGCAAAAATAGAAGATCCAAATGCACTCAAACATAGGCTCAGGTCGTAGAGCTCATTTTTCTAAGAATTTTGATATATGGTGCGCAATTTTTGGACTCAGTATGAATTAGTTATGAATTTCTGAAGTTTGATCTATTTTCTGAAAAAGAAAAGGGCTAAAAATTCTGGGTGTGACACGTGGTAGCTTGTGATTGGTCGGTTACTATTCACATCGACCAAGTCAATGGTTTGACTGACAGTGGGTCTGCGAACGTCAGCATGACATCATTGCTAACATCAGCGTTGACCGAGTCAACGATGTACTGTTCGGTGGGTCGGATGATGTCATCATGACGTCACTCCGATGACACGTGCCAGCATCAGAGCACACCATGCGGCGGCTCTGGTTTGCAAGGGGTTTTGGTGCACGGGAGCGGGTGCACGGTGGACCGGCACCCGGTGCACCGTGGTCCATAGACTGGTCCATGGTGGACTCGGTTCACTTCATTTTCCGTCGTCTCGGCTCACGGTGGTTTGGGTGCACGGGTGCTGTGATTCGGGAGGAACGCTCCCCGGCTGATGCCATGGGTGACGTCATCGGTCACCGTGTGTTTGACATTGGTTCTCAATGGCTCGCCGATGGCGGTGAAGCACGGCGGCGGCACATGGTTCCACGGCATGATTGGTTAGGGCCTCTACCGCTCGTCAGGGAACTCGCGGGTCGGTCCATGGTTAAAAGAGGGTGGTTTGTGCTCTCGGCCGGTTGGTTTCGGTGTTACAGCGGCCAGCGGCGAGGTCGTCGTGGAGCAAAGCTCCGGCGAGATGTGGTATGGTTCCCGAAGGGGCGGATCCGCTCCTCCGAACTCCAGTAGCCGTGGGTCAAGGGTCCAATTGGTCGGGTTGTGTTCTGGTGGAGGTGGCTCATGTGATCCGTATGGTGGCGGCCACCGTATGCGGCGGCGGACAACGGTGAGGCGGTGGCAGTCGCAAAACGGCGCAATTGAGCGCGGCTTCCTTCAATTGGCATAGTCGGAAGGGCCTACGACCTGATGGCGGCGACCTAGAGTCATTGCAAAGGCCCATTTTCGGCGAGGCCTTGCGGCGGCGCTCCGGCGACCTCACAGCGCACGTGGTCAGGGTGCTTGAGGTGGTCCCGGGCTCTTCCATCTGTGCGTACGGGTTGAGGAGGTCGTGGCGTTGCTCCATGACATACTAAGTCTGTCCGGCGATGGCCGGAGATGTCCGAAACGCGTGACACGGCGGCGCTCCGGCGGTCATCGACGCACACGGATGTGGAGGTCTATGGACGTTCTTGTCGCGTGGTCTGGCCTTAGGGTGCTGCGGTGGTCCATCCGGTCCAAGTGGTAAGGCGGTAATTAGCTACTACGCACAGGAACGCCAACGAGACGGCGGCGCTCCATGTGCTTGGTTCGCGGCGGCATTGCCCGTCGCACCGTTCTGGCTCGGTTAGTCCGTTTGGCTGGGCTAGGTCTTGCGTGTGTGTGTGCGACGTGTTCCAGGGCCGGCAACGACCCTTGGCCTGCGCGCTCGAGGCACGGAGCGCCATGGCCATGCTTGGTCAGAGTTGGGGACGGAGGGGTAAGCTCACCGTGGTGTTGATGAAGCAAGGATGGTGGTGCTATGACGAGTTGGTTCCGTGCAGGGGGTTCGCAGTGCTGTGCCGATCCGCGACGGTGGCACCGGCTCCGGCGTGGCCCCGCGGCAGCAACACCTCGATGACTCCTTCCTCTCCTTCTTCCCTTCTTCTTCCTTCCTCTCTTTGTCTTGCGGAGTGGTGTGGTGTGGTGCCACCAGCAGCGGCGGTGAGCAGAATGGGGGCTAGGGCTCTCGAGAGCTTCTCCTTTTATGGCCATGTACGCGGCTGGCCATGGCGGACGGCTCTGATCCGAGATGGTGGATCGAAAGGCTACGGTGTGCGCCAGCCTAGGGTTCCAGGCGTGCTCAACCACTCTTGGCGGCCAAGGCAGGGGGAACAGGCAGGGGACAAGGGTCATGTCCCGGCCGTGGGCTTGCCGGCTCCCATACAGAGTCACGTGACTTGCGTGGGCGTCACGGGGAAGAAGAATATGAGGACGGGAGGTGGGGCTGACAGGTGGGGTTCAGGCGTCGGTGGCTCGTGCGTCCGCGCGGGTGCGCGTGAGTGGGTGGGTGCGGTCTCCGTGGCAGTTAGGCCGCGCCGTTGGGCCGTCCCACTGCGGTGTTGGCGCGCGCGCAGTGCGGTGAGGGTAGCTGGGTTGGGCTGGGCCTGTTCTGCTGCTTCTTTCTTTCCCTTTTCTGATTTTCCATTCTTGTTTTCTTATATATATGTATATATAATATATATATTTTTTTCATATTATGTGTACACTATTTCAAACATGAGTCAAAATAGAAATCCAAATATGCAGTATGATTGTTTGGAGAACATTTTATAATTTACATTTAGTTTGTACATAGTAGATCATCTGTCACAGAACCTTCTAAATTATATGGCCCACAAGCACTAATCATTGTCCCAAAGACCTCTGACAGCTGTGCTTGTGACCCAAATAACTTACGAGGGTCTGCCGGGTTTTCATGGAAACCCGTATTTTCCGAAAAGGATCTCAATGTGAAGACATTGCAGAATTACAACATTTCATACAAAAAACATCAGAGTAGTAGTGCGGAAGTCTTACATTGCTTAGTATTACAAACCAGTTGTTTCAAACTTAAACATAGGTACGATTATTACAAACCGTAACATAAGTAGTAGCAGTGGAGTAGACCTTATACAATATACATATATTACAAAATTTACCCTGCCCAAGGGTTTAAACTTTTACTCATCATCATCATTGTTCATCTGAACGACCATCATACAACACGGATTCAAAACACACTTGTTCATGTGGTTCACCTGCAACAGGGGTTAATAAACCCTGAGTACATGGGGTACTCCGTAAGACTTACCCGACTAAAAAGTGGGGAGAAGACTCAGGAATGCAGGCTGAGGGGAAATCAAGGAGAGGCTTTAGCAAGAATCAAATTGTTTTGTAGAAAAACTCTCTAATCTTGTCCTACCTTTAATATTTTATTTCAACATTAATCATTAGCCTTGAATCCAGATTGATTCATAAATGTCATCCAAATTCAAATCCTTATCGAATTCTTATCCTAGTTCCGAACCATTTTTCGGTGTATGGTCGACGGATCAAGTCTCCATTATCCGAGGAGCAACGACGATTCGAATCGATTAAATACCCAGCTGGGGATCCCTATCCACACTGCATATGTAGCACTAAAGCTTGCATATGCCAACCCCGTCTACCACTGACTCCTCTAAGTGAGAATGGCTCCATGCCACCCGAGAGCACAGTACTCCTCCAATCCAGCACGCCGGCCACGAAGGCACATGCTACTCTTGCCATCTCTCCACTCCCAGTGCATGGGTAACCCTTCTCGCCTTAGAATTGCCAGAGCTAGGGCTTTCCGTAGTATGTGGCTAGTTGCAAAGTCATGATCACAGCAGGCCTACAACGAACGGTCCCTAATTCCTTTTCTGTCAGTGACAATGCATTGGGACTCTAAGCCAAGTACAAAGCAACCAAATGGTACTCAAATCTCTTTTCGTCGGCGACAATACATTGGGACTCTAACCCAAGTGCAAAGTCGACCGAACGGATTCATAACCATTTTCATATTTCATAATGCATCAATAGTATATCATCATAGCTTAGAAAATAACATTTTATGCAAAAAACTAAATTAATTAAGCACGGCTAAGTATTTTCCAAATATTTTATTTAAATCAGGTTTCCAGGATGATATTCAAGTGGTCAAGGATAGTAATGCATCAATTGGGTTATCACTCAACTCCTATCAACTTAATGCAATAGTTTAACTCAAAGTGATAAACATTTTATAAATCACAAGAGGGTTTAAATAGACCGGGGCTTGGCTTGAGTTGCAGACAGAGTAGGATCTGGATCGAAACCACAGATATCGAACCCACCAACAATAGTCAGGACCTCTGCAATGGCTACCTGCTCGAGCTTGATCTCCTCACCTTCGGTCACTACACGTAATGTAATGATGCATGCTTAACATGATGTGGAATGGTATGACTAAGAATGAATAACAAGCATTAATGTAACAACCTTGAGTACAACTTTCCTCAGGATAAAGTTGCAAGCCAACAAAACCAACTATCGGTTACCGAATTAGGGTTTCTTTTTAACAATTGTTGAAAGCCGCTGCACAGCTATTCAACCTCTACAGCAATACAACAATAAAAATGCCAAGGATTATTATAGTGAATGACCCATGGTCTACAATCAATCCCAAAGTCACACAAAACCTAAATCATTAGGGCTTTCTATTCATTTTATTAATCAATTACTAGGGCATAAAATAATAAATAAATAAACTATCTTCATTTTACTCCAAACTTTTTCTATAGTTAGGTCTTGACCTAAAACAGTACCAAAATGAATTTCATGATTTTTGGATTAATGTAGAATTTATTATAATTCATCAAAGTTGCATTTAACAATTAAAAGGCACAATTTTATTATTCCTGGAAGTACTGAAATTTATTATTTCATATTTTTATTGTATTCAGTATATCACAGAGAGCTCACACAAAAATTTTTATCATTTTTAATGCTACAGATTTATTCATGCAAAAAAACAAATCACATTACTATTCACTCTCTCGGTAAATGGAAAAACTATTTTTATTCGTGTGAAAATGGGAAAATTCATTTCGGCCCGAAGCGCCCGTGAAGGAGCAGACCGGCCCAGCCGGCCCGCGCTCTCTCTGTCTCCCTCACCGCTTTGACCTGCGCCCGATTGGGCCGGCCCAAGCGGCCTGCGGTGCGGCCCATCTGGCCCCTCCCGCACTCTCAGCGCGCACGCGCGCGACTGGGCCGAGCCAAACGGCCTGCAGCACGGCCCAGCCGGCTCTCCTCTCTCCCTCCTTCTCCTACCTCCCAACGGCACAGGCCGTGCATGCGCGACGGCGCTGGCCGCACCGGCCCGTCGGTGGCGACCACGCCGACGAGGGCTAGCGCAACCCCGAGAACCCCGCACCCCCCACCAACCTATCAAGACGACTCCGGATGGATCTAGGACTTCGCAGGAGCAAAGCAGGCGGCTATGGCGGCTCGGTGGTGCACTGCACGCCGGTACGACCAGACCGAGGACGTAGAGGGCTGGTCACGTTGAACCCGAGCTCGTCGGTGCTTCGACCGGTCGCGAGGAAGAACGAGTCGCACACGCGACTCCGGTGACGAACAGAGACGCAAGCAGGTTCAATGGTTTCGCAAGAGGCAGGTGCAACTAACTACGAAGCGGAGCGAACGACTGATGCTACAGGCTGCGCGAAATTTTGCCGAGCAGTGGACTTCACCGACGACGAACAGGAAGGAGAAAATGCAAAAATCGGCGACCGATGATGACTTAAATAGGGTAACGGTGGTGGCACAACGTGGATGGAGACTTCACGAAGCCATCCAGCTCGTGGGTCGCGCGGCCGGGGCAAGTAGTGGCTGGGAACGCCCGCTGTCGACACCGCGGCCGACATGAGCAGGAAGACGAGGACGAACTCCATACCGGTACTGTAGCGCTAATAACTCTTCCCAGATATTTTTGCCAAATTAATCTTAAATTTATATAATAACTGGAAAAATGCCCAATATAAAAGTTGTAGGAGGTTTTGTGCTTGACATTTTTGGTTTTTGATCTATTTTCAAATTTTGAACAGATTTGAAACTATTAAAAAGGGGTAAATCCAATATTTGAATTGCATTTGCAATTTAATTAAATTCTCCAAATTTATCTCAACAACTTGAAAACCTTCAAAAATGAAAGTTGTTCTATTTATCAGGCTTTATAACTTTCATTAAAGGAGTTTGGTCAGATTCTTTATAGTTTTTGAAATGGCTTTTCAAATTTGAATTTCAAAACACAAATTAGGGTTTAATTTGAAATTCCACTCAATAACTTCAAAAATACCCAAAATGGAAGTTGTTCTATTTTAAAAGGGCTACATCTTTTATTAAGGGACCATCTTTAGATTCTTCTTAGTTTTTGAATTAGGGTTTTGGGGTCCGATTTAGGGTATAATTGTTTTTCCTTTTGAATTTCCAAATTGAATTTGAGTATACACAAACAAACAAACATTTTTGAGCCAAAGTCACTCTAGAACACCTAAGAACAATCACATGCAAGAATAAAACTCATTTTAGTTGATGCACAATATTAGGGTTTATGCGGAATGATTTGCAGACGATCATGATGACATGGCAGGTTTTAATAACAGTAACACCAGAGGTGTTACAGCCCTTCCCCCTTAAAGAAATCTCGTCTTGAGATTTAATATACGACTAAAACCTTTGGTTAAGTAATGGAAAAGAAATGTGTCAAGTAAACACATTTCAAACTAGACTATAGAACAAGTAGAGTTTTTTACATATTACAAGACTTGAGAAGGACGAGTTACATCTACAGGGTAGCAAAGAACTCAGGAAAATTTTCAGATAGATAATCTTCTGATTCCCAGGTAGCTTCTTCTTCTGAATGTTGATTCCATTGAATCTTATACCACTTCGTTGTTGTTCTTCGAGTAAATCGATCCTTCCGATTTAGGACTCGGATTGGATACTCGGAGTAAGTTAAGTCTGATTCCAATTCTACTCCTTCTACATCGATGAGTTGATCTGGCACTCGAAGACACTTTTTGAGTTAAGAAACATGAAATACATTGTGTACAACTGACAATTGTTCAGGCAACTTCAGACGATAGGCTACGGGTCCACACCTTTGCAACATTTGAAATGGACCAATATAGCGAGGTGTTAACTTTCCTTTGACCCCAAAGCGATTAACTCCTTTCATAGGTGAAACCTTGAGATATACATGCTCTCCCACCTTAAATGCTAAGGGTTGGCGTCTTTGGTCAGTATAACTCTTTGGACGGGACTGTGCTGCTTTCATATTGGCTTGAATGATTCGAACCTTTTCTTCGGCTTCTTTTACCATATCTACACCAAAGAACCACCTTTCTCTGGGTTCAGACCAATTCAAGGGAGTTCGACATCTGTGACCATATAAGGCTTCAAAAGGTGCCATTTGAATACTTTCTTGATAACTATTGTTATAAGAAAATTTTGCTAAAGGCAAACACTCATCCCACTTATCGGAGTAAGTGAGAGCACAAGATCTTAACATATCTTCAAGTATTTGATTCACTCTTCCCATCTGACCTCCAGTCTAGGGATGGTAAGCGGTACTATATAGAAGTTTGGTACCCAGTGATTCATGCAAGGACTTCCAAAAATTAGAGACAAATTGTGTACCCCTATCAAACACAATGGTCTTTGGTACCCCATGGAGTTTCAAAATGTGGCTCATGTATAACTTTGCATAAGTCGGGGCAGGATAAAGTGTCTTAACTGGCATGAAGTGAGCCTGTTTGGTAAGGCGATCCACAATCACCCAGATAGAATCAAAACTAGATAATGTTTTGGGCAAACCAACAATAAAATCCATACTAATATCCTCCCACTTCCCAGAGGGAATAGATAATGGCTGTACTTCACCTGCAGACTTCATATGCATGACCTTTACTCTCTGACAAGTATCACACCTGGCTACATACTGAGCAATCTCTATCTTCATCTTGGTCCACCAGAATCTCTGTTTCAGATCCTGATACATCTTATTACTTCCTAGATGAATAGAGAATCTTGTCAAATGTTCTTCAGAGAGGATCTTCTGACGTAACTCAGGAACTTTTGGAACTACTAAACGATTCTTGAACCATAGGACATTTGCATCATCAACTCTGAAACAGTCCGCTTTCCCTGCTTGGACTTTCTCTTTGATGTGTTTAATACCCTTGTTCCCTTCCTGAGCAGTAATAATCTGTTCTCAGATAGTTGTTTCAATACTGATGTTGGTCAGACTATCTTGTGGAACAATTTCTATATTTAGCTTCTCAAGCTCATGACACAAAGAAAAATCCAGTGGTCTCACTGTCAAACAATTGCAGTGAATCTTCCGACTAAGTGCATCGGCAACTACATTTGCCTTACCAGGATGGTAATGCACTTCAAGATCATAGTCTTTTATCAGTTCAAGCCACCTTCTCTGCCTCATGTTCAGTTCTAACTGAGTAAAGATGTACTTCAGAATTTTATGATCTATATAAATATGGCAGGTGTTACCTAACAGATAATGACACCAGATCTTCAGAGCATGAACGACCACTGCTAATTTAAGACCATGTGTCAGATAGTGTTCTTCATGATGCTTCAGTTGACGTGAAGCATAGGCAATGACTCGGCCTTCTTGCATCAATACACAGCCAATACCAATCCCAGATGCATCACAGTATACATCAAAGGGCTTCTCAATATCTGGCTGAGCTAATACAGGAGTTGTGGTCAAAAGCTTCCTTAGGGTCTGAAAAGCTTCTTCACATTCAGCTGACCATTTGAACTTGACATCATTCTTGAGTAGCTCAGTGATAGGTTTAGCTATTTTTGTGAAGTTTGGAATGAATCGGTGGTAATATCCCGCCATTCCAAGAAAACTTCGGACTTGATGGACGGTGGTTGGAGGTTTCCAATTTAATACATCTTCGACCTTACCAGGATCAATAGCTACACCCTCAGCTGACAATACATGACCAAGGAATTGGATTTCATTTAGCCAAAACTCACACTTACTAAATTTGGCATAGAGTTGATGTTCTCTCAAACAAGTCAGGACAATACGGAAGTGTTCCGCATGTTCTTCTTTGGTTTTGGAATAGATCAAGATATCATCAATAAACACGACCACAAATTTGTCGACCTCTGGCATGAACACGGAGTTCATAAGATACATGAAATGAGCAGGAGCATTTGTCAGACCAAATGACATGACCAAATACTCATATAGGCCGTACTGGGTAGTGAAAGCAGTCTTCGGAATATCCTCCGGACGAATCTTGATCTGATGGTACCCAGATCGGAGATCAATCTTGGAGAATACCTTGGCTTCAGCAAGTTGATCAAAGAGCAGATCAATCCGTGGCAATGGGTATTTGTTCTTGATGGTTACTTCATTCAACGGACGGTAGTCCACACATAACCTCAAAGTCTTGTCCTTCTTCTTTACAAAGATTGCCGGATAACCCCAAGGAGAAGAACTAGGTCTAATGAAACCTTTATCAAGCAATTCTTGTAACTGAACCTTAAGTTTTGCTAACTCATTTGGAGGCATTCTGTAAGACCTTCATGAAATTAGAGCTGTTCCCGGTTTCAACTCAATGGCGAACTCAACATCATGGTCAGGAAGGTAAACCAGGTAGGTCATCAAGAAACACGTCTAGAAATTCATAGACCATTGGAATGTCCTCAACTTCTTTGATGGAGGTGGCACAAACCCTTCTCAACTACCCTCTGAGGGGTTGGAAGTTGGATAAGAAGTTGAGATTTACTATCAGGTAAGTTTACCCTTATAGTTCTATTCAGAGTATCTATAACAGCCCCTCGCTGATACATCCAGTTCATACCCAGGATCACATCTATATCTTGATTCTTTAAAACTAATCATTGAGGTAGGGAATATTTGCCCGCCCAATTCTATAGGCACTTGGTATACCAATTCCCTACTACACATACGTCCCCCAGGTGACTGAATAAAGAAATCTTCTTTTGTTGCCTTAATTGGAATTTCATGCTTTATGACAAAGGTATGATTAATGAAAGTATGCGATGCACCAGAATCAAAAAGCATAATGGTAGGATGACTGGCAACAGGAAACCTACCCATCATGACCTGGCTCCACTTCTGGTATATCTCTAGCTTGGGTGTAAAAGACACGACCAGTCTTTTTCTCTGCCTTACCCTTCTAAGCATTTTGATTGTTACCACGATTTTGATTCTGCTGCTGCTGATTACCAGGAGCTCTTGAAACATTTTGATTATACTGTTTTGGAAATGGACAATCCCGGGACCAATGTCCAGGCTTGCCACAGTTATAGCAAGGATAATTATAGTTGGATTGTGGAGTAGAGTTACGAACGCCAGGGGCATTCGGCTAACTGGTGTTTTGCTGATTTGGGTTCTGAGGTGTGGCAGCAGGACGGACAACTATCTGTTGCCGGGGTGGATACTGGGGTTGGGGATATTGAGTACGGGGATGATGAACAGGATGATAAACAATTTTCTGGCGCTTCTGGCCACTAGAGGATCCTCCCGTTATATTTTTCTTCTTTCTCTTCTCCTCCTGATACTTACGATTCTTGGCTTCATAGGAAATAGCCATGTTAACCGCTTGATGATAGGTGGCATCAGGATTCGAAATCAGCATCCTTTGAATCTTGGTATTCAAACCTCTTTCAAAGCACTCCTTCTTGCGATCAGTATTCACATGATCGGTGCATATTGAGAGAGATGATTGAACTGGGATACATACTGCATAATTTTAGTTTCATCACACCAGCTAGAATATAGTGATCACGAAACCCCTCATGGAACTCGGCCCATGTCACACGGTGACCTTTGGGTTGAGCTGCCAGGAAATTAGCCCACCAGCCTCCTATAGCTCCTCGCAACTGCTGAGCCACGAAAAAGGGCTTATGATATTCAGTGCATTGAATAAGACTGAATTTCTGCTCCATAGTGCGGAGCCAATCATCAGCTTCAAGTGGCCTTAGTGAATACTGGTGGACGGGTGTCAGTAAAATCCACATACGTGGTCTTATCCCTATGGTTTATGCCACGACGATCCCCTTGATTGTGCTGATTCTGGGCTAACAGAGTAGTGACATTAACCAATGCAGCAACGGCCTCTGCCAGGGTAGGCGAAACAAGCGGTGGGTTGGAATACCACCCCCGTTCTGAGAGTTTCCAGCATCATTGTTTGACATTTGTTTAAAAACAAACCATACATAATTCACATCTCTTATTGAACCATAAAAATAGTACACACTACATAAGTACATTATTTATACTACATGACTTGCACTTAGGCAAGATTCTCAGTTCATTACTATAAGCACAAGGTAAGCAGTTATTTTACAACTCCTACTCTCGTCTCGCTCAATCGTCATCAGTGGCATCAACATCGGAGACCGGGTCAATATCCTCATCACTGTCGTCCATGAGAATCACCTCCTCGGGATCTTTCTCTTCCAGATCACCCTCTTCAGCCTCGTCATCTGAAGCTACTATCACTCCAGGATCCTGCTCATCTGCTTGAGGCTCATGATTTGGATTCAATAAATTGTTCCACCTGTGAACTTCTTCATGGAGCTGGTTGTTGTAGACCTCCAGGTCCTCCACATATAACTCTAGCTCATGAGTCCAAGCTCTAGCAACATCTTCACGATTCTGGGCTTTGTCCCTTTCGCCCATCAGACTGGCGATCATACTTTTCTGACTAGCCATGAGTGCCACATCACAGGTAGTGTTCCTTTCGAGCCTCAGTGAAATCCGCAGTCAGCTCTTTGATTTCTTCCTTCAACTCCGCTTGACTACGGCGACGACGACTGCTAGATGCCTTGTCCTAACGTGGTGCTAGTTGATGGCGAGGAACACCCTTCGGTCCTGTTGACTTGTGAGCAGTCCGCTTGAGGCAAGCCATACTAGAAAGGTAAGATTAGATTAGTGAGGATTAAAAAGGCTAGCAAAAACAGGTTTGATAATTAACCTATACCACTTTAAGAAGGAAGGTAATTATTCAGTGAGTTTAACATGATGCATGAATCGAACTTACGAATCAATTATAAAATTATCATATATTAGCTTTTAGAACATAGGGCTATTAAACATGCTAATCCACTACTAAACTTATGAATTTAACATCTACAAAATTGAATAGGATAAGAGCATAAGCAATTTGGACCAAAATATCAGGTTAATTTTTATGATCCCAAAACATTTTGAAGATTTGTAAAGTAATACTGTAATAACTCCACAATGATATGCTCTAGTACCAGCTGTCACAGAACCTTCTAAATTATATGGCCCACAAGCACTAATTATTATCCCAAAGACCTCTGATAGCCGTGCTTGTGACCCAAATAACTTACAAAGGTCTGCCGGGTTTTCACGGAAACCCGTATTTTTTCGAAAAGGATCTCATTGTGAAGACATTGCAGAATTACAACATTTCATACAAAAAAACATCAGAGTAGAAGTGCGAAAGTCTTACATTACTTAGTATTACAAACCAGTTGTTTCAAACTTAAACATAGGTACGATTATTACAAACCATAACATAAGTAGTAGCAGTGGAGTAGACCTTATACAAGATACATATGTTACAAAATTTACCCTGCCCAAGGGTTTAAACTTTTACTCATCATCATCATTGTTCATCTGAACGACCGTCATACAACACGGTTCAAAACACACTTGTTCATGTGGTTCACCTGCAACAGGGGTTAACAAACCCTGAGTACATAGGGTACTCCGCAAGACTTACCTGACTAAAAAGTAGGGAGAAGACTTAGGAATACAGGCTGAGGGGAAATCAAGGAGAGGCTTTAGCAAGAATCAAAATGTTTTGCAGAAAAGCTCTCTAATCTTGTCCTACCTTCAATATTTTATTTCAACATTAATCATTAGCCCTAAATCTAGATTGATTCATAAATGTCATCCAAATTCAAATCATTATCAAATTCTTATCGTAGTTCCAAACCACTTTTCGGTGTATGGTCGAAGGATCAAGTCTCTATTATCCGAAGAGCAACGACGATTCGAATCGATTAAATATCCAGTAGGGGATCCCTATCCACACTGCACATGTAGCACTTAAGCTTGCATATGCCAACCCCGTCTACCACGACTCCTCTAAGTGAGAATGGCTTCATGCCACCCGAGAGCACAGTACTCCTCCAATCCAGCACGCCGACCACGAGGGTACACACTACTCTCGCCATCTCTCCACTCCTAGTGCATGTGTAATCCTTCTCGCCTCAGAATTGCAGGAGCCAGGGCTTTCCATAGTATGTGGCTAGTTGCAAAGCCATGATCACAGCAGGCCTACAACAAACGGTCCCTAATTCATTTTCCGTCGGTGACAATGCATTGGGACTCTAACCCAAGTACAAAGCAACCAAAAGGTTTTCAAATCTCTTTCCGTCGGCGACAATACATTGAGACTCTAATCCAAGTGCAAAGTCGACCGAACGGATTCATAATCATTTTCATATTTCATAATTCATAAATAGTATATCATCATAGCTCAGAAAATAACATTTTATGCAAAAAACTAAATTAATTAAGCAGGGCTAAGAATTTTCCAAGCATTTTATTTAAATCAGCTTTCCAGGATGATATTCAAGTGGTCAAGGATAGTAATGCATCAATTGAGTTATCACTCAACTCCTATGAACTTAATGTAATAGTTTAACTCAAAGTGATAAACATTTCATAAATCACAAGGAAGGGTTTAAATGCACCGGGGCTTGCCTTGAGTTGCAGACAGAGTAGGATCTGGATCGGAACCACAGATATCGAACCCACCAACAACAGTCGGGACCTCTACAACGGCTACCTGCTCGAGCTTGATCTCCTCACCTTCGGTCACTACACGTAATGTAATAATGCATGCTTAACATGATGTGGAATGGTATGACTAAGAATGAATAACAAGCATTAATGTAACAACCTTGAGTACAACTTTCCCTCACGATAAAGTTGCAAGCCAACAAAACCAACTATCGGTTACCGAATTAGGGTTTCTTTTTAACAATTGTTGAAAGCCGCTGCACAGCTATTCAACCTCTACAGCAATACAACAATAAAAATGCCGAGGATCATTATATTGAATGACCCATGGTCTACAATCAATCCCAAAGTCACACAAAACCTAAATCATTAGGGCTTTCTATTCATTTTATTAATCAATTACTAGGGCATAAAATAATAAATAAATAAACTATCTTCATTTGAGTCCAAACTTTTTCTATAGTTAGGTCTTGACCTAAAACAGTACCAAAATGAATTTCAAGATTTTTGGATTAATGTAGAATTTATTATAATTCATCAAAGTTGCATTTAACAATTAAAAGGCACAATTTTATTTATTGCAGGAATTACTGAAAATTATTATTTCATATTTTCATTGTATTCAGTATATCACAGAGAACTCACACAAAAATTTTCATAATTTTTAATGCAACAGATTTATTCATGCAAAAATAACAAATCACATTACTATTCACTCTCTCGGTAAATGGAAAAACTATTTTTATTCGCGTGAAAATGGGAAAATTCATTTCGGCCCGAAGTGGCCCGTGAAGGAGCAGACTGGCCCAGCCGGCCCGCGCTCTCTCTCCCGCACCGCTCTGACCTGCGCCCAACTGGGCCGGCCCAAGCGGCCTGCGGTGCGGCCCATCCGGCCCCTCCCGCGCTCTCAACGCGCACGCGCGCGACTGGGCCAAGCCAAACGGCCTGCAGCACGGCCCAGCCGGCTCTCCTCTCTCCCTCCTTCTCCTACCTCCCGACGGCACAGGCCGTGCACACGCGACAGCGCTGGCCGCATGTTGACACTTCTTAGCGCAACCACCAGAGACAGGGTGTTAGGCTATCTCTGATAACGGCGCCAGAAGTGTCTGAGGGTATTTCTTATGTCTATTGGATAATTCCGCAAGTGCACAGAATATACCGCTATAACACTTCACCCAGGAGTATTTAAAGGTATCGTTATTTATTTTATCCCAAGGAAAGGCAGCTGCTAGGAATGATTAATAAAAGAGAGAGAGATCCTTAAGTCTACTTGCAACTTAGTACCAACTAATGATAGGGGGTAAATCGATATATAGAGGAAAGGGTAATGACACAGAGATAAGACAAGGTTTAGGATAACTAATGATAACTAGTAGAGTATAGTTAGGTGGGAGGACAACGAGTGAGTATAAGACTCCTATGACTCTTACTTTACTCTTGTGAACTTAGCCTTAATAGACAGATGAATTACCTAGACCACTACCTTACTTCTTGTGTGAAGGGGATAGTCCGAGACAATAGAGGATATAACCTCTACCCGAAGCGGCTATGCTCTTATGGGAGCCTACCTTTTAAGAACTTGCCTAAAACACGTGGAGGGATACTAAGACTAGACAGGGCTGTCACCACCTGCTAGCACCCACTAACAATCCGTGCGACAAGCGACAATCAAAGGCAAGATTTAGCCTAAGCACCACACTTACACTAACTCTCACTACTCTAGCTGTGTACAAAGCAACTAGAGCACCTCATGACAGGCGATGAACAGCACACAACAGCTGTTTACAGGATCACAATCTCGTATAAGTCAACTATAGGCTAAGATAAGACACAAAAGTGCTATAATGAATAGTAAAGCACTAAGTAAAGGCTAAGATAAGCACCCTTGGATGAACCGACCTTGAACCACCATAAGATGGACGGCAGTGGTGAAATCTTCATGTGGGAAACATGCATGAGTCGGTGGGGAGCCAACCGACCTGGCTGGGCACCAGGGGGACGGCCGACGCCCTGTGGCAAGTGGGCCCAGCCAAGGGCTTCTAGAAGCTGTCCCCATCTGTCACAGGGAGTGGTTTCACCTTTGCTGAGTGTTTGTCACGTTGGTTCATCCCTTGATCCTTGTGCTTTGCTTCTCCACTGTTGAATGGAAACACATGTTTATCTGAAGGTTGAAGTGGACTGAGTGGAGTGTCACGAGGATCGTGCCATGTCACCAGAGCCATGTGGGCCCCATACATGGGTCGGCCGACCCATGCATGGGCCCACCTTGAGCTCTCCTCTCTTCCATGGCATGTTGTACACCTTGTGTTGAAATGTGGTGGTCTGGAGTGACCATGTGTGGGTCGGCCGACCCACACATGTGGCCTCCAGTTGCTCACTTTTGTCCTGTTTGATTTTTCCTGCATTCACAAGCTAAGAGTACAAGTGAAACTAGTTATTGATAAAATATGTTCATGCTATGCTTATTCTTCCTTGAAACCGAGGCCTGTTGACGGTGTTTGAGTGTGATTTTATGGTATATCCACCGTCAACAAGATCCCCCAAGCTTAACCTTTGCTCGTCCCGAGCAAATAATTAAACTTAGCCTCGGTGGATCAGGAGTTGCTCCAATGTTTATATTTCAATAGTACCATGTGCACAACAAAATATTTCTCTTTTGAATAGAAAAATTGGCTATAAAAATTCACCCATTTTATCTTAGTCCTCTATGGGGCTAATGGCCTTTCCTTTGCCTTAGGCGGTTGAGAGACAGAACAGTTTAACTTGAGCACTAATTTTCTCATTCTTTTCAAGTTTCATACTGGAGGTTTTAGCAATGTTTTTCAAAAAAAAACTTAATGTTCCTCATATGGTTCTCTCATGTCGCTCAAATGGTGTATGATCCCCTACCACGGCACAAAGTAAAAGTTGCCTTCTCTTTGCTATCCTCCTTCTAAAAAGGTTTATGTGGAGCTTAAGGTAGGAATGAAAGAATATAGCATACTTACTTTACATATATTGTAGAGTCAAAGCTTGGATCCAAAGAGAGAAGTGTCATGCCCTTAGATCAAGATGTGCAAGTGTGTGGAAAAAAGTAGATTATAATGCTCCTCTATTTGAAATTTTATCTCTCTCTAATAAATTTTAGAGACATGTCTATCATTTTTCTTCTTTTATTCATGAGCTTAGACTTGCCCATATATTTTCTTTTCTTTTCTATGGACTTCCTTGTGTCCAACTTTCCTTCTTTTTTTCCATTTTGCATAACCCTTTGTCTCTTCTACCATATTAACTAAGAGAGATTTTCTATGACTTTAACACATGGAGCATTTATTTGGTTGAAATGAAAGGCATGTGGTTGCGTACTTCCAGTGTAGAAGCAACATATATATGTGGTGTGTACGTGATCTTGATCTTGCGAGCACGATAAGTCTCTCAATAAGGGTCAACAAGACTTGACAAAACTCAATACAAGGCAAATAGCTTATGTGGAAGGGCTAAGACAAGTGTAGCATATATGACTATGGTAGGAATTTATTACCATTTGAGGAATAATAAGGTTTTGATTGTTTTAAGAATTAAATCCAGTAATCATGCATGCTTAGAACAATATTATAGCAGCTCTTGTTTTACCATATTATGTCTCACAACAACTTAGACTTAGTTCTAGCACTTAGCATCCATAAAGTTTTTAGGTTCATGATGATTTTAAATAAGCCAAGTAATCCATACTCAAAAAAATACTAAGTTGTAAACTAGGCATTAGAGAAACATTAACAGAGCAACTATTCATCATTTCCATGAGGAAGATAAACATTCATGAGACATATTGATTTTTTTAATTGCAAAGCAATAAAATAATGCAATAAGCTAGGATAGAAGACTTACCTAAGTGGGGGAGAGGGTCTCTCCCAAGCTTGGCTTTTGCTCATTGTGGTGGCGGATAGTATTGGAACCATCTCGTCCAGCGTTGTGCTTCTTCATCTTGTATGGCTTGCATAAGTTGGGCATTTTGTTGTGCCAAACTCAGAGTTGCATCTTGCTCAACTTGCATTGCGCCCATGTCGTCGATGAGTTGATCTATTTCCGTCCTTTGGTTCCGACGTCCCCTCGCCCGTGTGGACGGACGGGGAGTGCGCACTCTTGGAGTGTGCTGTGGAGGCCTTTCCATGGACCCTAAAATGTCCATGGAACTTGCCTCATCGCCCTCTTCATCATCTCCCCCTGCAGCTCGTGAAGTGCCACCTTGCACAAACTGAGCGGCCTGTGACATACTTCTAGTCACCCTTCTTGTTCCTGCAACATTTTGGCTTCTTGCCTCTCGGTCCCAATTTATGGTTAGTGTGCGCAGCGCATACAACTGACGCCTCTCACATGGGAGAGAAACCTCGGCTGTATAGCCAGGATAAATCATTTTAAGGTCACCATTTGGATTTCTTTTTAGGACTTGAGCACTTATGAAGAAATCTTTAGTTATAATGTCTCGAGGAGAAGCAATATATTCAAAATAATACTTTCCATTTAGCAGGTCCATTGTTTCAGCGATGCGAGTGATAAAAGAAGTAAAGAAAATAAGCTCACTTCTTTGGAACACACCAAGCCAAAAGCGGACTAAGAACTTAGTAGGTGAAACTTTTATTTTCTTGGTCATGGCATAAAGCAATCTTAACTCATCATTGAGAAGAACTTGTACATTGGAGCCAGGAAAAAGAGTTATGGCCATCCAATAGAGGAGCAAGCGCAAAGTGGGATTATGAATTTCATCAGTTTTAGGATCAGAACAATCATTGGATCTAGTTATGGCTTTCCAGAAATCAACATTATCAAATCTTCTTGTGGCACTAATTAGATCTAGATGACAGTTGTTATCAAAGCCAAGAGCCATGCTAAAAACTCCCCAAGTTAAATTACACTCTTGATTAAACATGCGAAAGTAAACATTATCATCCGTGATTTATAAAGAGCATAGAAATTCCATGGTGAGTTTTTTCAATCCCAAGTTCATGAACTTCCCAAAAGCTTCTCCAACCAATTATATTAAACACAGTATTAAATTTCGCGGTCATACCTGTGTTGTCCAAAAGGACAGGGTCGATTGTGCCGGTATGTTCATACCCGCAGTGTCAGATGGAGAGGTACCTTTGGTACTCTTGTTGATCCAGCATGAGGCCGCTCTCGGGATCGAGTGTCCTCTCGGGAGGCACATCTAGCACTCCGTGGCCTTCTCTTGGCGAAGCTTCTCTTCCTTCTTCTTCATCATGGTGGGGTCGTCGGGAGGAACTCCCCACGGCACCCTTGGCTTTCTTGAACGCAGAGGAGAATAGTGTCGGATGGAGAGGTACCTTTGGTACTCTTGTTGATCCAGCACGAGGCCGCTCTCGGGATCGAGTGTCCTCTCGGGAGGCACATCTAGCACTCCGTGGCCTTCTCTTGGAGAAGCTTCTTGTCCTTCTTCTTCATCATAGGCGGGGTTGTCGGGAGGAACTTCACACGGCACCCTTGGCTTTCTTGAACGCGGAGAAGAACTCCATCTTCCTTCAGCAATGGGACAACACAAGAACACACTAGGATAATAAAGATTAGGGTTAGCGTTAGCGTTAGTTGTCCCAATGTTAGTAGTCCTTGTGGGGCATGGTCACCTCCACAAAACCGTTCTTGTGGGTAGGAATACTCCACAAATATGTTCTTGAGAGCAAAGACAAGCTTCTACTACTACAATATTTTTGGGTTTTTGTTTTGAGTGGCTAACTACAACTAAACTTGAGAGAGAACTTGCTCTACTAGAGAAGAGAAGAGAGATTGTGTGCTCGAAATGATTCAGCTGGTTTGGGTGTGGAAATGAGCACACAATGCAAGGGTATTTATAGGGGGAGAAGGGCAAGTGGAAAACCCACTAGGCAAGGGTTGGCCGACCCCCCTGTGCGAGGTTCAGAGCTGTTTCACCTTTGGACAGGGAATATATTTGAATTCAAACACAACTTTCTTGGGGGGCACCAAATCATGGGTCGGCCGACCCATGTTTGGTCCCTCCAGCAGTTTTCAACAATGTGTTTCACTTTGTTCAGCAAAACAAAGACTAGTGGTGGACCAAAAGTGGTGAAATTTTCAGAGATTCCCTTGTCTAGTGTTTAGTGAAAGTGAAAGGTGTATGACAAAAGTAGAGACATGTTTTAAAGTGATTCCCATGGACCATGGGAGCACTAATGCATGCCTTGGTGACCAATTTTTAGAATTTGGATGGTGGTGAATGTTGGATTCTCCTTGGAGCATGTGAAAGTGATCATGACTAAAGGTGGTCGACCAAATTCAAAAGGAGATAGGTGTTCAAAATTCAGGATATAACTCAACACACCAGGCCAACACCACCAGAGGTGGGTAGGCCCCATGGTGGGGTCGGCCGACCCCACCTTGGGTGGTCCCACCACCTCAGGTGTGAGCACTAAGATTCTACTCAAGTTTTATTTATCCAGGCACTTTATTTTGTCGAAATAAATTATGCAAACATTTAAATATGAAGATGCATTGCAAAAAATGCAAGAATTGAAATGCGAAAAGTAAATATGAGATAAATACTGATTTACCTTACTAGTAAGGGCTCCATGTTTTAGGTCCGTAGAGCAGGACCTCTCCATTTTAGGTTCATTCTTTGGGTGCTTCGATTGGTCCCGGAGACGGGGACCGTGATGATTGCACCTCTTTCTTTCGCTATTCCTTCTTGGTTGATGCTTGCGACTCGGTGGAGTCAACCTACTTTACCACCTTGGCTTTACTTACCAGTTCGGCCTTTTTAGCCTTTGGTGGTTAGTTCTTCCGGCGGGGTGCATATTGAGGCTTGTTCTTCCATAGGTTCTTTCTTGCCTGCTGCATAGATTTATAACTATTTAAAGGATATTTAATTCTCTTACCTAGGAGTTGGAAGTGGACTTGGCCGGATCCCACGTAGATGATGGCGTTAACGGTGTTGAGGAACGACCTTCCCAGGATGACGGGGACTTCGTCATCCGCTCCCATGTCGAGGATGATGAAATCAACAAGGAATGTACTCATCCTAAACCTTGACAAGGATGTCCCTCGCCAATCCCTCGGGGAACCGGATGGATTGATTGGCCATCTGCAATTTGACTAATGTGGGGTACAAAGGCCCCCCTAGCAAGTTTTCATACATTACCTTGGACATGATGTTCACCCCAGATACAAGGTCGCAGAAGGCATTGTTGAAGGTGTGTGGCCCAATCTCACAGGTGTTGGTTGGATGACCGGGGTCACCCTTCTTGGCCATAAATGGTGGGTCAAGAAGGCAACCCTGGTTTGACCTGGGCGGAGGCTTACCAAACCTCGTAGATATTAATCTAACACCCTCAACTGGTTTCTCAGGTTTCCCTGGGATCTTACCTTATTCGAAGGATGGGACAGCTGCTGCTATTTGAGCTAATTGTGTTTCTAGCATTTTATTAAAGGCTCAATTGATTTTTTATAGCAGTGGCAAAGCTATCCATTTTCTCACTAAGATTTTTAAGAATCTTATCATTAGCCATTATTTTCTTGTTGATGCTATCATTGATTTTAGATTGGCCTAAGACAAGATCTTTCAAAGAAGGTTGGCTACCAAAAGAATTATTGAAATTATTGTTGTAACCATTACCTTGATTACCTTGGTAGAAGGGTCGCGAGTTCCATCCTCCTTGTTGCTGGGATCGATGCCCAATGTTGTCGTTGTTGTTGATGAAGCTCACTTCCTCCTTCATTTCAGGATAGTTGTTGCCCAAATGATCTTCTCCACCACATACCTCGCACCATGATCAGCTTCGATTGCTCGTGCGGTGGCAGTGGTTCGAGTGGCCTCTTGTTCCTTTTTGGAACCTTCCTCAATCTTTTTCATTAAGAGGTCCATCTTAGCTGAGAGCATGTCCACCTCATGAACGGTGTGCATACCCCTCTTCTTGGGCTAGAGACGTTCCTCATTTCATCCTTGGTTGATAACCATCTTTTCAATGAGGTCCTTAGCATCCTTGACATCGTGTTGCAGGAATGCTCCTCCAGCGGCAACATCAAGGTGACTACGGGCTAATCCAGTCAGCCCATGGTAGAAACCTTGGATTATGAGCCATTCTTCAATTCCATGATGAGGACAGGCACGAATGTACTCCTGGAGACGTTCCCATATTTCGGGAATCGTCTCATCAGCTTGCTGAAGCTTGAGATCTTTCCACGAAGAGCGCTGGTTTTGCCTATCGGGAAGAATTTCTTGAGAAATGCATTTTCACACCTCTCCCAAGTGGTAGCTTCGCTCTTGTTGGCATAAAACCATTGCTTCGCCTTCCCAAGCAGTGAGAATGGGAACAGGCGAAGACGGATGGCGTCTGCCGAGACATTCTTGATAGTGAAGGTACCACCCACCTCTAAGAAGTGCTGGAGATGGGCATTGGCGTCTTCATGCGGCTTCCCACAGAACGGGTTGGCTTGCACCATGTTGACAAGTGCTGGCTTGAGTTCAAAAGTAGCATCCCCCAAGTTAAGCTACCGGACTGGTGGCAACATTTTCAGCCGACGGTGCAGAGAACTTAGAGATGATCTTTTGGGCCATAGCTCCCTTGGTTGATAGTGCGGAGCCTCTTTCCTTCGAACGGATTTAGGTCTGAAATGAACCTTTGAGGGGGAACTTGACGGCGTCTAGTTCTCCTCAACAATTGCTCAGGATCTTCAACAAAATTTGACGACAATTGGAAACCGCTCATGCACTGTCTAGCTTCACGGTGACAAGAAACACAGACAGGGGGGTAAGCCCCTAACACTAATTGATAACTAAATTGATAATAGACTCTGGATTCAATTTTATTAATATTCCTAGGCTGATGCTTTCCCCGGCAAAGGTGCCAGAAATGCTTGTTGACACTTCTTAGCGCAACCACCAGAGACAGGGTGTTAGGCTATCTCTGATAACGACGCCAGAAGTGCCTGAGGGTATTTCTTATGTCTATTGGATAATTCCGCAAGCGCACAGAATATACCGCTGTAGCACTTTACCCGGGAGTATTCCAAGGTATCGTTATTTATTTTATCCCAAGGGAAAGCAGTTGCTAGGAATGATTAATAAAAGAGAGAGAGATCCTTAAGTCTACTTGCAACTTAGTACCAACTAATGATAGGGGGGTAAATCGATATATGGAGGAAAGGGTAATGACACAGAGATAAGACAAGGTTTAGGATAACTAATGATAACTAGTAGAGTATAGCTAGGTGGGAGGACAACGAGTGAGTATAAGACTCCTATGACTTTTACTTTACTCTTATGAACTTAACCTTAACAGACAGATGAATTACCTAGACTACTACCTTACTTCTTGTGTGAAGGGGATAGTCCGAGACAATAGAGGATATAACCTCTACCCGAAGCGGCTATGCTCTTATGGGAGCCTACCTTTTAAGAACTTGCCTAAAACACATGGAGGGATACTAAAACTAGACAGGGCTGTCACCACCTGCTAGCATCCACTAACAATCCGTGCAACAAGCGGCAATCAAAGGCAAGATTTAGCCTAAGTACCACGCTTACACTAACTCTCACTACTCTAGCTGTGTACAAAGCAACTAGAGCACCCTATGACAGGCGATGAACAGCACACAACAGTTGTTTACAAGATCACAATCTAGTATAAGTCAACTATAGGCTAAGATAAGACACAACAGTACTATAATAAATAGTAAAGCACTAAATATAGACTTAGTAAAGTGAAACAAAGATATTATATTGATAAAAGTAAAGTCTTACAGAAGGAAAGGTATAAGAGCTATACCAGACTCTCCAGTAGATTACTCCAGAGATCCCGAGCGTAGCTCGACTCGACTCTAACTCCCACACTATACTAATACTACTACTAAAGAGTGGAACTTGTCTCTAACTTGCTTCTCTTGTCTCTTGTGTATCTCTTGTGTGTCTTGAAGAGGGTGAGGGCAGCCTCTATTTATAGGGGAGAGTGGAGAGATGCCACGTCAGCGATCCGCGTGCTCCTTGCCTCTCCACCCTTGGATGAACCGACCTTGAACCGCCATAAGATGTCAGTGTTGAAATCTTCACGTGGGAAACATGCATGAGTCGGTGGGGAGCCAATCGACCTGGCTGGGCACCAGGGGGTGGTCAGCCGACCCTCCTATGGCAGGTGGGCCTAGCCAGGGGCTTCTAGAAGCTGTCCCCATCTGTCACAGGGAGTGGTTCCACCTTTACTGATTGTTTGTCACGTTGGTTCATCCCTTGATCCTTGTGCTTTACTTCTCCACCGTTGAATAGAAACACATGTTGATCTGAGGGTTGAAGTGGACTGAGTGGAGTGTCACGACGATCCTGCCATGTCACCAGAGCCATGTGAACCCCATACATGGATCTAGGACTTCGCAGGAGCAAAGCAGGCGGCTATGGCGGCTTGGTGGTGCACTGCACGCCGGTACGACCGCGTTCCGACGAGTCCACTTCGGTAGCGTTTAAATAAATGACAAAGGCATAACCAGCAGCTCACCACGACTTCAAAACACCCAAAGATAGAGATCGACGTGGTGCAAAACAATGAACTTGCTGACAACAGAGATAGCAGCGGCTTTCTCCGGCGACGAGGACTTGTTCTGACGTAATCAAGACACCAAATGGAAAACGGATGAGCGCATGAGTATCAAGAGAACTTGAAGAGTTAGGGACACAAGAAAATAAGACCAGACCGAGGACGTAGAGGGCTGGTCACGTTGAACCCGAGCTCGTCGGTGCTTCGACCGGTCGCGAGGAAGAACGAGTCGCACACGCGACTCCGGTGACGAACAGAGACGCAAGCGGGTTCAACGGTTTCGCAAGAGGCAGGTGCAGCTAACTACGAAGCGGAGCGAATGACGATGCTACAGGCTGCGCTAATTTTGCCGAGCAATGGACTTCACCGACGACGAACAGGGAGGAGAAAATGCAAAAATCGGCGACCGACGATGACTTAAATAGGGTAACGGTGGTGGCGCAACGTGGATAGAGACCTCACGAAGCCGGCCAGCTTGAGAGTTGCGCGGCCGGGACGAGCAGTGGCGGGAACACCCACCGTCGACACCACGGCCGACATGAGCAGGAAGACGAGGACGAACTCCATACCAGTTACTGTAGCGCTAATAACTCTCCCCAGATATTTTTGCCAAATTAATCTTAAATTTATATAATAACTAGAAAAATACCCAATATAAAATTTGTAGGAGGTTTTGTGCTAGACATTTTTGGTTTTTGAACTATTTTCAAATTTTGAAAAGATTTGAAACTATTAAAAAGGGGGTAAATCCACTATTTGAATTTCACTTGCAATTCAATTAAATTCTCTAAATTTTTCTCAACAACTTGAAAACCTTCAAAAATAAAAGTTGTTCTATTTATCAAGACTTACAGCTTTCATTAAAGGAGTTTGGTCGGATTCTTTATAGTTTTTGAAATGGCACTTCAAATTTGAATTTCAAAACACAAATTAGGGTTTAATTTGAAATTCCACTCTATAACTTCAAAAATACCAAAATGGAAGTTGTTCCCTTTTAGAAAGGCTACAACTTTTATTAAGGGACCATCTTTAGATTCTTCTTAGTTGTTGAATTAGGGCTTTGGGGTCCGATTTAGGGTTTAATTGTTTTTCTTTTTGAATTTCCAAATTGAATTTGAGTATACACCAACAAACAAACATTTTTGAGCCAAAGTCACTCTAGAACACCTAAGCACAATCACATGTAAGAATAAAACTCATTTTTGCTGATGCATGTTGACGGTGGATAACGTCAACTTTATTAGAACTTTAGACACCAAACGATACATGAATACACATTAGTCTAGGGTTTTAACTGACAGTTTCCACAAGTTTTGCATATTCTGTATTTTCCAGGGGTTATTCCAAAAAAGCATAAAAGAAGGGTTAAAAAGCATAATTATCACGAAACTTAACCGCCAAGGAAACATCATCATGAAGACACTGGAAGAGTCTAGAACACACCCGAAACACCGGGGCCTGAGACCCACCAGGGTAGGGCCGACCGGCGCCAGGGTGGGGCTGGCCGGCGCCACCCTCTAGGGTTTCGTCCCACCTTCTGGAGTCTTCTTTCGTCGTCTTTGTAGAGTCATCTAGGCCCTTGTTTCAAGTCGGTTTGTTCCTACGGCGCACGTGCATCCCACCGGGCTATAAATAAAGGGGCAGACCCCCTGGAGGCATAACCCAGTCATTAATTCAAGGCATCAAGTCCTCAAGCCATCAAGAGCCTCCTAGTTCATCAAGAGCCTCCTAGTTCATAGTTCTAGCCTAGTTAGATTAGAAGTAGAGGAGTTCTAGTTCTTCGGCGGATCTGGAGCCCCTGCGTCTGTCTGGAGCACGGAGTTCAGGATAATTCTAGTTCTTTCTCTATTATTGTATTCTCCATTATAATTAGTGAAACATTGTTCTTGATTACAATAGTCTTTGTCTACTTTGATTATATGTCTAGTATAGTTGGTTTGATCTTATTGAATTCATGTAATTACTCGTATAGCGTTTATTCATGCGGACGATGGATAGATGATGAACGGTATGTAGATGTGGTCTCTAGGTATTTTGTTTATCTGCGAGTGCACCCTGATGTGCCAGGTCATGTGGTAGATCGCGTAGGTGGCAGCTGCATTGAGTCCTCTGTAGTCCACCCACCGTATGTAGGCCAGCAGGCACGGTCGCGAAGTTGGATGATGACTTTGTTTCACATCCTTCCTAGATGATGCCCTTTGCTTGTGATTATGATATAGGATTAGTCTAACAATGATTGCTAGATGTAATTGCACTAATTAGAGTTATTCATTGATGTAGTTATAGAATTACCTTTGATATTAATTTCTTAGTTTATTGGCTAGCTATTACTATGACTAGAGAGTGCTCTAATGATTATCTTTTATTTATGATGCTTGATCATACTTATCACGTTTATCTTTATTTAACATGTGACCTCTACCTATTATGAGTAGAGTAAATGACATCGGTAATGTCACTTATCCATTGTATACCATCACTATCAATATAATAGACTAAAGTTTATCCTAGTCCTTCCTAGTGGTATAAATATAAATCGACAACCTGATAGAACTCTCTAGATAAAATGCTACAATGGTATAATTATCTGTCCGCTTGTAGAACTGATCTTATTTTATATTTATATTTATTTCTGCCTAGTCACATAGATTAATATATAAAACCTTTATTTATTCTTAGCATTATTAATTAGGGATGACAACCTAGTTCTTACATAAGAATGTTGATAATAGAAAAGTGGCTAGTTGCTAATGACAAGTTAATTAATTACCATTCATCTTCTAATCTCGCCTCTTGCATTAAAAGTTATATAGTTATATTTGGCGACGTTAGTAGAAGTCAACAAGCATTTTTGGCGCCGTTGCCGGGGAAGGCACATTAAACTTAGGAAATATTGATAGCATATGTATACATAATGGATAAGATTGTATTACCGATTGATCTCTGACTCAAACAGGCACACCCCTGTTTTTTATCATTTGCTTATCTTATGCAGGGTGATGAATGAATGATTTTTCTCTTTCAAATAATTTCACTGACGATCCAGAGAAACTCCTGAGAAGAAAGAAGTTTGTAGAAGCGAGTGACAATTTCAAGCTACCATCAAAAACACCTATCGCTGCTCAAGCTCATTCATCAAAGGAGCCAGCTCTGACATTGGAAGAAGAACACTTAGGAGAAGATTTATCTCCTGTGTTTGAAGACATGGCTAAGAAGACGCTGCGCGAGTTCTTTGCCCCAACAACAGAAAACATCTGGACTGGACCAGCAGTCAACTCGGGGGAGAATGGATTTGAGCTCAAGCCTGCTCTTATCACCATGGTTCAAGCCAACCAGTTTTGTGGAAAAGTTCATGAAGATGCAAGTGCATACTTGCAACACTTTTTAGAGATTTGCAGCACCTTCACGATTAGAGGAGTACCAAGAGATGCTATTTTACTCCGTCTTTTCGTATTTACACTTTTGGGGAAAGCCAAGCAGTGGTTCTACACCAACAAAGACAAGAACACTACATGGGACCGATGCTCAACTGCTTTCCTGGCAAAGTTCTTTCCTACAGGCAAGACGAATGCTCTGCGTGGGAAAATCTCAAGCTTTCAACAGCAACATGATGAATCATTCACTGAAGCATGGGAGAGATTCCAAGATTACATTGAAGACTGTCCTCATCATGGGATAGAGGATTGGCTACTATTGCAGACCTTTTACCACGGGCTTATCTCAAGCACCCGTGAGTCCATATATGCTGCAGCTGGAGGAGCTTTCCTGTCACTTAAGCTTCCAGAAGCTCAAGCACTTGTTGAGAAGATGGCCTCAAATTCAAGCTGTAATGAAGAACGTACTCAACCTCGCAAGAGAGGAGGAGGCATCCATCATCTGAAGGAGACTGACATGGTCACTGCCAAACTAGACCTCATTATGAAGAAGCTCGATATAGAGAAGAAGGAAGTCATGCGTATCAATGATTCTCGCATGACCTGTGAAGAATGTGGAGATTACGGGCATTCAGCTGTCAACTGCCCTACGTTGCAAGAGGATGTGAACTTCATCAACAACAACCAAGGATGGAATCAGCAACCTCGACAAGGTAATTACCAAGGTAATAATTACAATAATTACAATCTTCCACCTTTAAGAGATTTAGTTGCTGGTCAATCTAAATTGTTAGACCAAATGTCTAGAAAGGTAGCCTCAAATGATAAAGCTTTAGAAAATATAAATACCAGAATGAATATCTATGCTTCTGCTATAAAAAATCAACACAACTTTAATAAAATGTTAGAATCACAATTAGCTCAGTTAGCTACTGCTGTCCCTCCATTTGAGAAAGGAAAGATTCCCGACCAGTCGGAGGATTTAGAAACTGCTAACCTTGTTGATATACACAATGCAACAAAATACCAAATTGAGCCTGCAGATATACAGTGGATAGATCACTGACTACCTGAGAAGATAGGAGACCCTGGAAGACCTGTGATTCCTATCTCTATAGGATGTCATAACTTTCTAGAGGCTATCTTCGATTTCGGCGCAAGTGTCAACATAATGCCCAAGGTAATCTATGAGAAAATTTTAGGTGATCCTTTATTGTACACAGATATGCGTTGGCAGCTTGCAGATCAGTCCATTTGCTACCCTGAGGGAGTACTAGAAGAAGCTGTTATCAGAGTGGGGCAATCATATGTCCCAATTGACTTTGTGATTATGGATACCGGAGGAGATGAGAAGGCACCCATTATTTTGGGACGACCATTCTTGTGCACAACCAAAGCCATCATCTATGCGGAACATGCCAAGATTGTCCTCTCCATCAAGGACAAGAAGGAGAGATTCTCGTTCAAGAACCACATCCTGAAGAATCCAGCGGTCCCGAAGCAATTCCATCAACAAGAAGAGCAGCAGCAACAACCAACACCCAAGAAGAAGAACAATAGAAGATGGAGGAAGAACAAGCCCCAGCATGTACCTGAAGAAACCACTCAGCTAATCAATGCTATCAACACAGAAAATGATCATATGCTCCCGAGACCATTTCCATCAAAGAAACGTGACCCAGGTGTACCAATCATTGAATGCACAATCAGAGACATCACTTTTCCCGACACCATCTGCAACACTAGATCGGGCGTCAACGTAATGTCCAAAAAGGTATATGATGAATTATTTGATGATTTACCATTATACCCAACATACATTCAGTTGCAGATGGTAGATCAATCACTAAGATTCCCTAAAGGCGTAGTTAAGGACGTAATGGTAAGAATTCAAAATAAATATATACCCGCAGATTTTCTAGTTCTTGACATACAGGAAGACAATGAATCACCTATTCTTTTGGGAAGACCGTTCCTCTACACCGCCAATGCAATCATCTACATCGGGTCTGGACAGATCCACTTCAACCTACCCACTGGAAAGGTACGCTGTCAATTTAGAACACATCTCAACCATGAGCAGATCAGGAAGCAACGCAACAGGAGGAAGCGCCAAACCCGCCGTCAGGCTGCCCAGCCTCACTATGGATGAGAGGAGTTCCCTGGCAAGATTGTGAAGTATGAAGACTGCTACAAAGAGCAAGAAGAAGCCTTACAAGCACCACGCTGGAGTGAGTGGGAAGCGAAAGCTGAGAGGATGGACCAGATTGCTAAAGCAGAGAAAGAAGAGATCCAGGTACAAGTAGAAGAATGGATGAAGAGAGATGAAGAATCAAGAGAAGCATACAAGGAAGAGCTGGAGTTAGAAAAGAGAGAAGCAGAAGAGACAGAAAAGAGATGGAAGGAGAAAGAATAAGCACTGCTACACCACCGCAAAATAGAGAATTGACTGAGGTAACCTCAGACGATGAACCTACTGAGTAAGTACTCTCCTCTATCTAAGTCCTGTCGGTAGACTTTAAATTCCGTACCCTAGCCATAAGGTTAGAATTGTAGTTATCTAATTAATTTAGCATTCATTAGTAATTTTGCTTAGCACTTTATTAATACAATCATTTTTGCATATTAAAAATAAAACCAAGAAAAAATGTTTACTACTTTATTTAATGCATCATAAATATTAAAACCCCATGTGAGTAAACCTATGGTGACCCTGTAGCCATATTTACTGTGGTGGCATAAAAATAAAAATAAAAATAACAATCTATATTTACTTTGTTGCATTATGAAAATCCTAAGCCCCATGGAAATGAATATTCCCTGTGGTGGCATAAAAATTATTAGCATGCATACATATTTGATTGCTACATAAGAAACTTAGAAAAAACTCCAAAAAGAGAATCCTGTTGGAATCCTGCTAAATCTATTAATTTCAACTCAAAGAATAATCAAGGTACTCATTGGCTGACCGCTAACCCCTTGATAATTTGAGCCTCGAGCTTTGGTTTTTTTGTTGGAGTATAACTATGCAGGACTAATATTATGACTAAAGAGAGAGCCTATTAGTGGCACCCATTAGGACAACTGCTAACCAGCTCACTCTGAAGATCATTCAACGCTGAGTATTGCAAACATCAAGCTTGGGGGAGGAGCATCCCCTAGTTATTAGGTAATTATACCTATGCGCTTATTGAGTTTACTTTATACAAGCACAAAATACCAAAAATATGTGGGCACATGAAGGTCCACACCTTTCAGAAAAATACCAAAAATATATGGACACATGAAGGTCCACACTCTTAGAGAAATTTCCTAATTGGGTAAAGAAGCTTAAACTTCTGTTGGAAATATAAAATCAATTACTTACCATGTTGTGGTATTAAACCTAACCCCTCTCCATAAGATTTAGTATTTTTATTGGCAATTGAGTTTCATAGGACAATACAAGATCAAAGAGCTAGTCAACCCGACGCCCTTACGCCATCGATACACCTGCTTCAAAAGGATCACTCAATTTGCAACATCAAAGACCCTGTCAAACGTCAAGCTTGGGGAAGGGCACCCTCCAATTAAAATCCAGCTAAGTATAAGTTTCCTATGTTATTATTATTACTATATCACTTTTTCGCATGAATTAGCTAGTAAGATAAAATTTGAAAACCAAATAAATATCTATAAAGTTTGTTTAGAGTCAGTCTAGGATAGAACCAAATTAAAAATAATGAACATTAAAATTTTATCTTGGAGATGATGAATAGTTGCTCTGTCACAATACTTTTCAAATACCTAGTTATCAAACTTAAATTCTCCTGAGTTTTAGATATTACTATTTTAACATAAGAATTTATTCTGAACCTGAAACTTATGGAGGCATATGTTTGAGCTAAGTCTAGGTAATTGATTGATATGATTCATGAAAGTTGAGCTTCTATTTATCTTATTCCTAACATTACTAAGTTCTAGAGATTTATTTTTGAAAACTTAAAATTTACATGATGAGCTCTTGTATGACAAAATGTGAATTCCTACCAAAGCCATATATTATACATTTAGAGATAGAAAAAACTTTTGCACATTCATGCTTGCTTTGCATGGAGTTTAGTCAACCTTTGTTGAATACCATATGAGAGTCTTGTCATGCTTTTAAAACCAAAATCACGTACACACTTCAGCATATATGCATTATTCCTACTTTGGGAGTAATCGCAAATATTTTCACTTTCATCAATGTTCATCATAAAAATGTTTTCTCCTACACTGGGAGTGTACACCAAAAATATATATACCCCTAGGACAGCCTCGATATAATTGCTCTAAGTTCTTATTATTATCTCTCCAGTTACTTATATTCAAAGGATACATGTGGCTACGCAAAAATATGAAAAGGGGAGTAAAAGATGGACAAGTGTCCTAGCATTAAAACAATGAGTCCTAGATGCCCGCCTCCCGAATAAAAAAAGAGAGAGAGAAAGAATAAAGACGGCCCATGTGTTCCTCCAAGTTACAAAGGAGAGTGAATCATTTTCTAAGAGCAAAAGTAGAATTAGGAATAGCCACTAAATACCACATATACACCTATCCACCATATTCCGTACACATGCACATCTTGATTTGATTGTATGCCTCGATTCTCTGTGGATCCATTGTTTGACTTTACAGCATATGAATTGCAAGTATGTTTAAACCTTGTTATTGCCACTCCTATGAGCTCCACTATAAATCTTTAGTTATAGGAAGGCATAACATTAATGCCTTAAGTGAGTTCCACAACTACCATATATACTAAGAGACTTAAGGGTGTCATACACTTAAAGCTCTGAGTTTTATTTTGAAAACTTGTAAAACTCTAGAATATTGGTACTGTGAAGAATTTGAGACATGGTGCTTGACTTGATTGTTCTATCTTTCAATTGCTCAAGACTTATATAAAAGCTGAGAAGCCCCATAGTTAAAGGTAAAATGGGCAAGTTTAAAAGTTAGAGCAGTTTTGTCTAATCCGGAGGAGAATCTATGTTTGAAGCATGTGTACTTGGGAAGTATGAAAGCATTGTAGCAACTCCTGATCCAATTACATTAGTAATTAGGCTTAGTTTGTTTGCCAAGGACCTGGCAAATAGGTAAGCTTGGGGGTGTTGTTGACGGTGGACAACGTCAACTTTTATTAGAACTTTAGACACCAAAGGATACATGAATACACACTAGTCTAGGGTTTTAACTGACAGTTTCCACGAGTTTTGCATATTCTGTATTTTTCAGGGGCTATTCTAGAAAAGCATAAAAGAAGGGTTAAAGAGCATAATTATCACGAAACTTAACCGCCAAGGAAACATCATCACGAAGACACTGGAAGAGTCTAGAACATACCCGAAGCACCGGGGCCCGAGAATCACCAGGGTGGGTGCCGGCCGGCGCCCCCTCTCTAGTGTTTCGGCCCACCTTAAGGGGCAGACCCCCTGGAGGCATAACCCAATCATTCATTCAAGGCATCAAGTTGTCACACCCGGTTTTAAGGACAAAACCAGATATATAATATATGTGAAATAAAAAGATAAATCTCACATATAGTCACAGAATAAGGTAATATCAAGAGACAAAATGCTTAAATAACGTATTAACAATTAGACATCACCTCAGAGTACAACGCGGAAAACGACTTCACGCCGGGTGTAGACTTCACTCCGCAGGAACAAACTGACTGGTTGACCACAAGTCTAACTTCTCCTGAGGTGTGGGGGAATAGCAAGAATGAGTTCATGTCGAACTCAGCAAATATAACGACAAGATACTGATTTCATATACTCATGATCAATGCAAAGTAAAAGGTAAAGCGTAAACAATTAATCAATAACAATACTTTCTGTTCCATGAGGATTCCAGGCCACCCATGACCGAGGGCGCGGCTAGTATACCAGTTTTTACACTCTGCAGAGGTTGCACACTTTCACTACGAGCCGTGGTTTACCCTTTTTCCCGAGGTGATCAGCCTCTTGGCCCACTACCAAGGAAGGCCGGCAGGGTCCACTATGAAGTCTTTCAAAAGTCTTATCCAACATGTCGCGGCCGCTATTGGTTTCATCAGTCAGTCTGTGTGATACCACCTGTCCAGAGATCCACAGTCTGCTTTTCCCCATTTGCGCCACACGGGTAACCGCCAACGATGCTAGAAAGAACTTCATACTTAACTAAAACCAGAGCCCATTAGCACTCATAGTTGCGCGGTTTTCCCGGGGTATTCACTTACGGAATAAAGTCATCTTTTAACGTTCATTACTTTCCCATTAGTTAATTCACATGATCACGATTACAGAAATAAACACCCAAAGCTATACTTGCCTTTATTTGCTTTTCACCCACAGCTGCTCAATAATCCTTGAAAGAATTCCTGGATCACCTTCTTCTTCTTCTTGATCACCAACGTAACTCTCAACGGCTGAGCGCGATCATAAAGCACCACACAAGCATTCAATACATACATGCATAGCAAAGATAATATTCTATTAGAACAATACACCAATCAATGAAATAGAAGTTAAAAGGTTATAAAACGATTCTACGCATTGCTATGATCACATAGACGCGAAGATCACGCTAATCGGAGCTAGGGTTGGGAAGATAGGATTACCGAGCGATTTACTTTCATTTATAAAAGAAATAATAAAGAATATATAAATAAATATATTATATTAAGTTTTCAGATAATATCATTTTATATAAAACACATATTAGTTCAACAAAACAGAATAAATATCATTTGTAGTCATTAATAAAAGAGTAGGGTTGAATCGACCTTTTATATACAAAAATCATTGGCTTTATAGGTTTATAAAATAACATTTAGTTAAAACTCTTCAAACAGTTTTGGAAATCTTACGAAACTGTTCTACTCGTCCCAACGATCGTATCGATATAAAGATCATGAAAAACGGATTTAAAATGCGAAAGATATGAATTTTACGGGATTTATAATAGATAAATAATTAATTAAATATAAGCTTGAAATTAAACAGTGAGTAATATATGAAACAGTGACATCATTACATAGATTATGAAATTACAAGTTCAACGCAATTTGAACGGGTCAAAACGGACTTAAAACGAAGAAACTACGCGTAAAATAAGATCAGTGGCAATTTTATAAATAACTGAAAACGTCTTTTTGACTTAAACCCGAGGAAATACGTTTCCTAAGGGGGAAGGCGTAATACAGGGAATGCGCCAAGGGTCGCCGACTGTTGACCTTTGACTGCCACGTGGCGCGACCCGGTTGGTCCGGTCCATGGACCAGGTGCGCGGCGCGGGGGAGCGACGCGGTGGACCGAGTCCACACTGCAGCGGTGCACCGAAACGGTACGCAGCGATGGTGGCCGTCCGATGGGGCACGGATGGCACAGATTAGAAGACAGAGAGGGGGGTGGCGCTCTGGCCGGAGACAGGGCCGGTGCGGCGGCGCCATTGCCGGCGCATCGCCGGAGATAGGCGGAACGAGTCCACAGTGCACCAAAACGCGTGGGGAAGGGCTCGGGAGAGAGAGAAGGACACCGCGAGCTCACCTAGGGCGTCGGGAAGACCAGAGGCGGCTCGGAGACGGTCGGCGATGAGCGGTGGCGGACGGGGGTCCCTGTGCACGGCGAAAGGGGTCGGTTAGTGCCCAAATTTGAAAGGGAAAACGGCTGCACGGGTTCGGGGAAAGGATTAGGGGGCTCTGGAAGGCTTACTAGGACGAGACGAGCGACGAACTTGTCGAATTTCTCACGGCGGCGGCAAGCTCGGCGGCGGCGGCTCGGTAAGCTCTGCTGCGTGGGCACCGGAGGCGGCTAGGGTTTGGGAAAAGGAGGCACAGAGGTGCGGGGCGGCTCATATAGCCACAGCGCGGCTTCAATTTGGAAAGGGTGCCAATCCTGGCCGGATTCCGCGGTGGCGCCATCGTCGGGCTCGCCGGTAAGGAAGGCAAGGGGAGGAAGAAAGGAAAGGTGGGGGAAGAGACCGACCTGTGGGGCCCACTTGTCGGTGACAGAATGGAAACCGGGCCGCGCGGTCTGTGAGACAGGGAGGGAGCGGGTGCGCGCGCGGCTGCCGGGCCGAGTTGGCCTCGGTGCGGCCCAATAGGGAGGAGAGGAAGGAAGGCCGAGCTGGGGAAGCAGGCCGAAGGGAGAAGGAGAGGAGGAGCTGGGGAAGTGGGCCTCTCGGCCAGGCCGGGCCAGGGAGGAAAGGCTGGGCTGCTGCTGCTACCTCTACTCTCTTCTCCTTTTCTAATTCCTTTTCTATTTTCTAACTTTTCAAATAGATTTTCAAATGGATTTCAAAAAGGGTTTTCAAAATGGGGAATCAAACCAAATGCACTCTACAAAGAAGAATTATTCCAGCATGAATGCAATCAATCATGGTTTGACCTAAGTTTAAATTTATTTTTATGAACAAAAATTATGTTTCAAATAAGAATTAACCAACTATTTACACAGTTAAATCAATTCCCTGTATTTTCGTGCTTACAAAAATACCAAATTAAATCATTTTATTTCTATTTATAAAATAGCAAATTTTAGGGTGTTACAATTCTACCCCCCTTAAAATGAATCTCGTCCTCGAGATTCGAGAAGAGGATTAGATTCCAAGAGAGAAACATGAAAAAGATCTCGTTAACTCTTTCAACTTCAAAACATCCATAGCAACTTTAAACACTCATGTCTCGTAGTCACACTTGCGTACAAATCTTCCACTGAACGGATATTATTCATAATTGACCAAAGTCTTCCTTGACTACTATCTTTTTAACTCACCACTCAATAGATATGGAAACATGATCTACATCTGCCCCTCATCATTATGGTGGTATTCCCTATTGTGCTTACTCATAGAACATGTCATTTGTATTCCACAGGTAGAGGTTGACCACCATGATACTCAATTCTTTTCCCCGACGGTGCTGTTAAGAGCATTGTGCCTTTGGTGCCATGAATCACTCCCTTGTGCGCACACAACCATCCGTTACCAAGAACAATGGGAATATTGAGTGACTCTAACACCATAGGGGTTACGGTAAACTTTTCTTGGTTTATGACCAGACTGATATTTGGGCATATCTGATCTGCTAGTATTTCTCCCACTGGGGTTTGAACTAGCAAAGGTCTCCTTGTTGGACATTTCATCATCTTGTCGTTCTCCACCAACTCAGCGGAAATGAAAGAATGCGAAGCACCTGGGTCAAACAGAGCAAGAACCAGTACTTCGCCTACTTGAATATAACCGTGCACCACTTTGGTAGCTCTTTGGATGTTATGCCTATCCATATTGTTCAGTCTTCCATTGATGAAGTTCCTCTGTGCTTTTCTTTCTTGCGTAGGCTTCTTACGTGCTTTCCTTTTTCGCTTCCGACGTTGTGGATTCTGACTTGGTTCACTCTCAAATTGCTCTTCTACGTTGTTGTCTTGATAGTGCTCATCTTCATTGTACTCACCACCTCCTTCAAAAGCAGGTGCATCAGTCTCTTCCCACATGTTCGGATCCATGGGATACTACACTTCCTGTCATCAAGTGACCAATCATCAGTACACGAGTAAGGATGGGGAAACCATCTTCAACTTGTGACATCAAGGCACTACCCCCCTTAAAATAAACTAGGGGCAGCTAGGGACTAGCTCTTGTAACCATTCAAGCACCATTCATCACACAGTTCTTCCAAAGATAGAGGTACAAGAAGACAAAGACATGTTGCTCAGAGAGAACAGAATAGATGAAGCAAAGAGAGCAAGAGAGAGAGAAAGAAGAACCCCAACTATTTAATTAACAACTCTATGATCTAAATGAAATTGTAGACAACTCCACAAGATCGTTGCATTCATTACAAAGATCCAAATCAAACATAGTCATCAATACAATAAAGCAAGCACTCAACAGACGCCACTATCGTTTTTATTACATAAAGGGGACAACTTCTATTGCCTAAACACGATGAAGATACATGAGCTTTGGGGGATGGCACTTCTTGTTAACCATGTTACCACTTTCTCTTAGCTTGCTTAATCCTTCGAGGCTGAAACTCTTTACAGGTGATTGTCCATCCGTCTACACATACTTCACCTGAGTAAATATTAGCTTGAGAATCATCTATCTTCTTATGGTCAACAGGACTCAGTTGTTGACTCTGTCCCAACTCTGGTTCTAGTGTGTTTGACTTCCTCTTCTTGTCTGCACTATCTTCATGAGTTGGGTTCACATTAACTTCCTTGTCGCTTGATTTTCCTTGGAAACAGGGAAGGTTATAATGCTTACAACATGGACACTGATTTTGAATTTGGAACACCTTGCAGCTAGCATCTTCTACATGGTTGACTTCCTTCTTGCCAGGCGGAGGTTGGATACCCTCATACTCTACTATTTCTCCAGACGGCGTCGTCAGCAGTAGTGATCGCTGACCATTCTTGATCACTCCTTTATGCGAAGATAACCATCCATTTCCAAGGATAACATCAAAGTCCTTTAACTCCAAAACATTAAGATTTGCCTTGAAGTTCACTCCATTTATGACAACATCGACGTTGGGACATACATAATCTGCCTTTAATTCACCTCCTGGAGTGTTAACCATTATAGGCCTTCGCACCGGAACCATCTTAACATTATGAGCTTCCGCATACTTTCTGGAGATGATTGAATGTGTAGCTCTACGGTCAAACATAACCATGGCAGAGGATAAGCTTATAGTAATCACACCATGAACAACCTTCTCATCTTTCTGAGCTGTAATCATGTCTAGATGGTTTAACCAACCCTTTATATAGTTCTTCTTCACCTTATACCCTTGCACTTGCTTCTTGTCAACCTTCTGCAACTGCGAAAGTGGTTGCTGGTTCTGATCCTGTGATAAGCTTGATTGAGAACTCCCAGGCATCACTCCTTCATGATCTTGACTTTGCATCCCAGACAACTTCATCATGCGGGGTGGAACAAAGGACGACATGGCTTGGTCTTGAGATTCAACACGGTCAATCTTCTTGTTGCTAATCATCTATTCAGATGGATGGAGGAGAGTTAGAATAGAAACAAAATCTTCTAATAAAAGAGAGGCCAAAGTGAGAAGAATCTTTTAGAAATTAACAAGGCTAGGAAGAAGCAAGAGATAAACAAGGTTGAACACTACCTAATCGTACCAGTTCTAACTAGGCTTGCATCCTACAGTCAGCATTGCTCTGATACCACTTCTGTCACACCCGGTTTTAAGGACAAAACCAGATATATAATATATGTGAAATAAAAAGATAAATCTCACATATAGTCACAGAATAAGGTAATATCAAGAGACAAAATGCTTAAATAACGTATTAACAATTAGACATCACCTCAGAGTACAACGCGGAAAACGACTTCACGCCGGGTGTAGACTTCACTCCGCAGGAACAAACTGACTGGTTGACCACAAGTCTAACTTCTCCTGAGGTGTGGGGGAATAGCAAGAATGAGTTCATGTCGAACTCAGCAAATATAACGACAAGATACTGATTTCATATACTCATGATCAATGCAAAGTAAAAGGTAAAGCGTAAACAATTAATCAATAACAATACTTTCTGTTCCATGAGGATTCCAGGCCACCCATGACTGAGGGCGCGGCTAGTATACCAGTTTTTACACTCTGCAGAGGTTGCACACTTTCACTACGAGCCGTGGTTTACCCTTTTTCCCGAGGTGATCAGCCTCTTGGCCCACTACCAAGGAAGGCCGGCAGGGTCCACTATGAAGTCTTTCAAAAGTCTTATCCAACATGTCGCGGCCGCTATTGGTTTCATCAGTCAGTCTGTGTGATACCACCTGTCCAGAGATCCACAGTCTGCTTTTCCCCATTTGCGCCACACGGGTAACCGCCAACGATGCTAGAAAGAACTTCATACTTAACTAAAACCAGAGCCCATTAGCACTCATAGTTGCGCGGTTTTCCCGGGGTATTCACTTACGGAATAAAGTCATCTTTTAACGTTCATTACTTTCCCATTAGTTAATTCACATGATCACGATTACAGAAATAAACACCCAAAGCTATACTTGCCTTTATTTGCTTTTCACCCACAGCTGCTCAATAATCCTTGAAAGAATTCCTGGATCACCTTCTTCTTCTTCTTGATCACCAACGTAACTCTCAACGGCTGAGCGCGATCATAAAGCACCACACAAGCATTCAATACATACATGCATAGCAAAGATAATATTCTATTAGAACAATACACCAATCAATGAAATAGAAGTTAAAAGGTTATAAAACGATTCTACGCATTGCTATGATCACATAGACGCGAAGATCACGCTAATCGGAGCTAGGGTTGGGAAGATAGGATTACCGAGCGATTTACTTTCATTTATAAAAGAAATAATAAAGAATATATAAATAAATATATTATATTAAGTTTTCAGATAATATCATTTTATATAAAACACATATTAGTTCAACAAAACAGAATAAATATCATTTGTAGTCATTAATAAAAGAGTAGGGTTGAATCGACCTTTTATATACAAAAATCATTGGCTTTATAGGTTTATAAAATAACATTTAGTTAAAACTCTTCAAACAGTTTTGGAAATCTTACGAAACTGTTCTACTCGTCCCAACGATCGTATCGATATAAAGATCATGAAAAACGGATTTAAAATGCGAAAGATATGAATTTTACGGGATTTATAATAGATAAATAATTAATTAAATATAAGCTTGAAATTAAACAGTGAGTAATATATGAAACAGTGACATCATTACATAGATTATGAAATTACAAGTTCAACGCAATTTGAACGGGTCAAAACGGACTTAAAACGAAGAAACTACGCGTAAAATAAGATCAGTGGCAATTTTATAAATAACTGAAAACGTCTTTTTGACTTAAACCCGAGGAAATACGTTTCCTAAGGGGGAAGGCGTAATACAGGGAATGCGCCAAGGGTCGCCGACTGTTGACCTTTGACTGCCACGTGGCGCGACCCGGTTGGTCCGGTCCATGGACCAGGTGCGCGGCGCGGGGGAGCGACGCGGTGGACCGAGTCCACACTGCAGCGGTGCACCGAAACGGTACGCAGCGATGGTGGCCGTCCGATGGGGCACGGATGGCACAGATTAGAAGACAGAGAGGGGGGTGGCGCTCTGGCCGGAGACAGGGCCGGTGCGGCGGCGCCATTGCCGGCGCATCGCCGGAGATAGGCGGAACGAGTCCACAGTGCACCAAAACGCGTGGGGAAGGGCTCGGGAGAGAGAGAAGGACACCGCGAGCTCACCTAGGGCGTCGGGAAGACCAGAGGCGGCTCGGAGACGGTCGGCGATGAGCGGTGGCGGACGGGGGTCCCTGTGCACGGCGAAAGGGGTCGGTTAGTGCCCAAATTTGAAAGGGAAAACGGCTGCACGGGTTCGGGGAAAGGATTAGGGGGCTCTGGAAGGCTTACTAGGACGAGACGAGCGACGAACTTGTCGAATTTCTCACGGCGGCGGCAAGCTCGGCGGCGGCGGCTCGGTAAGCTCTGCTGCGTGGGCACCGGAGGCGGCTAGGGTTTGGGAAAAGGAGGCACAGAGGTGCGGGGCGGCTCATATAGCCACAGCGCGGCTTCAATTTGGAAAGGGTGCCAATCCTGGCCGGATTCCGCGGTGGCGCCATCGTCGGGCTCGCCGGTAAGGAAGGCAAGGGGAGGAAGAAAGGAAAGGTGGGGGAAGAGACCGACCTGTGGGGCCCACTTGTCAGTGACAGAATGGAAACCGGGCCGCGCGGTCTGTGAGACAGGGAGGGAGCGGGTGCGCGCGCGGCTGCCGGGCCGAGTTGGCCTCGGTGCGGCCCAATAGGGAGGAGAGGAAGGAAGGCCGAGCTGGGGAAGCAGGCCGAAGGGAGAAGGAGAGGAGGAGCTGGGGAAGTGGGCCTCTCGGCCAGGCCGGGCCAGGGAGGAAAGGCTGGGCTGCTGCTGCTACCTCTACTCTCTTCTCCTTTTCTAATTCCTTTTCTATTTTCTAACTTTTCAAATAGATTTTCAAATGGATTTCAAAAAGGGTTTTCAAAATGGGGAATCAAACCAAATGCACTCTACAAAGAAGAATTATTCCAGCATGAATGCAATCAATCATGGTTTGACCTAAGTTTAAATTTATTTTTATGAACAAAAATTATGTTTCAAATAAGAATTAACCAACTATTTACACAGTTAAATCAATTCCCTGTATTTTCGTGCTTACAAAAATACCAAATTAAATCATTTTATTTCTATTTATAAAATAGCAAATTTTAGGGTGTTACACAAGTCCTCAAGCCATCAAGAGCCTCCTAGTTCATAGTTCTAGCCTAGTTAGATTAGAAGTAGAGGAGTTCTAGTTCTTCGGCGGATCTGGAGCCCTGGCGTCTGTCTGGAGTACGGAGTTCGGTATAATTCTAGTTCTTTCTCTATTATTTTATTCTTCATTATAATTAGGCAAACATTGTTCTTAATAGTTCATATGTTCTTGATTACAATAGTCTTTGTCTACTTTGATTATATGTCTAATATAGTTGGTTTGATCTTATTGAATTCATGTAATTGCTCGTATAGCGTTTATTCATGCGGACGATGGATAGATGATGAACGGTATGTAGACGTGGTGTCTAGGTATTTTGTTTATCTGCGAGTGCACCATGATGTGCCGGGTCATGTGATAGATCGCGTAGGTGACAGCTGCGTTGAGTCCTCTGTAATCCACGCCCTGTATGTAGGCCAGCAGCCACGGTTGCGAAGTTGGATGATGACTTTGTTTCACATCCTTTCTAGATGATGCCCTTTGCATGTGATTATGATATAGAATTAGTCTAACAATGATTCCTAGATGTAATTGCACTAATTAGAGTTATTCATTGATGTAGTTATAGAATTACCTTTGATATTAATTCCTTAGTTTATCCATTGGTTTGCTATTACTATGACTAAAGAGTGCTCTGATGATTATCTTTTATTTATGATGCTTGATCATACTTATCACCTTTATCTTTATTTAACTTGTGACCTCTACCTGTTATGAGTAGAGTAAATGACATCGGTAATGTCACTTATCCATTGTATACCATCACTATCAATATAATAGATTAAAGTTTATCCTAGTCCTTCCCAGTGGTATAAATATAAATCGACAACCTGATAGAACTCCCTAGGTAAAATGCTACAATGGTATAATTATCTGTCCGCTTGCAGAACTGATCTTATTTTATATTTATATTTATTTATGCCTAGTCACATTGATTAATATATAAAATCTTTATTTATTCTTAGCATTATTAATTAGGGATGACAACCTAGTTCTTGCATAAGAACGTTGGTAATAGAAAAGTGGCTAGTTGCTAATGACAAGTTAATTAATTACCATTCATCTTCTAATCTCGCCTCTTGCATTAAAAGTTATATAGTTATATTTGGCGACGTTAGTAGATGTCAACAATGCACAATATTAGGGTTTATGCGGGATGATTTGCAGACGATCATGATGACATGGTAGGTTTTAATAACAGTAACACCAGAGGTGTTACATCATCCTTTTAGCATTTTAAAGAAAATAGTGACTTGATTTCATGCATGCTCACAGGAATGAATTGGTTTTTAGGAAAAAATTTTGATAGTTGGGATTTTTGGTGTTTGAATTTTGGGTCTGTTACAGTCAGCACCACGGTGTGCACTTTGCCCCTCTCGGTCCCGCCATGAACGCCGCCGCGTTCCGAGCTATGGAGCGTGGCTGGCAGAGCCTTTTCCGGCTCCGGATGAACATACGACACGCACACACACATGACCAAGCCAAGCCACGCGGATCACAAGACCCTAGACACACCAAACGGGGACCATGCCACCGAGGACCTTCCTCGCGGAGCGCCACCGTCTCGTCAGCGTTCCTGCGCATAGAAGGCACCAATAACCTTACCGATTGGACTACGGACTCGCTGTGTAATTCCCGAGCCAAACCACGTGAAAGAAGCAGTCGGAGACCAACTCAACTGCCTTGTCCATGTGCACTGAGACCCGCCCGAGCGCCGTCGCGCGCACCGGTCGCGGAACGGACTCCGCCATGCCAAATGGTCGCCGTCAATGAGCTGTAGTCTCTTCTGGTAACCCTAATCAAGGTTAGGCAGCCCCAATTGGCCCTGATAGTGAGCCCACGGTCCCCGCCACTACTTGCCACCACCGGTGCCATGTCGCCGCCACGGTCGTGTCGTTCCGAAGCCTTTTAGCCCGAATTGGACCCTCAACCATACCTATAGAGGCTTGGGGAAGCGAATCCACCTCTCCGGGGAGATTCCCGTAGCCCGTCGAGGCCCTTGCGCCATCGTAGTGCTGCCACCAGCTGCCATGATGCCATAGCCGGCCGGCTAAGAGCCCGAGCCCCTCCTTGATCCCCCTAGACACCCTCGTAGAGACACGGAGAAGCCTCGGGAACCATTTCCACACTCACCGTGAAACCACCGAGCCTCGCCGTGCCCAAGCCACCGCCGGCGAGCCCTTGCGCCCCAGCGCCGAACACTTGGGGGCATGACATGGGCGCTGGCGTCAGCCTGGGGAAATCCTCCCCATTCCCCCAAACCCCTGGACCCGTCCCACCATGAGCTGCAGAGAGAAAAAGGGAAGATGGACGCAGTCCATAGGGTATAGTGAGGGTAGTGCACCATTGAAGCGACCTCGATTTCCATGAAGGGAAATCCACAGGCATGACATGTAATTAAATAGATTGTGTCGAACAATCCATCAAATTACCCAATTCTCAGTTGATACCAGGATCCATACAGCGATTACATAACAGAGTTTTACACAAATTATTTCATCGCCACACTGGCAGAATAGATCAAACAGAGAAGCTTGAAGATGCGGAAGCAATTCATCCTTCACGGCCAACTTGAGTGTAGCATGCCACCCTACTCCTCCCAATCATCCCCATTGAAGTCGTACTCTTTTTCATCACCTGACAACAAATTTATCAGTATGATTTGTACTGGCCATGGAGCCCACCTATGATTGCAATTGCTTTGTGGAAAGTAGATGCAAGGCTGTACAAGCAGACCTATAGGCTGGGGTTTCCTATGCAAGTGTAATCAATATTTTAATAACCAAGTTTTATCTCATTATTACCATTCATCTACTCAATCCATTCCATTCCCATCCCATACACCACTTCTCGCATACACACACCTCGCACTCATTCGGCAGGCCCAGCTCCCTCCCGGGCCTGTCTCAGCGGCACACTGCCGCTACGGGCACACTGCCAGAAAAGCATCATCCAGGGGGAGAAAAGAATATATCACTCTCTACACCAGTAGAAGGCTACAGGAAAGGTCCATAGCCGTTGAGTCGGCATATGTATCAATTGATTAACCATACACTCTGCAGAGGTTCTACCGCTCACAAGATTAGCCATCATAGGTGTTGCGCAAACACCTAGGCAGAATTTCGGGTGCTTGCTTGCCTAGGTCGATGCCACCCTACCACTCAGCCCTGGGATATTCAGGATTCGGCACCATCATGCTAAAACTGGGAGACATAGTACCGGGCCCAATCAGTGGTACTGCGCATCTAGAACGGTACAGGAATCCCATCATCCGTCACCGCCCACCCTTATCACTTCTCAACCTAGCAATAGTGGCACCGCCCTACCAAGTAGTCCAGCCGTTCCCCGCCCATCGAAGACGAGTGAGCGATAAAGGATTCCTATAGTTTGAGTACCAGTAGGTCCTAGATGACCAAGCAGGCAATCTTCTCTTAGGGGATACTCTCCCCGTGCCATCACAGCACCTCCGTTCACGGGCTCCAAACCACACAGGCCATCCAACCCGGAACCACCTCGTAAACCATTACCCGCCACAGGTATCTCTCATGGGGATGCCCAGGTTGCACCGCCGGCACGACTTGCCCTTTGGCTCATCCCATATCCTACTTGGTCGACTTCAACCCTCACCACGCTGTCACACCCAATTTTAAGGATAAAATTGAATGAACCAACTTATGTGCGCCCAGAGATCAATCACACACATAAGCGACAAATTACATAGTACCATCACAAGGTTCAATATATAACGAATAATCTCACAGAGTCTTTACATAAATAGCAGCGGACTAATAATTATAATCTCTCGCGGAAGCTCCAATTCACAGGGAAGTAGTTGACTGGTGAACCACAATCCTAGTAATCCTCAGAGGAATCATCATAGTCATCTGTTACCCATCCGGGATTTTTATCCAAATATGAAAAATAAAGCAAGCGTAAGTACATGTCGTACTCAACAAGAATAACATGGGTTTATGAGGCTCAAATAAGGCTTGACACTGGTTTGACAGCGGTTGCTTTTAGTTGATCACATTTTAGCAATTGAGTAGTAGCAATAGAATATACCAAGGAACAAAGATTTGCATGATCATATAAACATAATAATTAATATGGAATAAACATCAATAGAAACTCCCAAATAAATTAATATTAAATTAGTTAAGTTCCTGTAAGACGTCCAAGGCCGCTCGTGACCGTGAGCGCGACTGATATATCAGTTTTACACTCTGCAGAGGTTGCACACTTTCACCATGAGTCGTGATTCCCATATGCCAAGGGTCATGACTCCCATGTCACCTCACCAAGGAAGTGCGGCAGGGTACACTATGAAGTCTTTCAAAAGCCTTCCTAACATGCCACTAATCAATCCAGACGCAATGGCAAGGGGTGGTAGAGCCCTCCTTCTAGTGGCACACACACGCAGCAGTACACACAAAGACAGGAGCCGCAAAACAACCAGCTCGGCAAGGAACCTTTCAAGATTAACAACATGATAGAAAGTAACTTCATACTTGACTAAAGTCAGAGCCATATGACCCTCATTGTTGCGCTGTAAGTCCCGGTGTCATACTTACAGTTAAGTCCTTAGTCCATGTTGCTAAAAAGCATCTTTTAATCTTTATTTCATAATTAATTAATCAAGTTCATAAGATCATGGCATCATCAAGCGCTAGCATCACTACTCAAATGCAATCTCATAGGTAACAAGGATCAAGTGATCAAAACTTAGGAATAAATACTATGGTTGCCAAGGTAGACACATGCATCATGAATTTAGTGATTAAGGTGAATAGGCAACAAGGATGGTCCATGCTATACTTGCCTTGATCAAAGTGCTCTGGAGAACTTGGATCCTCCGTGTACTCTTGATCACCAACGTATTGCTCACCGTCTGAACTCGATCATAAAATCACCACACAATCATCGAGGCAATCATACACGAAGCAAACAAGATCTATATTAGAAACAGTACACTAACAGTAGAAAAACAGATTGAAAAGTGTATAAAAATAATCTACGCGTCGCTACGATTCCAACGATATAAAGATCACGAAAATCGGAGTTCAAACGGAGAAGTTATGAAATAAACAAGTTTTACTTTAATAAAATAATAGATTAAATCTAATCTCAAATTTTAAAAGTTGAAAACATGACTAACAGTAGCATCATTAGATAGATTACAAAATTACAAATCTAACGAGACTTGAACGGACCAAATCGGAGCTAAAACGAATAAAATATGGCCGAAATAAACTGAGTGGCAAATCTGTAAATATTGAAAACGTATTTTTGAATCTAAACCGAGGAAAATACGTTTTCCGTAAACAAAAGCGTATTTGACCAAAGACGCCAAGGGACTGCGGGTTAGAACATTAAAAAGCTCAGGGGGTTTTCTGCAAAATTGCCGGCGAAGGGGTATCTCTCCCTGTGAGCCGTTGGATCGGCCGTGGACGGCGCAGGGTAGCTCGGGGGAAAGAGGGGCGGCCCTGGTCGCCGGAGTCGGGCAGCGCCCGGCCGATTCCTCGCCGGAAGATGGCCGGAGACGGCGTTTTCGGGGCTAAGAAGCTCGGCACACCTTGGGATCTGGTCGGGAAGCAAGAGGAGCTCAAGCCAAACCTATCTATGGTTTCGGTTGCCACAGAGGTAGCTCGGAGAGGATGCGGCAAGCTAGGTGGCGGAACTATGGTGGCGGCGAAGCTCGGCATCATGGCTATAGTGCACAAAACCGAGGGAGAAGGGGTCGGGAAGGTTCCTGACCTTGCTGCGAAGCATGGAGAACAACCAATTTCGACGGAGAAGTCTTCCCGAGGAGAAATCGACGGCGGCGGCGGAGCTCGGGGCGACGGCGTAGCTCGGGGCGGGGCTAGGGCAAGATTGGAGGGCGTGGCTTGCTCGGGAACTTGTGGGAAGGGACGGCAGGGCTCGGCCGACCTATATAGGGGCGCGAGGGAGGCGTAGGAGAGCTGGACTCGGTTGGGACTCGACCCGGAGGAGGGAGCGCTCGTGCCTCGCGCGGACTCCGACTGGAGGAAGGGGATGGCACGGGGCAGCGGGCCCTACGCGTCAGCGGCAGAAGGAGGGGGACGAGGGTCGCGGCTTCCTTTTATGGGCCAGTGGAGGCATGCACGGGATGGACTTGTCCGAAAATTCCGGCGGCGATCAGTTGGACATCGAGTCCTGCTCGGACTCCAGAGGGAGGAAGGGGACGACTCTGAGCAGCGGGCCCCGCATGGCAGCCAAAGGAGAAGGGCGCCTGCGCTAGGAAGATGGGCCGGCCTGCCGACGCTCGGGCGGCCTTCGGCCCAAGCGGGGAGAAAGGAAGAGGGGAGGGGGCGGCAGAGGAGCTAGGCCTCGACTGGGCCGAAAGAGAGGAGGGGTGAGGTTTCTGTTTCCCTTTTTTTTCAACTCATTTTCAAATAGGTTTCCAAATACATTTGTATATTTTCAAATCGCAACAAAGTGCAAATCAAACAAAATATCTTTGAGCAGCATGGATGCAACAAATCATGTTTCTATGCCCAAGGGTTTATTTTAATTCACAAAAAAAATATTATTCTATATATTAAATGCTCAATCAATTGCATAAATAAATCAAATTAAATTCCTATTGAAAATTTCCGGGTGTTACACACGCACCCAAGACGTACGCAGCACGTCTCCCAGTGGTTCAGTTCGGGTTCATATAGACCGTTTCCAAATCCACCATATGATCATATCCAGTAGCAAGTAGTAGAAAAGCAATTATTAAATAGTAGCATGTATCCTATCAGCGGACAGTAGGGTGAATGTTTTAACAAGGCAGGGTAAACAATAATTCTAACATGCAACCTAGGCAGTTATATCACATGATCATGAGGCAACAGCAAGAATGATTAGCAATGCATAATAGGAACTAAAGGATTCGGTGGGACGTGGCACCTTTGTAGTTGTCCCCTAGCTCCTAAAGGTACTCGTGGTTTTCCTCCTCAGTCTGATTCTCCTCCGGTTCTAAAAACGAAATTGAAATAGTCACGTTAGCGACTCCTATAGATTATTCAGAAAAACCAGCAAAATTAGAAGATCCAAATGCACTCAAACATAGTCTAAGGTTGTGGAGCTCATTTTTCTGAGAATTTTGATATATGGTGTGTAATTTTTGAATGTCGTATGAATAAGTTATGAATTTTCGAAGTTTTAACCTATTTTATGAAAAAGAAAAAGGGGCTGATTAACCAGAGGGTGACACGTGGTAGCTTATGATTGGTCAGGGTACTGTTCATGTTGACCGAGTCAACGGTTCGGCTAGCAATGGGTCTACTGACGTCAGCGTTGACCGAGTCAACGGCTTACAGAAGGTGGGGTCGACTGACGTCACGGTGACGTCAGCATGACGTCACCCACCCAGACACGTGTCATCATCTGTGCGTGCCACTTGGCTGCCTCTAACCGCAAGAGCCCGGTCTACGGGTGCGGCCGGTCTACGGTGGACTCGCTTGCGCGGTTCGTAGACCGCTGGCCCGGCTCACGGTGGACTGAGTGCACCGCTCTATCCCTTCTGTGGTCTACGGTGGACCGGGTCCGTGGTAGTGGTGCTGCGGCATGGGCGTGCACCCCGCTGACGCCTGTGCCCACGTCAGCACTCGCCAGGTGTTCGACGCGGGATCCCAAAGGCTCGCCGTCTGTGGTGTGGCTCGACGGTGGTCCGGCGAGCTCGTCGGTGGTCGGAGATGGCTTCTACAGTCGACTGGCGAACTTTCGGGTGATCGTGGGTCTAAAATGGGTCGGCTTATGCTCACGGCAGGGGTCCCTGGTGTTATGGTCACCGGCGGCAGTGTCGGTGCGAGGCAAAGGCTCCGGCGAGGTGTGGTAGGGTTCATGGATGGGCGGTTTCGATCCTTCGACCCCCGGCAAGAGGAATCCGGCTTCCAATTTGGGTTAACGGGGCTCCAAGGTGTCCTCTCGCGACCGGGTCATTACTCCGGCGGTGGCGGACATCGATAAGATGGCCGTGATCACAATTGGGCTTTGTTGAGTGCGGTTCCCTCGAATTGGCGCGATCAGGAAGACATACGAACCAATAGTGGCGGCTAGAGTCATGGCAAGGCTCTCTCCTCGATAATGTCTCGCGGCGGTGCTCCGGCAAGGTCACGGTGTACGCGACCAGGGCGATTTGTGTGGTCTCGGGCTCAACTATCTATGCGGCTTCGTTTGCAGGATCACGGCGAACCTTCTCAGCTCCTCCCCGCAGCGCGGGGTGACTGGTTAAGCCTGGAACGGTCCTCGCCGCGGCGGAACGTGTCGACGATGAGCATGTCTTCCCACGAACACGTCGTGCTATGTTCCAGGGCCAAGAGGGGGTTTGATCTAGCGAACTAGGCTTGACCGAGGCATCTGCGGAGCCGGCGGTTGTGCTGATCGGTCGTGGCATCCAGCTAACGGCTTGTGCGCTCGGGAACGCCGTCGAGGCAGCGACGCTCCAAACGCACACGACGGCGGTGCTCGTCAGAGGTGTCCAAACATCTGTAATCGTTGTCCAATTGGCTTGGCCAGTTTTGCGCGTGCGTTGTGCAAGTGTTTCCCCCGAGCCGGTGGAGGCTCGTGCCTGCGCGTTCCAGAGGCGGAACGCCATGGCAGAGTGCATGGGCAAGGTTGGAAAAGGGGCACGGGCGACTCACCACGGTGTCGAAGGAGGAAGGATGGTGGTGCAGTGGAGAGTCGTAGCCGTGCCGGGTGTTCGCAGTGCTGTGCAGACCCATGACGGTGGCGCCGGCTTGTCTCCGGCTCTGGTTCCGGCGTACTCCGCGGCGGCAGCACCTCGGCATCTTCTTCTTCCCTCCATTCTTCCTCTTCTCCCTCACTCTCGGTCTCGTGGTGTGGTGTGGAGTAGTGCCACCAGCGGTGGTGGCAAACGGAATGAGGCTAGGGCACCGAGAGGAGGTCCCTATATATGTCCATGGCGTACGGTCAGGATCCACCGCGTGGCATCCAAGGGTCGTGGTGAGCGCTAGGCTAGGGTTGGCGTGGTTCGAACGCGGACGTGGCCGCCAAGGCTCGGCGACACGCGTGGGACAAGCGGGGAGCAGTGTGGGACCGGGGTCATGCGATTTGCGTGGCCCTGCTCCCTATTGCCTTTGCGAGGAAGAAGAACAGGGGTCGGGCGGTGTGGCTGACTGGCGGGGCCGGGATGGCAGCGGCTCGGTGGGGAGAAGACAGCGCGCGCGCGTGTTTGGGCCGGCCCAGCTACGGGGACGGCGCGGGCATACGGGTGACGATGGGGCAGCGCGGTCGGGCTGGGCCGAAGCGGCTAGCTGGCTGGGCCAAAGGTCGGTTAAGGCCTGATTCCGCTTCTAAAATTCTTTTCCTTTTTCCTTTTCTGTTTTTCATATACTCAATGGTGCATATGCATATATAAATAGATACACAATGTGTTTTAATTTAATCAAGAAATAAGGGACAAGTCCAAATATGCTGCATGAGGTACAACACCTATTTTAGCTTTTCTTAATAGATAGACAAGTGGCGAGCATATTACTTTGCAAGAGATAATAATTCCCTACATGCATGCACATGAAATGGGTTTGTTTTGGAAAAAAAAATTGTTGGTATTTTTGTGTTGTGTGGATTTTAGGGTTGTTACAACCATGCACCGCGCCCTCGGCCCACCGTGAGCCAACCCCGTAGACCGGGCCCTCTTCGCAAGCCGAGAGCCACCACGTGGCACCACCACAGTGTGCCACGTGTGCGATGACGTCACGCTGACGCCATGATGACGTCAGCAGAGCCACAGCCAGCACCACCATTGACCCGGTCAATGCTAACATCAGCAGTGATGTCATGCTAAAGTCAGCAGCCACGTGGAACCCCCAGAGAATGTCACGTGTCATCCTCTAGATTTTCTACCCTTTTTCTTTTTCTAAAAATAGAATAAACTTTGGAAAATCATAACTAATTCATACGATGTCCAAAAATTGTACACCATATATAAAAATTCTCAGAAAAATAAGCTCTACAACTTGAGCCTATGTTTGACTGTATTTGGATCTTCTATATTTATTGGATTTTTCTGGATGATCTATAGGAGTCGCTAACGTGACTATTTTAATTCCGTTTTCAGAGCCGGAGGAGGATTTTCCTGAGGAAGGAGACCACGGGTATCTAGAGGAACTCAGAGATGATAACGAAGGTGCCACATCCCACCATTTCCAGTAGCACCTATTATGCATTGCTAATTATATCCAAGCTATTGCTCTATTATTTTATGCCAATATTGCATAGGATACATGGTAGATTACTTGTTTACCCTTGACTTGATGAAACCTTCACCCTGCTATCCCACTGTTAGGATAGATGCACGCTAATGTATCTCTTATACTCTACTACGCTGTTCATTTATGATATGAAGCATGGTGGAATGGGAATCGAGGTATGGGATGGATTTTGACTTGATCTCTAGAGAGCGTGCTGCGTGTGTCTCGGGTGTGTGGTGAGGTTGTCTCGACCAAGCAAGGATGCATGACGAGCTGTGGAGCCATTCTTGCCGGGAATGCAACCTGAGCATTCCCACGAGAGATACCTGTGGCGGGTAAACTTGTGAGGTGGATCCGGGACGGACAACCTATGTGGATTGAAATCCCGTGACTGTTGTGCTATGATGGCACGGGGGAGAGTATCCCTGAAGAGGAGATGCCTGCTTGGTTGAAACCCTAAGGACTTACTAGTACTCAGAATAACTGGAATCCCTTGCTACTCACTCGCCCTTGAATGGGAGGGAGACGGCTGGACTACTGTTGACGGTAGTTATTGTATGATTTTACCCATCAACCAATCATGAAAAAGGATAAAATTGAGAGCCACCACCTAAAATATGGTTTAAACTGACAGAATTCCATGAGTTTTGGTGAATCTATATTTTCAGGGACTATACAGGAAAAGAACGAAGAAGGACCCACATATCAGACTAATACATCAAATTACGTCGCGATAGTGGATCAAAAACATTCTAGAAAACTCCAGAGACTAGCTTGCAGAAATTTACCCTTTGCTGGTACTTTCCTATAGTAATTTCCCCATTAAGAACAATCATATCATATCTTGTGAGGATTAGAACTAGAAGCCTTAGCAATCTCCTTTATCACTCTATCTTCTCCGTCCTTAATAGCAGCTCAGGGGTTAAGTCTAGATTCTAATCATCCCGTTTCCCCTATGGTAAAATATAAATAACGATACCTTGAAATACTCCCGAGTGAAGTGTTACATCGGTATCTATCCACTTGCAGATAATCCTAGTGTTTATTTGTTTGAGTTATCTTGTACCAACAACTACTTGGTAGGGCGGTGCCACTACTGCTAGGTTGTGAGGTGAAAGGGTGGGCGGTGACGGATGCCGGGAATTCCCATACCGTCCTAGATGCGTAGTACCACTGATTGGGCCCGGTGCTATGTCTCCCAGTCTCAGGGTTACGATGTTTGATCCAAATTGTCCCAGGGCTGAGTGGTAGGGTGGCATCGACCTACGCAAGCAAGCAAGACCAGAATTCCACCTAGATAACGACAGTTATCGAAGATGGTAGAATCTTGTGGGTAGTAGAACCTCTGCAGAGTGTATGGTTGATCGATCGATACATATGCCGACTCTTCGGCTATGGACCTCTCCTGTGACCTGCTTCACTAGATAAGAGTGGTGTGTTCTCTTCTTTCCTAGATGATGCCTTCCGGCAGTGTGCCTGGGTGTGGCTGTGTGCCATTGAGATAGGCCTGAGCGGGAGTTGGGCCTGTCGACTTAGAGTGAGGTGGTGAGAGATAGTGTATGAATTGGATGGTGTATGTCTATGATGGATGGACGGGAATGGTTTGTGATGGATGAGATAGTGTTATGATGAGATTAAAACTTGATGAATTATTAAAATGATGACTTATGCATAGGAAACCCCAGCCTTTAGGTTTGCTTGACATAGCCGTGCATCCACTTTCCACAAAGCAAATGCAGTCATAGGTGGGCTCCGTGGCCAGTACAAATCGTACTAATAAATTTGCTTTCAGGTGATAAGCAAGAGTATGACTACGATGGAGACGATTGGGAGGACTAGGGTCGCGTCCTATACTCAAGTTTGGCTGAGCAAGAAGAATGATTCCACTTTCGCATCTACAAGCTTTTTCGGATGAAGTACTTATATTTTCCGCCAGTGCGGCGATGAAATAATTTATGTAAACCCTGCTATGTACTCTGATAATCAATGTATGGATCCTAGAATTAACTGAGATTTGGGTGATTTAATAGATTGTTTGCTGCAATCTATTCTATTATACTTCGTGCCTATGGATTTCCCTTCACGGAAATCGAGGTCCTTTCAGTTGGTATCATAGCCATACTTGACTGTAGGACGAGACTTGTAGGAAACGGACATTAGAATAGGAAACCAGACCCTGTTTTCGGTTATATTACCGACCTTGCATCATCTTTTTATGCAATGGCTTATCTATTATATGGACTTGCTAACCAGATTCTTCAAAATTTGCAGATGACTAGCCTTGGACACCCACCCCTGGGACCACTACCTGAGAGTACCACTGAGGTTTCCGTCAATGGACAGGACTTCACTGGCTTTGCCCTAGTCTTACGACAGGTGCTTAAGGAGCTTGGAGCCCCAGTTGACCAAATCAACTACTTCTGCAGAGGGAAGCTCACCACAGATGTGGGATTTGAGGGACCTATCACTACCCGAGTAGAGACTCCTGCCAGCTTGACCCTGCCACAGATGCTGGTGCTCACAGACTACATCACAGGAGAGTCAGTTGAGGATGGAGTACAGTCAGTTTCACACAAGGTCCTTCGCACTGTGGTTCACTCAGCCCACGACTACCTCAAGGAGACCCGCTTTCATCTGCTACCATAGGCCCTAGAGCTGTGCCCAGACCCCTGCCAAAGACTCCTCTACGCCGGTCAGATTGCCCTATTCGAGACCGACCCCTGCCTTCGCACCTCAGCCATTCACCTATGGGAGTAGGACAAGTACATCACCCACCCATCTCTTCAAATTGCTCTACATAACTAAGAGCATCTCCAAGAGTCTTTGTAAATCTAACTCTCTAAATCACCGTTTAGAGAGAGTCATTTGCATAAAAATGGCTTTCCATATCTCTTGACTCTCCAACAACTCTTCTATGGGGGGTGTTTGGTAGGGCTCTTCTCCCGTTTTTCTAGCTCTACTCCACGAACTTCATCATGGAGTTCGTGGAGCGGGAGCTACTGTTTGGCACACAGCTCTGCTCCAGTTTTAAGAATGAGTTATTTTCATGCAAATGATCTATTATGCCCCTGATCTTAATTGCATTTGAAATTGCCATAATTTGAGTATAAATAATTGTCCATAGATAAGCACAACAACTATGAATCGAAGTGTTCCAATAATTCTATGGTGCCGGCGGAGCGCAACGCTATGGGTACCGGAGAAAGTCAAAATAAATAGATGGGATGGTAATTAATGAATGGCAATGAGGGTAATTGTGCCCCAACTCCATGAGAGAGTACACAACTCCAAAAACTAGAGTACCCCTTGAGGTACTCAAAAAAACTTGGAGTTGTCCTCTAGCTCCACCTTTTTTGCGAAGCAGAGTTTGTGAAACTGGATGTGTGTTTGGCAACGTGGAGCTGGAGTGAGCTGGGAAAACGGAAATGGAGCGGTCCCAAACGCCCCTATATCTTACGCGCACTCTGAAGAGCCATCCTCGTCTTCAATATTTGGCTGGCGAAAAATCCAAAATAGAAGATGTCTATATTTGGAAGGATAGAGAGTCTCATGGAGTTGCTCTAAGGGCTTAGTTAAAAGTTTTTGAACGGTAGAGAGGATTCAAAGTGCAAACAGATCTTTTTTTGGTTGCTAATGAATCATTCTTAGATTTCTTCTCGTACGTACTCCCTCCGTCCCAAAATAAGTGTCATTTTTTACTTTTTGAAATCGACGTTTGACCATTCATCTTATTCAAAAAATTTTAAATAAGACGAATAATCAAAATGAGATAGTCAAAATCCTAAAACGACACTTATTTTGGAACGGAGGGAGTACATAATAAGTTCCACCAAAATAACCGATTGTATCATCAAAATCTCCTGTTTTTTTTCTCGACCTTCCACTCTATATTCTTCCACTCTATACTTGACTGTAGGACGAGACCCGTAGGAAACGGACATTAGAATAGGAAACCAGACCTTCTTTTCGGTTATATTACCGATCTTGCATCATCTTTTTATGCAATGGCTTATCTATTATATGGACTTGCTAACCTGTTTCCTTGAAAATTTGCAGATGACCAGCCTTGGACACCCACCCCTGGGACCACTACCTGAGAGTACCACTGAGGTTTCCGTCGATGGATAGGACTTCACCGGCTTTGCCCTAGTCTTACGACAGGTGCTTGAGGAGCTTGGAGCCCCAGTTGACTAGATCAACTACTTCTGCAGAGGGAAGCTCACCACAGATGTGGGATTTCAGGGACCAGTCACTACCCGAGTAGAGACTCCTGCCAGCTTGACCCTGCCACAGATGCCGGTGCTCACAGACTACACCACAGGAGAGTCAGTTGAGGATGGAGTACAGTCAATTTCACACAAGGTCCTTCGTACTGTGGTTTACTCAGCCCACGACTACCTCAGGGAGACCCGCTTTCGTCTGCTACCACAGGCCCTAGAGCTATGCCCAGACCCCTGCCAGAGACTCCTCTACGCCGGTTAGATTGCCCTTTCCGAGACCGACCCCTGCCTTCGCACCTCAGCCATTCACCTATGGGAGTAGGACAAGTACATCACCGGTGAACTTTGAAAAGGTATGAAATGTTAAATTTCAAGCAAAATAGGCTATTCTATTAAGTAGATTCTAATTTCTCTAAAATAAAAAGATTGAATCGGCTCCTAACCTCACACACGCACTCCAAATTTTGCTGTAAAATAAGATCACCCATCACCATATACTATATTTGCATGCCCTAGATTCTAGTCATACAGTATATGTCTTGTTCCTGACTGGGGCTGGATTCTTCTCGGATAGAACCCTTTTTTATGCTTCCATTTGATTCTATAGGTGTTTATGTACTCCCTCCGTCCGACAAATAATTATAAATCTTTGACTTCTACAATTCTTTTATTGTTCGTCTTATTTAATTTTTTAGGCAAATAATAAAATCATTAAATCTATTAGCACAAAATGTGGTTCTTGCGTCTCAACATACCAGCGAAGCCGGATATGATCTCAAGAGCGTCGGAGCTTTCAAGATCCAGCTAGCTTCAAACCCAGTCAGAGAGTGCCGATAACCCTCAGCCGTGCCAATCAATTTGGCCTGCAATTGACAACGAGAAGATAATAATCAGTAATCACAGGGCGAAACTAACCGGTGTGTCCGGGTAGTTCCAACTATGTGGCTCTGAGAGCCGATTTAATCAGAAATCGACTAAAGAGTCGATTCCGGTATATATGCATGTTTTTTCATAGAAACAGATACTGAACTGATACATAATCGATTGATATATGTGATCAAATAGAACAATCTACATTAAACAAATCTATGCAGATAGTTGTAACAGATTAAAGCATCATTGATTGCTATAAACAGGTCAAATCATTCAGTTCAGACTGTCCGATCGCTTAACTGGTTTTTCTCGTGAAAACACAACTGCATCGGCTAATTAGCCGATTCAGGGTCCGTGAAGCAGAAAACTTAACGGTGATTAGTTCCAAGTATAAATCTAAAACTGACACGAAGCTGGTCTAAAAGGCCTGCGGCTTTGTACCAGTTTAGATTTATTTCCAAAAATAATCACAAGCAAATCTAAAGGAGTACAAAGTTGGTTTAGAAGGCCGGCGGCTCTATATTCATTCAGATCGGCTCTTGTGAAGCTCTCTCATCACGTACGAACAAAACTACGATAGTACTGACCGAATCAAGCGAATATCGTAACAAAGCATAGACATGAACGAGTCTTAAATGACATTTTTCATGTAAATCTAAGGCTAATACTATACAATGTTGAACGGGCAGAAAGATGTTATATTGATAAATAAACAATAAATGACAGATAACATCGTGATAACTTAATGAATCTAACTAAGATGCCAAATTAGTTATAGCCGATAACTAATCCATGCACATAATCAAGCTCAACCTGAACCCTCGTCCACCAGATGACGTTAAACATAGATTAAATAAGAAAACAATCAACCCTTATTTGATCTAAACCCACGTCCACCGGATGACGCTAAACTTATAACAAATAAGAATTAACTCCGATCTACGATGTTCCCATGTCCACCGGATGACATTAAAGAGACAAAACTTAGCGAGGCATGACGGTACTTACAAGCAAGCCTGCGTCCACCGGATGATATTCAGCCCGATTGAAGAACTCGCCGAGATCTACGTTACTCCTACTCCTAAGTTTTGGTCGGAGCTAAAAGATATGTTGTATTGATGTGTGATGATCCTTTACAATTTGCCGTGACCCTTTATTTATAGGGCTGCCGGACTTTGCTTATAAGAATAGGACTTTTCCCTACCTACACAAAAGATTATAACTACGGAGCAAGCAAAATATAATATTCCTATTTACTCGGCCACATGCGACCACGAATTCCTTTCTCCTTGACCGGCTAAGCCTAGAATCCTTCACGTCCGATATATCCGGCCTTCACGTGCGAGCTTTCGGTAACCAAGTTTCCTTTCCTAAGGTATTTTCCATCCCGGCAATTCACTGACGGACGTTATGCCTTGCATGTGTATAAATATATCTGAACTCTGTCTTGAGATTTCCGAATCGATCCTGCGTGTGCACCAAAACTGTGTTCTGTACTGGACCAACCATCGGCATATCTTCTAACTCCATGGCAAGCATGACATCTGCTTACACGACGGCATGTACGCATAATTACCATCTGAATTCTGCCTTGCACGTGTACATGGTCAATCTGAATATAGTAATTAATCCCCTTCTTGAGCATTGGCGTCCTGGACATGAGCTATCTGGATTTTCAAGGTGCCAACTCGCTCGGCTTCCATGCATATTGCCGTCTCCCCTGGCTCTCTTGACGCAGAAAAAACCCTATGCTCTATGAATTCGCATCGTGCCAAATTTTGGTGTAAATACAGGCCCCCTAGTTTGGAGTATGAGTCTTCATGCTTCAAACTATTTTGACCCAATGAACTTCGCCACGATCTTGTGCTGGCCGAACTGGAACTTTCATAAATAATCATAAAGCCCCTGCTCCTTCCAAGCTCAGCCATCTCGAAAATAATTAGAAGCTGCTATAATGCCGATTATATTTGCAGAGTACCATGTATACAACAAAATATTGTTCCTCGAATTGAATGAGTTAGCAATTACTCACCCTTTTTCTGAATTCATGTGGTGCTTTTGGCTTTTCCAAGTCTTGGGCGGTTGCAAGATAGAACGACCTCATAAAGCTGCTATTCTCACATTCTTTGATCATCTTTCTTTCCGGAGTTTTTTTCATCAATTTTATAAATAAAAGCAAACTCCTCAAATGATATTCCCAATCATCACATAATGTTGCTAAGTCAAAAACTGGATCCAAGGAAATACAAGTCATACATTATGATCAAAATGTGCAAGTGTGGGAAATTTTTTTTAACTCCATTTTATATGACTCTCTCCCTTTGCATTAATCAGAATATATAGGCTATCTCTCTTCGGCGGGCATCTTTGTACCCATTGTTTTCTCTCATACGGGCATCTTTGTACCCATTGTTTTATCTCTTTTTTTTGTGTGGGCGTTTGTACCCCTTTTTTAATAAAATATTTTTGCATAGCCCATATCTTCCTCTTTAGCAAAGGAGATCTTCAATGATGGAGTTTGAAATTTGTGGCGAATGGATGGCATGTTTTTTGCGTAACCCTCGGTGTAAGTGTCAGCATATTTATTCGTGGAGTGTATGTGGATCTTGATCATGAGTGCATGAAAAGAATTTCTATTTAGGTCTCAATAATTTGACAAAGCTCAATGTCATTATAAGCATATCATTAAGTAACTTTTGAATTTCAATATATATTTTTTTAAAAATAAAATCTCCGGCTGTCAAGTTTCTCGTTGAACAAAATCATAGCAAATTCTATAGTATCATATCACATCTTGCAACAACTTAGACGAGGATCATGCATTTTGTAAACCACTATGTTTCAAGTTTTAGGATAAGAATCTTATCAACAAACTCAAATCTCGGAGAATAATAAGTTGTAAACTAGGTACGAGAAAAAACATAAGGCAGAGCAAATAACAATTATTTCAACGAGAAGGAGTTAAAACATTCTTACTTTTAAATGGGGTCCTCCCCAAACCAGCTCTAGATTCAGATAATCACGTCGTTGCTCCAGTATCGTGTCCATCAGAGCTGCTTCTTCAAAATATGATATTTCTAGTTTGTATATCTACTTTAGCCAATTAGGAGCTGGCCCCCCGAGTCTACAATCATAATCAGCTCTCTTGGAAACAATAAGAATGATCATCGGTTTCTCTGTGGGTCTGATAGAGCATGGTCTTATAAAGGACCCAATCGGCTTTCGGGACAGTGTCTTGAACAAAGTAAGGAGCCGATTTCCTTTTAGAACAGTCGATCTTCATGCACCGTGTTATGTCCGTCACTTTATGAGACCACAGGATGTCAATGTGCTTGTTTCTGCGTGAGGACTGCTTGCTCGCCCCGTCCATGTACTCGCGGCGAAACAGGAGTTTGCGTCGTCTCTTGCTAGGATGTTCAGGGAGCATGGGACTAATTTCTTTTCGCCCGCACAGAGCTCATCAACGTTGACCCAAACTCCATCATTATTTGGGGCTTGCCCTCCTTGCAGCAATCGGACTTTAGGTATTAAATGCTGTCGTCCAAACTGAAGGCCACCGTATCAATCTGACAGCTTCTTGTGTGATTCCTTTGATGCGTGCAGTCCTGCCTTGGAAGTTCTCGCACGGTACTGATTTTTCATGCTCAAGCAGCACCTCAATTAGCAGCGGTCTTGAAATCAACAATTAACTGCTTCGCTGATACAATTCGACATCGATCTCAAAACAGTGACAAGCATCACCGCAATCATCATCGGCTTTGGAATTGGTGATTAAAAATATTCAGCCGATGTAAACATGAATTGGGCGTCAATCTTGGAAGTTGGGATGATGAAATGCAATCAGCCGACGATCATACCCTGTTACTGTGTTGCTGCGGTGTGTTGCTGATAGTATGGAGTTAACTAGGAGTACCAGGTACATCGGCACAAGAACAGGCGCTCTCAGTGGCTGGACAAACCTGAACAGAGTTGCTGCTGCTCTCTAGCTCTTTGATCTGTCGCGGATGCCGGCTCCGAGCAGTGACGGTGAGCGGCGAGTCGTCGATGAGGTCGTGAGGTTTGGCAATAGGGGATGTCATCCTCTCGACTGAATGCATCGGTGTTGACTCTTGATAGTATCCAGTCGGATGTAGAAAGCTGTTCTGATTCTAGCTTCATACCGAAAACCAAGTATCCTAATCTTATCAACTCCGATCCAATCTTGCCCCATTCATTTTTCTAGCCAATTAATTAATCAGTGCAAAGCTCACGACAGATATGTGCAAAGCACAGAAATGCAAATTAAAATGCACACGGCTGCTATCTCCTTGTTTAATCGGCTGTTGTTCAGTTTGCCTGACTAGCTTCTATCATTAGCCCTAGCACTGCTTCATAGTCATGTAGCTGACCACATCTCCACTTTAGAATTGCCACCGGAAGCACTGTCATCAACCACCATCATCACCATTCATCTTGAGATCCAACCTTTACTGCCGATCATCAGTGCTATCTTGTCAGCCTCCGACAGCTATTGCAGATGCGTCGTTGCCTTCACGGCATCGCTTGGTAGTGACTCGTGGTGCTGTTGCCGCTGGACGTGGGCGTTGTGATTGCCCTGCCTTGGAGTAGTAGCAGGATGCGGCAAAATTGTCTATTCACGCGAATACCAGCATACAGCATGATGGGTTTCGGACACCACTTAATTCTGCTGTAACTTGTCATGTTACTACTTGGGAACTGCCGAGATGACAATGATCAATGGCTCTAGTCTCAATAAACCAATCGGCTATCCTTGTGACCTTAATGCTGGCAACAATAAGAATAATCTAGTGCACAGCCAGAGATGAGCCCATACAGCCGATTTCATTAGCCGATCTCAAAACAATCGATTTTTTGCCTGAACAATCGATTCCGAATAGTCGATTCCCAGAGTCTGTCTTGTGAGCGGCATCGGAATCAGAACAGTGGAGGAGGTTCTACGGCAGCGCTCTGCGATTGGCAGTAAGAGTCAGTCAGGCGACCGGTCGTTTAATGACGATGGTGCCGACGAGAAATAGTGGGGCTGCAGCTTGCCTACTTCCTTTGCGGACCTGCCAACGAATGGTTAATATGCTTCATACAATTTGATGTTGACACATGCCGCTTCCAACTTTGTTTGCTAGCATCAACTCTATAAAAGAATCCATGTCTGACTCCAGTAAACAAACCATATTTGCTTTCGGAGCAGGAATCCTCTGTATGACTTTCTTCTGAGCAACCATCTGTATCTTGACCGATGCCTAAATAACTCTAGCTGGCCTGTCAGTATTATCAGCCTGGTTTCTTTGCTTAATAGAGCCTTGAACAATCGGCTCAGTAGCAGGAAATTTTTCGCTAAGAAAGCCTGAGTGGATACTGAATCGGCGGTGGCTGCTCTTAATAGTGCTGAAGTGGATTTCCTGCTTGGTTAAGAATTTTTCCTCTCCGTTGCTTGACCTCATCGCACTGCTCTGCTGATATGCTTTCTCCTGATATATTGCCTCTCGTGATGACCGTCGAGCTTCAAAGAGTCAAGGTCCATAGCCGATCCTATTTCATGAGAAGAGATCGGCACATATATAGAACCAATTTGCTAATGGTGTATATATAACCGGCCCACCGGTTACTTAGCAATATGCACACGCATATTTTAGGCAAACCAACTTGACCCAGACATCCGGCTGGCTTCTTTTCTTCTTCTGACTGGGGCTCTCGGCTAAACAGCCGATTAACCGGTATTGATGCTTCGGCTGCCGACTAGTCCGTACCGAAACTGGACCTCAGGGATCTCTCGGTGTATATCTTCTGATGCTCGTATTTTGCTCTTCTGCTTGCGCCTCGAGAGAAAGGACGTGGCGCACATATCGGCAAGATAGAACATGAAGTCCAATGACAAGACAATTGCTAATTTTGTGGATGCCGAGATATATACAAGTTCTACTACTGACGCGAGGTAAACTTTGTCGCTAACGAGTTCCATGATTGACGCTGACGAAGCCGAGGCCAAGCGGTGCCGTAGAAGAATAAAGATGCACTGGTACACAAATGGACTTTGTTTCTTGTTGGGAAATCCCTTTAGCCCCGGTTTTCCAACCGGGAACAAGATTCCAAGAGTAAATGTCACCACTTTTAATCTCGGATCCAAAACCAGGATTAAAAGTGGACCTTTTAGTCCCGGCAGTTTGAAACACAAACCAGGACTAAAAGGTCTGCAGCCTAGACCACGTGTCCTCGGGTCTGTGGAACCTTTTAATCCCGGTTTGTATTAACAACCGGGTCTAAAGCCTTCCTTTTTTAGTTTTTTTGTTTTTTTAAGTTCATTATTCGTTTTATTTTTTAATTATGGTTTTGATTTAAAATTATCTATACACACACATATTACATATATATATATACATATATATATTTTACATATATATATATATGTAAAATATATATATGTATATATATATTATATGTGTGTTTATCGATTTTGACAAAGGGCACAATACAACATAAGACATATATATATATATTACAAACTACATATATGTATATATATATACATATATACTAGAGAGTTTAACACTTTTTTCACTCCAAATGTTTTCCTCTCCAAAAGTTTTCACTCCAACATATATATATATATGCCCTTCAGTCATCTTCATCACCACCGTTGCCCGGCTTTCAAGATTCATTAGGGTCATTGTAAAATTCTCCGGAAGAATTCAAAACTTGATCATTAAGAAACCCTGCTATGGTCTCTTGAATTGCCTTGAGCTCGTCTTTTACCAGGACCTTTTTCTTTAAATAATCAGTCTTCAAACAGAGTCAAAGGGAAAGGTATTAATATATATGATTATATATATATATATATATATATATATGTATATATACATTTGTGTGAGTTAATATGAGATCGATTTAACGTACTTTTAGCTTCTCCCGGTCAGTTCTGACTGAGTACACCCTCATGAACTCGCAGACATAGTATCCACAAGTGTTATTCTCAGGTTGTTGCCGCAGAACCCACTTTACAAGAAAAAAAATTGTCATCCGATCCGGACAATACATATATATAGATACATATATAACATAAATGGTCTCTAAGTATATATACTTACCATGTGTGAGATTATAGTCAGTGGTGCTTTGCAATGTTTGAGGTCGTATTTCTCAATGAATCTTTTCCAAACACTGTCCATCAAAATAAAAATATCCAATGATCGATGTGAATATTTTCCAAACACTGCAATTGAAGAAGGTAAGGAGAAATAAATTACCTCTGAAAAATATCTATCATATCTTGGATTTGGTCCAGGCTCTTTCTCATAGAATCTAAGATCTCCATGTGGCTTTGTTGAAGATCGATGACGATCAATATCCAATGATCGTTAAAGTTGTAGGGGAAGAGTATCTGTTTATTGCCGCGTTGCTTTGTTAAGAACTTCATGAGATTTTTCTCTGTGTCTTCTTTCCATGTTGGGTTGGGTTTAGGGTGTTTGAATACAATATGTAGATCAATGAAACCAACTTCATTAGACCCTCTCTGTTTGCACATTTGCATCTCATAGCTGCATATATATAGAGAGAGTAACGATATATATAGAGAGAGAGAGATTTGAATTGCAGAAAGAAAGTACACTTACAGACAATAGCAGTTCATTATAGTTTTGTCGAGGGAGTCCATGTGGCATAGTTGGTGTAATTTAGCAAAATCAACAAACATAATATCATCGCCACGGAACCAATATTGGTTTCTAATTCGGACAGAAATCCAAGACTCACCTCGTGTACATGCCCCAAGGTACCACTTGTTTAGCAAGTATATTTGCGGACCTAGTTGACTGAGGGTTTTTGGATTCCATAGACTCCGACCATGTTGATATTTCCTCCACTCGTCAACTACTTGCGCTTTCTCTACTTGCTCAAATCCAACCATTTGGGCAAGGTTCATACCAGTTTCCGCCATGAAAGCTTCAAACTCGTTCAAATTGACCTCACTAGGTACCTGGATGCGGTCCATAAATGAGCCATATTGATTCGGTATCTGATCACTAACAATTAGCGGGGGGATTGATTGCTTGTCTTGTTTGCCGAGTTGCGTAACATCTTTCCCTGCCTTCTTCTGTTTGTCAAAAGACTTCGTGAGAGAGCGGTCATAGTCCGATAGTGAGAGGGGCTGTTTAGCTTCTCTCAACTTCTTCCCGTGCTCCATCCTTTTCTGCCTTAAAGCATCGCGAGGTAGATAGTAGTACGGTTGCGCATTCTTTTTCTTCATCTCTTCTGTCTCCTTTGGTTTTCTTGTGAAAAAATCTGCGACTTGTTTTTTCACCGCAATATCTAACTCCTCTTTAGTCTTTTCACCGGGCAGTTTCTGAGGAATGGGGTGCTTTGTTTGCTTGGTGGCTTTCTTCTTTGCGGGCAGGGTTGGTTGCACCACCTGCGGTGGAGGCCTCTTAGTAGATGGCTTGGTAGGTGGGAGAGGTGTTGGAAGTCGTGGCGGCGATGACGGCTTCGCTGTTGGTGGAGGTGATGGCACCCTGTCTGGTGTAAACACATCTTCGTACTCGTAGCCCAGAGCACTCCGATGGTCTGGGGAATTGATTATTGGACTTGGCCTTTGCTTCTGTTCTTCAGGACGAGGCGGCGGTGGCGCCCCTGGAATAATAATGTATCGCTTGCGCAATACAATGAATGTCTTCTCAGCTTCTCCTAGTGTCTTCTCCCCATCACCTCCTTCAATTTCAAGAGGCACATTACCAAAACCTTTGGTAACTCTATCCACCGAGACGTTAGCATATCCAGGTGGTATTCTTCTCCCATAGATAGTGGGTGTCTTGGTCGGGTCTACCGGGTTTACAATAACGGTAGCAACCATGACTGTGGAGTTTCCCTGTGCAATGTGCAGCTCACAGGTGTCAGTGGATTAGTGATATCATCCACGGGGAAGCGCAACGCTCTGTCATCTTGCTGATTTGGCACCTCAGTAGAAGCACAACTGCTTTTTGCAAGATTTTCTGATTGGCTAAGTCCTTCTGATGTATGTCTACTCAATGCTAATTCCAACTGCCTTACTATTTTCTCTTGCATTCTTGCTTCAAGTTGTTTCTCACGTTCATGAGACTGACGTAGCGCTTCACGTGACTCGAGAACATATTCTTCTAACTTGCGCATCCGCTTTGCCTCCTCTTCCTTCCTTCTTTGACGGCTTCTGTAGCTATCTTTGTCCTCAGGGAAACCATGTTCCCACGTCACACTCGGTCCCAAACCTCTGGTTTGGTCAGAGTGCTCAGCGGTACCAATGGCATATGTCAGTTCGTCCTTCTCTCTCTTCGACCTGAATACCCCTTTCTCTTTAGCGTGCATAATATATTGCAATCTTTCTGCCGCGTCTACAAGTTTCTGGCCATGAACTACCTTCCCAGTCTGCAGGTCAAGACTTCCCCCATAACCAAAAAACCATTGTTTCGCACATACAGGCCATGCAGCTGATTCTGGTATGAGCCCCTTGGCTAAAATATCAGCTTCCAATTTTTCCCACTTGGGAATGGCAGAAGGGTAACCACCTGATCCAAAGTGATGATGGTATTCCTTTTTACGAGCATTCTCAGTGTTCCTTCTGACCCGTGTCTCACCCTCTTCTGATAACTTGTACTGTACAAATTCATCCCAGTAGGGCCTACACTTTGTGATCGGACCAGTGGCTCGGTCAAAATCTGGCGTCTTGTTCTCCTTCACATATGTCTTGTAGAGACTTTTCTTCCAACTCTGAAACTGTGTGGCCACCTTCTTCATTGCCCAGCGCCTAACTAGCGACTTCAAGTCTTCGCTGTTGAACTCTGGATAATTATCCGTTTCTAGTGTGAAATGTTGAAGAATATCATTCCACACTAGATTCTTGTCAACATCAGAAACAAAGCTGACATCAGGAGCACTAGGCTTTGCCTTCCATTCTCGTGCCCTGATCGGGATCCTGTCCCTTACAAGGTATCCACAATGGTTCACGAATTTCTTTGCATGTGGTCCTAATGGTTCTCGTATCTGTGTTGAACTCTGTGATCACAAGGCGACCCTCTAATGGCTTCTTCGGGCCCCGGACTCCTTTGCTCTTGCCCGTAGATATCGTCGTTCCAGATGGCTACAAAATTAAGTTAAGAAACAAATATTTAATAAGTACCGGTAACCGCGCATAAAATAATTTCGTAACCATGTGTTCGCAATAAATAAATACCTCGCCAGTAGTATTATCTGCAACATTGTCTTGCTGCACATTCCCATCATCCACTAAGTACTGACTCCCGTCGTCTTCTCCCTCCGGCCAGTGTTGACTACCAGTGTTGATAATGTCCATCATTTCTTGTTCCATATTGCCTCTTTCTCTGGCCATCTAGAGGGGAAAATTGTTAATATTAATATTACATGTGGAACAAAAGAGACAGAAAACCTAAACCCTAGCCCTAACACTAATTAAACCGTAGCCCTAAGCCTAAACTCTAACACTAAACCCTAACCCAAAACCCTAACACTAAACCCTAGCCCTAAAACCTAACACTAAACCCTAGCCCTAAACCCTACACTAAACCCTAGCCGTAACACTAAACCCTAACACTATGTAACAACCCTAAAAATCCACACAATCTAAAAATCCCAACCAATTAAAATTTTTCATTTATTTATTATGAAAACCCATTTTTCTTGTGCAAGCATATAGGTTTCATTATGAATCTGGTAGATAAAGGAGTATAGTTTGCATTTTAATTCCATTCACATAGAATAATAACTTATGCATCACATTTGGGATTTATTGCAATTTATGTTTGTATTTACTCAATACTTAAAATAGGTAATATATGTATATATACACTTAAGTGAAAATAGAAAAAGAAGAGAGAAAGAGGATGAGCAGATTCGGCCCAGCCAGCCGGCCCATCTCGCAGCCAAACCACCCCGCACGCGCGCAGCGCCTCCCGCAGCCGCTGACCACCCGGCCCCGCCTGTCAGCCGCTCTCGCCTTCCCTCCCTGTTCTTCTTCCCCGCCGAGCCGAAGGACGAGTGCACGCAATTCGCATGACCCCGGTCCCACAGCCGACAGCGCCACGCTCTGTCAGGTTTGTCCCCCTCCTGTCCCCTTCTTTCTTGGCCGCCAAGCGAACCCGCGCCCATCCGGAGCCCTAGATCCACTCGAGCCACGGCCCTTCGATCAGTCGAGCGCGATCAGGACCGTTCGCCATTGGAGCTGGCCAAGCTCGCCTATAAAAAGGAGCTCACCCCGAAGCCCTACCCTCATTTCCCCTCACCGCCACCGCGGCACAGACCGGCAAACTGCACCACACCGAGAGAGAGAGAGAGCGTAGGAGAAGGGCGAAGCAGAGGAGGAGAAGCTGCCGGAGCACCGCCGCCGCGGAGCACGCCGGAGCCGGACACGGAGGAGAAGCCCGAGCTGCGGACGAGGAGCGGCACGGCACTGCGATCACTCTGCACGGCTCCAACTCGCCACTGCACTGCCATCCTAGCTTCACCGACACCACGGTGAGCCATCGCTCGCCATGTCCGAACCTCGCCTTGCTTTTGCCATGGTGTTCCGCCCATGGGACGCGCAGGCACGAGCCATTACCGGCTCAGGAATATCACCTGCACCATGCACTCATGCGACCGGCCGAAACCCCCAGACTACAAGCTTGCTAGACCGAGAACGCAGCACGACGCGTTCTCGGCGGAGCGCGCTCACCACCGACGCGTTTCAACGCCGAATCACCCATTCCGAGCAATCCGACTAGCACCCGTATAGGTTAGAGCATCGTGGAGCACCGCCACGACCCCTTGAGCTAGCTACGCGGATCTAAGCGCTAGAGGAAGCCTCGTCCGCAGTGCGCCGCAACCTCGCCGGAGCGCCGCCGCGGACCGGAGCCAAAAGGAGGCCCTGCCCTGTCACTAGTTCACCACTAAGCGGACGTATGCCCGTTTAGTTACGCCAATTTGACTGAACCACGTCCAGTTATGCCAAAACGAGACCGTAATCACCTTGCCGTCGTTAGCCGCCGCCGGCGACACGCCGCCACCACAACCGAGCACCTTGGGAATCTCGGTAGCCAAAATTGGTAGTTGGTATACCATCGCCATAGACCCTGGAGGCGTATACATCTCCTAGAAGACCTCCTTAGCCCCGCCGGAACCTCCCAGTCGCGGCGACAACGCCGCCGATGACTGGAGCATCTCAATACCGCGACCCGCTAGCGTGACCACCAACTCACCGACCACCTCGGACAAGCTTAGTTGCGGGAGATCGAACCTCCATAGCCCGGAACACCACGAGGTGCATTCTCGGGGAAACGTGATCGCCGCCGACACGATCCGCCTCGCCTAAATCCGTTTCGAGTACCCCCGATCGCCTCGCTCTGCGGAAAAAGGCCGACGAGGTTCGCCAAGTCTGCCTCGGCACCGCCGCTAGATAGCCGAGCCCCGAATCATGTCTGTCGCCTTGGCTACGTGCGCCTCCACCTCGTCGGAGAACCGCCGTATGCCGAGGGAGAGAAGGAGGCCATACCACGACTCTAACCCGCCACCATCTGGTCGGACAACTGCCTGAGCACGCCAATTGGGGAAAGCCGAGCCCTGTCTTGCCGAAATATGGTCATCGCCGCCCTGTCGTCGTCCGCCGCACCGGAGAGACACCGCCGCCTTGAACAGACGCCCTGGAACCCTGCTAGCACCAAATCTCCGATTCGCCCGAGCCTCCCCGGGAGAGCTCGGGAGAGCGGCACCCTCGGCGCACCAAATCTCCGATTCGCTCGAGCCTCCCCGGGAGAGCCCGGGAGAGCGGCACCCTCGGCGCACCAAATCTCCGATTCGCCCGAGCCTCCCCGGGAGAGCTCGGGAGAGCGGCACCCTCGGCGCCCCGAATTTCCGATTCGCCCGAGCCCCGCCGAGGTACGCCAAACTCCGCCGAGCTCCGCCGAGCTATGCCGAGCTCCGCCGAGCTACCCCCGACCACCGCCGAGCTACCCCGACCACCGCCGAGCTACGCCGAGCTCCGCCGAGCTCCGCCGAGCTACGCCGACGCCCCCCGACCTCTGAAAACCACCCCCGACCACCGTCGAGCTCGCCTGACCACCGCCGAGCTACGCCGACGCCCCCCGACCAACGTCGAGCTCGCCCGACCAACCATCGAGCTGCGCCGACGTCGGCGACTCTCTGGGAACCAGCATCGAACACCTGGTGGGCGACCATCGGGTCTGTGTTCTGTTGAGGCGCCACTTGCCGCACTACTGGACCCGCGCGCCACGTGGACCAATCCAGAGCTGCCCCTGATTAACCGACCAATTTTCCCATTTTTAGAAAATAGGATAATCTTCGGAAATTCATAACTTATTCATACGATGTCCAAAAATTGCGCACCATATATCAAAATTCTCAGAAAAATAAGATCTACAATCTAAGACTATGTTTGTGTGCATTTGGCTCTTTATTTTATTGGATTTTTCTAAAATACTCTATAGGAGTCGCTGACACGACTATTTCGTGTTCGATTTCAGAGCCGGAGGAGGATCTGACTAAGGAAGACGACCACGAGTACTTTCAGGAGTTAGGAGACGACTACGAAGGTGCCACGTCCCACCAAATCCTTAGATCCTATTTACGCATTGCAAATGACATTGTTGCTATTGCTTTATGATTATGTATGGATTGGTTGCATGGTAGTATATTTGAATTCCCTGCCTTGATAAGACTTTACCCTGCTATCCGCTGTTAGGTTAGCTGCTGCTTAATTTACTGTTACTCTTCCACTACTTACTACATGCTATATGCTATGTGGTGGAATTGGGACGGTGCATAACTGATTATAACCACTGGGAGAGAGTGCTGCGTGCGTCTTGGGTGCGTGGTAAGGGTTGATGTTGACCAAGTGGGATGTGAGACAAGCCCGTGGGGCAAGTCGTGCCGGGGGTGCAACCTGGGCATCCCCATGAGAGATACCTGTGGCGGGTAATGACTTATGAGGTGGTTCCGGGATGTGCATTGAAGTCCCGTGAGCGGAGGTGCCGTGATGGCACGGGGAGAGTATCCCCTAAGTGGATATGCCTGCTTGGTCACAACCTAGGATCTGACTAGTGACCGGAAACATCTGGATTCCCTTGCTACTCGCTCGCTTCTGATGGGCGGGAGACGGCTGGACTACTTGGTAGGGCGGTGCCACTACTGCTAGGTTGAGAGGTGATAAGGGTGGACGGTGACGGATGGCAGATTTCCGTACCGTTCTAGATGCGTAGTACCACTGATGGGGCCCGGTACTGCGTCTCCCAGTCTCAGTGTGATGGTGTTGGATCCGGAATGTCCCAGGGCTGAGTGGCAGGGTGGCATCGACCTAGGCAAGCAAGCACCCGGAATTCTGCCTAGATGATTGTACAGCATCGATGATGGCTAATCTTGTGAGTAGTAAAACCTCTGCAGAGTGTATGGTTGATCGATCGATACATAAGCCAACTCGTTGGCTATGGACCTTTCCTAATGTTTCTGCAACCACTATTAGATGAGAGCATATTCTTTTCTCCCCCTGGATAACATTTTTCTGGCAGTGTACCCGTTGTGGTAGTGTGCCGCTGAGATAGGCCCGAGAGGGAGTTGGTCCTGTCGAATGAGAGTGAGGTGTGGGTATGTGAGGTGTGGTGATGGGAAAAGGGATGATGGTGTTAACTGGAGATAAAACTTGATTAATTATACATTGATTTCAGCTGCATAGGAAAACCTCAGCCTATAGGTCTGCTTGTATAGCCTTGCATCCACTTTCCACAAAGCAAATGCTGCATAGGTGGGCCCCGTGGCCAGTACAAATCGTACTGATAAATTTGCTGTCAGGTGACGAGAATGAGTACGACTTCGAGAGAGATGATGACGAGGAATAGGGTCACGTGCTACACTCAAGTTGGCCGTGAAGGATGAATCGTTTCCGCATCTTCTAAAGCTTCTCTGAATGTTGATTCCGCCAGTGTGGCGATGTAATAAGTATTTATGTAAGACTTAATTACCGTTGTATGGATCCTGGTGTGAACTGAGATATGGGTAATTTCATGAATTGTCCCAAGCAATCTGTTGAATTACAATTCGAGCCTGTGGATTTCCCTTCACGGAAATCGAGGTCGTTTCAGTGTTCTGTAACGTCCTGCCTCCCCGAGGTCGGGCCCGCTTACATTTGACAGCGTAACTAGGATATAGACTGCCCTCACAGACCAACACCAGTCTTTTCTGCGCACTTTGTCCTCACTCATGCGCACCCGGGAAGAACTTCCCGATCGGTCACCCATCGCTCCAGGGCCAAGCTCGCTCAACCTCAGAGTTCTTTGCAGATGAGCTTCCGGAAAAGAAGTTGCAACTTTTTGGTATGAGTATGCTATCAATCCTATTAAGCCCTGAGCCGGGATGTTACACACTAGCCCTAAACAACCCTAACACTAAACCTTAACACTAAACCCTAGCCCTAAACCCTAACACTAAACCCTAGCCGGCCTAAACCCTAATACTCGGCCTAGACCCTAACACTAGCCCTAATACTAAACTTAATATAAGCTAACTAATAATTAACTAATTAAAAAAACTAAACTAAACTAAAACTAAAACTAATTAATTACTAATATAATAAAACTAATTAAGTAATCAATTAAAACTAACTAACTAAGTATTACTATAATTAAGTAATACAAATTAAGTAACTAACTAACTAATTAACTAAGTAAAAATAAAAACAATAATTAAGTAACTAACTAAAAATAAAACTAATTGAGTAATACAATAATTAAGTAACTAACTAAATGAAAAAAAAGAACTGTGGAGCTACCTTTTAGGACTTAGCAGCTAGTGTAGCGCGCGCACACACACCCAGAGAGGGGGCGGCTGGCCGGCGACGGCGTGAAGAAGAAGTAGAGCTCGGGCCGAGGCGCGCGCAGAGGGAGAGGGCCGGGCCGGCGGCCGAACTCGCGGCGGCCGGCGTCGAGGCTCGCAGGCAGCCCACGGCGGGGCGATGTAGGGCGCGGCGGGGCGTGTCGATGTAGGGCACGGCGGCGCGCGCGGTGGTGGTGAGCTCGAGCAGGTCAAGGCGGCGCGCGGGCGGGGGGGTGTCGCACCGGCGGGGCACTGGCGGCCGGCGTCGGTTGTAGCGGTCCGAGAGGCGGCGGCGGCGTCGAGGGCGAACGGCGGACAGGGAGATCGAAGAAGTCCGATGGATAGAGGTTGAAGGCGAGCGTTATATATAGGTCAGGACTTTTAGTCCCGGGTCTGATCCAAAACCGGGACTAAAAAGTTTTAGTCCCGGTTCCAACTCATACTTTTAGTCCCAGTTCTTGGTAGGAACCGGGACTAAAAGTTTTAGTACCGGTTCCAACCAGGAACCGGGACTAAAAGTTTGTTTTTGGCGGACCTGCAAATTTCGGCTCACCTTTAGTCCCGGTTCCTACCAAGAACCGGGACTAAAAGTGAAATTTCTGTTCACCTCCCGCCAACTTCTTCATTTCTTTTTGTCTTACTTTATAATACTTATAAACCTTAATAATTCAATAGTAAATGGAAATGTTGACAAAAAAAATTTAAAAAAAGGTTTATGCTTTATTTTACTGCATACTACACAGAAGAAAAATATTTTACCTATATTTATTGATTTCTTTACAAATATTAATAGTAATATACGATAATAATCATTAATTCATTAATGCAAAAATATAGTGCTCAACAAATATAAATAAAATGGTTGGTATTTGACAGAAAAGTTGTTTTCAATTTATTTCAACGTAAATTCATGGATCTAATGTCTCACAATTATTACATAATAGCTCAATTCGCTCTAAGCAATCACAGTAGTGAACTTTTTTTAAATATATGTCCCTTGATCATAATCGACGCAGCCATGGGGTGTCTTCATTGTTCAATAGGATGCTTGGGTCTTTGTTGACCATGAAAGGTGGGATTCGATCATCCTTCTCATAATCTTCTGATGTGTCTGTCTTATCTTCAATTCCCACAATGTTTCTTTTTCCTTAAAGAACTATATGACGTTTTGGCTCATTGCTAAATGGGTTCTTATCGTTTTTCCCTCTTTTCGGTTTCGAAGACATGTCATTGACATAGAATACCTGATTGACATCCTTGGCAAGCACAAATGGTTCGTCTTTGAACCCACTGTTATTGACGTCCACTATTGTCATTCCATACTGGTTGTCCACTGTTACCCCGCCTCCGGACACCTTTACCCACTGGCACTTGAACAAAGGAACTTTAAAAGTAGGTCCATAGTCTAGTTGCCATATCTCCTCTATGCGGCCATAGTATGTTTGCTTAGTCTCGTTCGGGTCTGTGGCATCTATGCGGATACCACTGTTTTGGTTGGTGCTCCTTTTACCTTGGGCTACTGTATAGAATGTATTTCCATTTATCTCGTACCCTTTGTATGTGAGGATATGCCATGATGGTTGCCTAGCCAACAAACACAGTTGCTCTGGAATACTCTCATCACCCTGACATTCTTTTCGTAACCAACCGCTAAAAGATTCCATGTAATGGCGCGAAATCCAAGCTTCAGACTTGCCTGGAAACTGTGATAGTAGGAATTCCTTGTGTCTGTCCATATATGGCTCCACCAAGGTGGAATTTTGTAAAACTGTGTAGTGTGCTTTATTGAAATAATCATCACCCTGACCGATATATGTTTTCTTCCCTAGTGTCCCCTTTCCACTTAGCCTCCCCTCATGTCGTGATTCTGGAACACCAATTGGGTCTAGATCAGGAATAAAGTCAACACAGAACTCAATGACCTCCTCGGTTCCGTAGCCCTCGCGATGCTTCCTTCTGGCCGAGCACAGTTGTGAACGTATTTCTTTAGAACTCTCATAAACCTCTCAAAGGGGAACATGTTGTGTAGGAACACAAGACCCAGAATAATAATCTCCTTGACCAGGTGAACTAGGAGGTGTGTCATGATATTGAAGAAGGATGGAGGGAAAACCAACTCGAAGCTGACAAGACACTGAACCACGTCATTCTGTAGCTTAGCAAGATCTATAGGATTGATTGCCTTCTGAGAAATTGAGTTGAGGAATGCACATAGCTTCACGGTGGCTAGACGTACATTTGGAGGTAGAATTCCTCTTAATGCAACTGGAAGCAATTGTGTCATGAGCACGTGGCAGTCATAGGACTTTAAGTTTTGGAATTTCTTCTTTGGCACGTTTATTATACTTTTTATATTTGAGGAGTATCCGGATGGTACCTTGATTCTATCTAGGCAATCAAACAGGCTCTCCTTCTCTTCTTTGCTAAGACTGTAACTAGCAGATCCTAAGTATTGGCGTCCATCAGCTGTCTTCTCGTTCAAACGCTGGAGGTCCTCTCGTGCTTCAGGTGTGTCCTTGCTCTTCCCGTACACACCCATGAAGCCAAGCAGGTTCACACAAAGATTCTTTGTTAGGTGCATCACATCAATCGCATTGCGGACCTCTAGGACTTTCCAATATGGTAGCTCCCAAAATATGGACTTCTTCTTCCACATAGGTGCATGACCGCTAGCGTCGTTCGAAACGGGTTCACTGCCAGGTCCCTTTCCGAAGACTACTTTCATGTCCTTGACCATATCGAGTACATCCTCACCGGTGCGGTTGATAGGCTTGGACTTGTGGTCTGCCTTACCTTTAAAATGCTTGCCTTTCTTTCTTACAGGGTGATTCGCAGGCAGGAATCGACGATGCCCAAGGTAGACAACCTTTCTACATTTTTTCAAAAATATACCTTTAATGTCCGTGAAACGGTGCACACATGCATTATATCCCTTGTTCGACTGTCCTGAAAGATTACTTAGAGCAGGCCAATCATTGATTGTTACGAACAACAATGCATGGAAGTCAAAGTGCTCCTGTTTATGCTCATCCCAAACACGTATACCTGGTTTGTTCCACAAAATTAGTAGTTCTTCAATTAGTTGCCTCAGGTACACATCGATATCATTGCCAGGCTTCCTTGGTCCCTGGATTAGCACGGGCATCATAATGAACTTTCTCTTCATGCATAACCATGGAGGTAGGTTGTAGATACATAGTGTAACAGGCCAAGTGTTATGACTACTATTCTGCTCCTCGAAATGATTCATACCATCCGTGCTTAAAGCAAACCTTATGTTTCTTACGTCCCCCGCAAAATCTGGGAACTCTCGATCGATTGCTCTCCATTGAGACCCATCAGCCGGGTGTCTCAGCATATTGTCTATCTTACGGTCTTCTTTGTGCCACCGCATTAACTTTGCATGCTCTTTGTTTCTGAACAAACGTTTCAAGCGTGGTATTATAGGAGCATACCACATAACCTTGGCAGGGATTTTCTTTCTAGTTCTTTCATCCTCAACATCACCAGAGTCATCTCGCCTGATCTTATACCGTGATGCATGGCATACCGGGCAAGAGTCCAACTTCTCGTACTCCTCGCCACGGTAGAGGATGCAATCATTAGGACATGCATGTATCTTTGTGATTTCCAATCCCAGAGGGCAGACAACCTATTTGGCTTCATAGGTAGTGGCTGGTAATTCGTTATCCTTTGAAAGCATCTTCTTTATTTTTGTAAGCAACTCCCCAAATCCCTTGTCGGATACACCATTCTTTGCCTTCCATTGCAACAACTCTAGTGTGCTACCCAATTTTTTCTGTCCTGCATCACAAGTTGGGTATAGCAACTTCTTGTGATCCTTTAGCATACGCTCGAACTTGATCTTCTCCTTTTCACTTTCGCATTCTCTCTTTGCATCGCAAATAGCCTGAGCAAGATCATCAACAGGATCATCTTGTGCTGGTACCTCTTTTTCAGCTTTCTCCATTGAAATATCATTGTTTAATATACCATAGTCAGCAATAGTGTCACCATCGTCCCATTGTTCTTCTTCGTCTTCTTCCATTATAACTCCTCTTTCTCCGTGTTTGGTCCAGCAGATGTAGTTTGGCATGAAACCCGACTCGAATAAGTGAGAATGAAGAATCCTTGAGTAAGAATATTCCTTCAAATTTTTACATACAGCACATGGGCAGCACATGAATCCATCCCGCTTCTTTGATTCGGCCACATTTAAGAAAATATGCACGCCCTCAATGAAATCTTTGGAGCGACGATCAGTGTTGTACATCCAATGCCGACTCATCTATATTACAAGACAAACGAACATATATCATAATACTGGACATTAATTTATAGAAGCCTCGCTGCAATGTAGACAGTCATAACTAGCACTAAACTAATTAAACCTAAAATACACTTCAACAAGCATGAATGGCTCGGGACCTCGGGCTCGGGGGGGGGGGGGAGAAGAAAAGGTTCAAATTGGAAGGGAGGAACATTAGTCCCGGTTTAGGTTACAAACCCGGGCTAAAAGTTAAGGTTTAGTTCCGGTTCTGGCCATAAACCATGGTTAAACTTTTAGTCCCGGTTGATTATCAAAACCGGGACTAAAGATAGACTTTTAGTCCCGGTTTTGATCACCAACCGGGACTAAAAGTCCCCCAGACAATCTAGCCGTGGCGAGCCGTTGGGAAGGAATCTTTAGTACCGGCTGCTGTATTTAATCGGGAATAAAAGTTTCTTCCTTTCCGGACGCAAAAAATTCCGGTACTAAAACCAAAATCGGTAGTGGATCAAAAGTCTGTGACCAGTCATTTAATGACGATGGTACCGACGAGAAATAGTGGGGCTGCAGCTTGCCTACTTCCTTTGCGGACCTGCCATCGAATGGTTAATATGCTTCATACAATTTGATGTTGACACATGCCGCTTCCAACTTTGTTTGCTAGCATCAACTCTATAAAAGAATCCATGTCTGACTCCAGTAAACAAACCATATTTGCTTTCGGAGCAGGAATCCTCTGTATGACTTTCTCCTGAGCAACCATCTGTATCTTGACCGATGCCTAAATAACTCTAGCTGGCCTGTCAGTATTATCAGCCTGGTTTCTTTGCTTAATAGAGCCTTGAGCAATCGGCTCAGTAGCAGGAAATTTTTCGCTAAGAAAGCCTGAGTGGATACTGAATCGGCGGTGGCTGCTCTTAATAGTGCTGAAGTGGATTTCCTGCTCGGTTAAGAATTTTTCCTCTCCGTTGATTGACCTCATCGCACTGCTCTGCTGATATACTTTCTCCTGATATATTGCCTCTCGTGATGACCGTCGAGCTTCAAAGAGTCAAGGTCCATAGCCGATCCTATTTCATGAGAAGAGATCGGCACATATATAGAACCAATTTGCTAATGGTGTATATATAACCGGCCCACCGGTTACTTAGCAATATGCACACGCATATTTTAGGCAAACCAACTTGACCCAGACATCCGGCTGGCTTCTTTTCTTCTTCTGACTGGGGCTCTCGGCTAAACAGCCGATTGACCGGTATTGATGCTTCGGCTGCCGACTAGTCCGTACCCAAACTGGACCTCAGGGATCTCTCGGTGTATATCTTCTGATGCTCGTATTTTGCTCTTCTGCTTGCGCCTCGAGAGAAAGGACGTGGCGCACATATCGGCAAGATAGAACATGAAGTCCAATGACAAGACAATTGCTAATTTTGTGGATGCCGAGATATATACAAGTTCTACTACTGACGGGAGGTAACCTTTGTCGCTAACGAGTTCCATGATTGACGCTGACGAAGCCGAGGCCAAGCGGTGCCGTAGAAGAATAGAGATGGGCTCGGCAGCTTGCAGGTGCGCGCGCGGCGGATCCAGGCCCCCTGACGCGTAGTCGATGTGAGATGAGGCGCCGAGCATGTTCATCACTAGAATCTTCTTGGCTTTGGTTTCCGGGTATGGACCCGTTCATAGTACACAGGAGCTCTACAGTGGCGCCGAGTATTTTTTTATTGGCGGTTTCATTCACCGGCCGCTAGTGCAAATAAAATGAAGAGTCAGAGTTAAGAACCGCCTGTGCAAATCACTTAACACTGATGGTTTTCTTAAACCAACCGCCAGAGAAAATCGTAACTTAACACTGGCGGTTGGCTTAATGAAACCGCCAGTGTAAACACCATTTACACTGGCGGTTGAGCTAAACCAACCCCCAGTGTTAAGTTACGATTTTCACTGACGGTTGGCTTAAAAAAACCGCCAGTGTTAATTGATTTGCACTGGTGGTTCGTTAGGCCAACCGCCAGTATGAAATCTGCCATAAATACCCATTCTTCTCCCCCCGACCGAACAGTTACTCGCAGCCAGCCGCCATTGGAAGCATTCATGAAGGTCCGGATCTGCCAAAATACAAGGAGGAGGTTTTCTTCTTCATTTTTTTGAGGAGGTTGCTAAGAAAGGTTAGTTTATGTATCTTTTGCCTCTATTTAATTTACTTTGCTCCATTTAAGCCACTTTTTGGATTTAGGGTTTGCCATGAGTTAGAGATAATGATTGTTAGGTTATTGCCTTTATTTATTCAAATTAGTTTGTTTATGATGGTTAGATAGTGTATCTCTTCTCTCCCGTTTCATAATTACATCTCAATTTAGGTTATATTAGTTGTTTCCATGAATGGTGTGTGCTCTTGTGTATTCATGTAGGGAGAGCTAGTTTTTTTTAGTTTTTTCTATTCTTTTAATTAGGTGCTATATTCAATCCTTTGTTAGAATACATTATTCTTCTATTTTTTAATTATGTTAATAGGTTGTTAATTAGTTTTCTATTTTGTTTATTATAAATTATCTTTATTATTTGCAAAATATTCAATCTTTGACACTAAGAATGAGTCTCAATATATATTATTCTTTTAAATTTTAGTGAACTAAGGTTCTAAAGGTCTACAAATTCAAAAATTCTCAAGTGAACGGTTTTCATCTGTATTTCTTCGAACAAGTTTGCTGGAAATAAGGTTCGTTAATTAAATAATATCTATAAACAATCAATTTTATTTTGCATTGGTCATAATAAACTCATTATATATTTACAGTTAATGATGGAGAGGTCATTCTGAATGTACAATTTATCAGGAGTTGATCCATCATACATACCTGAGGTGCAGAGGTTTATCGATACCGCTAAGATTCATGTTTGGAGGTTAAATACGAAGCACATATATTATCCATGCATAGACTGCAAGAATGTTATCGTATTTGATGACACGAAAGCAATATTTTCTCATCTCATGTGCCGAGGATTTATGGAGAATTACCTGATTTGGACAAAGCATGGAGAGGGTATCTCTGCAGCTTACACAACTGGTACTCCTGTGAACATCGGTGTCGATGGTGCAGATATGCTTGCTGACGGATGTCATTTCATACACGAGAGAAAAACACCTTATCCTCAGAGTGAACCTGTTGGGCCTAATGCTGATGGTCCGCCCAATGTTAGTGCTGAGGAAGATGCAGACTTCTTAGATGCAATATTGCGTAGTCATCTAGATCCATCTATCTTCTTCATGAAAGGTATGGAGGAAATGAGGAAGGCTGCATAAGAGCCTTTTTTCGATGAGTCTAAGGGTTGCACGAAAGATTTCACGACGTTGCGGTCAGTGCTAAAGTTATTGATGGTAAAAGCCCGGTATGGTTTGTGCGATGCTGGCTTCGATGCGTTTTTGAGTATTCTCGCAGACATGCTTCCAAAGGAGAATAGAGTTCCTGCTAACACATACTACGCAAAGAAGCTAATCAGTCCGCTTACAATGGATGTCGAAAAGATCCACACATGTAGAAACCATTGTATGCTATATCGAGGTGATGAATATAAAGACTTGGATAGTTGTCCTAATTGTGGTGCAAGTAGATACAATACGAATAAAGACTATCGAGAGGAAGATTGTGCCACCACTGTGTCTACGGGGAAGAAGCGAAAGAAGACCCAACAAAAGACCCAACCCACCAGGAAAGATAAAGAAGTGGACTACTACGCGCAGAAGAAAATTCCTGCTCTGGTGATGTGGTAGCTTCCCGTGATTGATCGATTGAGGTGTTTGTTCGCAAACGCTGAGGATGCCCAACTTATGAGCTGGCATGCTTCAGATGAGCACAAAAATGATGGAAAGTTACGACATCCAGCAGATGGCAAGCAATGGCAAGATTTCAATGCCAACCATTCAGAATTTGCTAAGGAGCCAAGAAATGTTAGGTTCGCTTTGAGTACGGACGGAATGAATCCATTTGCCGAGAGGAGCAGCAAGCACAGCACATGGCCAGTGATCCTCACTATCTACAACCTTCCACCTTGGTTGATGCATAAGCGTAAATACCTTATGCTAACCATTCTTATTTCTGGACCTGTTAACACCAAATTTTGGGTTAGGACCCGATAGCCAATGCCAGAGGAAGATAGCCGATACCGGAGGAAGATAGCCGATCTCGGAAGCAGATTCCGTCCAGCGGAAGGAAGGAAAATAGCCGATTGCACGGTGAATCGGTTATCGGACGAAGGTGACAGGAGACGTGCAGCGTCGGTATTGGTGACGCCATCCAGAGTCCGCGCCGCCAAGATGCGATCACAATCGGAGTCCGTTATGAAAGGGAAGGTGAGACTCCAAGTTACCTTAGATATAGGATAGTTTGTTGGTTTCCTTATCTATTGATGAGTTGTAATTCGACTAGGACTCTATCTACGCTCAGGGTATAAATATAACCCCTCAGCCATTGTAAAACATACAACAACATCAATACAACACAACTTTCAGCTCCGGCCAACAAACCCTAGAGTCAGTCGAGTCCGGCGAGTTACTTCATCCAGGCTGGGTGTCATCCGGTGGACGCAGGCTTGCTTGTAAGTATCGTCAAGCCCCTGTTAAACTATGTCTTTTTAGCGTCATCCGGTGGACGTGGAAGCATGGCGGACTAGGGTCCTTGCTAAACTCTGTTTCTTTGGCGTCATCCGGTGGACGTGGGAAACATAGTGAGTCAAGGATGATTCACGCTGGTTTACCCGATCAATCTGTGTTAACCGTCATCCGGTAGACGAGATGCAGATTAGGACGGTTCTCACGCGCGGATTAGTTATCGATTCGTGTTTGTTCGCTTGATTGATCTATTAGTTAATGTCATCCGTTAGACAGCCTATAGATTGAGATAGTTTGCATGCATGGATTAGTTATCGGCTCTAGCTAAATATGGCAATTTAGTTAGATTCATTAAGTTATCAAGATGTTATTCGTTGTTCATTGTTTATTTAGCAATATAACATCTCTCTACCCGATCAAGATTAATAGATTTGGCCTTAGATTTACTTGAATCTAATCGTCGTTTATGCTTTCTTATGCCTATTTTACCATGATAATCGGTTCCATGCTTACATCGGCTAATTCCCTATCAATCTTGTTCGTTACATGTTGTGCGTTCGGTTTTAGTTGAGACATAAGTGGTTCTGAGGTTATCGTAAGTTTTATTTTTGTGTCCTTGTTTAAGTTAAACTGAACGTCACCCGGTGGAACAGGTTTAACCTAAACAAGTTTTCACTAGATTAGACTTGCTTTAATTTGAAGTCTGTTTATGGCTACGCTAGCATTCGTTCGTGGTTCATGGACCCTGCATCGGCTAAAGAGCCGATCCAGTTATGCTCTCACGAGTAGATCGTGTATATAGATTTATTTGGATATCAAACGATCTAGCTTTGTTTGCTGGGTTTGTTGAAGCCCGCTGGCCGTTAGACCCGGTGAACACAAACTTGGTGAACTTAGCGAAGAGGATTTACTAAAGCCGCCGTCCTTCTAGACCAGCTTTAGCCGATCTCTGTTTGTTTGATGTACAGATCAGATCTGTACACATGATCTATTTTCTTTTATACATATTAACTGAATTAGATCGGCTAGCAGTTATTATCTTCATATGAGTATCCTGATAGCCGTTTTACTTCATTATTATACTATCGGTTCATAACATGACGGAATCGGCTTTCTAGACGATCTCCGATTGAATCGGCTCTCAGAGCCACATAATTGAAACTACCTGGACACACCGGTTAGTTCCGGCCTGTGATTACTGATTACTATTGTTTCCTTGTCAATTGCAGGTCAAATTGACTGACACACCTGGGTGTTACTGACACTCTCAAACTGGGTTCGAAGCTAGCTGGATCTGCGAGAGCTCTACTGCCTTCAAGGGTCGTTTCCGGCTTCGCTGGCGTGTTGGGCCTAGGGAACCACTTTTTGCGCCAACACACTTTTTGGCAGACCCGGTGGGACATTCACTGAAGACTATGGCAAAGGGGAAGACTGCGGCAGACAGATCCTGACGGTGTCCTCAGGGTCAGGGTCGAAGATCTCAGCGAGGAGGACGCGGCATTGCTGAACAAGATCGTTGAAGAATTCGCTGATGCCTGCCTGCTTTCATTCAGCAAGCAGCGTGATGGCTCTATAGTGAAGAAGAATACATTCCCAAGGTGGATCATGAACGGCCATTCTGATAAATCTGAAGAGGAGTGCAAGGCCGGCCTCAAGCAGATGCTATAAGAAGCGATCTGGGAGGCCGCCTATTCAGCAGTCGGCCATCACCATAAATCCTTCCTACAGACATTCTATAACATCATGAAAACCGTTCTCAAGCGGCAGGATTGGGAGTTTCTAGGTCCAGTTTACTTCAACATACCCGCAGAAGATGCAGATCCAAAAGCAGCGGCAGGGGCCTCCAATTCCTCACCGCAACAGCCGAGCCAGCCGAAAACGCCAGTGCAGGGTGCCACTGCGGCCGGTTCGGCTCAAAAAATAGCAGCTTCTCCCAGATTATACAAAGATCATACTCCGGAGGAGCTCGCCGCTTTCATGCAGGCCACTGGGCAGACGGTGAACTCGATGAACTCATCAGCGGTAAACCCGACGGCTAGAAATACGCCGGCGGCAGACACGGCCAACCCAACTCCTGGATACCATGAGGGGATTACATATCAAGACCTTCAGGCAGCCCAACAATCAGCTGCTGGAGCAGATGAGTGCCATGCTCCGTGATACGTTCAGTTTGCAGCCGAAGACCGGGACTGGAATCAAGTATAGACGTCCTTACCCCGAGTGGTACAACCGAGTGACGTTGCCGCCCAGGTATCGCTTGCCCGACTTCTCCAAGTTCAGTGGGCAGGACGACATCACCACTATGGAACACATTAGCCGTTACCTGACCCAGCTCGGCGAAGCTTCATATGAAGTAGCTCACAGGGTCCGGCTCTTTCCGCTATCACTGACAGGGCCGGCGTTTAGCTGGTTCGCGTCCATGGAGCCTGGCTCGATTCAAGGTTAGGAGGATCTAGAGACCAAGTTCCATAATTACTTCTTCTCTAGCACCGGGGAGAAAGACATCACAGATCTCACCAACATGCGCCAAAAGCCGAATGAACTTGGATCGGCTTTCATCAAGCGATTCAGGGAGACCAGGAACATGTGCTACTCTTTGAACCTGAACGACAAGCAGCTCGCCAAGATAGTGGTCTGTGGGCTGCTCCCACACGTCCAAGAAAAGCTGGTGGGCACCAACTTCAACAGCATCAGCGAGGTGATGCAGAGGGTGGCCGCATTAGAACAGCAGGCCCAAAGCTTTAAGAAGGAATCGAAATACAAGCAGTCGGCCTATGTTTGTAATTCTGACTCAGAGGATGGGGAGAATGAAGAAGTGGCTGCTGTTGAGCTCAAATGAGGTACAAAGCCCATGGCCGTGCCGAAGGGTTGGAGCGCGGAAGATCAATACGACTTTGACACACGCAAGCTAGACAAGCTCTTCGACCTGTTAGTTAGTGCGGGCCACATCACCTTTCCGGCTGATTACGTCAAGCCGTCTCCTGAAGATTTGCAGGGGAAACCGTTCTGCCAATACCACGGCCTCACCTCACACTCCACGAACAACTGCCGCAATTTCAAAGCAGCAATCCAAAATGCTATTAGGCGCGGCCTGTTGAAATTTAAGGGCCCTCCCAAGGGGAAGATGAAGATCGACAAATTTCCATTCCCAAAGGGGCAGAACATGGTCCAGATCGCAAACCCTCTGACCAAAGTAAAGGTGTTAACCTCCGAACGGGCCAAGAAGAACTCCTCAGTTGATACCGATGCACAGATCACAGCTGAGGAGTTAGCGCTGATCAAAGGAAGGAGGGAGTAGAACCAGAGGCAGCTGGAGCAGTGAGAGTCCAGCGGCACCAAGAGCAGGAGGCCCACGCACCAGCACCTTCTGAATAAGTGGCGACGACAGAAAGAGAAAGATCATCAGAGACAGCTGCAGCGCGAAGAAGAGGAGTACCGCAGATGGCTCCGCGAGGAAGAAGAGGCGCGCTATCACGAAGAAATGGCTCGCTACCGGGAAGGTGAGGAGGATCACTAGCATTGCCCATTCTTCCGACACTGCTGGAACGAAGGCTTGAGATTGCCAACGCTGCGCAACTGTCCAGAATGCAGCGATCAGTACCGAGAGTACAGGCAGTCCCAGGCCAACCGCCGGTCCGTGCACCAGAGGCTGGGGAGCCCCCATAGCCCGCAGGATCGGCGTGAAAAAAGGGACTTGCGCGATCGGCTTGATGAGGCGGTAGTTGAACGCCGACAGCCGGTTTGGCAAGAGAACCAGTGGTGCCCGGGGATCTAACTAGAAGCCAAAGGCGCCGGGTGCAGCGGCTCAGGAACAGGGAGCTCCAGGCTGAGGGGCGCGCCAAACAGGTGTGGCACGAAAAGCCTTCACAAAATAATGGAAAGGCTGTAGCCGATGCACAGATGGTGTTTGTACTACCTGCAGAATTCCTACTCAGACAGTAGAGGCTGTAGCCGCACTTTTTATTAACCTCATCTTGGGATTGGTATACTTGGAGATCCTACTCAGACAGTAGATGCGATGACAAAAGGGATGATCTTGATTGCCAATCTTTGCCACATGTTTCAGTGTACCTTGATTCTTCATGTCAACAGCAAGAAACCATGCTTTGGGGTGCAGATACTTCTCCCTGGCCACCAAGTAAACCACGTCGTCTTTACCATTGGGACAGAGAGCGGGCTGGCAAATGCTGAGGTTGTGCAATTCTAGCTGTTGTTGTGCTTGTGCTGCTGCGACGGCAGCGGCCTCATCATCGGTGTGTTCTCGTCGTGGTGGTGGTCTACGCAGCAACCCAAAGTCCTCCAGCATCTATGAAACCGCTGCCGGGTCAGCATTCAGCAATGGTGATGTTGGAAGCTCGGACACTGCGTTCCTCGTGCCAATCCTCCACGGAGTCGCTCATCTTGCTGTTGCCCCACGTGGTGAGCTCCCAATCAAGAACTTGTACATCCTGGCCATCAAGACCCCTTTTAGCAGCTTGAATAGGAGGAGGGGACTCATTCCGTTCCAGGTGCACAAGCGTGAGGCACCCCTTGTCTCTGTTGAAGGAGATGCCACGGTAGTGTCCTGCGAAGTCTAGCTTCACTCCCAACCCGTCGTTGAGGCTCATCTGCGTCAACGGCAGCGGGACCGGCACTCCGCGGAGGGACGGGTCCGGGCGGAGCACATCGCAGAGCAGGATGCTTCGCCAGAGATCGACTCAGGCCATGGTGCCACCCTCGCCACCGATGGTGACCACGGCGGATGTGTAATGGCGTAGGAGCGCGCCGCAGTACTCGGGAATGCTCTTGGGTAACAGATCCCACTGCGGCGGCTCAACAAACACCTGGCGGGTTGTCCAGGTTTTGGTGTCGGAGTGGCACAGCTGGAGCTCGTACGCGTCGTCGCGGCCAATATTCATGAGCGCCACGACGGTGTAACGGCCGTCCGGACGAGGGAGGAATGGAAGACGGGGAATGGGGGGCTCTCCAGCAAATCAAGTGACGGCGAGCCGGCGGCGGCGGTGCGGTAGACGTAGTAGTCGTGGAAGCTCAAGAGAGAGTAGTGGCCCTCTGTGCGGCCAAAGTTGACGCGGAGGAGGAGGAGGTCGTCCACCGAGCAGAGGATGACCGGGCCGATGAACGGATTCAGTTGGTCGGAGGCCACGTACAAAATGGAGGGCTGCGGTGGGCGTTTCAGCAGAAAGGATACCTCGATGAGCACCCCGTTGCTGTTGAAGGCCTTGGCGGTGGTGCGGTTCCGGTGGATGCCAACGACGGCGTCGACGTTGAGGAGGACATGAGAGGGACGTTGTGACCGGCCAGAACGCGGACGCCGGAACGACGCAGCAGATCCACCGGTGGAGGACATGGATGAGGTTCGAATGAGGTTCTCGATCCCCTTGATCCTCCCCTCGTCGGAGGAGCTACAAACGCGGCGGATCAAGGAGAGGCGGCGCCGGAAGAGGTATTAGCGGTTCCTCCAAGAGACATACGGACCGAGAGGAAAGGCCGGCCCGAACATCAGAGGCCCATCCGTCCCCGTCCTCTACAAGTCAGAGGGGTTTTTTTTTTCAATTCCAATTCCAATTCCAATTTGCTAGGTACGTGTCTCCGTGCATCGGTATGGGACAGCTAAATTTTTTAATACTAAAAACACACGTTTTACATGATAACGTATCGATAACAATACTATGAAATTAACACGGTCACGTAGAGTGTAGCATGGTTAAACTTCTGGTCTTATGGGCGCAAATCACAGATGTAAAACAGCTCAATGGTGCCCCGGGGACGAGGTTGCATGCATGAAGGTCATGCGACCAACGCCCATCACGCTTCATTGGTACTGTTTCTGACTAAATCTCTTTGAGCGCCTCGAGCGCCTTCTCAGCATTATTCTCCTGCCAGACGCTGATGACGGTATTGACAATGAAAGTTAGGAAGATCCTAAAAACAGTAGCGGCAAAAAAATTAGGGCACATGATAGGATAACAAAGTGAAGCATTTATCAAGTGGGAGAATAGTATAAAAAGGCAATTATGTTTCGCAGTAGTTATAACAATGAGGAAAAGTAACTTTTCTCACCGTATTTCAACGTATGTGTAACATTAACAACACGAAAGAAACTACCAACTCAAAGAGCATGATGAAGCACGAATCCACCATCATGCCCAGGAAAAAGCCAATTGAACCCTGCACGGTTTATGAGGCTCATTTGTTACCTAGAAATATAAATAGAACTGAAATAATTTGGGTTTTGTCGGGATAATATCATATCTCAATCCTCGATCTTGTAGTTAATTACTCGAAGCAAATTAGCACATACTACCCATTACATGCTACCAAGAAGCATTCACCGACTGTTTTTTTTATCCCTTTCCTGACGTATCAGAATCCAATTGCAACTGTTAGGTAGCAACTGGTCCTATGTATGGCGCTGAAGGTCCTGCTGCAGAATAGATCAAAGAAGAAGCTGGTGTTGATCTTGTGTTGCTTGAACCTCTTGAACCTATGAAGAGTTAAAACAATGGAGATGGTGAACAGCCAAGGCACAAACAAATGGATAATATATACAATAAATATAAATGGATGAGATTTCGTATAGCATGTTAAACCTGTTAATTTTCCAGAGATGATTTCTGCTCTGCAGAAGTTACTATAGGTACCAAAATTATTATTATTATTTAAAAATGCATTACTTCAAGAAACTATAGTTGAACATCATTGCCAGCATATATAAGCTAAGGAATGAAAAGAAAAATACCTTCTGAGTTCACATCTCCTTTTTAAAGCTGGCAACAAGCGTTCATTGTGTGTTCTCTTCCAGGTTTCCAAGCATAGAAAATAGGCTCGCGTAGCCAGATCATGAAGCCGCCCCGTCGTCAACGATCGCGGGTCAGAGGCGAGGCGGTACCCTATAGCTAGGCACCACGTCGACACCAGTGTTTGCAGTGAGGCGGACGCAGAATGTGTGCATCGTGCATGTTGGCTGAAGTACAGGTTCAGTTTACTAAAGGTTCAGACATTCAGTTCGTCAGATAGGACATAGGTGGCCATTTTTAGACTTTCATGTAGGCCTTTTCAGATCAATACAATTTTCTCAGGATAATCAGCTCAAATGTTCACCATGACTAAAATTCCAGTGAGCCAATAATAACATCCTCGGCCAAGTCTAAGACTAAGAGTCAGAATGCGAGCATGGAGCTTATTCAGAGACCTCAGATCTGTGCAGTTGAGAGCATGTACCCACCACCAGAAGCTAATCAAGAATGCAGTCACTGTTAAGAGCTCCGTGCTACGGTGCTAGTGAATATCGATGAGGTTGATAAGAACACAGTCGCTTGTTGGTCTTTCACCTTCCGGTCGCAGTGCTTGTGCTTGTGCTTGTGCTTGCGCTTGCGCCTACGCCTCCTGTGAGAGCTGCTTCGGATGCCATCGCCGCTGGGGCTATACTGCTGCGCGCCATCTGCTGCATGCCTCCCAGGCTCCCACGCCCGTGGTGGCACGTGGCAGTCGTCCTGGGAGTGGTCTAGTACCCTCCTCGCTGTGTGGCTTCGCTGCCCATGAACTTGGTCCAGTGGCGGAACCAGAGCTTAGGCGAGCCAAATAATGATACAACGCATCGTAAATATATAAAAAAAAATACAACGAAGGTATGTACCAATAGTTTTTCAAATTTTATTTATATATATATTTATTTATTTATTTAATACTCATAAGAAAAAATATTATTATCGTAAGAAAAATGATGAAATGATTATTTTTAGCATGTGAATGAATTTTTTCATGTATTTGAAATAAACTATCGTGCTTGGGGGGAGGGGACGCACAGCACCTGTTGGCCATGCTGATTCCGCCTCTGACTTGGTCCCTGCTCGGGCGCGCAGCAGCAGCGAGGCGTCAGCGTCGGCGGAGGGCAGGGGCTGCCAGTTCCGGCTACGAGGCGGCGTGCGTGTTCGGCGCAGCTGCGTGGACAGGCTGGAGGTGCACGGCAGCGAGGCATACCCAGAGGTGTGCGGCGTCAGCTGCCATGGGCGGCAGCAAAAGTGCATGCGGCACACAGCGGCGTGGGCGAGGCTCATCAGCGCGTGAGGGCAACCGCAGAGAGGTGCATGAACGGCGGTAGCAGCTGTGGGCGACCGTGCCAGCAGAGTGGCATGCGTGGTCACAGCAGCACGTGTTCTTCCGGCGTAGCCCTCGTGTGCGATGGGATGGTGGCGACACACTGACGGCAACGGCGGCGTAGCCATCGTCATGCTCTCCATGCTTGTGCTCATTGTCCTCGTGCAGGACTCGTCGTGCTTGTGTTCATGTCGGCTCGCCCTGCTAATGGGTAGAAACCCGCACTGTACCCACACCACCCCAAATCAATTATTTTTATTTATCTAGCCCACCCCAATCCATAAAATCAGAACATAAATCCAAACCAACTCAGCCCATAGGATGTTGCACCCATGGGTACGACCGATACGAGTGCGGAGAGGGACCAGTGCCATTGCTGTCGCAAATCACACTCTGCTAGCGGACGAACCGGTGACCGGCCGAACCGGTGACCGGCCGAATGGGAGCCATTCCTCCCGAGTAATTCAGCAACACTCTTACAGCTAGTACATTACATCTGACGAGATTCCTGACGAATGCAAAGCAAAGAGACAGGATAACATCTGACGAGAAATTACTCCTGTATCACAGTCCAACTGAATCACCTAGTACATTACATCCACCTACGTGGCTGCCTGCTATCCTCCTACAGCTAAGCAAAGAAGCTAACAACCTGTTCATTCATCCATTCATTGCCCACAAATCTCCTGCAGACTCCTCAATTGTATTCATTTCCTCTGCAGCAACACACGAAGACTATGAGTTGGGTTACTGCAAGAAGTCGTCAAATGAAGACTTGAAGAGAAGACCTATAAAATAACACATAGATTCAGAGTCTGGATAGTTGTTAGGGGCTGGTTAACATATAAGCAAAACGAATGGCTAGATAATGGTAATCATCTAGGACAAGCAGAGTGTCACAGCTCACAACATAGAAAATGGGAATGACACAGAAAAGGTAATCAATAGCAGAACTGGAATAGGAAAAAATGGCTAGATAATGCATCTAATGTTAGTTCAATCACATAACCTGTTTTGGATTTGTACAGGTGACACTTTGAGAAAACTGATAATAAAAATGCTACATGTAGTGACAACCTAATGATTGACTTGCAACCGCTTACTTTACCAAATGTAAACTTCTTATACTGGTATGTGGGCACATCACAAGGGTACAAACAATACAACAAGGATACAATAAAAAAGGATACAATCATACAGAATATTAATTTTACATACCTAGGCTGTCAAAAGGAACTTTCAAGTTTGAGGCCCCTCCGGCTCAGCTGATTGCACCTATTCAAGAGGCTTTTAGTAAAACAGAACAGACCCATACTACAAATAAATACAAAAAGAATAGACCAGTCTTATACCTGATTATCCATACATGCATCTTTTTCCATGAACAACCAATCTTTTCCGCAAACAAGGGCTTCCAACATTTGAGGGGTTAGTGAACTCCTTGCCTCTCCAAGTATCCTACCTCCAAGACTAAAGGCAGATTCAGAAGATACAGTGCTGAGAGGGATCGCAAGGAAATCCCATGCCATAGTTGAAAGCACATGATACTATTCAGCATGTATCTTCCACCAGGCCAAAATATTAAAACTCTCGCTGTTCATACCATCTTGATGGCGATGAATCTAGGTGTTTTAAGAGCTCACGGATCTTCTTTATCGCGCCATGAATTATGTTCATACCATCTTGAACCAAGAGATTCAAGATATGTGCACAACACCTTACATGAAAATGTGCACCCTCCAACATCAACTCATGCTTGTGAAATTGTACAATAACCTCGCATGCTCTATTGTTGTTACCTGCATTATCCACTGTCAAAGTAAACACCTTGTCTCTTATGCCCCATTCTGTTAGGCAACTCACAAGGGCTTCTTCAATCGCAAATCCAGTATGTGGGTACTTAACTTCCTTAAAACTTATAATCTTTTTCTTCAATCTGAAGTCAGCAGTGATGTAATGTGCTGTTACAACCATGTAACTTAAATTTTGAACTGATGTCCATAAGTCAGATGTGAGGCACACACAAGAATTTAGGCTACCAAGTTCAATATGAAGATCTCTTTTCATTTTCTCATACTTCTTCAAACTATCATTGCGAATAGTTTGACGCCCCACACAACGGTAATTTGGATTCACAGTTTTCATCCATCGCTCAAAGTATGGGTCCTCAAATTTGTTAAATGGGATTTTAGCATGTACTATATACTCAATCATACGCTCACGAGACAGTTGAGGGTCAAACACGAAGTTCTCTACGGGTTGTTTCTTCATGGTTGCTATGAATTCTTTTCTAGAAGCATCATCAATAGCAGGACAATACTCTGAGATATGAGTTCTAAGGCTACTTGTACCAGATCTAGTGCTTAAATGAAGTCCATAGTACTTGCACACAGCCTTTAAGTCATCATCTTCACCCACCAGATTTGGCTCAAAGTATTTCCATACCTTTGACCTTCGAATTGGTTGTAACTACGATGAAAGAGACAAGTCCTGAGTTCCTGAACTTTCTGAGGTATGTGCAGACATGGTTGATGTGATGACGAAGGTCACCTTCACAAAATTATTAACATAGCATTGGCTAAAAAACAATTGTGATACTGCATTGCTTAAATCTGTTCAAAAATAATGAGATTGGGTTTTGGATTGCTAACATAATGAGACTGGGTTTTGGACTGCTAACAATAACTGTGCGGTACCTACATTTCAGTAAAAACTGTGCATTGCACTAGCTACAACCAATGTAGACAGTTTAGAAAAAAAAAAGTTATATTCATCAGAGCTACTATATAGATGACTAAGATGACTGCAATCTTTTAACAACTACAGATGCCCTCCTGAACATTGCACCTAGCAGCAGGTAATAAGCATGTAGATTATGACTTACTAGCTGAACATCGTTCATAATCTGTTTCCTAAAGTAAAGAGTAGTAATGTAATAAAACTGGATTTACAGCTGGTGAATAGTAGCAGATGAAGAATAGTAATGTATGTCGTTTGGAGCAGGTCTAAACTAACATGCATGAACGGGTTATCTAGTAGAGAGAACCTCCATACAACTCAGATCGAACCACTCACCTTGATTCAGTATCCTACTAACGAGTGGGAGCACATTCAGTATGCATGAACGCAGACGTGAAATCGAGGATCAGAGAACCTGCCCTGCAGCTGTGATCCACCTCGCACCTGCTCCTTACAGAATCCATGAGGCGTTCTTGTAGGCCCTGCGAACAACACATGTTAAAGGTGGCCAGGGAGAGGGATCCATGATTTCGTTTCTTTTCAAGCAAGATTTAGAGAACAGAAGAGAAGAGGGAGAAGGAGGCAGAGAGAAGCACACACATCTTGGAGAGCAAGTGCCCACTCGGGATCTTGCTCGGGATCTTACTCGGGAACAGAGGAAGAGGAGCGAGATGGCGGTGGAGGCGGCGGCGGCGCCGATGCCCTCGTGAGTGGCGGCAGCGCCGATGCCCTCGTGAGTGGCGACACGCGATCTTATGAGTGGAGGCTTGAAACAACCTCGATTTCCACGAAGGGAAATCTACAGGCTCGAATTGTAATTCAACAGATTGCTTGGGACAATCCATGAAATTACCCATATCTCAGTTGACATCAGGATCCATACAACGATAATTAAGTCTTACATAAACATTTATTACATCGCCACACTGGCGGAATCAACATTCAGAGAAGCTTTAGAAGATGCGGAAGCGATTCATCCTTCACGGCCAACTTGAGTGTAGCACGTGACCCTATTCCTCGTCATCATCTCCCTCGAAGTCGTACTCATTCTTGTCACCTGACAGCAAATTTATCAGTACGATTTGTACTGGCCACGGAGCCCACCTATGCAGCATTTGCTTTGTGGAAAGTGGATGCAAGGCTATACAAGCAGACCTATAGGCTGAGGTTTTCCTATGCAGCTGTAATCAATGTTTATTTAGTCAAGTTTTATCACCAGTTAACACCATCATCCCTTTTCCCATCACCACATCTCACTTACCCACACCTCGCTCTCATTCGACAGGCCCAACTCCCTCTCGGGCCTATCTCAGCGGCACACTACCACAACGGGTACACTGCCGGAAAAATGTCATCCAGGGGGAGAAGAGAACACTCACTACACTAGTAGAAGCTTCACAGGAAAGGTCCATAGCCAACAGGTTGGCATATGTATCGATCGATCAACCATACACTCTGCAGAGGTTTCACTACTCACAAGATTAGCCATCATAGGTGTTGCGCAAACACCTAGGCAGAATTCCGGGTGCTTGCTTGCCTAGGTCGATGCCACCCTACCACTCAGCCCTGGGATATTCCGGATCCTACACCGTTATGCTGAGACTGGGAGACACAGTACCGGGCCCATCCAGTGGTACTGTGCATCTAGAACGGAACGGGAACCCATCGACCGTCTCCGCCCACCCTTATCACCTTTCAACCTAGCAGTAGTGGCACCGTCCTACCAAGTAGTCCAGCCGTCTCCCGCCCATCAGAAGCGAGTGAGTAGAAAAGGATTTCCATGAACCTGAAACTAGTCCATCCTAGGTTTGACCAAGCAGGCATCTCCACTTAGGGGATACTCTCCCCGTGCTATCACAGCACCTCCGTCCACGGGCTTCAAACCACGAAGGCTATCCCACCCGGAACCTCCTCAACAACTTTACCCGCCACAGGTATCTCGCTTGGGGATGCCCAGGTTGCACCCCCGGCACGACTTGCCCCATGGGCTTGTCTCACATCCCACTTGGTCGACATCAACCCTTACCACGCACCCAAGACGCACGCAGCACTCTCTCCCAGTAGTTATAATCAGTTATACACCGTCCCAATTCCACCACATAGCATATAGCAAGTAGTAAGTAGTGGAAGAGTAACAGTAAAATAAGCAGCAGCTAACCTAGCAGCGGACAGCAGGGTAAAGTCTTATCAAGGCAGGGAATTCAAATATACTACCATGCAACCAATCCATACATAATCATAAAGCAATAGCAACAATGTCATTTGCAATGCGTAATAGGATCTAAGGATTTGGTGGGACGTGGCACCTTCGTAGTCGTCTCCTAGCTCTTGAAAGTACTCGTGGTCGTCTTCCTTAGTCAGATCCTCCTCCGGCTCTGAAATCGAACACGAAATAGTCGCGTCAGCGACTCCTATAGAGTATTTCAGAAAAATCCAATAAAATAAAGAGCCAAATGCACACAAACATAGTCTTAGATTGTAGATCTCATTTTTCTGAGAATTTTGATATATGGTGCGCAATTTTTGGACTTCGTATGAATAAGTTATGAATTTCCGAAGATTATCCTATTTTCTGAAAATGGGACAACTGGTCGGTTAATCAGGGGCAGCTCGGGATTGGTCCACGTGGCGTGCGGGTCCAGTAGTGCGGCAAGTGGCGCCTCAACAGAACACAGACCCGAAGGTCGCCCACCAGGTGTTCGATGTTGGTTCCCAGAGAGTTGCCGGAGTTGGCGTAGCTCGGCGTGGCTCGGCGGTGGTCAGTGGTAGCTCGGCTGTGGTTGGGGGTATCTCGGCGGAGCTCGGCATAGTTCGGCGGTGGTCGGGGGTAGCTTGGCGGTGCTCGGCGTAGTTCGGTTTAGCTCGGCGGGGCTCGGGCGAATCGGAGATCCGGGGCGCCGAGGGTGCCGTTCTCCCGAGGTCTCCCGCGGAGGTTCGGGCGAATCGGACATTTGGTGCGCCCGAGGGTGCCGTTCTCCCGAGGTCTCCGCGGAGGCTCGGGCGAATCGGAAATGTGGGCGCCGAAGGGGCTGCTCTCCCGAGCTCTCCCGGTGAGGCTCGGGCGAATCGGAAATTTGGGCGCCCGAGGGTGCCGCTCTCCCGAGCTCTCCCGGTGAGGCTCGGGCGAATCGGAAATTTGGGCGCCCGAGGGTGCCGCTCTCCCGAGCTCTCCTGGGGAGGCTCGGGCGAATCGGAGATTTGGTGCGCCGAGGGTGCTGCTCTCCCGAGCTCTCCTGGGGAGGCTCGGGCGAATCGGAGATTTGGTGCGCCGAGGGTGCTGCTCTCCCGAGCTCTCCTGGGGAGGCTCGGGCGAATCGGAGATTTGGTGTGCCGAGGGTGCTGCTCTCCCGAGCTCTCCTGGGGAGGCTCGGGCGAATCGGAGATTTGGTGCTAGCAGGGTTCCAGGGCGTCTGTTCAAGGCGGCGGTGTCTCTCCGGTGCGGCGGACGATGACAGGGCGGCGATGACCATATTTCGGCAAGACAGGGCTCGGCTATCTAGCGGCGGTGCCGAGGCAGACTTGGCGAACCTCGGCGGCCTTTCTCCACAGCGCGAGGCGACCGGGGGTACTCGGAACGGATTTAGGCGAGGCGGAACCTGTCGGCGGCGATGTCGCCGACGACGGCGGAAGGCGGCATCGCGGCTACGACCAAGTATTGGTTCAATCGAATGCGGTCTTATCAAATTGGTGAGGCCAGAGAAGCATACAACACTCTGGTGGCGAACTTTAGCCATGGCATGACCTTCTTTTGTCAATGGCTCGCGGCGGCGCTCCGGTAAGGTCGCGGCGCACGCGGCCAAGGCGATTCAGGCTTCCTCTAGCGCTTAGATCCGCATAGCTAGCTCGAGGGGGTCGTGGCGGTGCTCCACGACGCTCTAACCTATACGGTTGCTAGACGGATTGCTCGGAACGGGTGATTCGGCGTCGGAACGCGTCGGTGGTGAACGCGCTCCGCCGAGAACGCGTCGTGCTGCGTTCTCGGTCTAGCAAGCTTGTAGTCCGGGGGTTTCGGCCGGTCGAATGAGTGCATGGTGCAGGTGATCTTCCCGAGCCGGTAAAGGCTCGTGCCTGCGCGTCTCGAGGGTGGAACGCCATGGCAAAAGCAGGGCAAGGTTCGGACATGGCGTGCGGTGGCTCACCGTGGTGTCGGTGAAGCTAGGATGGCGGTGCAGTGGCGAGTCGGAGCCGTGCAGAGCGATCGCAGTGCCGTGCCGCTCCTCGTCCGCAGCTCGGGCTTCTCCTCCGTGTCCGGCTCCGGCGTGCTCCGCGGCGGCGGCGCTCCGGCAGCTTCTCCTCCTCTGCTCCGCCCTTCTCCTACGCTCTCTCTCTCGGTTTGGTGCGGTGTGCCGGTCTGTGCTGCGGTGGCGGCGAGGGAAAATGAGGGTAGGGCTTCGGGGTGCTCCAATTTATAGGCGAGCTTGGTAGGTTCCCATGGCGGACGGCCGCGATTGATCTCGGTAGATCAGAGGGCTTCGGCCGCTCGACGCTAGGGCTTCAGGGTGCACGCGGGCTCGCTTGGCGGCCAAGAAAGGAGGGGACAGGAGGGGGATAGCGGGGTCAGGGCTCTGCCATGCTATCGGCTGTGGGACCGGGGTCACGCCATTCGCGTGACACCCCCGGCAGGCGCGTCGCCTTCGTGAGGAAGAAGAACAGTGGGGGGGCGAGAGCGGCTGACAGGCGGGGCCGGGTTGGCAGCGAGCGCGAGCGCGAGCGCGTGTGTGCCGGTCGTGCGCGTGCGCTGCCGAGCCGCGACATGGGCCGCGCGCGGTGAGATGAGGAGAGAAAGGTCGGGCTGGCTTGGGCTGGCTTAGCGACCCGGCTGGCCGAAACGAATGGCTGGCCTAACTCTCTTTCTCCTTTTCTATTTTCAATTTAGTGTATATATACATATATTGCCCATTTTAAATATTGAGTAAATACAAACATAAATTGCAATAAATCCCAAATGTGATGCATAAGTTATTATTCTATGTGAATGGAATTAAAATGCAAACTACACTCCCTTATTACCAAATTCATAATGAAACCTATATGCTTGCACAAGAAAAATGGGTTTTCATAATAAATAAATGAAAAATTTTAATTTGTTGGGATTTTTAGATTGTGTGGATTTTTAGGGTTGTTACAGTCCTCCCCCCTCATTAGGATCTCGACCTCTAGATTCAGGGATAACGTACCCATCGAAGAGGTAAGGAAACATAATCCGCAAGTCCGATTCTTTCTCCCACGTAGCTTCCCTTTCAGTGTGATTGCTCCACTGTACCTTGCACATCGAAATGGTTTTGTTTCGCGTCTCTTTGGTGTCTCGTGCCAAGATCTTGATCGGATGTTCCTTGTATTCAAGTGTGTCTTGCAGGTCTAATGCATCCGTAGGAACTTGCTCCTCGGGAAGCTTCAAACACTTCCTTAATTGCGAGACATGGAACACGGGGTGTACTCCAGATAATTCCTCCGGTAGTTCTAGCTTGTAAGCAAGCTTTCCAACCCTTTTACAGATCTTGTATGGCCCAACATATCTTGGTGCCAATTTCCCTTTTACGTGGAATCTGACAGTGCCACGAAGTGGAGATACCTTGAGGTAGACATAATCCCCAACCTCGAACTCAAGCTCTCTACGTCTTCTATCTGCATAGCTCTTTTGCCTACTCTGTGCAATCCTCAAATTCTCTCTTACTTGGGCAACACCTTCTTCTGCTTCCACAATCTTAGCAGGACCGAAGAATGTCCTCTCACCTGGTTCTGACCACATTAGCGGGGTTCTGCACGGTCTTCCATACAACGCTTCAAATGGAGACATCTTAATGCTTGTTTGATAACTGTTGTTGTATGAGAACTCGGCGTGGGGTAGACAGCTCTCCCATCCTTCCTTGTACCTCAATACGCAAGCTCGTAACATGTCCTCGAGAATCTGGTTCACTCTTTCTGTTTGCCCATCCGTTTGCGGGTGGTATGCGGTGCTATAGTCGAGCTTGGTTCCGATGGACTTGTGCAAGGATTTCCAGAACTGTGATACGAACTGTGAGCCTCGGTCAGATATAATACTCAGAGGCGCCCCATGTAACTTCAAAATGTTTGATACGTACAGATCTGCTAGCTTTTCAACTCTATACTTCCTTTTGACCGGTATAAAATGTGCAACTTTGGTTAGACGGTCCACTATTACCCATATAGAATCATATCCATGCTCGGATCGGGGCAGTCCTATTATGAAGTCCATGGATATGCACTCCCACTTCCATTCTGGTATCTCAACTGGTTGTAGCAACCCTGCTGGTCTCTGATGTTCGGCCTTGATTCTATTGCATGTATCACATCGGGCTACATGCCCTGCAATGTCTGTCTTCATATTCTCCCACCAGAAGTGCTTCCTTAGATCATGGTACATCTTGGCTGACCCTGGGTGAATGCAATATTTGGAGTCATGCCCTTCTGACAGAATCTCTTCTCGTATCGCTGAATCCGTCGGTACACAGATTCTATCTTTGTACCATACAGTTCCCTGCTCATCTTCTCGGTATTCAGGGCCTCTTCCCAGCTTCATCAAACCACGGATATAGTCTATCTCAGGACAGTTCTTTTGTGCTTCACGGATTCGTGAGGTGAGATTGTACTCGACGCGAAGCTCATTTAGCATGCCATAGGAGACTACCTCGAGCTGGAATGCGTCGAACTCTCTCCTGAGCTCAGGTGGCATAGAGTTGGTGATGAGGGTATGGCAGTAGCTTTTGCGGCTAAGTGCATCAGCGACAACATTGGCCTTTCCTGGGTGATAATGGATCTCAAGATCATAGTCCTTGATGAGTTCTAGCCATCTGCGCTGCCTCATATTCAGATCTTCCTGAGTGAAGAAGTACTTCAGGCTCTTGTGGTCAGTGTAGATGTCACACTTGTTGCTTATCAGATAGTGTCTCCAAATCTTGAGTGCATGTACCACGGCTGCAAGTTCTAGGTCATGAGTCGGGTATCGCTGCTCATGCTCCTTCAACTGTCTTGAGGCATAAGCTATCACTCTTCCTTCTTGCATTAGTACACAGCCCAAACCTTGCCGAGAGGCATCACAATATACAACAAAATCCTTGTGAATATCGGGCAGGGCTAGTACAGGTGTAGTAGTGAGCTTCTCCTTCAAGGTCTGAAAACTCTTCTCGCATTCAGGAGTCCATATAAACTTGTTCTCTTTCTTCAGCAAGTTGGTCATGGGTCTTGCAATCTTGGAGAAATTCTCAATAAATATGTGATAGTATCCTGCAAGTCCCAAAAAGCTTCTGATTTCTGACACATTACAGGGTTGTTCCCACTCTTTCACAGCTTCAATTTTGGCTGGGTCTACTGCGACTCCTTCTCCTGACAGTACGTGTCCAAGGAAAGCAACTTCCTCAAGCCAGAATTCGCACTTGGAGAATTTGGCGTATAGCTGGTTGCGAGACAACCTCTCCAATACGGTCCTCAGATGATGTTCATGTTCCTCCTTTGTGGCTGAATAAACCAATATATCATCAATGAATACTACCACAAATCTGTCTAGCTCATTCATGAAGATTTTGTTCATCATGTTCATGAAGTATGCTGGAGCATTAGTGAGTCCAAATGAGACTACTGTGCACTCATACTGTCCATATCTAGTGACAAATGCAGTCTTCGGGATATCCTCTTCCCTGATCTTCATCTGATGATACCCTGATCGGAGATCAATCTTTGAGAAGTACTTGGCCTTACTCAATTGATCTAACAGATCATCGATGCGGGGCAGTGGGTACTTATTCTTGACTGTGACCGCATTTAGGTTCCGGTAGTCAATGCACATCCTCATCGTGCCATCCTTCTTCTTGACAAACAAAACGGGAGATCCCCAGGGCGAAGCACTAGGCCTAATGAAGCCCTTCTCCAGTAATTCTCCCAGCTGCTTCTTGAGTTCCTTCAACTCATCAGCCGACATTCTGTAGGGTCTTTTGGCAATCGGTGCAGTCCCTGGCATCAGCTCTATAACAAACTCCACATCTCTATCTGGTGGCATTCCTGGCAACTCCTCTGGAAATACGTCATTGAACTCACAGACTACTGGCACATCTCTGAATGTCAGCTCTGTCTTATCTGCTTTAGTCTCCAGGGCACATAGGAGGGCTTGGACTCTCTCGGTTTGGGGTACACATCGGACAGCTGTTCCCCAAGGGTGGGTTACCTGAACATATCTAGGTGAACAAGATATCACTCCCCGGTGTTTGGTTAGCCAGTCCATGCCTAAGATGACATCTAAGCTATTGGAGGGTAGTAGGGTTAGGTCAGCTCGAAAGTCAAGTCCCTCGATAGTGATTATCACTCCTCTACATATGTGAACGCTTCTGAAGGTTCCTAAGGGCGAGCTAGTTAGGATGGGGTTTGCTCTCAGGGTTACAGGTATGTTATGCTTTCGTGCATATGCAGATGAAATGTATGAACATGTAGCTCCCGAATCGAACAGAACTGTAGCCATGTTACCCTGAACTAGGAACGTACCGTACACAGCATCAGGTGCAGCTTCAGCTTCCTCAGCGGTCATGTGGTTCAGTCTTCCTCGGGTAGCAGATCCCCAGTTCGGTGTGCCCTGTGCAGCTGCTGGTGCGCGGTTGAGGTCGGGGCACACAGCCACATGGTGTCCAGGCTTTCCGCATCCGAAGCAAGTGAAGGGCGCACTGCCTGCTGTAGCTGTCGCAGGAGCCTTCCAATTGCTTATCCTTGGCGTGTTGGTAGCAGGGGCGGGTGTGTTCTGCACAGCTCGAGTCGGCGCAGGGTAGGTCTGAGCGGGGCGGTGATAGTTGCTGCTGTTGGTACCACCACGGCTCGTTCCCGAAGAAGGTCCCTGGCGGGTTCGGAAAGGCGGAGGTGCACCCGTTCGCTGTCTCTGGGGTGGAGCAGCGCGAGCGGGTCCCTCAGAGCGGCGCTTCTTTCCCTTGTTCTGGGCCTCGAATTCCAGTCGTGCTTCCATGCGATCCTTCTCGATCTCAATACAGCGGTCAATCAGCTCACGCAGAGTGTAGCTCTTGTTCCCTGACAGAGCCAACCTGATCTTGGTCTGAAGTCCCTTCCTGTAGTAGTACATCTTTTCCTTCTCGGAACTCATGCAAGACGCAGGTGCGTAGCGGAGCAAGCAGTTGAAGCGGGTGGTGTACTCGTGGATCCGGTCAGCTCCCTGGGAGATGTTGCGAAACTCGTTCTCCTTGGCCTCCATGACTCCCTCAGGAATGTGGTGGTCACGGAAAGCCTCGGTGAACTCATCCCAGTCAATGTGGGCTGGGTCCTCGTGAGCGCTGGTGTAGTTATCCCACCATGCTCGTGCAGCACCGGTCAGCTGGTGGCTAGCAATCCCAACACACTCCTCGTCGGAGCAAGTGGTCAGGTCCAGCTTCTTCTCCATCTCCTTAAGCCAATCATCGGCAGCGAGGGGATCGCTGTCGGTCCCGTCGAAGGTAGGTGGCCTCAGCTTCAGAAAACCCTCCAGTTTCCTTTGGAAGTCATTCTGGGGTGGCCCGTGGTGCCTGTTCATCCCAGTAGCTATGGCATGCAGCAGCTGGGTCTGCTGAGCCATCACTTCCGCCAACGTTGGTGGCGGCGGCGGCGGCGGTGGCGGAGGCACATTCTCGCCCTGTGGTGGCGGATCGTTCACCGGCGGTGCATCCTCTGCCCGGCGCAGCTCTTCTTCCAAGTTAACTCCAGCTCGCCTGCCAGCTGGGCGTCCACGGTTGCGACCACGCCCACGTCCTGGCGCAGGCGCGGGGGAGGGCTGGCGGTTCTCCAAACGCGCAGAACGTCTCATCGACATCTGAAATTATTAGGTACGTGCTTAGTGCAATAATAATCTTGTAGTGGTTTAAGTAGGAGTTAGATGTTTTCAACGATTTAAATAAATTAAAATAGTTTTCATCCTATCCTACACTCAACCAAAGAAGCATAGAGAACCATAAGAAGCATAAAATCCAAATGTCACTCATCACATGGTTATTATTACATAAAGGATGTTCCTAGCTGCTAAGAAGATCGTGCTATGCGCAGATAGCCAATGACAGGACAACTCATGGTATCACTAGTCTAAGGGCCACGCAGGGTCCCATAAGCTACTGGTGCATAAGGTCGAGTACGGCGTCGGGTATGCGGCTGTCCTCTGCCTCGATCTCGTCGTCGGTCATGGTCAGGCGCTTGACATAGTCGAGTGCTACTGCTAGCTCTGGAGTGGCCTCAATCTCCTGCATCCTTTGAGACGGACATGCTCTCAGGTTGAGCGTAGTGGGTGGTACGCGGAAGTCTCCCTCCCGGGGCTTCACCATCTCCAGTGGGGGAAGCGAACTCTGTACCTTCCGGACCTCAATAGCTCTCCTGGCATCGGACTGCTTCCAAGCTGTCTCTGTCCTCCGTAGCTTGTCCTTTAGGAACTCCACCATCTTCACGCGGTCGATCAGAATCCCTTGGTTGCGGGTGGACTTGTCCTCGGCTTTCTCCAACTGCTTCTCCAACTCCTTGATCCTGGAACGCAACGTGATCATCTCGACTACTCTGTCTCTGCTCCTCTGCTCCTTCTCAGCAAGTGCTCTCTCCTTGTCGTCCAGCCGCCTCTGTAATTCCAACACTCTGCTGTTCAGGTAGTCATTGCGAAGCCCAAAATCTCCGATCTTGTCTCGCAAGTCGGCGATCTCGGCTCGGTGTAACTCATCACGGCGCTGCATCTCCAACTGCAAGTCAGAGACTGCTCTGCTCAAACTCTCCAGGGTCTGAGTCCCTTTCTGCAAACTGTCCTCGACCTCTGCCATGCGTGCTCGGTCACGCCGCCTCCTTTGCTCCAATGAGCTGATGAACTCGTCCTGCTCCTGGAGGTGGTGTGCCACTGTGCGTAGGCAAGGGTCAGTCTCTGCCTGAACGATCTGGCCGGTGTACAGAATCCTCTGGATGGGGTCAGGGTGCAACTCCAAGGCCTGAGGTAGCAGACGGAAGTGGGTCCCCTTAAGGTACTCGTATGCTGTGTACACAACTGCGCGTAGTACCTTGCGGGAGACAAACTGTACTCCGTCCTCCACAGTCTCTCCAGCAGTGTAGTCAGTAAAAACCGGCATTCCTGGAAGGGTCAGGCTGACGGGTGTCTCAACTCTGGTAGTGACAGGTCCTTCAAACCTCTCAGCCTCGACAAGCTTCCCTCGGCTGAAGTACTGGATCTGGTCAGACGGTGCTCCTAGCTCCTCCAGCACCTGGCGTAGTACCATGGCAAATCCGCCGTGGTTCCTCCCATTGATCGGGATCTCAATAGTGCCGTCGTGCAGTGGACGAAGTGGTGGTCCAAGGCTGGTCATCTGCAAATTTTTCAAGAAACGGATTAGCAAGTCCTTGTATTAGATAAGCCATTGCATAAAAAGTGAATGCAAGGTCGGTAATATAACCGAAAGAGAGTCTGGTTTCCTATTCTAACGTCCATTTTCTATGGGTCTCGTCCTACAGTCAAGTATGGCTCTGATACCAACTGAAACGACCTCGATTTCCACGAAGGGAAATCTACAGGCTCGAATTGTAATTCAACAGATTGCTTGGGACAATCCATGAAATTACCCATATCTCAGTTGACACCAGGATCCATACAACGATAATTAAGTCTTACATAAACATTTATTACATCGCCACACTGGCGGAATCAACATTCAGAGAAGCTTTAGAAGATGCGGAAGCGATTCATCCTTCACGGCCAACTTGAGTGTAGCACGTGACCCTATTCCTCGTCATCATCTCCCTCGAAGTCGTACTCATTCTTGTCACCTGACAGCAAATTTATCAGTACGATTTGTACTGGCCACGGAGCCCACCTATGCAGCATTTGCTTTGTGGAAAGTGGATGCAAGGCTATACAAGCAGACCTATAGGCTGAGGTTTTCCTATGCAGCTGTAATCAATGTTTATTTAGTCAAGTTTTATCACCAGTTAACACCATCATCCCTTTTCCCATCACCACATCTCACTTACCCACACCTCGCTCTCATTCGACAGGCCCAACTCCCTCTCGGGCCTATCTCAGCGGCACACTACCACAACGGGTACACTGCCGGAAAAATGTCATCCAGGGGGAGAAGAGAACACTCACTACACTAGTAGAAGCTTCACAGGAAAGGTCCATAGCCAACAGGTTGGCATATGTATCGATCGATCAACCATACACTCTGCAGAGGTTTCACTACTCACAAGATTAGCCATCATAGGTGTTGCGCAAACATCTAGGCAGAATTCCGGGTGCTTGCTTGCCTAGGTCGATGCCACCCTACCACTCAGCCCTGGGATATTCCGGATCCTACACCGTTATGCTGAGACTGGGAGACACAGTACCGGGCCCATCCAGTGGTACTGTGCATCTAGAACGGAACGGGAACCCATCGACCGTCTCCGCCCACCCTTATCACCTTTCAACCTAGCAGTAGTGGCACCGTCCTACCAAGTAGTCCAGCCGTCTCCCGCCCATCAGAAGCGAGTGAGTAGAAAAGGATTCCCATGAACCTGAAACTAGTCCATCCTAGGTTTGACCAAGCAGGCATCTCCACTTAGGGGATACTCTCCCCGTGCTATCACAGCACCTCCGTCCACGGGCTTCAAACCACCAAGGCTATCCCACCCGGAACCTCCTCAACAACTTTACCCGCCACAGGTATCTCGCTTGGGGATGCCCAGGTTGCACCCCCGGCACGACTTGCCCCATGGGCTTGTCTCACATCCCACTTGGTCGACATCAACCCTTACCACGCACCCAAGACGCACGCAGCACTCTCTCCCAGTAGTTATAATCAGTTATACACCGTCCCAATTCCACCACATAGCATATAGCAAGTAGTAAGTAGTGGAAGAGTAACAGTAAAATAAGCAGCAGCTAACCTAGCAGCGGACAGCAGGGTAAAGTCTTATCAAGGCAGGGAATTCAAATATACTACCATGCAACCAATCCATACATAATCATAAAGCAATAGCAACAATGTCATTTGCAATGCGTAATAGGATCTAAGGATTTGGTGGGACGTGGCACCTTCGTAGTCGTCTCCTAGCTCTTGAAAGTACTCGTGGTCGTCTTCCTTAGTCAGATCCTCCTCCGGCTCTGAAATCGAACACGAAATAGTCGCGTCAGCGACTCCTATAGAGTATTTCAGAAAAATCCAATAAAATAAAGAGCCAAATGCACACAAACATAGTCTTAGATTATAGATCTCATTTTTCTGAGAATTTTGATATATGGTGCGCAATTTTTGGACTTCGTATGAATAAGTTATGAATTTTCGAAGATTATCCTATTTTCTGAAAATGGGAAAACTGGTCGGTTAATCAGGGGCAGCTCGGGATTGGTCCACGTGGCGTGCGGGTCCAGTAGTGCGGCAAGTGGCGCCTCAACAGAACACAGACCCGAAGGTCGCCCACCAGGTGTTCGATGCTGGTTCCCAGAGAGTTGCCGGAGTTGGCGTAGCTCGGCGTGGCTCGGCGGTGGTCAGTGGTAGCTCGGCTGTGGTTGGGGGTATCTCGGCGGAGCTCGGCATAGTTCGGCGGTGGTCGGGGGTAGCTTGGCGGTGCTCGGCGTAGTTCGGTTTAGCTCGGCGGGGCTCGGGCGAATCGGAGATCCGGGGCGCCGAGGGTGCCGTTCTCCCGAGGTCTCCCGCGGAGGTTCGGGCGAATCGGACATTTGGTGCGCCCGAGGGTGCCGTTCTCCCGAGGTCTCCGCGGAGGCTCGGGCGAATCGGAAATGTGGGCGCCGAAGGGGCTGCTCTCCCGAGCTCTCCCGGTGAGGCTCGGGCGAATCGGAAATTTGGGCGCCCGAGGGTGCCGCTCTCCCGAGCTCTCCCGGTGAGGCTCGGGCGAATCGGAAATTTGGACGCCCGAGGGTGCCGCTCTCCCGAGATCTCCTGGGGAGGCTCGGGCGAATCGGAGATTTGGTGCGCCGAGGGTGCTGCTCTCCCGAGCTCTCCTGGGGAGGCTCGGGCGAATCGGAGATTTGGTGCGCCGAGGGTGCTGCTCTCCCGAGCTCTCCTGGGGAGGCTCGGGCGAATCGGAGATTTGGTGTGCCGAGGGTGCTGCTCTCCCGAGCTCTCCTGGGGAGGCTCGGGCGAATCGGAGATTTGGTGCTAGCAGGGTTCCAGGGCGTCTGTTCAAGGCGGCGGTGTCTCTCCGGTGCGGCGGACGATGACAGGGCGGCGATGACCATATTTCGGCAAGACAGGGCTCGGCTATCTAGCGGCGGTGCCGAGGCAGACTTGGCGAACCTCGGCGGCCTTTCTCCACAGCGCGAGGCGACCGGGGGTACTCGGAACGGATTTAGGCGAGGCGGAACCTGTCGGCGGCGATGTCGCCGACGACGGCGGAAGGCGGCATCGCGGCTACGACCAAGTATTGGTTCAATCGAATGCGGTCTTGTCAAATTGGTGAGGCCAGAGAAGCATACAACACTCTGGTGGCGAACTTTAGCCATGGCATGACCTTCTTTTGTCAATGGCTCGCGGCGGCGCTCCGGTAAGATCGCGGCGCACGCGGCCAAGGCGATTCAGGCTTCCTCTAGCGCTTAGATCCGCGTAGCTAGCTCGAGGGGGTCGTGGCGGTGCTCCACGACGCTCTAACCTATACGGTTGCTAGACGGATTGCTCGGAACGGGTGATTCGGCGTCGGAACGCGTCGGTGGTGAACGCGCTCCGCCGAGAACGCGTCGTGCTGCGTTCTCGGTCTAGCAAGCTTGTAGTCCGGGGGTTTCGGCCGATCGAATGAGTGCATGGTGCAGGTGATCTTCCCGAGCCGGTAAAGGCTCGTGCCTGTGCGTCTCGAGGGTGGAACGCCATGGCAAAAGCAGGGCAAGGTTCGGACATGGCGTGCGGTGGCTCACCGTGGTGTCGGTGAAGCTAGGATGGCGGTGCAGTGGCGAGTCGGAGCCGTGCAGAGCGATCGCAGTGCCGTGCCGCTCCTCGTCCGCAGCTCGGGCTTCTCCTCCGTGTCCGGCTCCGGCGTGCTCCGCGGCGGCGGCGCTCCGGCAGCTTCTCCTCCTCTGCTGCGCCCTTCTCCTACGCTCTCTCTCTCGGTTTGGTGCGGTGTGCCGGTCTGTGCTGCGGTGGCGGCGAGGGAAAATGAGGGTAGGGCTTCGGGGTGCTCCAATTTATAGGCGAGCTTGGTAGGTTCCCATGGCGGACGGCCGCGATTGATCTCGGTAGATCAGAGGGCTTCGGCCGCTCGACGCTAGGGCTTCAGGGTGCACGCGGGCTCGCTTGGCGGCCAAGAAAGGAGGGGACAGGAGGGGGACAGCGGGGTCAGGGCTCTGCCATGCTGTCGGCTGTGGGACCGGGGTCACGCCATTCGCGTGACACCCCCGGCAGGCGCGTCGCCTTCGTGAGGAAGAAGAACAGTGGGGGGGCGAGAGCGGCTAACAGGCGGGGCCGGGTTGGCAGCGAGCGCGAGCGCGAGCGCGTGTGTGCCGGTCGTGCGCGTGCGCTGCCGAGCCGCGACATGGGCCGCGCGCGGTGAGATGAGGAGAGGAAGGTCGGGCTGGCTTGGGCTGGCTTAGCGACCCGGCTGGCCGAAACGAATGGCTGGCCTAACTCTCTTTCTCCTTTTCTATTTTCAATTTAGTGTATATATACATATATTGCCCATTTTAAATATTGAGTAAATACAAACATAAATTGCAATAAATCCCAAATGTGATGCATAAGTTATTATTCTATGTGAATGGAATTAAAATGCAAACTACACTCCCTTATTACCAAATTCATAATGAAACCTATATGCTTCACAAGAAAAATGGGTTTTCATAATAAATAAATGAAAAATTTTAATTTGTTGGGATTTTTAGATTGTGTGGATTTTTAGGGTTGTTACAAGGTTAGAACCCGTTAGCACCCATGGGTGGAAAGGGCCCAAACTAATCCAGCCCACGACGCACGTGAAAGCCATGGTTCTCAACCCAGGACCAATCTAATTACAACCCAAACTGTTTAACCCATTCTAGCCCAATCCATTAGCAGGGCGAATGTCGGCACTAATCACGTCACAGCAGAGAACAGCCTAGCCGATGGCACAACTGCTGCTAGGCCAAGCACGCGCACAGCGGCGAGCGGCCTGCTCGCCGAGTGGCGCTGGCGCGCAGCTTCTGTTGCCGACAACAGAGGGAAGAGGAGCAAGGATGGCATCGGCTTGGGGAGGCGGTAGGAGTAATAATCGATCGGGCAGGTGCGGCTGCCAATGAACATGGTAATCCAACGTGAGATAGCACGCGCATGACCCGTTTCATGGCGGGAGCTTTCACAGATGAGAGCATGAGAGACCAGGGGAGACGATGGATGAAAAAGGACCAACAAGGTATAGGGGTAACCTTGATCATTTCACATAGCTCGTGCACGCTGGACAGGTGAGGTGGCTTGCCAAATCATAGCAATGTTGTTCTGTGGCAAATACTCCCTCCGTCTTTTTAAAAGTGTCGCCGTTGGTGTATGTGCCTACAAGTTTAACTCGATTTATAGAAAATGCGTGCAACATTTGTATCTCTAAATAAATTTATTAAAAAGCTAAAAAACCTTTTTAGTGATATTAATTATGTACTATAAATATTAATAGTTTTTAATATATATTTTGAACCACTCTTTTAGGGACGGAGGGAGTATGTAACTGTAAAAATAAAGTTGGCAATTGGACAAGTGATAACCGATGGCAAATATTTAAATTTCCCGTTGTTCAAGGTCTCACTGGATCCCCAAGGACTCCTCTTTTTCATGTCCTATCAGATGGATCGGATGTCCTTTTGTCCACATAGATCCTATTTAGATGCACTACAAAATTTCAAGATTCAAATCACATCAAATATGTCGGCACATGCATAGAGCATTAATTATAGATGAAATTTTTGCACGTTTACACAGTTTGCATATAAATCACGAGACGAATATTTTATATCTACTGTAAAAGATTTCCTGCACAAAATTCCAAATGATTTTGTATCGAGCCACATCTCCTCGCGCCTCACCCTGTCCCCTCAATCTGCCTCCATTGGCCGTGTTCCATAGGGTCGTAATGTCGTCGAGATGATGTGAAAAGGACATAGAGCCCTCGTCCATGGCTTTTTGCAAGAGAGAAGAAGCCGTTGACCATGCTGATTTCTTTGTGAAACAGCTAGATCCGTGGTAAGATTGAGCTACTTTGCTCTTCTGGCTCGTATTTTGGGTGTTTACGGTTTTTAAGCATTGATACAAAGTAATTTTGTTTCGAGTTGTTAAAAAAACATATGTACTAAATTTGTTCTTTTACAAGGTACGGACCTCTCTCTCTCTCTTCTTTCCCTTTAAACAAATAAAGTTCTTGTTTTCTTCAATAATTATACACATGTGTTTGAAGTGGATTCGAATATAATTTAGTCCACCCCAACATACGCGAATTGATGCGAATCCGATTACATCCAGGCAAAAAGAGTCTTTCCCTCCATTGAAACTGGTCATTTGGGTTCATGAAGTGTATTTTGTGTTTCTTGATTAATAATTTTATTTCACGAGTTTGATCCAAACAAAAAGAGTCTCTCTCTCCACTGAAATTGGTCATTTGTGTTTAAAAAAAATGCTTAGGCATAAATATTTTTGTGTTTCTTCATTAACAATTCACGTGTTGTGCTTGAAAAGATTTAACACTCTACACTGCAGGGAGCCACGAGTCCATGGCCCGGGAAGCCGATAGGATCTATTGCCAACCAGCCCAACAAGCAGAGCGGACGCAACGGCAGCCTGTCCCCGAGCCCGACATTGCTGCCCCTGCCCTAGCCCCTCCCGAGTCTCAAGCCCGACATTGCTGCCCTTGCCCTAGCCCCTCCCGACCGAGTCTCGCGTAGCGTGCAGCTAGAGTAGCGTGCGCCGCCGCAAAGCTGGCAGACGGCGAAGGGCCTCTGAAAGGTCCGAATTGGTTAGAGGAAAGGTGAATAACTAATTTAAAATTCTACAAATTACTAAAGCAAAGAATTAGTAACATAAAAGACGACAAATGCGGTTGCTATAGCTCTAATGGTTAGGCAAGCCACGTATTAACAATTTTAATAATTCTATGATCTCTATGACACATAAGAGCTATGTCGCTACTCTAATTAGCAAGAGAGCTAATTACAATTAATTTAGCTAGACTACACTACTTGCTAATTACCACTACTTCTACACAAGGTAAATGTGCAAGAATGTAAATAGGGAAGCAAATGAAGTATACCGGCACCGTGGCAAGAGTGGTGATGATCAAATTATAATAATACCAATAAAATACCGGGATACAAGATTACACAATGATTTATCCCGGGGTTCACTTACTTGCCGGTAAGGTACGTCCCTGTTGTGTCTCTCTACACCACGTGGTTCGGTGGCTAATAGGTATCACACACCAAGCTTATCAAAAGGTGTCACAAGAACTTACCAATGGTGAGAAGTTGAATGACACGAGCATTCCAATAACGTTACATTTGGCTCTCCACCGGGGGAAGGTACAAGAACTCCTCACAAATATAATCTTTGATTGAGAGCGAACACAATCACCAAATTCCCTCACCAATCAATCAATCAATCAATGTCCAACCATCTAAGTAACGACAATCACCAAGAGTAATAAGAAATCCTAAATCATATGAATCATCTAGTGCCCCTAAATATGCAATCTCAAATGCACACACTAGGGTTTCTCTCAATCCTCTCTTGAATGAGCACAAAGCTTAGAGATAGAGAGGAGAGGAAGGAGATGCTCTTGAATTTTTTTAAGAATCAATTACTTGAACTCAGTCTCTTATTTGAATGGAGCACAAAGTTAGTGAGAGGGGAAGGGAGAGCTATCTTCTCTGTTCTTTCTTTTGGATTTGAGAGAGAGCAAAACAGAGACCGAGCAGAGAAGGTGGAGAATGAAACCTTAATACTCTCCAGGCCGGCCAGCATACCAGCCACTCGGCCACGCAATGGCTGTCTGCCGCTCCTCCAACGGGCGCCCGGACGGAAACAACGGCGGCGGTGCTCCCTTCACGCGGACACACAAGCCAACTGAAGTGTTGCAAGTAATCGCAAAGAATTAAACGAGAATGTAAATGACACAGAGGGATAGGGAATAAAATAAAGTGCGTGTCTTTATTCCATTGACAATCGGGTATTTATACAAGTGAAAGGGACCACGACGCTCGTATCGTACGTGCTGGGGGGCGTGGGAAGTTCCTCGAAGGTGTCGTTGTAGAGATACCGCTTAGGAGGAGATCGTAGAGGAATTCCCCGTATGTGGCAGAGGGATATTTCTAGTACAGGAAGTGACGTCGACAGCTCTGTTATTAGACTGTGTGGAGGAATGTCATGGTAACGGTTGTTAGGATGAGATCACGGAGATATTCCCCTGCTTTTTCTCTCGTCGACGGAATGGACCAGGTTCAGCAACAGCCGCTGCTCCTAGGAAGGTTCCAGTGCACGGTTCAGCACACAGGCCCTGCGTTCTGCTCTGGATTGTTTTTAATGAGGTCCAGCAGGCACAACACGGCCCAAGCTGCTCCACTGGATAGGCGAAGCCCAGAAAGAGAGCCACGTGCCCTCAAGCCCAAGTGAGTAGCAGCTGAACGCAAAAAAGCAGAAGCACTAGCATGCAGGCACGGGCCTCCACGCGAAGCAAATGATGGTGGCTAATTTTCTTTCTGTGCATTCCATCACGAATAAAAAAAGAGTGGCTGCATGATTTAGCACCTGAAAAATGCAGCAACGATTCCCAACCACACAAGTACAAGCAGCTAGTCACATCTCTCTCCGATTAAAAGAAAAGGCTGCATGCACACCATCTAAAAATAGCAAACTGAACAAGGCAGCAAGCAGCGTCCACTCGTTTTTCTCAGGAAATAATCTCTTTAAAATTTGCTAAATCCTCCAAATAGAGATAAAAAAATTAGCGCACGAGTTAGCAAATAAATTTCAGGGTTAATCTCACCACGTCAGTAAACGTTATACATATGCAAATAAGACTCATACTAGTGGCACTAGATAACCATTACAATTAAAAATTTTCCCTCTTTATACTACGATTATATATCATAAACGCACTCACACCCTTTATGCTGTCTTAAGTGCCAAAATAAAATGGCCCTATAAGATATATCTTTTTTGAGCCAATTTTGCTTTTCTCGTCATCTTTTTCAAATGTGGAGTTTGTGATCAACACTTGATATGGACTTACACCATCATAGATGTCGTCATGCTCCACAACTTGGCGTGTAATAATCTATTTCATCCACAAGACTTAATGACAAAGATTAGTACATAAATGTTTTATCAATTATCCAAAACCAAACTAGGCTTTCAGCCTCCGTGCACTCCGGCACCCACACCGGCGAGTTCTCCACCGGTGAAACACCTTCTCAATTCCTTGTGCCCTCATCTCTCTTGTTGCCTACCGCATCTTCCCTATTCTCAATCTAAACTCTAAACTGCTATTGTATCTACTAATACCAACCACCAAAGAACAACAAGAAGCCACCGAAGAACGTATGTGTATAAGGTACACGAGGTGAATTTCATGGGGAAATCAGCATTGATTGTCTGCCGCAGCAAGGTTGGCGACTCAGGGCTATGCCCACTTTTGGGGCTCAGCAACCTTCTCCTCCTGAGGCATGGTGGTACTACTGTTCTGCGTACTGTTAAATGTACTGAAGAATAAGATTTATGAGCCCCAATAAGCTGCGAACTTCTGTTTGCGATCTCCTTGATCCTTAACTTTATGGAAGGGTGGAGCCTCTGATGCCGTATAAGGCTTAATTAGATAACTTGCGACGCAAAATTGGATTGTTTCCAGAGTTCGGTAGGTTCGTTTCGTTTCTATTTATCAAATCTTTTTAAATTTTTATTTGCTAAATGTATCTAATCTTTTCAATCTTAATCCATCATAGTATCAACTTCTTTTTCTTAAAAAAGAAGTGTCGAAGGACTTGTTTCTTCCATTGGGTGTTACCCGGCGACATGCATTTATTCCTAATCCTAAGGTGTGTATGGTCATATACCTTTTCAAGCTATTTCAAGTTACTAAAGTTTTCATGTCATTATTTCAAACATTGGATGTTTAGTTGCAGCTTTAACGAATTTCTCCAAAATTCATTTTCATAACATATACAGTGCAATCAAAGATGAGTCTTGTGCTAAGTTGATTATGGAATTCATGAAATATGAGGTTGGATATGAATCTAGGGCGCACCGTGAGGAGTCACTTTAATAAAGATTTACAACAACTCTCTTATTATTTTGTTAGTTTTGAAGATTATGTTGGAGAAATAGTAGTTAGGCACATAAATGTGACGGGCTCTAAAACATCTACGGATAGGGAGAGAGCTAGAGTCTAAGAGAAGTGATGAGAGGGGAAGTCACCAGCCCTCTCCTATTTATATAGGCTTAGTTACATTTTCCACTTAGCCTCTTGCTTACTCTCTAAGCTACGAGGTGAACGAGCCAACCCTAAGACATTCTGGAACAATCCTCCCTATCGATCTGATCCGATGGCCTCACTCCTGCCTAGACTTGCCGTCGCCTCGGCGCAATCTCTATGATTCCGCCACGTGCTGTTGTGCTTCCTCAGAAGCTCCGCCCGGGTTTTGAGGCCCAAACTCAAAAACCGACCTCGGGGTGGTTTTGGGCTCAACCACGAAACCTCCGCGAGTAGCGCCCTCCGAAGCGTCCCTTATGTCCTGGGCCGTGTCCGACGCATAGTTGAAAGCCCAAGTTGGTTTTGGGTAATTGGTGAAACCTAGTTTGCTAATATTTGCTCTAGGTGTTTCATGAGTTAAATTAGCAAACATCAAGATGGAGTAAGGTGAAGGCCACAAGTGAAGGGCCATGACAGCATCCATGAAAATAGTGTAAGTCCATCATAAAGAAGGATACCAAATGTTTCATCCATGGAGGAAAAGAAAAGGGAGAAAAGCTAGAAGTTCAAGAAAAAGGTATAACTTGATAGGAGCACTTTTTGTTTTTGGTGATATAGACTCTATAGAGAGAGTGATCACATTTAAGATAGGCAGCCGCACTATTAAGAAAGGAGAACTCGTTCATAAAATACGGTTATCAAAGTGCCACTAGATGCTTACACTTGTTGCATATGCATATAGATGCTAGTGAGTACTAACAAACCATTGGAAAACTCTTTGAAAAATGCTAACACATATGCACAAAGGTGTGGTACATTTTGGTGTTAGCTCTTGTGAACAAGGGTGTTGAGAAGAGGGTGAAAACGTGCTGAGTTGTGCACCGGACGCTGTACCGGACACTGAGTCGGAGTGTCCGGTGGCTAACCCTAAGTGAGAAGAGTGCTGAACAGTGAGCACCGGATGCAAGCTGTGTCTAGTGGGATTCGACCGGATGCGTCCGGTGCAAACTCGCTGCTCTCGGTCTGTTCAGTGACTTGCATCGGACGCGAGGGGCGCACTGTGCGCGCGTCCGGTGACACTGATGTGGCACTCGGCTGAGAGCCGTTAGAGTAGCGGACGTAGAGGAACGTCCAGTGCATCTGGGAGCTCTCTGTACCCTTACTAGAACCAAACCGGACGCTAGGTGTCCGTGCGTTCGGTGTGACAGCAGACGCGCCCGGTGGCTAGGCGGGCAACAGAAGAATTCAAACAACTAGTACACATGTCCACGGGCGATACACCGGATGCCATACTGGACGCGTTCGGTGCAACATCAAATGCGTCCAATGCCCTCGAAATTCAGTGTAATGGTTGGATTTATTGTGAGGGCTATAAAAAGGTGGAGTGACCGGCTTGTGAACCCTCCCTTGGCTATTTTCATTGACACAGCAAGCTAGTGAGCCATTCCACTCCTCTCTCACTCATTCTACTTGATTGGAACATCAATTGGTGAGATTGGAGAGCATCCAAGTGCATTTGTATGAGCGTTTTCATGTAGAGGCACTTGGTGATTGGATTTTGCAGTGGGTTTTCTTGTTACTCTTAGAGTTTGCCAACTCTTAGACAGCTTGGAACTGCGAGAATCGTTGAGGAGTTTGCCAACTCTTGGTGATTGTCTCCGCCTCCGATCGGTGAAGATTATAAGGGGTTCTTGAGCCTTTCCCACTGGAGATCACGAATTGGCTACTCTAATGGATTGCTCGTAGCTTGGTGGATCCCCATCTTGTGTTGGTTGTGCGGCACCCTTGAAAAGGGTTTGACGTGTGATACCAATTAGCACGTGAACCTCCAAGTGAGTGTATCGCTACAACGAGGAGTAACTTGCCGGCAAGTAAGTGAACCTCGGTAAAAAATATTGTGCCATCTCTTTGCCAAGGATCTCTTTGCTAATAAACTAGAGGCTCTAAATGTTGCTCTGTTAGGAACCAACTTGTAACACCCGTTGGTCCTTAAGATGAGTTTCCAAAAATAAACCACAGGGAATTTCGGCATTATATTTTGGGGTGTAGGAAACACACTATGTGCTACAGTATTACATGGAAGTGAACCTATACTTGTTGAACATTCATTGATCCGGCCTTTTTTTTCTGCAAATGTGGCTGAATCGTGTGCAAGATATTAGAAGAGGACAAAAACCCAAAAGGTATACCCTTTAGTTTATTAGCATCTGATACCAACCGATGTCTCAAAGTAATTAACTGAAATGCCATTATTTCGGTCTTAAGCATTATCCATCGATAAGATTTGTTGAGTAAGTAAATGCGATGAAAATGTTGCCGATGGACTAAGGGGTACTTCTTGCTGTGCATGGCTAAAACTATTAGTACACGAATGATTAAAATAATTGGCCGAACTTGTCTCACTAATTTGGCCATGTTGGTCAGTCATCGGTATACTAATTTGTGGTACGCTGTATTGATAATTTGTTACCGATGAATTCAGATGTGAAACATCTTGTTGCATATTAACAAAGTAATTGTGGCGTGATGTTTCATAAAAGCCTATGTATAATCAACAAGGCCAAACTAACATGATGAGTCTGGCTAGTAGCTAGGATTGCTGCAATGCCAATGTATGAGAAAACATAGGTGCATGATTTATATCACTAGGGGCATTATTAATATTAAACTCATCCATATTATTTGACATAGGATTTTGCATATAATTTTGGGTTCATAACTTGCATAATTGAAATAATTATCTGAGGCCATGCTTAGATTCACCACCAAATAGCAAAAGTTTCGTCACATTAATGTTTGGACACATGCATAGAGCATTAAATGTTGATGAAAACTGAAACTAATTTGACAGCTTTGCAAAATGTTGCGAGATGAATCTTTTAATCCTACTTAGGCCATGATTAGATGCTTAATGCAAAAGTTAGCACATTGCTACATTAAAAAATTTTATAAAATGGACAATCTAAACACCCCTGAAATAGTTATTATGTCCTAATGAAGCATTGCTCGCTACTAGATCCGGCGATATTAATTAATGTACGGATTCATAGCTATTGCCGGATTAAGCAACGTACCTGAGATTCTTAGATTACCTATGAGGTGGAGAACCTCCGATCAATTCTGGCTTCAGAAAACCGTCCCGATTCCGGCTTCAGAAAGTTGTTTACTCTGTTTTTTTAAAGGCCACCAGATCTCAGCTTGCTTGATCCTCACACGGTAGCAGTACGTGACTAGAGACAGCACAATTAGGTCTGGATATCGAGCTAGATCACTTTTTTCGAGCTTTTTCTAAAATTAACATAAGCTTATTTATCGTGGTCTCCTATATTGTTTGAGACCCAACTTTAAACCGAGCTTAACGAGCCGAGTCGAAGTTGAAAGTCATTCAAAATCAACTCGTTTCTATTTTAAAAGAAAAACGAGTTCAATCGAAGCATTTTTTTGTATCAAGCCATCGAGCTAGCTCAACGAGCTTTTCGTCAGCCCTAAGCACAGCCATACGCCGCAGATGCAAGATGAGTCTCGATCTTGATTCACGTGAACTGTGGTAGATGAGAACTATTGTCTGCTTCCATCAGGATTCTCTAGGTGTGACAAGCACAATGGGTCTCAGGTGTGGCCGGATCTATTGGCGCCAACCAGCACATCAAGCAGAGCAGACCCAACGGCAGCCCTTACCCAACCCTGACATTGCTGCCTCAACCCTAGTCCCTCCCGACCGAGTCTCATCCTACCTTCTCTTCAGTGAGTCGTGCCTTCAGCTTTCTCTGTTTCCTCATTTCCTCTCGCATCTCCCCCCATTCTCGATCTAATCCCTAAACACTAAGGGCGTGTTTGGTTATCTTTTGTGGACCGCCTGGCTTGGTCCTCAGAAGACAGGCTCTCTTGGGCCAGGAGCGCGCGAGCCAGGCTCTGAAGAAACGGAATCCAGTTTCGTTTTTTGGGAGCCAGGCTGAGCGCCAATTTATGCACGCGAAGAGGCCAGTCAGACGGACATGCAGGTAACCAATCACCCCTCAGTTGCATGCCCTGAGCCTGGCTGGCGGTGCTGCAACCAACCAATCACTCGTGAGGTGCATGCGCCGAGCCTGGTCAGGCAATACACAAGCAACCAAACGCGCCCTAAACTTCCAGTTTTCCTTTGGTAGTATCTGAGGGTCAAAACTGGGGCATAGATCCTGGAAGACCAGTTAAGTGTAAGTCTAGATTTTTCCATGCTGCCAAAAAAGAATAATCTGTCACATACGAAGATGTAATAGAAGCCGACGAAGGTGTACAAGGTACTTGAGGTGCAATTCGCGAGGAAACCAGCATTGATTATTTGCTCTAGCAAGGCCGGCGACGCGTTACCACTTATGTTTTTTTTTTTTGAACGCCACTTATGTTGTGTGTGTGAGAGTTGTGTATGTGTGGTGTTGTTGGGCTCTTGCCCTTTTCTTCTTCTTAATATAATGAAGCGCAACTCTCCTGCGTTTTCGAGAAAAAAAAAAGTTTCTAAAGAGCCTAAACATAAGTGGAGGTACCAATCAGGTAAATCTTCTTAAAGAATTATTCTTGGGCAATGAAAATAGTCAGCTTACCAAGATAACTTTAAGCAACACCGTGTTGAGCGAATATAATCTAGTGGTCCTCTCTAAGCTGCCCATGTTACGATGTGTCAAACTCCGATGCAATTCATATGCCCAGAACAAGTGCAAGTGCACATGGAGGAGTGACCTTGTTGACCAAGTCAAGACGGTGATCGGGCGAGTCAAGCGGAGGCTTTGGAAGACTTGGTGACCGAGCAGTCAAGGACGAGGTGACACGTGTTAGAGCGCGTGGGATACACATGGAGTACGCTACTCGCGAGCCGGTTTGGTGGTTTAGGCCTCAAAACAATTAGTGGACGGTTTTCGGGTCTGGGCCTCAAAACCCGAGCGGAGCTTCCGAGGAAGCATGGCGGCACGTAGCGGAATCCTGGAGGTTAAGTCCAGGCAGAAAGCGGGGCCATCAGATCAGATCAGCAGAGATGGTTGTTTTAGAATGCCTTAGGGTTAGCTGGTACACCTGATAGCTTAGAGAGTAAGCAAGGGGCTAAGTGGAAAACGTAGTAAGCTTCTATAAATAGGAGAAGGTTACCACTTCCCCTCCCTATCACTTCTGTTTAGGTTTTTAATAGTTTTCTCCCTCACTCTCTCTAGGCAGACAATGATCCCCAGATGTGTTAGTGCAAACCTTCATCTGTGTATTTGATTTTATCAGGAAGTGAGGTCATAACCTCACCAAGCGCTCTAGGCTTTTGAGATTAAATTTGTGGTTGTGTTCTTCGCATTTTTATGCTAAGTTCCTTCTTCTTCTTCCTCTCACGTTCTTGCTTCGATCTCTCTCCCATTCACCTCTGGTCGACGTATCTTCATAATCACATGTTATGAAAGTGACGACTAGCTAGTAGCTAGTGGATAAAAAAACTAAAAATCTTGAGTATAAACAATCACAAGGGTAGGGATTTAGTTTGAAAATAATTTATGATGCAAATAGTCAATGTATTATCTGTTAGTAGTTGAACCTCTTCTTTAACCTATCAAACATATATCGTTTTCTGTCACTCACCATCTCGAAATTAACCTTAGAAACTGTATCATACCAATCTATGTGTGCTTTTGTCCACTCTTTACCTTGTTCCACCAGCATGCTATCTTGTATGACAGATTAATTACATACACACCGCAGTCAAATGAATCTTGCATGGATATGAATTGTGCTGACAACTCAGAATAAACGAAATCGATGACTTCATCAAAAACTCATTTTCTCCTTCAGGACGTATCAAGCTCTCCTCAGTCAATTTTATATCATAATCATTCTCAATAAATCTTCCTGTCACCTATATGTGTGTTCCTTCTATTTCTTCAATTGTTTCTATAACCGGTATGGCGGCTGCTTCTAGTTCTAATGCAATGCACATCTATGTCTCCAGAAAGAAAAAGAATTCTGGTCCATCATCTTTGGGTCTAGAAATAAATGAAATCCTTGTCAGTCAAAAAGCTACATAAAAGGTTTAGGGTTGATCACTATTGATGAAAGTTTTAATGGCAATCTACTTGATCTTATTATACAAAAGGTTTAGGTTGTCTATCTTCAAATTCCATCTTCAATATTTTGTAGTGTAATGGCCTCTATGTAACTTCTAGACTAACAAGGATTTTTTTTTGTAGACACAAAGATAATGGGCGAGAATTCCATTTCTTTCTCGAGGCAATGGTGTGTAGGTGGCAGTAAAACCAGAAGCAGCAGCTATGCACGTTGTAGAAATAGTAGCAACCGCTATACAGATGGTAGAAAGGGCTATTTTTAATTATTATGGTGTAAAGTTGACTAAGTGAACTAAGAAGTCTTAAAGGAGAAAACTGGTTTTTTTTTATGAATTCATCCACTTTGTATATTCTAAGTTATCAGAAGTCATTCCATGGAAGATTTCTTGTTCGTGCCACAGAATGTGGCCCATTTTATGACAAACTTGCCAGAAGGTCCTAATTCTTTAGAATATTATATCTAGACAACCACAATCTATTGTTGCTGTTTCTATGAACAATAGTGAGCAAGCATGAGAGATGGTAGAACTCCTTGGAGCTTACTCGTGCTTCGCGTTGACAGTACTCACAATACATATAAGTTCATGCACCATGATAGCATTCGATACATGAATCGAGGTGCAGTAAACCAGGGTTGGGAATCTAGAACAATTATTTTCCTCCTTTGTTTCAAGATTCATTGAAGGTCAAACCCCAAGGAAATGGATATAACTGTGGTGGGTATGTAATTGATCTGTCATTCAAGACAACCAGCTGGTGGAAAAAGGTCAAGAGTTGACAAAAGATAGAGATAGTTATAATGATGCAATTTCCAAGGTTAATTTCAAGATGGTGTCATATGTCTAATGAAGACCCCTTAACACCTAACAAACAGGCCAACCAAGGCCCCGAGAATGTCTAAGGCCAACGCGAGCTGGCCCAAGAGGGGCTGCCTTGGCCAGCAAGGGGGCTGGCGCCCTAGAGTGTGCCACCGCTGCCGTCCTGCCTCCGTCGTTGTCTCCACCAATTAGGAATTATTCGTTTAGGAAATAAATAAATTAGAGTTTGTTTAGAAAAGAGAGGATCCAATCTATAAGGATACCTCTCGTAGTTGCATTATTTAAGTGCTATATGGACTATCTATAGAAGAGGGATGTAATGAATCTCCCTGCGGGTGTATGGCATGCCTATTCTTAAATAGAAGATTCGATCCGTCTGTCGTGCTCTAAGAAATAGACGAATCATATACTACATACCCGCATATCCTATGTGGGTATAGTGAGAGTGGCATAACTAGTATGTTGCGATTTTTTATCCCTAAAAATAAACGATAATCCGCCTTTCCATAAGAAAGGCTCTTTTCTTTGTAAGATAAAGAATCAGAGAGATATGGATTAGAAATCAATTTCCCCGTTTCCCTTTATCCTTTATTTCTATGGATAATAGATTTTTTTCTTCCATAAAAAATAATGGATTTAGTTCATATTCACGAAGCCCTAAATTTTTGGGCCGAGCTGGATTTGAACCAGCGTAGACATATCGTCAACGAATTTACAGTCCGTCCCCATTAACCGCTCAGGCATCGACCTAGGAAGAATTTATTCTAGGCTTTTTGATAATCTATGATTAAAGAATAGAGCAAAAGCTCCTTCCCTGCTCTCAAGCCACCAGTACCCCCTCATGGCGCCGTGCATTTGGACTCACGGGATCGTAGGTTCAGTAGACCGATGACCCGAAGGTTTTTTTTTTCTCACGGAAGGGCGATGTCGAGTGAGGGCAAGGGCGCCGGGCAGCAAACGAATTGCAGGGGAGCGAGGCAAATGCCGAGGACTACAGGGGACAGGGATTGATCTTTCCTTTTGCACTGAAGCGAGGCACGGGGAACACAGTTTGATAATTGGAGCCGGGATCATCTTTGCACGGGGGAGTGAGAGAGCACTGGGATCTTCACGTTTTGGGTGTGAGGGGAGCACAGATCGATGATTAGAGCTCTATGGAAATATGACAAATCTAAAAAATTTCTTTTTATATACTAACCAATATAACTTATTTTTTAGTTTTTTAAATGTTTTTTCTGCCATGGCAGAGTTTGGCCCAAGAATTTGTAATCCAAGATATGTGTGGATAATATCAATCGCGTTGCCGTGTAGACATGGGATCACTGTAGAGAATTTTTTGGATGGAACGGGGAGTTGATCGCTAGTTGGTGCCGGCATGGGGATGCCTGCTGAGCAGGAGGAGCATTGATGTGCGCATGATAATATCTTTGTGATTTTGTTTGACAAATGAATAACCTTAAGATCATACTTGTTGAAAGCAAAAATGTTCTCTCTTCAATCTATTGTATGTCTGGATTTCTTGTATGTTTGCTGATGCACTGTATTTTTGTACCAATGCATCTTTGGCTTGATTGATGAGATAGTGTTGTAGCAAAAGAAAATTTCATACACTTTTTTTTTTGAATTTTTTCTTGATGTATTATCGTTATGTTCTCAGGTTTCAGGACCGGATGGGTTTGAGGATAGAGACAAATCTTCCCAAAAACAAAGTTCAGGACGGGTGCAGGTTTCATTCTCGGGTTTAGGTGCTTCATCTGACCTGACCCGCCCCGTTGCCATCCTGAGCCTGGCATGCATGTCCGAGGAACGCAACCATAATTAGCCTAAGTGCTGGGCATGACTTGTATTAAGTCACAGTGCGTGAGACGTATATGCAGTTGCTTGTAGTGCCAAAAGCACTTTTCTCAAGGACGATTAACGGGCAACATGCAACATGACTTAAAATGGATTATGATGGAACTAAATGCTTTAGTAAGACAAACTATCTACAACAGTTTCTGTGGACGACTTCACCAAGTATATATGCTGTTTTGTCGTATCACTATAACAGTTTCTGTGGACGAAGAAGAATCCAACTATCAAGCCGGTGCTTGGAGTGAGCTGCGGTGCTCATCTGCAATCAGGGATGGATCTTAGTGAGGCCGGATGCTCTAGACCCTTCTAGTTGGACATCTATATGCAGATGGTTCTGCCACTGCTTGCAATGGACGATTTAATAATCTTTTGTGATGTTTTCTAATGGTCTCATTATGTCACTGTGATATGTATTTTAATCTTATTACATTGTTTACCAGCAAGAAGGTGATCACCGACAACATTGTTGGCCATTCTCATCAAAGAGGGAGCAATAATAGAGAAGGAAGCGCAAATGTCCAAGTTCGCCTTGATCATGGTGTTGCTAATCCTGATTGGTCTGATATTTTTCCTAATGCTGACATTAAACATACTATTTCTCCCAGGTCAGATCATCTAGCTTTATTGCTAAGACTGCAGGGGGAACGCCTACCTACAAGAAGGAGCAGGAGCTTTCGTTATGAAGCTATGTGTGAACGTGCAGGAGGACTAAACTGGGAGATAGAGCAAACCTGGAACGAGCGAGCACCTGGTGGCGATCTCGGCAACTTGGCGGGAAATTTGAAGAAGATGGCAATGGCCCTGGAGGAATGGAGCCACGCAAACTTTGGACAGGTAACAAAGAAAATAAAGGAACTGCACAGGGAACTGGAACAGCTGGAAGCTGCGGATACTGTGCATAGGCGAGGCGAAATTCTGAGTATCAAATATCTTTTGGAGGAGCTATTGCACCGGGAAGAAACGATGTGCCATCAAAGATCAAGGATTGCTTGGCTAAAGGATGGAGATCGAAATACAAGGTATTTTCATCGCAAGGCGAGATGGCGTGCTAAAAAGAATTGGATTCGAAAACTAGAAAGGGAAGACGGCATTTGGTGTGAGGATCAAAAGGAGTTGACAGATATGGCTCATAATTTTTTTGCAAACCTTTTTACAGCTCATGCTGTTGTACCGGATGATATTGTTAATCTGTTGGAACCAAAGATTTCAGAAGATATGAATCAGTCTCTTTGCAGGGAATATTCGGATGAAGAAATCAGCGACGCTCTCTTCCAAATCGGACCATTAAAAGCTCCAGGGCCAGTCGGTTTCCCGGCAAGATTTTTTCAAAGAAATTGGAGTATTATGAAAGATGATGATGTCATTGCAAGTGTGAAGGAATTTTTCAAGACAGGAGAAATGCCTGAGGGCGTTAATGATACATGCATCGTCCTGATCCCCAAATCTCAACACCCAGATAAATTACAAGACTTTAGACCTATAAGCCTTTGCTATGTAATTTACAAAATAGTTTCTAAATCCATTGTTAATCGCCTAAGACCCCTTTTGCATGACATCATTTCACCAAGTCAGAGTGCTTTTATCCCGGGAAGAATAAAAACTGATAATGCTTTAATAGCTTTTGAGTGCTTACATGCAATTAGTAGCAACACAGACCAGCGGGGTTCCTTTTGTGCATACAAGTTGGACTTGACCAAGGTTTATGATCGGGTGGATTGGGAATATGTTAAAAAAGTTCTCCTGAAGCTAGGCTTTCATAGTGAATGGGTGCAGCGGGTCATGCTCTGCGTGACCTCGGTACGCTACTCAATCCGCTTCAATGGGGCGCAGTCGGCGCCTTTTTCCCCATCCCGTGGTCTACGCCAAGGTGATCCACTCTCACCGTATTTATTTCTATTTATTGCTGATGGTCTGTCTCAGTTGATTAACAGGAAAGTTACAGAGGGAGCATTGCATGAACTGAAAATATGCAGAACAGCGCCGGGGGTCTCTCATTTACTATTCGCAGATGATACACTATTTTTCAAGCTACGCTTCAACAAGCAGAGCTAGTGAAGGAAATATTAGAGTCTTTTGAGGTGCACAGGACAGCAAATTAATCCGGTCAAGTGCTCAATCATGTTCAAAACAAAGGGAGATGAAACTGTGCAAAGCGAAGTGGCAAATCTATTGGAAGTCCAGACAACTGCCTTCGACACCAAAGATCTTGGGCTACCGACTGCCAGAGGGCGCATGAAGAAGAATAAATTCCAGACAATCAAGGAGAAGCTAAGCAAAAGATTAACAGATTATTCTGAAAAGTGCATGTATGGGAGCAAAAGAAACTCTTGTTAAATCTGTAGCACAAGCTTTGCCGACTTATGTCATGAGTGTTTTCAACTTGCCTCTTACACTCTGTGATGAACTTACAAGTTTGATCCGGCACTTTTGGTGGGGAGTGGAGAAAGGAAAAAAGAAGGTAGCTTGGCTGGCTTGGGATAAAATCTTACTGAAGAAATGTGGTGGAGGTATGGGGTTCAAGGACCTATAACTTTTTAATCAAGCTCTATTGGCAAAACAAGCTTCGCGGCTCATTGAATATCCAGACAGCCTCTGTGCTAGGTTACTGAAGGCAAAGTAGTACCCAAGAGGTCATCTACTGGATACATCCTTCTGTTCCAATCCATCTCAGACTTGGCAAGCCATCTCACATGGTCTAGAACTGCTCAAGAAGGGGATTATATGGAGAGTTGTCGATGGGAAACAAATAAGAGTCTGGAGAGACCCTTGGATCCCAAGAGGATTTTCTCACCGGGTGACAACACGAAGAGGTAGGAGCAGGATTCACTGGATGGCCGATCTACTCAACGCTGAAGGAACAGACCGGGACTATCAAAAAATTGTAGGCATTTTTAATTCGGCGGATCAGGAAGCAATTGAAAGGATTAGATTGGCACCCAGAAGACGGAAGACATGGTTGCTTGGCAGCCTGAAAAATCAGGAAAATTCTCAGTTCGTAGTGCCTATAATATTGCCCTTATGGAGAAACTAAAAAAGAACACCCAGAGCACTAGTAACCGACCTGATGGGGAAAGGAAAATTTGGAGCAATGTTTGGAATGCCCAGGTCCCACGGAAGATAAAAATTCTAGCCTAGAAGGTAAATCTGAATATTTTACCAACAAAGCAAAACAAATACAAAAGGAAGTTAGAAAAATCGGCGATTTGTGATATATGTGGAAATGAAAGTGAAACAAGCTACCATGCGGTGGTCACATGTACTCCTGCCCGTGTGCTGAGAGAGGCCATAAGAAAACATTGGCACTTGCCGGACGAGCTACAGTGGCGCTATACTGGATGGGACTGGCTTCTACTCCTACTAGAAGGAATTTCAGCGGAACAACGGAGCTTCATTCTTCTGCTGCTGTGGAGAACATGGTACGTTCATAATAATTTGGTTCATGGTGCTGGCCCTACATCGGTGGTCGACTCAATCGATCGGGTTCCTACTCAACTATTGGGAGTGCTTGAACTCACTGACTGAACCTCCGTATGGTGACAATGCCAAAGGAAAGGAGCCTATACAGAGAATGGAAACCTCAGGAGGACAGAGGAAACGAACAATGGGCATATGCCATTGGACAACCCTTCCAGAAGATTGGATCAAAATCAACATTGACGGTTCCTTTGCCGAATCAACTGGCGAAGCTGGGACAGGAGCAGTGTCGCCAGGGATGTACATGGCCGGGTGATCTTCACTGCATGGAAATTTTTTCAGCAGGTGTGGGCCGGCTGCGGAGGCAGAAGCACTGGCATGCTCGGAGGGGATCCAACAAGCAATACACTGGGGTGTTTCAAAAGTGATCATGGAAACAGACTGTGAAAGGATAGTGCGCGTGATGAACTCTGCGGAGCGGGATAAGTCAGAGATCGGCGTTACCATCGCGGAAGCAAAGGGGTTCACTCACTTGCTAGGGGAGTGGAAGATGTCACAAGTAAAGAGAGACGGGAACAAATTAGCGAATTCTTTGGCCATATTAGTTAGGCAATTAAAGTCATCTGAATCCAGATGGAAGGAAGCACCGGCTAGTGTTGAAGGGCTCCTTCCGTCCGATTGTAACTATTCGTTTGCCTAGTTAATAAAGTCCTCTTTACTCGAAAAAAAAGAGGGAGCAACCTATTTTTTGGTTTTCTTGGACTGCATCGTCATCATATCGCAATTAGCTGCTCCGCATACAATTATCATGCATCATGAATTGTATCACTAGTTGGTTTTATCCGAAATTGCTGAAACTCAGCAACGCAGCCTTTCTGTATCTTATAAAACTAAACTAATGTCCAATAATGAAAGTGATGGTATGCATGTCTAATCTAAAATATAAACCCGTGAAAATGATTTTGTCAGACCATCAGCCATATGATGAAAACTGTAGCCCAGATTAGGGACTAGGCCACTGTCATGATACCACGTGCACATTGGGATTACCTTGATATAATCTTTTGTTCCAAATTGTAACGCACGTTTAATAAATTGAAATTAGAAAAAAAAAACACCTCTGAATATTACGTCGGAATCCCATTGTTGGGCCAGAGTGGGACTTGGAGAACGGATGTGCCTCTGGTGTTCGGGCCGGCCTTTCCTCTTGGCCCGTCATACTCTCGGCCTCTTGGAGGAACTACTAATACCTCCCTTTCTTTGCTTCTGGCACCGCCTCCCCTTAATCTGCCGCAGTTTGTAGGTCCTCCGACGAGGGGAGGATGAAGGGGATCGAAGACCTCATTCGAACCATTAACCATGGAGGAGAAGGAGATGAAGTCGTCATCACGACGTCCCTCCCATGTCCTACTCAACGCCGACGCCGGGAACCGCACTGATGAGCACGCATCCGCGGTCTACGGGGCCGACGCTGTCACTCAGTGCACGTGGTTCTCTACTCGGCGTTGGGAATATGGCGTCCTTGATCTTCGAGATGAAGAAGAAAGGGCGATGTGGGAAATAAAGAGGACAAGTCCCCCTTTCTTTGATACCGGTACGGCAATTCAGGGAAGTATTGGTGTAATGTAGAAGGGGGAAATAGAAAAGTCTATGATGGTTCCTGTCAATGTCTCTGATGAGAGACTGACTTTACTTGCTTCACACTTTGGTTGTACTAAAGGAGCTCTCCCTTTTACCTACCTTGGTTTGCCTTTGAGCTTGACAAAACCTTCAGTTGCTGACTGGCCTATTGTCACAAAATGTGAAAGAAGACTTGTGGCTTTCTCAACATTTCTAAGTGGAGCTGTGTTGATAGTTGATAATGCAATCAAGAGAATAGATAAAATCTATCCCTAGCAACGGCGCTAGAAAGGCTTGTTGGTACTTATTAACGTCACAATGGGGTTGTCAATCCTGACGCTAAAAGCACACAATGTAAGACAGAAAGGGATTCTGCAAGCGCACAGAACTACCGTGTAGCACTTCGCTTAGGAGTAGCAAGTGTCGAATTTATATTTTTCTGAAGGAAGGCGGGTAGGTGTGATTCCTAGGATTTGATAATCGAATGTCTAGATATGGATAAATGGGATAAACCTTAATGAAGATAAATAGTTGAAGGATAACTAAGGTGAACTTACTAGGGCAGCTCTAACAAAATTCTTGAGTAGTATGAGTCTATGGGATGACTCTACTATCATAATCAGATCAATTATTTGTTATACCAAAGATATTGCCTTACTGTGAGCGTGTAAAGTCCTAAACTCACCTAGGGTATGAATGATTAGGCACCGTACACCTACAAGCTCTACGATTTAAGAACTAGACCGAACGTGGTGGAATCCAGAGGATTTTAGGGCTATCACCACCTAGAACCTACCATAACTATCCATGAGCCTAGCTGCATTCACGGGTAAGATTTAACCTAAGAACTATGCTTAATCTATAAACTTACCACTCTAATTTAGTATTAAGAATTAGAGCACTCTAACCAACACAGTGAAACAAGTAGACAACTGTTTAAAGTATAACAATAAATAAATAAGGCAACAGATTTGTATTACCGATAAGAGTGGAGAAGAACGCCACAAAAGAGGTCGTCGACAAGCCCGGCTCCTCCTCAGACTTCTAATCTTCTCTCTTCTACCTTCTCCCGAGAACTCCGGAAGGCTCTTCTAGACCTCAGAGAGAGAGAGAGAGACTCCTCACTACTCTGCTCTTCTCTAGCTAGCTACTATTCCTAAGAGTAGAGCTTCACTGGAGAGAGAGAGAGAGAGAGTAGGAATTACTCTGGACTAATGAGTGAGCTATTTGGACTATGCCTCTAGTAGTAGTTGAGTTACAAATGAGCCAAAGGCCTCTATTTATAGCACTAGGGAGCTTCCTTGGTACTTGTAGTGGTGTTGGAGGTCGGTGGCCGAGTTCAAGGGGCGGGCGCCACCTTGGACAGGGCGGCCACCCCTTGGATGCATCGCCTTGCCATCCAACAGCCGTGGATCCTCCCCAAAGCCAGTATTGAAGTCGGTGAAGCCCCGGATAGCGATTGGTATGGCGGTTTGTGGTCCTTGGAGGATGAGAAGTGGATCCATCGATCCTTGACACATCTCTTGATCACCCTTGGATGAAACCGACGTTAATGAATGGCTTGGATGTGCTCTGGATCTCTTCCCACAGATCACGGACGTGAAGGGGTGACATGGACAGGGCGGACGCCCCCTCTTTAGGGAGGCCGCCCCCCTCCTTTTGTGCCCATGTGGCGCCTGAGATGGCCTATGTGCCATGTTGCATCCATCTTCACCTATTTTTGGTCTTTTTCCTGCATACACATCATTTCTCCTAGTACACGCGGAAGTAGGTGAGTAATAAACTAAGTTCTTCATGTTACATGTTGATTTACCTTGATTATGGATAGAATATTGACGGTAAAATAGGGTGTTAACGACCGTCAACAAGCTGGAAGGCTAGAACTCACTAGTGTTGTGCTCTCTGCCTTGCCCACTTTTGCTATGTGCACCTATCTGCTTCCTAAAACAGTGATTAAGCAAATTGATAAATATAGAAAGCACTATCTTTGGAGGGGGTCTGATATCAACAGTAAGAAGCCTCCAAAAGCTGCTTGGAATCTAGTTACTTTGCCTAAATCTGAAGGTGGACTTGGAGTTCTAAATCTATTTATACAGAATGAGAGTTTATTGTCGAAGCATCTTCATAAATTCTTTAATAGACTGCAAATACCGTGGGTTTAGTTTGTTTGGAGCAAATATTATGTCTAGAATAACTTGCCTCGTCAGAAAAATATTTTCAGGTGGAGGGATGTGACTAAACTTCTTACATAGTTCAAAGGAATTGCTAAAGCTTCTATCCAGGATGGGAAGTCCATTTTGTTATGGCATGATTTTTCAAAGGAATTGCTAAAGCTTCTATCCCGGATGGGAAGTCCATTTTGTTATGGCGTGATTTTTGGACAGATGGAATTTTAAGACAAAAATTTCCATGGCTTTACTAATTTGCTAAGAATCAGGAGGTTCTAGTTTCAGTAGCTGCAAGCTTGAACCAACTTCATGACCATTTTCAGCTACACTTACCACTAGAAGCCTACAGTCAGTTCCTAGCTTTGTCTGCTATTTTGACTTCTCTGAATTTGAATACTAATCTAGATCAATGGATCTATATTTGAGGCACCAATTTTGTTATAAACAGAGCTTATAAGCAGCTTATTGGTCATCAGCACATTCATTCGTCCATCAAGTGGCTTTGGAAATTGTCATGTCAGAACAAAAGAAAATTTATCTTTTGGTTAATCCTCCTTCAGGATCGTTTAAGTACTAGATCAATCCTTAAAAGAAGAAATATGCACCTTCTAGACTATAACTGTGTTCTCTGCAATCTGCTGAAGAGGATTTGATGCATCTCATGTTTCGATGTCCTTTTGCTCAAAACTGTTGGTCAAGTCTCAACATTCAAGTGCGGTTAGATGATGCTATTGGTGACATTTTGGATTCTTTGAAATGGCAACTACAGGTTCCTTTCTTCATGGAGATCATAATTACAATGTGCTAGGCTATCTGGACAATGCGAAATAACTTAATTTTCGGGGGCTTAAATCATTCTTTGTAAAGATGTCGACAAGTCTTCAAGAAAGAATTTACCCTGGTTATTCTATGGGCAAAATCAAAGTTACACCCTCAAATAGATTTATGGCTAGAAGATTTTGTGTAATCCTTTTGTTTTTATTTTTGACCTTTTTTGTCTCGTGATGTAACTGTGGGTATTCCCTTTTAAGTTTTAAAAAAATTCCAGTAAGGGCACCTTGCTCCTCCTGTTCCTTCAAAAAAAAAAACCAAGTCCGGCCTGCAACCTTCACTCAATTACAAAGGTAGGGAAAAATTAAAGGAGAACAAGAACATGGCGGAGACTTAACTTCATAGGACTACAGGTATGGAACGGTTAGAAATGGAGCATGGCTCGAGCATGACCTTCAAATTAACTTCAGCGTAAAGACAGTAGATGAGAGATAAGCGATTCAACATTATTTCATCAAGTAGTCATGCCATGGTTATTTAAAATTATTGACCAGTATGATACATTACGGAAATTATCAACATGTATCCACAATGAACGACATGGTTCGGTACTTCTTTTAGATAATAATGGAGAAAAAGTTTCAACTTCAGCCATCTTCAATCCACAATTATTATATTACAAAGACCAAAAGCTACCAAATCCACTGGGAAGTGGTCATAACAATAGTCTCACAAATGGAAACATTGAAAACCAATTATGCATGAAAAAAACTCCACTCACATAGGAAGTGAATATCTACATTGTTGTTCACTATATTGATCGGCATGCAGAAGTGTCATCATCTCCGTTTGGCCATTATTTCGTTGCTACAACACTCACAATCGGAGCCAATAATACATGCAAATAAGATTTTGGTAACATTTACTATAAAATACTTCCTCATTTTAGTTCAAAAATATACTTCTTCCATCCCAAATTATAACTCATTTCAAGAATTTTAGAGAGTCAAAGCATTTCAACTTTGACAAAATTTATATAATAAGATAATAAGATAATAATATTTACAATATCAACTAAGTATTATTAGATTCTTCATCAAATATATTTTCAAACTGCACTTATTTGGTGTTATAAATCTTTAAATTTTTCTATATAATTTTGGTCAAACTTGAGATGTTTTGACTCTCTAAGATTTTTAGAATAACTTATAATTTGGAATGGAGAGAGTACTTCTCATTGTGCTTTATGTTTAGGAAACTACGCAGGCAAGAGCTCAGACTAAACTTCTAACTGTAGGCATGACAAATCCACACGTTACATCAGAATCCTGTGCTATCTCTTGGTGCCTTCTGAAGAACCACCGTATCACAATCACAAGGTGTCAAAGTAGATCGGAAGGTAATGGCAGGGCTTGCACACGGGAAGACCATGATTTGTGCTTGGAATACAAGTTCCCATGGCAAAATAGTAACGGAGAGGACAAAGAATCAAGTGCTTTCTCTCCACCCCAATGATCAAAGCTCCAATGGACTGGGGGAGAATTATGCATGACTTGTGCGTGGAGTAGAAGCTCCCAAAGAAAAATGGTTGCAGCAGAGGGCAATGAATCAGGTACCATCTCCTCCTGAAAGCAGGGCGCCAAAGATCAGATGAGCACAAGGGACCAAAGGCTATCCCTTATTACATGATTTCAGTCTAAATCGTAGAGCAACTCCAAGAGACTCTCTAAATCTTCCCTAAATGTTAGGAATAGAGATTTAAGTAAAAAACTATCCTCCAACAACTTATCTAAATAATTATTTAAATATAGCCATTTTCTATTTCAGATTTTTCGCTAGCCAAATATAGAAGACGAGAATGACTCTCTAAAGTGCGCATGAGATATAGAAGAACTGTTGGAAAGTCAAGAGATATACAAAGCAATTTTATGCAAATGACTCTCTAAATAATGATTTAGAGAGTGAGATTTGGAAAAACTCTTGGAGATGGAGGGTGACATTTCTCATCTGTCTGGCTTACTACTTCCCTTTGTCAAACTGTGAACTCGAGAAATATGCACCAAAATCTCCACATCAAATAGTTTCATCAATTTTTACATAAATCATGTGTTGATATTGCATTTATTTGAATGTGAAGATGTTAATGCATTTTCTACATATACTTGGACAAAGTAAAAAAAGGCTTGAAAGCTTGGTTACAGTTAGAAAAGTTTAAAGGACAAAAAATTGAAGTTGAGGGGGAAAAAAAAGCGAAGCACCAAACTGAGTCTTGATACATGGGCAGCTGCTCACAAGCTAGGCATCAGCTCCTGATACTTTGCTTTTGCCAGGCGTGAGCGTGACTTGGCCTAGCACGCAAAGAACGAAAATCCCTGCGAATAGGCAGCAGCTAGCATGCAGAGCTTGCATAATCTACAATTCTCCACAAGTTAACCCAAGGCACGCAGCGTGTCACTGCTAAACTAACTGAACAACAACACACAAGCAGGCTGCCTTGGCCGGAGCGATGGCCGAGCTCGCGTCAGGCACTGTGAGCTCGCTGCTGGGCGTGATCCGCAACGAGGCGGCGCTGCTGGGTGGCGTCCGGGGCGATGTGCAGTTCATCAAGGAGGAGATGGAGAGCATGAACAGCTTCCTGCTGTACCTGGCCAGGACAGTGCCCGCCAACGGCGATCACGACGAGCAGGTGCGCACCTGGATGAACCAGGTGCGGCTCCTCGCCAGCGACTGCAATAACTGCATCGATCTCTACCTCTACCGGGGAAACCCCGACATCCACCTCCCCAAGGGCCGCCTCCAGCGCTACCTCCGGTGGACCCCCTGGTTCCTGCAGCGAATGGTGGCGCAGCACCGCGCCGCCCTCAAGCTGCGCGAGCTGAAAGACCGGGCGCGTGACGTCGGCGAGCGGCGGCTGAGGTACGGCGTGGAGGTTCCTGCCAAGGCTCTAGCGGCAGCGGCAGGGGCAAGGGGTCTGCCAATGGCGGCAGCGCCATTGTCTTTGCCGTATGCTACCACACCTGCAGGAGCAGGCGCCGAAGCTGCAGCGTATGATCAAGACATTGACGATCAAGTGGTGGCAACAGCCATGGCAGATCGTTCTGGCCCAAGAGGAACTCTCTTCCTATTGGGGCTGCGCTTTCTGGATTTGGAGAGGTACTTCAACGGGAAGCTAGCTGAGTGGATAAAGAAAGTTGGGGAAGCAGGCGACGCTGCAGCAGCGTCAAACCAGGAATCAATGACGGGTACCAGCCATCGCCATTGCAGCGCCGGACGATGAAGCGGGGGCCAAGACTCTTGCACTTGAAGCATTAGCTGCAGCCAAGAACCATTTCAAGCACAGTGTTAGTGTCCTGGTCGACATCCCGGAAGTCCACTACTCTTACATGTCGCTGAGTCCCGTGGACGTTCTCTGTTACATCTGGCGGTGTCTCGAGCAACTGGAGCAACAATCCCCGCAGCAAGGCACAAGCAAAGGTGAGCAGGACCAGCATGTTCATTGGAGTAGCAAAAGTAGATGGGGTATCTACCGTGAGAAAAGGCAGGCGATTCGTCAGATCAAGCAAAATATTCGAGATGTAATGAAGGTTCACGACAATCAAGACGAAGATTTCAGAAGTCAAGGACAATCAGCTGCAGCTGGACCTCAAAGAGACAATGAAGAAGAAAGAGGAAGAGGTGGAAAGTCAAATCTCCGATAAGCCCTTAGCCGTACTTCTCCTGCTACTCAACTCAGTTGCTGTTGGGGCTGTGCCTAAACTGGCAATATGGTATGATAAGGTCATCGAGATAACTTCCAGGAAGCTTATAGATCACATGAAAGTTACAGTGGAAGCCACAGAGCAAGAGAAGATGATTGAACTAGACCAGCCTGAAAAGAAATAAGAAAGCATCCTGCGGGAGGTGTTCCCTAAAAATAGCAACACTCAAAAGCCCCTGCAGACCGAGTTGCAGAACACAGATAGCACGGCTACTGCTGGTACTACTGCATGGGGTGAGGACCAGATCAAAGTGATGATCCAGAAGGCTAAGCAAGAAATCCTGCATGAGGTGCAGGAAAAACTAGACGCCTTACAGAGGCTGCAGGAAGGAAAAACTGACAAGGAACAAGCAAGAGGTTTCACAGAAGGAAGCATGGTGAAGATTGAAAAAATCCAGGGCAAACTCCCAGAAGATATTGCAGAAATCACAAACAAGATCGAAGAAGTCCGGCAGAAGATTGAAGAGCTGATGAGGATCAAAGGGATTGTGGACAAAATTAAAGTTCGTTTGGAAGTGGGCAGGACCTTGTTCATCATCCTCAAAATTCATCCCACCGGATGGGATGAGGAGACCAGAAATGCTTTCAGCAGCTTATTAGGCTGTGTCGCCGGTGCCGTGATTGTGACCACCTCAAAGAACACCCAGAGGGCCAAAAAATATTGCAATCCACCATGTGAGCCTATGGAATATTCTCTTGTTGGCCTCTACCATGATATTGCTCTCCAGCTTAAAAGGAAGCAGATGAATGAAGAAGACAACGACCCTGATCCTGATCCTCAGATTCTTCGTGGTATCTTGGAGGAGTGTGAGCCATATGAATTCTGCATGAAGATCTTTGTTCATGCCTTGCACGCCAAGCCCAAGAGAAGCAACGAAGAACTGCGCAAGCTACATACTAGCCTGAAGGCCATTTCACCAAAATCATTTGCCAGTATTGCTAACAAGATGTTCAAGTTCTCTTACAACGACCTGCAAAAAGAATACAAGTCCTGCCTGCTGTACCTAGCTATCTTCCCTTCCAGACACAAAATCAAGCGGTCAACCTTGATAGGACGATGGGTTGTTGAAGGGTTGATAACTACCGAAGATTGGCGCTGGTCCAGTTCAATGCGTAAAGCCAAGATATGTTTTGATGAGCTCATTGACCGGTGGCTTGTTTATCCTGTTGATATTGGTGCGACAGGGGAGGTTAAGAGCTGCATGATAGGTGAACGAGTACATGAATTCATTACCAAAACTGCCAAGAAACAACATATTGTGGAGACACGCTTATCACGTCACTTGGCTCACCATTTCTCCATCTCCAACGATCTCCGACTCCGCAGCTCTGATAAGATCGAAGATTTCTTCAAAAAGCTTTCTGAATCATATCAATTTTACCTGCTCAAGGTTCTAGATCTAGAAGGTTGCCATTGCTTTGGCAGGAAGAACAAGCATTATCTCAAGGACATCTGCTACAAGATAAAATTGCTCAAATATCTGAGCCTAAGGAGAACAGATGTTGCGCAGCTGCCCAATGAAATCAACAACCTCCACGAGCTGGAAGTATTGGATATCCGGCAGACCTCTGTGTCTTCAACAAGAAATCTCCGCCTCCTAAAGCTGAAGCGCCTGCTGGCTGGTCAAATGGATCCTAATCCTAACAGCAACACAGTCATCAGTGCTGACATTCCTGAGAAGGTTGAAAAAATGGATGGCATGGAGGTATTGTCTGGCGTCAACCCAAAAAATAGTAAAGATTTGAAAGACATTGGAAAGCTCTGGCAGTTGAGGAAGCTCGGTGTGGTTATTGAGGACAAGGAAAGTTATCTCAAGAGTTTGATTCAAGGGATCAGTGACCTAAATGAGTGCATCCAGTCTCTATCAATCACTCTTGTTCCCAAAAGGAGACATAAGTACACTCTTGTTCCCAAAAGCGTCAAACCCGGAATCAATGACAGTACCAGCCATCCACCAACCAACATTGGCTCTAATAATGACTATAAACTGAAATACCGTCCCAAGTTTCTTAAGAGCCTAAACATAAGTGGAAGTACCAATAAGGTAAACCTTCTTGAAGAATTATTGTTGGGCAATGAAAATAGTCAACTTACCAAGATAACTCTAAGCAACATCTCATTGAGCAAAGATGATCTGGTGGTCCTCTCCAAGCTGCCCATGTTATGTTGTGTCAAACTCCAATGCAATTCATATGCCGAGAACAAGATCACCTTCAAGAACGATGAGTTCAAAAACCTCAAGTACTTTCTTATTGAGGGCTCTAAGATGACTGAAATTATATTTGATCATGGAGCTACTGAGCTAAAGAAGATGGTATTGGCCCTCAGTGATGGCCTAAACCTCTCTGGTCTGGACAAACTTCAAAGACTGGAGGAGCTTGAGCTGAACGATAACAGTAACAAGAGCACTGCCAGCAATAGCAACAGCGACAACAGCAGCAGCAACTATGACGACAATGCCATCAACAGAAATGGTATCACAACTGCCACCAGTGCTGCTGCCACCCCCACCGACGACACTACCACCATTGCTACCCACACTGCCGTCATACCTAACACTAACAGCACTGACACCACCAACCAAACCACTAACACAACTGTGGCGGATACTGCTGCAGCCACTGCTGCCATGGCGGCAGCCAATGCTAGCACCACTGCTGCTGCCACCACTGATGCCAACAGATCTGCAATCGCTGCAGCCACAACTGCCCCTACCCGTGCCCCTACTGACAGCAACATCATCAAGAACAACATGTTGCGTTCACTGTTTGACAATGCTAAAGGAATAACCAAGGTGACTCTTCGTGGCACAATGCTTAAACAAGATGGTCTAAAAATCCTTGCAACGAAGCCAAACATACGCTGCTTGGTTCTCTTAGACAAGTCTTATGATGGAAGCCAGCTTACCTTCGGCAAAGAAGACTTCCCAAAGCTCAACCTTCTTACTGTCGAATGCTCCAACATCAACAAGATCAGCTTCACACCTGGACCTTGTCCTATGCTTGAGAATTTCATCTGGACCTTCAACTTCACCAACATCGAGCTTCTCACCGGAATTGGCAACCTTCTGAGACTGAAAGAAGTTCAGTTCAATGGTGAGTTTGTCTGTGATGAGGTGAATGAAGAATTTAAAAGGCATAAACATAAATTTTATTTTACACACTACAAACCAGCAAAAAATACAACCTACTAGAAGGAAACATAGTACAACAGCGCGCTGTTTCGAAACTTCAATGCTTCTGAAGGGAGAAGGGCTCACAAAAGAAGAGGAAATGAAGGTATTTCAAATTTGTCCATTAGCAAATGTGTTTGTGAGTATTGTATTGCTCATGTAATTTGTCATTGTGCATTTCTGTCTGTGTAGCTTGTTTATATTCTGCATGTGTCGACTGAGTGTGGGTGTGTGTCCGCTACCTGTATTACATGTGTGCTTCGGCTATGTGGCTGAGCATATAAAGGTTGTGTGTGTATGCTCATGGATTTGGATTTGGATTTGTTTGGCTTTCAACTGAACTATCATGCTTCATGCATGGCTATGGTTTCATGTAATAAGTGTGATGCAAATGCATACATTTGCCTTTATATTAATGTACCATGTGTTATATTATATGCTTTGATTATTTGGTTCTGAACTCAGTGTCATAATATGGCTACCAGTAACACAGACACCAGTGTTGCTACACCTGGACTTTTGTTTTACAGATAATGAGCCACGCATGGACTTTTTGCTTTAGATAATGAGCAATGACTGGACTTATTTGTCTATCTTCTTCTCCCTAGTGTGTGTGTGCCACACTGAAGTTGCATGCCCATGGTTTCATTTAAGTTGTGTGCCGTCTTATATATATATATAGGTGACTAATGCGGTAATGTATGTCTGTGAGGGACGAAAGTTCCTGTAATGTGCAGGTCTCTGATATATAGGCTCCACTGATGAGAAATTGAACACAAGAATGATCTGGAATCTGCCTGCATCTTCCTGTTACAGTGCCAGAACTCCAGACGTGTGCTGGCTTCAGTGGTGTCTCCCCTGTCCACCTTTGTTTGCTAATAACAAAGCTAATAATACAGAACCATCCCTAAAACTAGTGGCGTTGCATAATTAGGACCAAAACCAGCAGCGGTGGGGGTGGGGGGCAATCAATAGAATATGTGGAAGTTAGATAGTTATTTTGTAGTGTAACAGAAGAACATAACCTACATGTATGCTCAACGGTCCGTGTTGGGAGTTTTGAGTCATGGTGGAAATGAAAAGCACTTTGCCATGCAAGTTACGGCCCTTCTCCCACGCCTCCATGAAATTAACAGACAGCGAAAGAAAGAGAAGGCTCGCGTTGGTGGAGGCATACCATTGAGCATGTGCCGTGCACTTGAGAAGGAAGCCTCGCTCATAGCCCATCTATCCAACCTGTGGGGATATACCCCAGGTACCCACGGGGCCACACCGTCAGGAAAGACCCAACCCGTGACATCAAGGTTTGCGGCGCAAGGCATTAGTCGGCGTGCACCGCAAGACATGTAGAAGATATGATTGTAATCCAAATAGATTGCTTACCATGTAACCGACTAGAATATTTTTCTCGTAACCCTACCCTTCCAGAATATATAAGGAGGGGCAGGGGTCTGCTAGTCGGCATCTCTTTCTGACGATCCAATAATCTGCTAGTGGACATCAAGCTTGGTAATTTTGGTATGGCCAAGCATGCAAGTGCTAGACTCTGTAAAGCAATCTCATAGTTTTATAGCCGACCTCCTGCCTTTCTTATCGTATACTTCTAATCAATAAATCAGTTAAATTTACATAGACATGACCATATACATGTATGAAATCGTTCGAAGGGAGCCCATAGTGGATGCAAGAATTGCATCAAATAATATAAGCATGTACAAACCATTCAGTCAATAGCTCACCCCTTCATACTGACTCCAAGGAGGCTTTGTTGTTGCCATATGAAGAATGCTGCAGCCAGGGTTCGAAATGTGTACTGAAAAGGCTGTGAGCATTGTTATTAACAGTAACCTGGAAATTTTGACATGGAAACAAAGCCTTTAGCTAACATGTTGACTATGGGAGAATCCAATAATCAATATATAAGGTTAGTGCAAAGCTGGTTAATACAAATATATATTGCTGACCTTCTAAACTACATCGTAGTAATCATAGCTCCTGTAATACGAAACTGTTTCTGTTTTGTGCAATTACTAAATCGCAGCATCTAATCATAAACAAAGCAACACAGTAGTATCTACAAAAACAGGGAAAGGAATAAGTTGATACCTGATTCAAAATGGTGTATTTGTTCATCCTAACAGCATGCACTAAATGTGTTCCCTCATTTGTCTGATCCCCTCCTTAGAAGCCTTCCATAGATTTTAGGTAAGTCAATTGAAACAGCATGGAGGCCAAAAAAAAAAAAAAAAAAAAAAAACATTTATATGCGTAAGGAGAACTTTTTTTAATTGCAATTGAGTACAAATATGACTGAACTAATCCAGGTTCCACACTTCTATATTGCTGTGCCATACTTTAGATGTTAAGAAATTGAACTTACCACATAAATGTTACAGAGGCATTTAGGTAACAAATCATAAGAAATCAGTACCACAGTAAAAGAGTGGATGGAGCTGAAATCTCAGGTATAAAATTGCTATTGAGAGGGCGCTCATCGAAAACTATCCCCCAGTTGCAGGTGCAGGCAATATATAACACCCGATTTTGGTTCACTGCTTTACTGCAGTGTCTTGGTCCACTGCAATGTGGCTGCAGGAAATATATATAAAAACAGGAAGGAACATGATCATCAATGTATATAATCCTGGAGAGCCACTGAAGCGTTTGCAGTTATGAGGTACCTTCTTTTGGTGCTTATTAGGAAGAATATATAAGATGTCTAGTAAGGTAACAACTCTTTCAACAAAAACTTAATGATATTGTTCCCAATTCACAGAACTCTGCCTTCACTGAGACTCCAAAACACTTGGGTGGCTCGTGCTGCCTATACTCTTTTGGAAGGTGCCAATTTTAGCATGTTCATTGATATTGCTGAAATGGCATACAAAAATTAGGACATCTTACCCGTATTTTTTTTATTAGCCCGTATTAACTTGAGGACATCAGTTATTGTCTGTAAAATCACACCGGAGATTATAAACTCCAATGAAAATTTGGTAATCAGTTCCGTCAAAAAATTTGGTAATCAGATTAAACAATGCAGCTTGTACAGTGGAATGCAAACGAACATTGTAATCTTGGTCGAAGGCACAGTAGATGGACACTAAATGGCAAGAGTAGAGTGCAAGAGGTAGATGGCAGACTGACCAGGTTGTCTGTTGCTTTGTTAGAGCAAATTAGCACCAAATCAATTGCTGATGTAGCTGCCAACAAAATAAATAAAATACACAGTGAGGAGATCGAAATATGGGTGCACCAAATAGAGTAAGCAACTATCAGATCTTACCACCAATCCCAATCAGGCAGCCCTAGAATCCGTGGGGTCGTGGTGCGGGCGCGAGTGGCCACATGTACGGTGGTGCAGCCGTGCAGGCGAGGGCAGGCAGCCCCAGGCCACGTCCCGGCGCGCGTGGAAGATGCCGGGCAGCCGTAGGGCACGGCGAGGACGCGCCGCGGGTGAGGCTGGCCAACCCTAGGACGCGGGTAAGGCTCGTCGGCAGCCGTAGGGCGCGTAGGCGGCGCGGGCCCGGCGGCGTAGACTGGCGCGCCGCACCGGGGGTGAGGGAGAGGAGGTGACGGAGGGAGGGCATTCGCATCGTGAAGCCGCCCGACCTGGGCTGGACACCACGCCGAGCTGAGGCAGAGCGGCCATGTGGGACGCAATGGAGGACGGGGGAGGGATGGACGGGGTGCTGGAGGAGGGAGGCGGCCGCCGGAGGCCGGGGCTGCAGAGGCGCAAGGCGGCGTTGTGACGTGCCTATGGCAGGAGCGGCCATAGGGAGCGATGGGGAGGGCTGGCACGGCCGGTGAGGTCAGGATGGAGAGACGTGCTGCCGGCAGGGGCGAGGAGCAGCGCGACGATAACGGGGTGTGAACTGACGGATATGGAGCGGAGGAGGTTGACTCCGATGGGCTACATCTCCCCTCGGTAGCGACGACGGGGGTAGCGCGGTGGCGGCAGCTGCTGCTGGACGGCGCGCGCACCCTGCGGCGGCGTGGAGGGCGGGCAGGTTTGGGGAGGCGGCGGAGGTGACCGGGGCGCGAGCGTCGTGGGTGTGGTGAGTCTAGGCAGGCTAGATGGGCCACGAACTTTGTGGAAGGTTCACAGGATGATACGCAGGCCGTGGATGGCAGATCGAATGGGCAAGGAAAACCGGTGATGTGGCCGTTTGTGGGAGCAGAAAATGCAGTATACAAATCTCTACTATAATTAATAATAATAATTGAAAACTTAAATAAATTTAGGTCCACCAGAAAAAAAAAAAAGTCGTCCACCCAAACTCACCCAAACTCACACCGCCGGCCCACGCCCCCGCGATTGATCTACCGGCCTACCGCGCCCCCGCGATCTCTCACCCCGCGGACGGAGGGAACCGAGCGCCCGCGATCTCCGCGGATAGAGAGGAGTCGCCCGCGCCCCCGCGATCTCCCGTGCGATTCGTGGCTACGGACCAGCCACGGACATAGCCTCCGCCCGCGACCCGGCGATCTCCGCGACCTTGCCGTTCGTCGCTACGGACGAGCCACGGACGGAGTCGCCCGCGCCCCCGGGATCTCCGTGCCCTCGCCAGGCGATCTCCGCGACCGGCCTCCTCGCCCTCACCGACGTGCATGGCGTGTTCCAGGAGTCTCTCCTTGACCTCAGGAGCCACGACGCCGAGGTCCGAGCCTCCCTTCGGTGCCGCGATGCCGCCCGCCTCACGTCCGAGGTCTGCGCCGAGCGCCATGACGCCGCCTGCCTCACGTCAGCGGTCCGCGCCCAGCTCCACGCCGAGGTCGGCCACCACCGCAGAGGTCGAGGTGTCTGGGATTCTCACTGAGGACCTAGCCACTGTGGCGTCCGTGCCTGCGAGGCTATCTTGTCTGCCGCCGCTGCGTCTGCTTCCTCTAAGAAACCGGCAGCAACGCGACGCTCATGTCCTTGGTGACCTGAAGCAGCAAGGTGGATGCCACTGACGAGGATAGGGAGTTGGCTGCGCTGGAGAAGATGGAGATGCATGTGCAGACGTACGTTGTTGGCTTCCATGACCTCGTGCTTGCCTCGTAAGGTTAGGTGTTCTGTTCCAATTAAGTCTCGTACTCTCGCATACTATGCCCACCACCTGTTTGTTGAATTGTGTCACTGATTCCTATTGCCAGTCTTAGCCTATGCGGCTGTTGATGAATCAAGTTACAGTGTGTGCTTTCATTCCAAGGCTTTATTTGTGCTATGCAAATGGATTGTTTAATATCGTTTTGTGAGATACATTAGCTCTGATCGTCTCAGAATCTGTCCGCAGAACAGGAGTGTTAATGGAAGGGCTCTGATTCGTTCGAAATACTTCTACCAAATTCCTGTGGATGCAAACCGTCATATAGGATATTGAGATTTGAAGTTGCAAAATCTACAAATCTACCAGTGATCGATGGAAGGGCTCTGCGCATATTGGTAATGAAGAAATTGTCTATATCATGAATCCTTTTGTAGATTTCTTGTTATGATTGACATAATGATTTGTACCCATACCTCCAGGTAAACTATTTACTCTCTCCATATAGGATTTAGAAGTCGTTTAGAATAACGACATGGTCTTTAAAACATGAGTTTAACTTCATATTTTTATAAAAATATTTATTGAAAAGTGATATATGCATACTTTTATGAAAATATATTTGAAGACAAATCTATTTATATAGTTTTCATATTTTCAAACTCAATAATTTAAGAGTTATTCATGATTTATATTCCCAATGTTTGATCAAAACCTGGTCCAAAACGGTTTCCTTTTCCTGTACGGAGGGAGTACTGAATTAGTTCTGGCATCTCAATAGTGTCTACAGTTTACTTATTTGTTCATAGAAACAGGCCATGTTTTCTACACATTTCGATTTGTGATTATATAAATTTTTAAGTTATTTGTTCATCCATGACTCATGGTCCTATGTCTTTTTTTCATTTGATGAAATGCCTAACATATGCCATTTTGATATTGCTTGTCTTATAGAATAGAAAATAAGGAATCTTGTGTATGTGCTCAAGGGAGCATCTCTGGTTAGGAGGCGTCCTTGGAACCCCTCCGCCACTGTTTCAGCCTTCCACTCGGTTCCAATCACTGCAGCACCCGCACTTCCATGACAATCAGCATGGTCTGTTCAAAACCTACGTGTCCATGCGCGTAGTTGTTCTGAGTCATGAGTTATCATTTGGATGAATTACATGATGTGCTCCTTATTACGTAGCATATGTATCTCTTTGAATTTCTAGAGTGTGCACTTGATTGCAAACTTAAATGCAAGGCTTGATGTGATTTGGCTATATCTACCAAAATCCAGTAGAATTAAGGTACCTATCAATTTTGAACCACAGATGGTTGCATATGAGGGGAGGGAAGCTTATGTAGTACTGGATAGGAGTGTTTGCTGAAATCCCCCTTAATCATTACAAAGGATTAGACAAAGTGGACATGAACAAAAACTTAGGCAGGGGGAATTCAATTTCTGCAAGCAGGAGCAATTGCATTTGCTACTGTTTATCTATGACATATGTCCATGTTTCTATTTCTTCCAGCCTTCCAATTCTAGATGTCCTCTCTTATTCTGAAGACAACAACAATAGGTATATATTAAGGAAACCAGTCCACCGTATGATTTCTTGTTGGATTGCATTTTTTTTGTTAACATGAACAACATTGGAGTTTACAAGGAGTCAAGTGCAATAGTATGTTTATATATCTGCATTTATATGATCAGTGCTCGCAATATTCTTTGATGACAAATCATTGTAGCATTGAAGAAAGACAAAATTTGTGTTTCTATCAAAGCATAGTAGTTTCTTATTTTGGATCTTTCTGCAAATCATGAATTTGAATTCAGAGGTACTCCCATTGTTGGCCCATGAACAGTAGTCATGTGCAGGGAGTTAGTTCAGGTTAATAATTCAGGTTTTTGGAGTTCTACAAGCAATGGGGTTCAGTGTTTAGAAGTTCGGAGCAGAGTGCAAGTTCAGGCTTCAAAATTTCAGGTAGAATGCACTAATTCAAATATTTGTGAAAAAAAATGCAGTCAACCATGTTCCAAACATGAATTGCATTATTTTTTTAACAATATAACACACGCTTATAGACATGTTTGTAGGTTATAGTCAAGATATGGCATATATACCTATATTCCACACTATTGCCAGAATGTTCATGCTCGTCATGGTACTATCAAAATCAAAGAGAAACCACTGCATATATTCATGGAAGTGAGAATACCCTGCATGTGTAACAAAGGTACATCAAATTATAAAGGCTGATAATCACTTGTCATTTGTTTCAACTTTATATAACAAAACAATTATTTGATTTATGTATCTCAAATAAAATCGTAGTTTTGACAGTGTATTCCATGATTGTTATCGCAGAGGGACGGGACAATTCAATGCCTACTTGATGCACGGTATTCCTAAATCATGGGAGATACTCTAGGCTGCATGTGGACGCGCTATTTTTTTCTTTCCATTTTTTTGAGGTCCCGAGCAATTTTCTATTGGCCACCATTTCCTGGTGAAGTATGCATGCCTTGATTGGTGGCCACAATTTCCGTAATTGGCGTGATTTATTTGGAGCTTTGAAAGGTCCTGATAGGCTAGAGGGGGGTGAATAACCTATAAAAATTTCTACAAAGCACTAGACCACTTGATTAGCAAATAACACGGCTTTACCAAGCACTAGCTTTAGGCTACTCTATGCAAGCCATCTATCACAATATACTACACAAGATATGCACTCAACCGCAAGAGAGCTCTCACTTCGATCCTACAGTGAGAGTACCTAAACAAGTAAGTAAACGCGGGAGAGTGAGATCGAGAAAGATTATACCAAAGGTGTTGGTAAAGTGAATTCCAGATGCCATGTAGCTCCAATCACCAAGAGAGAACCAATATGCTCGATGAAGACCAATTACCAAAGGAAAACACCGGGAAGCCAAATCATCCACTCGATGGTGGAGAAGAGAATGAACACCCGATTTTTTACCGAGGTTCACGTGATCGCCGTCACGCTACTCCTCGTTGTGGCACCCATCTTCCTTGGTGAATTGTGAGCTAAACTTCACACGCCAATCCCTCACCGGGAGCCGCTCACCAACACAAGAGAAGTGGTTTCTCACCACGAGCAATCCACTAGAGTCGGTTTTGGCACTCCGCCAGGGAATAACCGCAAAAACCCTTCACAATCTCTTTTTCGGTGTGGACTTGAACAATCACCAATCAATCTCACACCGGAATCACCTCCAAGCCATCTAAGGACACGGCAATGTCTCAAGAGAATGAGAACTCAGTAATGGCTTGCTCTCAAGTGCTCTAAAATGCAAATCACTAGCAATGATGCACTTGAGAATCACTCAACTCACAAAGATGATCGATGAGATGAACAAGTGAGTGAATGGGAGGCTTAGAAATGCTCACAAAATGTATGGCAATAATCCAAATGTGCAAGAGAGGCACCAAGTGCTTGGGAAGGGAGTATAAATACCCCCAAATGCAATCTTAGCCATTACCCTACAGAAAACAGCCGTTGGACACGATTTTAGGTCGTCGGACTAACCATCAGCGTCCGACGCTCGGATTAGCGCCATGTGTCACTATCGTTCAAGCATAGTCGTTCGTTCACAACGGCTACTCGCTCCCGCTCTTTTTCAAACCGTCGAACAGAGTTCGATGGACAGTCCGTCGGACCAAAGGTCACTGGCTTCCGACGCTTCCAGAGAGCACCCAGAACACCAAAGTACGTCGGACGGTTGTCCGACGCTCACCATCGGAACAACACTTAGCATCCGACGCGTTCAAACACGTTTGCCCGCGCTCTATTGCCACACGTCGTACCCTGGAGAAACGCTCCGACGCTCAGCTTACAAACACCGTCGGACTGTCCGACTCTCACAGACTGCGCCACCGTCGGGCGCTACTGAGACAGGTCGTCGGACTAAAGAGCTGCTCTGTCCGACGTTTCCAGAGAGATTCTCAGTGTCCAAAAATTCGTCGAACAGCGTCCGACGCTCACCGTCGGACCAAACACGCCGTCCGACGCCTTCTCACTTAGTGAACAGCACAAACTGGGTTAACCGTCGGACACAACTCAATGGTCTGACGCTCCTGGAGACCCAGCGTCCGACGCTTGAAACTCACTGTTTTTCTATTGCGATGTCTCCGGAAATCGCCGAATCCTACCGAGCTTGCGAGGCAGGAGGGAGAGAGACCCAAACACCTCTCTACCTCACAAACACCAACTCCAACTCTTCAACCCTTGTTCCCAAGTGCTAATACCAAGGTATTCTAACGCTTGTGCACGGTGTGTTACCTTTTGAAAATATTTTTCAAGGGTTCCTAAGTCAATCTCTAGGTTTGTTAGAACAAAGCACATGAGATGTAATATAGAGCACTTGAAAGTAAGTCACTATTTACTTCTCCTCTTGATAGTCGGCTACTTAACCTAAATGTGATCACTTCCACTAGAAGTCTTGATCGTCAAAAGAAAAAACCCTATAAGTTATACCTTAGCCTCTTGATTTCCTTCTTTAAGTCCTTTTCTTTCTTCTCTTGATCACCATCATCACTCCATGGTTGAGCCCACTTGATCATCACCAATCACTCATTGCTCCACACCATGAGTTGGACAACCTATTCTTATCCATACACTTAGACAAATAGATTAGTCTATAGGGTGTCATCAATTATCAAAACCAAAGTTAGGGCTTTCAACCTTTTCTTTTGCAATGCACATATCGTCCATGGAGGGATGCACGGGTCGCAGGAGGTAGGCAGACGAAAAAAACGAAATCAAATGTCGTACCAAAATATATCTATCTTTTTAGTTGTGTGAGAGATGAGAGATACAACACGGTGAACTCTATGAATAACATGAATCATGATCATGTTTATGATCACATGCATGAAGCATGAATATACAAGTAAATTGCCATACATTTAACTGAAAATTGAAACTACCATATTTTTCTAAGGATGCTTGTCTAGGAAATCACAAACAATTTATTATCGATTTTTCTAGCATTACCATTCTATCTCTATCTCTAAATAATCTTGGGCAACAAATCAGGTCGTGGCTTCCTTTTTTGCGTGGGAGAAAAAAAGGAGAAAGGGAGGTATTCTTTCTGTTGGTACATGCGTTCATGCATGCGTTCGATTTCCATCTATTACGCGGTCAGTTTCCATCTACTATATAATTGCAAGGGCGAGTGCGTGGTTACTGGGTGAATGATCGCATGGGCGAGTGCGCGATTTCTATGTGGACGGAATCCCACGGAATGTTTTAGTGTAGAGATAGAGATACTGGTCGGAGACGAGTGAACCACTCACATGCTCTGTTTTCGTTTCTTTGTTTCGGCCCAACTAAAATAGGTAGAAAGCATATTTTTCTTGGGAGAAGCATTCGTGAATATAAGATAAGATCAGACAAAATTGCTTATCATATCAATAATACTCTCTGGATCGCCAAAAAAAAAAAAACAGTAATACTCCCTCTGTCTTTAATACTTGATATCTTTAGACGGAGATCAATGCATAAAGCAAAAGACCAAAACCCTTTAAAAATATAGAGATAGAGATGTATTAGGGGAGAAAAAAATATGCATTGAAAAGTGAGAATCGTAACTACTTTAGGACAAATTTGAATCCTACAACACCAACTATTTTGGGACAAAGTACATATGTTAATGCTTACAAAATTTTAAAACCCAGTTTACAAACCAAGTATTCAAATTAATTCTGGATTGCACCATTTTATTCAAGACAAGCCCCCCCCCCCCCCCCCCCCCCCCCCCCCTACATTTATATATACAGCTCCGTCCGAAGATTTTTTTTTTAATATAGATAGAACATTTTTATTTTCGTTAGGTAGGGACAATATTCTAAATCTAGGATAATTTATTCTGCCTTCACATGAAAAAATATACTAAGTTCATGAGAATAATATTCTATCCATAATATTCATGTCCGTCATAGAAATTATAGAAAAATTATACTGTTGTCCAGGAACAAAAAAGAAATTGCTTGGCCTGCTGGAATGAACTTTCACATGGGAATGGATTCTCTCACTGCTACTAATGTTGTACTCAATCCATTCCAAATTATAAGTCATTTCAAGAATCTTAGAGAGTCAAAGCATATCAAGTTTGACCAAATTTATATAATAAAATAATAACATTTATGATATGAACTTAGTATCATTAGATTGTTTATAGTTATATTATATAGTATATCCATTTGATGTTATAAATCTTTATATTGCTATATAATTTTGGTCAAATTTGAGATTTGTTGACTCTCCAAGATTTTTGGAATGACTTATAATTTAAAATAGAGTGAGTAATTCTTTTCACATGGGAATGGTTCTCTCACTAAGCAACTCAAATTTAAAAGCAAAATATGATAAACAAAATGTTGACCACAGATCCCATGCCAAGCCTTTGAGCCTTGCATCCTCATAGTTATATTTAATGAGTATGGTGATCTGACGCTTGTCGTGATTATATCAAAAATTCCGGATGGGTACCAGATGATAGAGATTTCAAAGATTTTCTAGGATGGGTACTATGCTGGGACTCCTCGCAGACCTCTCGTCGCTCGGGCTGCACCTACAGCCACGTTGGAGACTTCTCGCCGGCCTATCGCTGCTCAGCTCCGTCTCTAGCTACGTTAGGGACTCGTCGCTGACCTCTCGCCGCTCGACTGCTCCTTTGGACACTGCTCAGACTCCTTGGTGTTCGGATTCGTGTAACATCTCATCGCTGTGCTATATAACAAGTCACTCCACGCTGTTTGAATCAGGATGCTGATCTTAGGTAGCACATATGCGATCTTGATAAGTACATCGCTGGTGACGTTGGCTTGACAAGGTTTCATATTTATTTTCTTTGATCCTGGCACCACGTGACTAAGTCACCTATTTCCAGGCTCGGGACTAAGCGGCTACATTTCACCTGGCGGTGAATGCAGTGCTTTTTTCTGATTACGCTCCTTATTGACTAAGTCATGCAAATAGAGTCTAAGTGGATACGCTTATCTGAGAAGATATCTCAAGTTTAGTTTTGAGCCCCTTACATCCTTCTGGTAAGCCTTATTCAATCAAGTCCGAAGTCGGATCTACGTCTTCACCGGTTGGCTTCAAGCTTCACTGCTCGGATTGCTTCAAGACAGCGTTACAAAGGATACAAGGCATTTGGGGACTAACTGTGGGGAAATATACCCCGGGTACCCATGGCTACAGACATGGACCGTGCCGCCAGGAGGGGCTTAGCCCATGACATTAAGGCTTGCGGCGTAAGGCATCAGTCGGTGTGCACCGCAACGTATGTAAAAGATATTATTGTAATCCAAATAGATTGCTTACCATGTAACCACTTACGATACTTTCCTTGTAACCCTATCCTTCCAGAGTATATAAGGAGGGGCAGGGGTCCCACAGAGCACGTGACTAGGGTTTTATGTCACGCTGACAGGTTGAACCTATCTAAATCATGTATCTCTTACTGTTGTGTTACGTTAACTCGTCTCAAGCATACCTTCACCGATTCATCTGCTACTGTGGGCATATCTTTCGGTAGACTACCGACGAACCTGCAAATTAGCCTCTCACTACGTGCTTCCATACTCTGTCATTTTAAAAGACAAGTAGAGATTTCTCGAAGATGCTAAGGTCGATCGGTGCGGTCTGACAATGAAGATGACAGACAAAGAGACAACAGACAATCGAATGCATGCATGGATTTACAAGCAGAACCAGACATGGAGGACGTACTTGGTGGGAGCAATACGGCTTCTCGGGGTCCAACCACGCGGCCCTGACCGGCAGCTTGGCCGCGGCTGGCACAGGCACCGGTGAAGGTGCCTGGCGCCTGGCGCCTGGCGGGCTGCCGCAGCTCGGCTTGATCACGCAAAGCTAGGAGAGTTGGGGCGTGTTTGGATGCTACCTCCCAGGCAGCTCGCGCGCCAGGCAGTGGCTCAAGGCGTTCGATTTCGATCGCCTGGGGTGGGGATCTCTTGCCTGGCAGGCAAGCTCGCGCCAGGGCGCCATCCAAACACGCCCTTGGTCTTACGGCCCGTCTGGTTCCTTCCTGGATTCTGGATAGTAGATAAAAAAACTCCACAGATGTCAAACGGGGAGGTTTCCATCATGGATTAAAAAAATCCCGACATCAGATTCCCAAAATCTCACTATCCCGCAAGACCCTGATTTTTCAGGATACTTCCTTTCTCAAGTGTCAAGAGACCTAGAATCCACAAGCAAAATCCAATGATCCAAACGGTCATAAATTTTACAATCTGCTAGTATAGTGCCCGTGCTAACGCTACGGAGTAATCAAATAACAAACAATTGTATGAAGTAACTTGTTTGCCAATCAACAAGATATTTGCAGTCCTGAAGAAGCGGATTCTAAGCCAATGTCACAAAATACATTAGTATTAAAGCATAGATGAGGTATAAATGTTTGGCATGCACATGGGTATAAAAAAAATTTACACTGAATAAATAATAATGACATTTATGACAACTTGTACAGAAAAGGAATGCTTCCAAACGTTGTATTGTCTACTTGCTTATACAAAAAAAAACATGGGAGCTAACAAGTTCCTTAAACATTACTAGTATAATGCTCGTGCTAACGCTATGGTTTTATTTTAAGGAAGCACATAGAAATAACTAAATGTTAAATTATTTTAGGGGAAGTGTATGGAAACAAGTCCTAAGCTGAATCAATTTTAGTAAAAATAAATTTATCCATCTTTAGTTTCACTTCATCTCGGCTTACATTGCTGATATGCTTACATATGCTTCCATTGCTGATATGCGAAAAATCTTTGGCGAAAATAAGCTAATCGATTGGATGTGAAACCAGACACCTCTCAGGAGCTAGGCTTTAGCATATGTGGAAGAACGTAACATAAATGCAGATCACAGCACATCCATAATGCATTGTTAGGTGCCTTGGCATTTTATCTTAAACCCGATACAATGACTCAAAATTCAAAAGTCAAAAGATTACAGGTGCAAATTGTTCAGATTCCACTCGATCACCCAGCTGCAAATCCGCGATATTCCACTTGACCACCAGTAGGCCACCCCAAAGCCATTTTAATCTTTTAAAAAGAAAGGATGCTAAAAAAGAAAACATAATTGTCAAGCACATTCGAAGCTGCAACATGATGTACCATACAGTGCAAATATGATAGATTAAAAGAATAAAAAGAATGAACAAATAGTAGAGTAACAAAGGAGAGGACTATGGGACAATTGAACTTTTATTCTAAAAGTAAATAAATCGCACGATTAGATAATAATACTATAAATTAAATACGGACGTTAAAGTGATGTTTAATCCAAAAAGTAAAGTTTATGACATTAAAGTTCATGAAATTAAATACCCATGTAATACTTTGCTGTGGAAAATCTTCCTAATTGGGCACGTATCAGCCTCAACATGTGGCCAGTCGTGCTCACACAAATGAATGGTAGGAAATTACCAGGACACCATTGGGGAGGTTCTTGGCCATGATCACAAGGAAATCAACACTCCCTGAAGCATAGCACAGTCAACGCAATCATGATTGCAGTTGAGTTCTGAATTTGCTGAAAATAAATGGCATAGCGTCAAGTCAAAGAAAAACACCATCAAGAAGTATATCATGAGGATGGCAATAGAATGTTTCTGTAAAAAGTAAAGCCATACCCTTTCCTTGCAGAGGGTGTTCTCATCAACTTCAGGTCACCACTTGTAGTTTGGTACAGCTGCATAAATTCAGTAGTTTTGGAGGGGGTCTGGCTCGGGAACGGCGGCGCCTGCTACCGGCACGGGCAGTGCTGGCGCGACGTGTATGACGCCATATCCCAGGCCCGGAGGCTCATCTACGTCACCGGATGGTCCGTGTTCCACACCATCAACCTGGTGCGCGACGGCCACGGGGACATGCCGCTCGGCGACCTGCTCAGGAGGAAGTCGCAGGAGGGGGTGCGGGTGCTGTTCGAGAAGCGAACTTACAGTGACGCTCACATGCAACGGGCGTTGAGTCTGAAAAACCCTCAATGCCGTAATCTTCTAGTAAAACCATGAAGTTTGAGCACCAATTGGCCCATATAAGATGTAAAGATCTTACAGCACTCCAGTGTAAGCATTGATAATCACACATTTATGAAAACAACATGAATTAAAAAATATTTGAGTATACAAAGACCAAACTGATATAAAAAGAAAATATTGGGAAAGAAATTAAGTGCAGCATACCTTTACACCCAAAAAGGTAGCTAAACATCAAATGTTTTCTTGTTCAGAGTTCTGGTTTCAGATTGAAAAATCCGAGATAATTTCCCTAGGTTTGGGAGCGACAAGGCTCTTTAATCAACAAATTATCCCATTAATGAATTTCAATGTAGTCCACAATCTATCACATTCAGAGCAGTGCATGGATTAAAGAAGGTTTTAACAATGATGATCCAATTAATTAAATAGAGAAATTAAAAGAAGGCAGAGGTTGGCCTGCACTTTAGCATAACAGGCTCGAGTATCCTGTGGAGGCACCATTGAGTTTCTTTATCGTTTCCTCATCACCCAAACATCATCTAGTAGCAGCATATAAAATATGTTTTCTCAAATTCCACAAGCAAACAATTGATGGCGAGGCTTCTTGTTGTGTCAGCCACGAATCTTGTAACATTTGAACATCATCACTGGTTGGTTCAGTCAAGAGTTCTACTCCATCTCCAATAAAAACATAATCTCTAGTGCTTTATTTTTCTCTTTATTTAGTGCAAATAGCCACTGATGGGATACCAATTTCAGAGCATATCACTGAAGTGTATCAATTTGATAACATAGATCTGTGACAACAGAGATTGAGACCACCCAGTGCCCCTGAATAAAGTGTGGCAAAAAAATGGTAATGCTTCTGGATTGTAATACATCCAATTGAAAGCATATCACTGAGTACATAGAGAAAATATTTGTAGCACTATGGCTAAAAAAGAAAATGTTGCAAGAACCACGACAAATTAATGCTAGCCTTCATAGCTAGGTTTAAACTTGCACATCCAAACCATCCCAAATTAATCTGAGAAATTCCTCAAATAAATGAAAGGGAAAGAAGTTCACCTGTAGTCGTTTAGCAAGATGTCGTTCACCTGTAGGCCGTAGATTCCATTCAGTTCAATCCACTGCTAGCAGCGGCAAGCATCAGGGCTAATGAAATTACCAGAATGAATAGTTCGGCACCTGGCTCAAAATCATAGAGTATGTTAAGTAGGTCACATGCCTGGGTACAAAAACATGAGTGAGAAAGTTTTGAACTCGAAAAAATCATCATACCAAGTAGGCCATTTATCTTATGGAACAGCAAGGGCAAAGTAATAGATCTTTAAAGAAAACAATCTTTACAAACGAAATATAGATATAAATGGTAACTGACAATACATATTATTTAACAATGCTTGATGGTCGATCAGACACCTGAGTAGATAATAGATACAAGAGCAAAAGAAATGACGTATAATCAATTGCAACGATGTATAATTATAATCAATCGCATTTGAGAAAAGGGAGGTGGATGGACAGTGCCTTCGAGTCATCTTGCTGCTTATGTCTGCTAGGACGTCCAGGATGCCACGCCATGGGGCGACAGCCGTGCCGCAGCATGCTGAGGATCTATCGTGGATTGGGAATGTATGTAATAGCATCTAGAATTGCATCTCATGCCCTCATCCTTCCGTTGATGGAGGAACCAGTACAAGATCTAATCGCATCAAGGAACTGCATTTATTACATCCCATGAATTGTACCCGGTAACAGCAAGCTGATCATTAGCAGGGCATAGCTCAAGACACCTAAGCTTCCTCCTATGTTGGCTCGAGTCCAAATTGCCACCTTGAAAATTAAGCACAGCCGCAGATGATTTCCTGACACTCGGAATCAAGTTCTGATGCTCTTTCTGTTCTGCAAATCCAGATAAGCATAGCTGAGAGATGTATAGCATATCAAACATCAATAACGATCAAACCACGGCCAAAACTACTTGTCCCGAGGGTGAAAAATCTGTACCAATCTTTCTCTTGGGCTTCTTCTCCTCTTTCCTTGACCGCTCTGGCAGCGGCAGTGATGAAGACGATGGCAGTGGCGGCGGCCTTCTTCAACCCAGGCATGGGCTCAGGGCGTGGGGCCGGTCGGTTGCCAGTCCCAGGGATGACAAGCTGCGGCCTCCCCGACGGCTGCGGCGCGGGCGAGGGAGCCTTCTTCTCCGGCATTGGCGGCTGTGGCGATGGCTTGAGATCCCTCTGGTTTGGCGGTGGGGATGGCTTGGGGTCCCGCTGGATTGGCGGCGTCGGTAGATTGGGTTCTGACCGGGTTGGCGCTGGCTTGCGATCTCGGAACCTGGCGAGCCACGACTGCGCCTCCTCCAGCTTCATCTCCGCAGTGTCCTGCTGCGGCGGCATCGAACGAAGATCGCAACTAAGTTTTATCATCATCGTCATGTCAGAAAGGCGAGCGCACCTGAGATGAGAAAAGGTAGGTGGATGGACAATGCGGAGACTCGCGGGGGGAGATCGCGGGGGCCGGGGCGGCTCCTCTCCGTCCATGATGTTTCCTCGGGGCGCACGATGATCGCGGGGGGCGTGGCGTGATCGCGGAGGCGCCGAGACTCGCGGGGGGGTCGCCGGGGGCGCGCGGTGATCGGGGCGGTGCGAGGTTGGGTGAGCTTGATGTTACAATTAGATGTCCTTGTAACCTTTAATTTTAATAGAGACAATTTTTTTTGTATACAATATCCTGGATACATAAAAGTTGAAGTCCTCAGCGGGGGACTTTTTCTTGGATAGATCTATATTTATTTGAGAATCCTATTATACTAGAGATAAAGTACATTTGTCCACTTAACAGCAAGCTAATTTGTCAAAGATATATAGTATAAAAGCGTGAAGCAGAAATCGTCAGACATCTTAGCCTCAACAGGATAGATATTTTTGTTTCTTCTTCAGGTCATCCAGGTCTTTCTCAGGTGCTCGATTGACCATGCAATTGTAGTGAAAGTCTTCGTTTAAATGTCATTTGACTGCATGCAAAGGACCTGTCTTTTCAGAGACAAAATTCTTTTACATAGTGGTTACAGTTAATTCATAAATGGACAAATCAAATTTATAAACCTCTTTTTTCAGCAGAGTACAGCTAAAGGGCCACTTAAGTTACTAAATGTAGCTACTGCTCTGCATCTCGACGCATGAGACAATTTAATTTGCAAATACGTACAGAAGATGTACAGAAAGACAAATTGAAAACCAATTGTAAACAAATCCAGATGTGCTGGCACCAGATTTTAATCTTAAAATAACAGAGCTGCCATTAGTCCCAACAAAATGATATAATGGCCATGGTCAGTCTCAAACTCTCAAAAATATTTGATTACCAATTTCTATTTCATTGAGGCTCATGAAATTGTAAAATTCAGAGAAAATCCTTTTGAGACAGATCTACTAAAAACTACTTTCTATACAACAAATATCAACAAGGAAAACAATATAGTGGGTTTTTTTTTCTAGAAAAAACAAACAAAAACACTATGGATTGGAAGCGGGTAGGATCACTAACGGAGGGAATCCACAAGGATGACACAGTACTGTCCTTATCGCTGCAATAGATGGGATCAAAGTTCTGATCCTTCCTCTTCTCCCTAAATATGTGACATTTTTTGTTTAAAAAAAAATAAGACATTCCAATCAAAGGTTCAGGTCAGGATTCCTTGACAAAAACTGAATAAACACTAAAACCCTGAAATCTAATGTCACCTGGTGTTTCTAATGTGTAAACGGTTCTTCTCCATGTGCCTAAGATAACTTGTCATTTCCCCCTAGTCTGTTATCCTGCACAACAACAAATAATTTAAGGAAATACAGTGGATTCTTTTTTATGGAGGTAAACACTGCTTATTTAAGGAAGCAAGCACTGCTTTTCCAGACACGGCATCATGCTGGGGACACCAGCTTACAATCAGGAACATAAGCAGAAAGGTTGCATCTTCCTTTAGCCAATTCTTCAACAGCTTGATCTTGTCCTATAAAAGGTTGCGTCTTCCTTTTTCAAGAGCAAACACCATTTCTGCAGAAAGGTAGAGTTTGTAAAAAACTTCATCCGAACTCTCCAAAAAGACCTTCCGAAAGAGTCAATAGAAGTATAACTTGATCTGATAGTTGTGAGAGCAAAAGCCAAGAGGCAACCAATCACCACATACCCCCTGTAAGCTCCTAGGCACCTTGACCAAACCCAATGCTTCCTTGAAGCATGTCCAGACTGTCCTAGCTAGTATATAATTGAACAAAATGTGGTATGTAGTTTCCTCCGCCCAACAGAGAACAATTTTTGGAACCCTTCAAATTTTTCTGTTTGAGATTCACCCAAGATTGATGAAATCCTGTGGCTTCTCATGAGTCATGACAAGAAAAAGGAAACAAATAGTTTAAGAAAATGGATAACTCAATATTTCATTTTTCATCTAAATTAAACCAGGTAAGCAAAGGACAACTAAGTACAGATTGAATTTCCCTTCTAAAGTCAATTTGGTTTAGTCTCATCTCATCACACTATATGTAAACCATCGGTTAAAAGACCATGCAAAGGACAACTGAATGCATTAACTGGCTAGGAGATGCAATCGAATAAGCACAAGGAAACATGTGAAATTAGTCACCAGAGTTATGCAAAATCCATGCGGTACTTTGTCTGGAAGCTTCAATATCGGTGCAGCAACACATGCAGATCAACCTCTTCTTCGAGCTGCTTCAGAAATTTATTGACCTGCACAATTTTCACAGAGGTAGTAAGTCACATCAGGTGACACCAATATAGTATAGCCAAAAATAAATTCAGGGCTCAAGATATCACCAACTTCCTGTTCAAGCTCCGACCTGTACTGCCACATCCTGTGGATTAAATCGATGTGCTGTGATTACAACGCGGATGGCATGGGGATAGTGCAGTGATTAAATCGACGTGTTGAGGACCAACTCCCGCGAGATTGCAGCAACGAAGTAAATGGTCAGATCATAACCTGAACGGCATGGGGATAGCGCAGCGGTTAAATCAACGTGCTGAGGACCAACTCCAGCGAGATTGAAGCAATGAAATCTGTCATGCTAAAAATTACAGAAACATGTAGCTGCAGGTACAATCTAGATGTAGTTTCAGAACGAATAATCCAAATGAATCGTCAATACAATGCTGAGACCTACGATTACTTTCTGAATAACAGGAACAGTATGGACAATCATGATCTGGATGACATATTGATGATCGCTGGAGGATGGCGTACAGCGGCACAACGTACTCCACGATGTACTGGACCACGCCGGATTGAGGCGGATCTCTACTGGACGATCTCCTCCGAGCCGCCCTTCCAGACTGTTCCAGATCGAGACAGATCTTGACCAGGTCGCTCTCCTCCAGGCCGCCCAAGTCCCCTCCTCTCCCCGAGCTCTCACTGCTTGGGGCATGGGGCGGCGCGGATGGCCGCACTTGTGAGACGCGGACCTAGGTGCCAAGGACAGCGGGTACGGGTGGGGCGGCGCGAGTAGGCGACGTGTCGGCAGCTATCTAGAATCGGCAGCGACATGGCTGCCTAAATCTGGATGGAAAGGATCCAAGGAAACTGATCGAGAGAGAGGAGAGAGGTAGAGGAAGAGTCGCACAACAAGGAGCCGGGGCGGTCGTCCTGGCTGCGCCCTCGCCTGGTCTCTTGGTGGCCGGCCTGGACGGCCGCTCCCTCACCTGGTGCCCGGCCTTGCGGTGGCGGCGTGACTTCGCGCCAGGAGAGGGCGGCGCCCGTCTGGGGTGAGGGAGGAGGGCCGCCGAGGCGGCGGCGGCGCGAAGAGGAGGCCGCGTGCGTCCACGGTGACTGGACGGAGCCGAGGTCGGAAGCCGCGGTGTCGCGAGGGCGTTGGTCCAGGCCGAGGCGACGGCGGCGGCGCGAAGAGGAGGCCGCGTGCGTCGACGGGGACCGGGCTAGATCGCCCTGCTAATGGATTGGGGCTAGAATGGGTTAAACGGTTTGAGTTGTAATTAGATTGGCCCTGCGCTGAGAATCATGGCTTTCACGTGTGTCATGGGCTGGATTAGTTTGGGTTCTTTCCACCCATGGGTGCTAACGGGTTCTAACCTCCACTCACAAGATCGCGCGTCGCCACTCACGAGGGCATCGGCGCCGCCGCCATCTCGCTCCTCTTCTTCTGTACCCGAGCAAGATCCCGAGCGGGCACTTGCTCTCCAAGATGTGTGTGCTTCTCTCTGCCTCCTTCTCCCTCTTCTCTTCTGTTTTCTAAATCTTGCTTGAAAAGAAACGAAATCATGGATCCCTCTCCCTGGCCACCTCTAACATGTGTTGTTTTTAGGGCCTACAAGAACGCCTCATGGATTCTGTAACGAGCAAGTGCGAGGTGGATCACAGCGGTAGGGCAGGTTCTCTGTTCCTCGATTTCACGTCTGCGTTCATTCATACTGAATGTGCTCCCACTCGTCAGTACTGAATCAAGGTGAGTGGTTCGATATGAGTTGTATGGAGGTTCTCTCTGCTAGATAACCCGTTCATGCATGTTAGTTCAGACCTGCTCCAAACGACATACATTACTACTCTTCATCTGCTACTATTCACCAGCTGTAAATCTAGTTTTATTACATTACTACTCTTTACTTTAGGAAACAGATTATGAACGATGTTCAGCTAGTAAGTCATAATCTACATGCTTATTACCTGCTGCTAGGTGCAATGTTCAGGAGGGCATCTGTAGTTGTTAAAAGATTGCAGTCATCTTAGTCATCTATATAGTAGCTCTGATGAATGTAACTTTTTTTCTAAACAGTCTACATTGGTTGTAGCTAGTGCAATGCACAGTTTTTACTGAAATGTAGGTACCGCACAGTTATTGTTAGCAGTCCAAAACCCAGTCTCATTATGTTAGCAATCCAAAACCCAATCTTATTATTTTTGAACAGATTTAAGCAATGCAATATCACAATTGTTTTTTAGCTAATGCTATGTTAATAATTTTGTGAAGGTGACCTTTCGTCATCACATCAACCATGTCTGCACATACCTCAGAAAGTTCAGGAACTCAGGACTTGTCTCTTTCATCTTAGTTACAACCAATTCGAAGGTCAAAGGTATGGAAATACTTTGAGCCAAATCTGGTTGGTGAAGATGATGACTTAAAGGCTATGTGCAAGTACTGTGGACTTCATTTAAGCACTAGATCTGGTACAAGTAGCCTTAGAACTCATATCTCAGAGTATTGTCCTGCCATTGATGATGCTTCTAGAAAAGAATTCATAGCAACCATGAAGAAACAACCCGTAGAGAACTTCGTGTTTGACCCTCAGCTGTCTCGTGAGCGTATGATTGAGTATATAGTACATGCTGAAATCCTATTTAACAAATTTGAGAACCCATACTTTGAGCGATGGATGAAAACTGTGAATCCAAATTACCGTTGTGTGGGGCGTCAAACTATTCGCAATGATAGTTTGAAGAAGTATGAGAAAATGAAAAGAGATCTTCATATTGAACTCGGTAGCCTAAATTCTTGTATGTGCCTCACATCTGACTTATGGACATCAGTTCAAAATTTAAGTTACATGGTTGTAACAGCACATTACATCACTGCTGACTTCAGATTGAAGAAAAAGATTATAAGTTTTAAGGAAGTTAAGTACCCACATACTGGATTTGCGATTGAAGAAGCCCTTGTGAGTTGCCTAACAGAATGGGGCATAAGAGACAAGGTGTTTACTTTGACAGTGGATAATGCAGGTAACAACAATAGAGCATGCGAGGTTTTTGTACAATTTCACAAGCATGAGTTGATGTTGGAGGGTGCACATTTTCATGTAAGGTGTTGTGCACATATCTTGAATCTCTTGGTTCAAGATGGTATGAACATAATTCATGGCGCGATAAAGAAGATCCGTGAGCTCTTAAAACACCTAGATTCATCGCCATCAAGATGGTATGAACAGCGAGAGTTATAATATTTTGGCCTGGTGGAAGACACATGCTGAAAAGTATCCTGTGCTTTCAACTATGGCACGGGATTTCCTTGCGATCCCTCTCAGCACTGTATCTTCTGAATCTGCCTTTAGTCTTGGAGGTAGGATACTTGGAGAGGCAAGGAGTTCACTAACCCCTCAAATGTTGGAAGCCCTTATTTGCGGAAAAGATTGGTTGTTCATGGAAAAAGATGCATGTATGGATAATCAGGTATAAGACTGGTCTATTCTTTTGTATTTATTTGTAGTATGGGTCTATTCTATTTTACTAAAAGCCTCTTGAATAGGTGGAATCAGCTGAGCCGGAGGGGCCTCAAACTTGAAAGTTCCTTTTGACTGTCTAGGTATGTAAAATTAATATTCTGTATGATTGTATCCTTTTTTTATTGTATCCTTGTTGTATTGTTTGTACCCTTGTGATGTGCCCACATACCAGTATAAGAAGTTTTACATTTGGTAAAGTAAGCAGTTGCAAGTCAATCATTAGGTTGTCACTACATGTAGCATTTTTATTATCAGTTTTCTCAAAGTGTCACCTGTACAAATCCAAAACAGGTTATGTGATTGAACTAACATTAGATGCATTATCTAGCCATTTTTTCCTATTCCAGTTCTGCTATTGATTACCTTTTCTGTGTCATTCCCATTTTCTATGTTGTGAGCTATGACACTCTGCTTGTCCTAGATGATTACCATTATCTAGCCATTCGTTTTGCTTATATGTTAACCAGCCCCTAACAACTATCCAGACCCTGAATCTATGTGTTATTTTATAGGTCTTCTCTTCAAGTCTTCATTCGACGACTTCTTGCAGTAACCCAACCCATAGTCTTCGTGTGTTGCTACGGAGGAAATGAATACAATTGAGGAGTCTGCAGGAGATTTGTGGGCAATGAAAGGATGAATGAACAGGGTGTTAGCTTCTTCGCTTAGCTGTAGGAGGATAGCAGGCAGCCAGGTAGGTGGATGTAATGTACTAGGTGATTCAGTTGGACTGTGATACAGGAGTAATTTCTCGTCAGATGTTATCCTGTCTCTTTGCTTTGCATTCGTCAGGAATCTCGTCAGATGTAATGTACTAGCTGTAAGAGTGTTGCTGAATTACTCGGGAGGAATGGCTCCCGTTCGGCCGGTCGCCGGTTCGTCCGCTAGCAGAGTGTGATTTGCGACAGCAATGGCACTGGTCCCTCTCCGCACTCGTATCGGTCGTACCCATGGGTGCAACATCCTATGGGCTGAGTTGGTTTGGATTTATGTTCTGATTTTATGGATTGGGGTGGGCTAGATAAATAAAAATAATTAATTTGGGGTGGTGTGGGTACAGTGCGGGTTTCTACCCATTAGCAGGGCAAGAGCTAGGGTTTGAGGGAAGTGAGGCTTGGGAACTGGGGAGGGCAGGACCACACGAGAGTGTAGGGCCCCTCCTGTCGGCGCACCAAATCGCAAGAGGCAGGCAGTGCGGGTGAGTTTGATGTTACAAACTTTAATCTACAGCCATTAGATCATGGTTAGAATGCTCTTGTAGCCTTTGATTTTAATAGAGACAAATTCTTATGTACAATATCTTGGGTACACAAAAATTGAAGGCCTCAGTGGGGGACGTTTTCTTGGGTGGACTTAGATTTATTTAAGAATCCTATTATAGTAGAGATAATCTAGATTTTATAAATCTGGATTTTAGAACCAGGATTATAAAATCTCCTGGGAACCAGACGGGCCCTTATAGATGTTCATGCAGTCCGAGGTCCAGCGGCCCAGCATTTTGGCCCGGTCCAAGCACGGCATGGCCCAAAGGGCATCGTGCTTGGGCTGGCCCGGCACGACATCCTTTTACAATTTACAAATAGAAAAGATGGTGGCCTGCTAAGAGGAGTAATAGCTCAGCCCATACTCATTTCTCTCCTCTACCAACCCTACCTCCCTGCGTTCCCTCGTCCCTCCCTACGCCCCCACACCGCCGTACTCCCTCTCACTTCCTCATGCTTCGCGCCGCCGCACTCCCTCGCGCTCGGCGTTCGACAGCTCTTGCTCCGTGCCACCGCACCCCTCGCGCTCACGCATGCCGGCCGGCGCTCCCTACCTCCCTCACCCTCACGCTCCCTCACGGCCTCTCCCTCAGCTCGCGATGGCGGTTCTCGCTCCACGCCGCCGCATTCCCTAGGTTCCCGCGCGCTCGCGCATGCCGGCGCTCCTTGCCTCCCTCATGGCCTCACCATCGCACTCCGCCGCTCCCTCACGGCCTCTCCCTCACCCTCGCGATGGCGGCTCTCTGTGACAGACGCCACCGCCTCCTCCACGGCACCGTCGGCTAGATCTGCCTCGAGGGAAAGCACGGTGATAGCGGCTGTCGCTTCCCCTGCGCGGTGACAATGGCGACGACGGCGGCCTACTCCCCTGTGAGGCGACAGCAGCTGCCGGCGGCCGGCCTCCACCTCCTGCTCTCCGTTTCCCTCTCTGTGGGCCTTGGGCTTAGCGGGCTAGCATGGCACGAAAAACGGTCCACAGGCCGTGCCTGGGCCGAAGGCCAAGCCCGTGTGCCAGAGAGGCACGGCGTGCCGTGCCCGCCCGACCCCCTTCGGCCATGCCAGCCCGTTGGCCATCTATGGTTGGGCTCAGGCTAGCCTGTTTGTAATATAGCTTTCAAAAGTAAACTGCGTGTCCCCCATTAATGGGCTGGGCCAGCCGCTAGCTCAGGCCCGGCCCCTCTGTTATTACGGCCCACAACAAGTTGAGAATCGAAACATTTCACCTCTCGTTGATTGGACTGAGCATTCTGTTACAGGTGAGGTGAGGACGTGAGGTCTGTGAGTGTGATGCAGCGTCGTATCACAAACCTTTAGCAAGCACGATGAACAGCATCCATACTTCCTTCCACTCCTAATTAAGTATATTTTACTTTATCTTTGTTCGAAATTAATTAAGTTTCATTTCTAGACCTACTCAAAATTCAGTGTATTAAGCTCGCTATCTAAAAAGGTATTTGTTCTCAAATTAATGACTTTGTATATTTTGTACAAGACAACGTAGTGTATATGTTTTGTCTGAAGACGAAATGCCACCTGAAGTTTGCTTCATGAGGTGATAGCTCAAGCTTCTAAACTGGCTGGTGGACAAATGAAAGTATTAAAACTCTGCTCTAATAGTCCCAGAACAGAGTGCTGCCATCCCATGGATGGCGTATTATACTGGTTTAGCTCAAGCACTTGATTTTGCGAAGGTGGTGCTTTAGTGAATAGTGATGCTTTAGAAGGAATAGCGCATCTTTACTGAGCCATCTCAAGGTTTGTACCCTGTGGAGCTAGATCCCTTTTTATCTTTGGTGTGTAAACTATGAATCGACCTGAGTTATGCACCCATTTTGTAAAATATGCGCCTACTGTCATCAGCATGTTGCCGCTACGGTTCACGGCATGGTGGTTAATGTGCACAAATGCAGATAGCAGTGGGTCCTATCATCTGCTTCCAAAATTGCTTGGTCTAGGACTTTTTAGTTTTTTTTTTGACGAAAGAAGAATCATATTATAATAGCTGGGTACATGAACACGTTACTTTGAATTACAAAAAAGTATCTACGTTATGAATAACAAAACTCAAATGCTAACATGTTATATGCTTTGCAATTTAGATGACCGTACAGGCAAGCACTCGGTAAATGGCCTGAAAACAAATGCCCAACAAACGACGGCCAACATTCCTATAATCAGAATTAAGGAACTTATTCTTTTTGGTGTCTTTCTTCTTTTTCTTTCTGCCACCAAAAAATGAGAAAGACCGATTTAAAAAATATTCTTTCTAATCCTTCATCATAGTCAGATCTAACCACAACAAAACAGAAAAGAGCGACCAGAGAAAATTATTCCATGACGGTGACATCATCTCCGCCTTGATACCGCTGTCCGGAGATAAAAGTCTCCATGTCATCATGTCGATGAAGATATTGTTGTCACCCTTATCTTCAATGGAGCCGCCATGGAGAACACGATTCCACCCTTCACTTCAGCATCGCCAGAGAGAAGGAGAAGAAAAACATAAAACTCCACTGCCAACAACTTTTACACGAAAAGACACTAACCCTAATGGCTCGATTTATTAAAGAAAACTTATTAAAAATAATGAATCCCTACTTCTTTTAACCCTCGGCAAGATACCAGGAGGAAAGGAGGGGAGGCGAAGGGAAAGGGACCAGCAGTGGTGAACGACGGGAGGTGGTGGCGAGGAGTCGCTGACTCCAAGCCGCACGGCTCTTTCCAGTAACTCTTTGTCTAGGGCTTTTTAGTTGCAAACCCACATTTATACTACAGTAGCTATACATGACTCATATTACCCTCTATGCATCATTCATTATTCATCTTCCCTCGCTGAGATTGTTTTCAAATGTGGATTCGTTCAGCTTGCAATGGTAACTACAAGCGAAGTATGTGTTCATACAGTGCATTAAAGTAAGACGAGTGTTTGGAAAACTGGAAGTGGCAAGCTACCTCTTTTTTTCTTTTTTTTTTTGATCTCACTGATTTCAGTTGTTCAGCACAATTCCTTTCATTTTTGTAGTTGCTGCTCTCATACTGATATCAATCTCAAGCTTGCTTTCAGATGGATCCAAGAGTGCCTTAGTATTGGTTTGCCATGACATCCTGGCAGAAGGGAACGATTGGATGGCCGACGGCAACACGGCCCTTGCGCTGCTCCTCAGCTTGCTTCTAGCCTCTCTCCAAGCATGTCTCCTGAGTCGCAAGATTGTGTCCCAATCTAGCAGCCTAACTCTTTTCTTGGCACTCTTTGCTTGTCTAAGCGTCGCATGCACGGTCACCGTGTCACCTACGCTTTTCGCTCTGGGGTTGGTCCGGCACCGTAAACTTTGGCTCTATTCGCTGGAAGCTGAAAACTGGAAGCTGATTTCATATGAGAGGAAAATACTGTTGTAGAGCTTAAAAGAACCGAAATAAATCGCTTATTAGTTCAAGCGAACAAGGCCTTTTTTTTAACACATGTTAATAAAACACATGTCAATGGACACATTCTTGAAAAAACAGTGTGCCTAGGTGTCCATGTATTTTTGCTGCAGTAATGGACATCCAATGAAATGGCCCTAGTACCTAGAGATGTACTTATTTTAGGACAATTTTGAAGTTTTAGAAGTACACTTGCTATGGGACCGAGGTAGTTTTTGCATGAGGTATAACCCGTTGTGCGTGGAACATGACAGAATCGTATAAGAGACAACGGGGAGAGCCCTGTCGTGACTTGTTCCTGGAACACAAGAAACTCCTCTGCCAAAATCGTAACAAAGGCAGAGGACCAAGAATCAGCTGTCGCCTCTTATTTCGACAAAAAAAAAGTAATAAAGAGCAAAGATCAAATGAGCCAGCCAGCGAATAAAAGGCATCCCTTACCTTCTTTTTTTAGGGAACCATGCGTAACCTTCTTTTGCAGGATACGTAAAGAATGGAGGGTAAACAACCGGTGACAAGTATGGCGGTTTAGCATCAAATTATAGCGTGCAGGATTACAACTTTATCTTTTAGCGAAGACCCTGGGGTCCCCCACACACTAATACGTCATCAACAAAGCCGGCCTGCAACCTTCACCCAATTACAAACCCAATTACAAAGGTTCCAAAATTAAAGGAGAACAAGAACAGGACCGAGACTAAATATAAGACTACAGGTATGGTAACACAAGTTACAAAATGGAGCATAACCTTCAAATTAACTTCCATCGTAAAGACACAGTAGGTGAGAGAGATAAGTGCTTCAGCATTATTTCAAGTAGTCATGACATGATTATTTAAAACTACTGACCAATATGATACATAACGGAATTATCAACATGGATGATGATGATGATGATGATGACAATGATGATGACGACGACGACGATGATGATAACAATAACAATAACAATAACAATAACAATAACAATAACAATAACAATAACAATAACAATAATAATAATAATAATAATAATAATAATAGAAAATTTTATTTGACTTCAGCCATCTTCAATCCACAATTATTATACTACAAAGATGTAGCAAAAGCTACCAATCCACCAGTAAATGGTCATGACACACATCGACGACCATGCAATTATGCATGAAAAAAAAACCCACCCATATAGGAAGTGAAGATCTACATTGTTGTTGACTATATTGCTCAGCGTGCATAAGGGCCTCTTTGGCACAGCTTTCGGTTCCAGCTTCACTCTCAGTTTCCGCAAAGCTTTGCCAAATACTTAAAACACAACTAGATTCTGGTGGAGAGCTGACGAGTGACGAGAATCACTTCTCCATTTACACTACGAGCTGGGCGAAAAAAACCGCTCTCCACCGCTTAGTTGCTTCCCATTCATTTGCCACAGGAATCATTTCATTGATTCTTGTCTGCTCTCCACCTTGCTCTCCACTAGAATCACTCTTTCCGACAATCAAGAAGTGAAGCTTAAGATCAAGAAGTGAAGCTCATCATCTCCTTTAGGTCATTACTCACAATCAGAGTCGGAGGCAATGCTCCACCTAAATAATGCCTGCAAATAAGATTTTGGTTAGTAAAACCAATCTCCCCTCCGCACAGCGTGATAGTTCCGCACTTCCCCCCGTGTCGCTCCCTTCAGGGCGACACGGGCGGAAGTGCGGAACTATCGCGCCGCACATAGCCCCCTCCATCCCGACCGCTCCCCTCCTCGCAGCTGCTCGAGCACATGGCCGGAAGCCCGTGCTGGTGGAAGGACGGGTGTTGCGGGGCCTCTTCTCTCCCTCTCACGAGCTTGTTCCGTGAGCGTCATCCACCTGGGGCGAGGTGGCGGCAATGGTGACTCCCTAGTCCCGGCGGCTAGATTCGCGTTGTGCTCCGTTGTTTGCCCTTCTTCGATCGCTGTAGAGGTCCGGGCACCGTTAGGGTGCTGACACCGGCATCCCGGGGTGGATCCCCTTCTCCGGCGGCCAGATCCGATAGTCCCAAGGATTGATCCGCGCGGTGCCAGCGTGCTGTGCCAAGGGGTGGACATCTACATGACTGGCTGCAAGGTCCAGTGTGCAAGGGTGGAAGAAGGGCTGCAACAGTAGCCGTGCGAGGTTGCGGTGGCTGCAATAGGCCATAGTGGTGTGTGCGCCGGGCGGCAGCGGACAAGCTGTGGCCTTTGCCGTGCACGGGGTTGAGGCGCCATGGCGAAAGCTTTGTCCCTGTTGGGACGATGACAGTGATGCTTCCGGACGCCGTCTTCTTCCTTGGAAGCATCCATCGAACGGCCTCTCTCCCCTTTGTGCAACGTGTCTTCCTAGGTGAAAACCTTGGCCTTCTAGTCAGGTTATGGCGGCGCCGGTGGCGTCACGTTCCTCCTTGGAGGCATCATTTTGGAAGTTTGTGCTCGGTGACCAATGTCGTGGCGAGGAAGACGGAGGCCTAATTGAGGATCCAAGTTTGTGGTGTCCATGGCAGAGGAAGGCGGTCAGGAGGAGCATGATGGCACGGCTATTGGAAGGCCTCGCATCTATTTGGCAGTGGAGGGCTGCTGTCTGGTGGGACCATATGACAGTTGCAACCACGAAGTTGGCAAGGAGGCCAGTGTGGGAGGCGCCCATGGAGATGGCGATGAGGCTGAAGTGGGATGTGGTGTCCAGCAGATTTGCGTCACCCAGAGGTGACCTGCGTGGTATGGCGGTGGGCAGCCCCGCTAAGCGGCGGTTGTTTCTGGCGCAAGGAGGCACTCTGACTGGCAGCTGGAAGATGTTTGCAGCACTTCTACCTTCGATAAGGCAGCTAGGTCCCGGAAACTACGGCTTGGTGAGCGCCATAATCACCTATGGTTTGCTGCGGACTATGGCGATTAGCCCTGCTCGGTAATAGGTTACATCGGTGTGGGACAACATCGGCCACGACAATGCACGCGGTGACGACAGTGTTTTCGCCCCCGATGACTCTGTAGTTAGCGCTTCCAGTTCTGTGCGTGCTTCAAACAATTGATTGTTGCTGGTATAGTGTAGTGACCGGCTTGCGGTGTTTTGGAGGCGGTGGATTGTGCATTCTATGTTGAGCTTCGGCCTTCGGCTTGTGTCGCTCGTGTTGAGGTCCCATTCCGACTGACTAGAGTCGTTTTATGTTTTCTCTTGAGTTTGAGTTCGGTGCATGTTGAGGATCCAATCCAACCGCCCATGGTTGTATTGTTTTTATTTTCCCAATCTAGGCTTCATCTGCTTTTTAATATAATCGATCGCTTTCATGCCTGATTCGTTTTAAAAAAAGATTCTTGTTTAGCATTTACTATCAAATACTACCTCCATTTTAGTTTTTTTAAAAAAAATAAAACTACCTCATTCCTTGCGTTTTACTCCCCTGTCCCAAATAGATGTCGCTAAGAGATGCATGCGGGTTAAACTTTATCAACTTTGACTAAGTCTGTAAAAAATATGTGCAATATTTATACCTCCAAATAAAGTTATTATGAAAGTATATTCAACGATCTATTTAATAATATTAATTATATATTATAGATATTAATATTTTTGTATATATATTTGGTCAAACACTAAATATCTTTGACTTCTAGGGAAGTGAGAATGACATCTATTTTGGGACGGAGGGAGCACTTATCTGTAACCTTGTCTCCTCCTCATATGATACGTGGAAAGTTAGGCTCGACTAATCACAGTAAAATGCAGTAGTGGTTAGAAGGTGGCCTGCTCTCGTAGGAACAGGATTAGGAAGCCGATCGATCCAGCGGAGACGAACCAACGTTGAGCCTGTGAACAAAGACGATCGATTAGTTTGCTCCTTTTTCCTTTTGTTTTCCAGCCTGTAACGTAGGTGCTCGTGGACCACGAGTCCACGACTCGACCGATTCGCAAGCTAGGTAGATACTTGCACGATCCAGCAAGCAATGTCGTCGTCCCTGACGAAAAGAATCCGATCGATCCCGTCGACAGCATGCAATGCATACTCACGCACACAGAGAGAACGACAGACAAGCATCGGGCTACCAAAAAAAAAATGTCCCTGTCCCCGGTAACCAATTGAGAATAATTGAGATAGACTAGAAGCCACCCAGCCAGCCGGTGGATGCATCGTCGATCGATCAGGCGATTGAGGAGCTAGCTAGCCATCATATCGATGGCTGAGCTCGCATCCGGCGCTGTGACCTCGCTGCTGGGCGTGATCCGCAACGAGAAGCGGCTACTGGGCCGCGTCAAGGGCGACGTGTGTTGACATATTCCAGCACCTCACTGTAGTTTCAGTAGAGTTAGTTAGCATTCTAGTGTCCGCATGTCTGTAATCTTTAGTTTGTTTTCTGTCAGCGAATAACGCTCCAGCCCTGCGTGGCTAGTAGTGTGTCGTGGCCGTGCGCTATGTGCCATGCGATTAGGAAGGAGCACTTCCCATTACCTGCATGTAATCGTCTTTAAATTCCTGCATCTAATATCAGAAAACGCTGCCAGTTTGGACAGCACCAAAAACCTCTGTGTCTCACTTATTGTGTTCATCGTGTTCACTGCGAGAGGGAGAGGGAATTCGGAGTGCGTCGCTTGATTATCGGCAGCCATCGAGTTGCCGCTTGTCTCCAACAATTGGTATCAGAGCGGTTACGAATTCCGGGCAGCCATGTCGGCTCCAGTTCGCGGTGGTGGTGACCGTTCACCATCGCCTCCGCCTCGTCGTCGAGTCTCCCATTCGCCAGCGCCGCGCCGAGGGCGTCGAGGTCGCGGCGAAGTCGTCGTCGAGCGCGTCGTCAAGGAGTCGAGCGGCTCCATGCAGTACCCGATGCTCACGCGCTCCAACTACCAGGAGTGGGCGCTCCTGATGAAGGTCAACCTGCAGGCCGCCGGCCTGTGGGACGCCGTCGAGCCGGAGGAAGGCGAGGAAGCGCAGATCGAGTACCGCGAGGATCGCCTCGCCATGGCCACCATCCTGCGGTCTGTGCCCACCGAAATGCTGGGCTCACTGGCCCGCAAGAGGACGGCGCGATCGGCGTGGGCGGCGGTCAAGACCGTCCGTGTCGGGGTGGAACGTGTGCGGGAGGCGAACACCCAGCACCTGCTTCGACAGTTCGGTGAGATCAGCTTCAACGAGGGTGAGTCCGTCGATGATTTTTCGCTCCACATCATGTCTCTCGCCAACAGCATCCGCACCTTGGGCCACGACGTCACTGACGCCCAGATCGTGAAGAAGATGCTCCAGGTGGTTCCGGAACACCTCGAGCAGATTGCTTACTCCATCGAGACGCACCTCGACGTCAACGAGCTCTCGGTGGAGGAAGTGGTCGGCCGTCTGCGCGCCATCGAGCAGCGCAAGAAGAAGCCGGTCTCCACAGGCGCGTCGTCCACTGTCGACAAGCAAGGCCGCCTGCTCCTCACCGGCTGCGCGAATCCGGAGAAGGCTCCGGTGGCGGCAAGCGCGGCAAGACACGCCGTGGCTGCGGCGGCGGTTCCAGCGGCGCGCGCGACGGCAAGGGACAGGATACCTCAGGGAAGCCTCAGGAGAGGAACCCTGACAAGTGCGGCAACTGCGGCATCAAGGGCCACTACGCCAAGGACTGCCGCAAACCAAAGCGGGAGCAGAAGGCGCACGTCGCGGAAGGCGAGGAGCAGCAGGCGCTCATGATGGCCGCGGCGACCACTACCACAACCAACGCCACGCCATCTGCTACCTCAGCTCGGCCGTTCACTCGAGTAGAGATCCACGAAGCGGAGGTCTTCGCCGAGCTTGGGTCCCGCGGCGACCAGGACGCTCGACGGTGGGTGCTCGACACCCGGGCAACCAACCACATGACTGGTGCGCGCTCGGCGTTCGCGCACCTCAACACCAACGTGGGCGGCACCGTCCGTTTCGGCGACGACTCGGTGGTTGAGATCGAGGGACGTGGCTCCATCGTCTTCGTCCTCAAGAGCGGTGAGCACCGTACTCTCGACGGCGTATACTACATCCCCCGCCTTGTGGCGAACATCGTCAGCCTCGGACAGATGGAGGAGGCCGGCTACCGCATCGACCTCTACGACGGCGCGCTGCGGATCTACGACGAGTCTCGGCAGCTGCTCACCAAGGTGCCGCGCAGCGGCACTCGCCTGTACATCCTCGAGCTGGTGATCGGGCGGCCCGTGTGCCTCGCGGCGCACGGCTCGGAGAACACGTGGAGGTGGCACGCCCGGTACGGCCACATCAACTTCAAGTCGCTCCGCTCCCTCGTCGACAAGCAGATGGTGTGCGGCCTGCCTCACCTTGATCAAGTTGATCAGGTGTGCGACAGCTGTCTCGCCGGCAAGCAGCGCCGGACACCGTTCCCAAGTCAGGCGCATCGACGTGCAGACAACCCACTGGATCTCGTCCATGGTGATCTATGTGGACCGATCACGCCTACTACACCCAGCGGTAACAAATTCTTCCTGCTCCTTGTGGATGATCTGAGTCGGTATATGTGGCTCCATCTCCTGTCGAGCAAAGATCAGGCGGCATCGGCGATCCAGAACTTCCAGGCGGCGGTTGAAGTCGAGTCCGGCCGGAAGCTGAAGGTGCTCCGAACAGATCGTTGGGGGGAGTTTACCTCCGTCGAGTTCGGGGAGCACTGCGCACGGCATGGTGTCTAGCGGCAGCTCACTGCCCCCCTATTCTCTGCAACAGAATGGGGTAGTGGAGCGCCGCAACCAAACCATCATCGGCATGGCGCGCTCCATCATGAAGGCGAAGAAGATGCTGGGTTTCTTCTGGGGAGAGGCCGTGAATACCGCCGTGCACATCCTCAACCGGGCTCCGACACGAGCTCTCGACGGTAAAACCCCCTACGAAGCCTGGCACGGCGAGCGCCCGGCGGTCCACTACCTGCGCACCTTCGGCTGCATCGCACATGTCAAGGCGACACGCCCGGGCCTCCACAACTTTGATGACCGCAGCACTCCTATGATCTTCGTCGGCTATGAGCCCGGTTCCAAGGCGTACAGGTGTTACGACCCGGTGACCAAGCGCGTGATGATCTCGCGCGACGTCGTCTTTGATGAGGCGGTGCAGTGGGACTGGAGCTCCGACAACAGCGTCTCATCGGTTGATGCTGAACCTTTCATCGTCGAGTACATGACTGAGTCCGGAACGGCGGTACCTCCATCACCGCCACCGGGGTCATCGCCAGCAGCAACCACCGAGCCGGCACCAGCACACCCCAACGACTTTGTCTCACCGCCACCGGCAAACATCGACGACGACCTCGACGCGGACCACGACGACGATGCACCTCTTCAGTTCCGCGCCATCGAAAGCATCATAGGACCGGGATCACCGCCCGGGCCTTGCCACAAGGGTGCTGGACGAGGAGCTGATGTTCACCAGCGCCGACGAGCCCACCTCCTTTGGAGAAGCGGAGCAGGCGGCTTGCTAGAGACAAGCCATGTGTGACGAGCTGTGGGCCATTGAGGAAAATGGCACTTGGGAACCCGCTGAGCTGCCCACCGGGCACCGAGCGATCGGGCTTAAGTGGGTCTTCAAGGTGAAGCGCGATGAAGTCGGCAACATCATCAGGCACAAGGCACGACTAGTGGCGAAAGGCTACGTCCAGCGCGCCGGGGTCGACTTCGACGAGGTCTTCGCCCCGGTTGCGCGGATGGAGTCAGTGCGCACTCTGCTGGCACTCGCGGCGCACGAGTGTTGGAAGGTCCATCACATGGACGTCAAGAGCGCGTTCCTGAATGGGGACTTGAAGGAGGAGGTGTACGTGAATCACCCGCCTGGCTTCGTCGTCGGCAATGATGGTGGCAAGGTCTTGCGACTCCGCAAGGCCCTGTATGGTCTTCGTCAAGCGCCGAGGGCCTGGAATGCCAAGCTTGACAGCTCTATGCTCTCGCTTGGTTTCCAGAGGAGCAGCTCGGAGCACGGCATCTACACACACACCCGAGGTGTGTCGCGGCTGGTGATTGGTGTCTACGTTGACGACCTTATCATCACCGGAACCAGCAGCGAGGCGATCTCCGAGTTCAAGAACGACATGAGGCGACTCTTCTCCATGAGTGACCTCGGCTTACTGTCCTACTACCTGGGGATTGAGGTAACCCAGACCAAGGCTGGCATTACTCTTTGTCAGTCCGCATATGCAGGCAAACTCCTGGACAGGAGCGGACTTGGGGTGTGCAACTCAAGTCTGACACCAATGGAGCCCCGGCTGAAGCTGAGCAAGCTGAGCACTAGCCCGAAGGTCGACGCCACAAGCTACCAGCGCATCATTGGTGGACTGAGGTACCTCATTCATACACGCCCGGACTTGGCCTTTGCAGTTGGATACCTCAGTCGGTTTATGGAGTCACCACATGAGGACCACCTCGCTGCGGTGAAACGGGTGCTCCGCTATGTGGCGGGAACACGCACCCATGGCCTGTTCTACACCCGGAAGGAAGAAGGACGTCCCTGGCTTCTCGGTTTCAGTGATGCTGACATGGCCGGCGACGTTGATACACGCAAGAGCACCACCGGCGTCATCTTCTTCCTTGGTGGTAACATCATCACCTGGCAATCGTCCAAGCAGAAGGTTGTAGCCCTCTCATCCTGTGAGGCAGAATACATCGCGGCTGCAACAGCGGCTTGTCAAGGCATCTGGCTCACAAGGCTTGTCACTAACATGACTGGTGTGGAAGCTAGAGCACCCGAGCTAAAGGTGGACAATCAGTCGGCCATTGCTCTTAGTAGGAACCCCGTCCATCATGATCGGAGTAAGCATATTGATACTCGTTTTCATTTCATCTGTGAATGCATCGATGGGAGCAGGATCGTCCTTGGGCACATTTCGACAGAGAAGCAGCTGGCGGACATCCTCACTAAGGCACTGGGATGCATGCGGTTCATGGAGCTGCGCGAATTGATCGGTGTTAACTTGATCGGTGAAGGTGACATGGCCTAAGGGGGAGAAATGTTTGACATATTCCAGCACCTCACCGTAGTTTCAGTAGAGTTAGTTAGCATCCTAGTGTCCGCATGTCTGTAATCTTTAGTTTGTTTTTCTGTCAGCGAATAACGCTCCAGCCCTGCGTGGCTAGTAGTGTGTCGTGGCCATCACGATGGTAGTGCGCTATGTGCCGCACGATTAGGAAGGAGCACTTCCCATTACCTGCATGTCTTTAAATTCCTACATCTAATACCAGAAAACGCTGCCAGTTTGGACAGCACCAAAAACCTCTGTGTCTCACTTATTGTGTTCATCGTGTTCACTGCGAGAGGGAGAGGGAATTCTGAGTGCGTCGCTTGATTGTCGGCAGCCATCGAGTTGCCGGTTGTCTCCAACAACGTGCAGTTCATCAAGGAGGAGATGGAGAGCATGAACAGCTTCCTGCTGCACCTGGCCCGAACGGCGCCACCCGGAGGCGAGCACGACGAGCAGGTCCAGACGTGGATGAACCAGGTCCGGCTCCTCGCCCAGGACTGCAACAACTGCATCAACCTCTACGTGTACCGGGGCAACCCCCACATCCATCGCGCCAAGGGAGGACTCCGGCGATATCTCTGGTGGGTGCCATACTTCCTGCAGAAGATGGTGGCGCAGCATTAGGCGGCAGTCCAGCTGCGCGAGCTCAAGGAGAGGGCAAGCGACGTCGGCAAGCGGAGGTTGAGGTACGGTGTGGAGGTCCCAGTCCAGCCGACAGCATCGGCGCCCCCTCATGCCACCACTCATGGGCATGGGCTCAAGGCAGCGGCAGCGAAGACGAAGATGAAGATACCGTCGTCGTCGTCATCGCCTCAGCTGGTTGCTGCTGCAGCAGGTGGCGGTAGTAGTCCTCCCGCTGAAGATGATGACTACGAAGACGGCCATCACGCGGTGGCGGCGTTAGCAACGGATAATAATCCTGGTGGAATAATGGCAAGGGTTGTCCTTGAGCGCACTATGGAGGAGTACTTTGAGCAGAAGCTAGGAGAGTGGCTAGAGGAAGTGCTTTTACCAATAGGAGGATCAATAATGCCATCCCTCGCCATTATTGTGTCACCACAGAGTCAGGACGAAGCGTGCGCTCTCGCAAGTCAAGTCTTGGGTTTCGACTATGTCTTGGTGGACATCCCCAATGTGCACCTGGATTTTGTGCCGCTATGGCTCAAGGAGATTCTCTACTACATCCTGTGGGAGCTGCAGCTCGAGCAGGATGATGAAGAGCAGAAGAATTCTAGGTCGCGTTCTAAGAGCATGAGTAAATGGAGTATTTACTCGGGAAAAAAGGAGGAGATTAGTGAAATCAAGCACACCATCCAAGAAATGGAGGTTTACAGCAAGCTTGAAGATATCAAGAGCAAGATTCAGGAAGTGACAGTCGGCCAGTTGCAGCTAGACCTGAAAAAGATGAAGGACAAGGCGGAGGCGACACAGGAAATCTCCAAAGAACCCTTAGAGGTCCTCCTCCTCCTGCTCAAGATAGCCACTGCTGCTTCGGGTTCGGACCAACAAGAACAAGCAATGAAGAAGAAAGCAATGCCCGCATTGTCAATATGGTACAACTGCATCATTGAGGAAACAGCCTCCAAGCTTAGAGATCATATTGAAGAAGTAAAAGTAGAAGTAGTAGACGAAGAAGAAGAAACAGCCAACAAGAAGCTTCTAGGGGAAATTGAACAGGCTGCAGGTGTGAAGCGGACGCCCCAGATTTGTCTCCGCAAGGCACAATATGAAAACATCCTGAGGGATGTGTTCCCCAGGAACAGCGGCAGCAAGGCCCCGGAGCAAGACACCGCCAAGAAAGCCTCAGAGATCACCACCGCTGCCGCCATTAGATTGGATGAGGATCAACTCAAAGAAATTATCGACAAGGTTAAACAAGAAATCCTGCGAGAGGTGCTCCCAATGGCTGGCAACAGCGAGCCCCTCCGCGACAATGAGCAAGCTAACTCAGCGGCCAAGCAAGCCCCAAATAGCACTACCCCTGCACTGAGGCTGAGCGAGGATCCCAACCAAGAAGCCAAAAACCAGAAGGATGGTCAGGAACAACAGGGTCATCAAATCCCTTATTCTATGGTTGAAGAAACCAAGGAGAAGATTGAAATCCTCTGGCTCAAGATTAAAGAGAAGCTTAAGATCAAAGGGATCATGGACAGGATAGAGTATCTGTTAGGAGATAAAACAATCATGATTATCCTGAGGACTAGTGAGATGATCATAGATTTATCCACATGGGAGGAGACCAGAGATGCTTTGAGCCAGTTGTATTGCGTGGGCGCTGCACTGATCGCCACCACCGCAAAGAGCACCCACCAGGCCAAACGATATTGCTATCCACAGTGGGACCCTATAGAGTGTTCTCCTGTTGGCCTCTACCATGCTGCTGCGCTCGCGCTTACAAGCCAGAAGATGCCACATGAGACCTACAACCCCCAGATTTTTCGCAACATCTTGGAGTGCATGCCAAATGAATTCTACATGATGATCTTCACTCGTGCTCTGTATGCCAAGCCCAAGAGGAGCAACAAAGAACTGCACGAGCTATACAACAACCTAAAGGAGGTTCCCCCGAGATCATGTCTGGGTATTTCTAAGAAGATTTTCAAGTTCTCATACAACGATCTGCTCAAAGAGAACAAGACCTGCTTGCTCTACCTAGCTATCTTTCCTCAAGGTCATACCATCAGGCGGTCAACCCTGATAGGACGGTGGGTTGCAGAAGGTCTGATAACTAAAGAAGACTGGCCCACTTCGGTGCACCATGCCGAGCGATGTTTTGATGGACTCATCAACCGGTGGCTTATTTATCCGGCTGAAATTGGTGCTACCGGAAAGGTCAAGAGTTGCATTGTAGGTGCTGAAATTCATGGGTTCATATCCAAGATTGCCAAGAAACAACACATTGTGGAGACATGCCTGTCACATCGCTTGGCTCGCCATTTCTCCATTTTCAACGATGTCCAACTCCGCAGCTCGGATACTGTCAATAAATTCCTAAAAAGTCTCTCTGGCTCATCATTATCCCTGCTGAAGCTGCTAGACCTAGAAGGTTGCCACTGCTTTGGTGGGAAGAACCGGCACTATCTCAAGGACATCTGCAGCAAGATCTTACTACTCAAGTACCTGAGCCTGGGAGGAACAGATATCACCGGGCTGCCCAATGAAATCAACAACCTCCACGAGCTGGAGGTACTGGACATCCGACAGACCAAGGTGCCTGCGTCTACAACAAAACATATCCTGCTCCTGAAGCTAAAGCGTCTATTGGCTGGCCACACGAATACAAGTCCAAGCACTAATGACATTGACATGAATGACAAATACGACAGCGTAAGGATCCCTTACAATATTGAGAAGATGACAAAAATGGAGGTATTGTCTAATGTCAAGGCTTCACAGACTGGTGATGAGATGCAAGACATTAGAAATCTATGGCAACTTAGGAAGCTTGGTGTGGTAAATGAAGACACTGAGAGACACCTACGGAAGTTGCTTCGAGTGATTAATGATCTGCATGAGTGTCTCCAGTCTCTGTCAATCACTCTTCCCACAACCATAAGTGAAGCTAATCCTTCATTTACAGAGTTACCAGTGGATATTGGTCAGCACCTGAATTCCTCCCTCAAGGTTCTTGAGAGCCTAAGCATCAGTGGAACCACAAACAAGGGGCAGCTTCTTCCATTGTTGGCTAAATATATTAATCAGATTGACAAGGTAACTCTAAGTAACACCTCACTGAACCAGGCTGATCTGGATGCCCTCGCCAAGCTTCCCATGTTACGCTGTGTCAGGTTTCGATATATTACATTCACAGAGAGCCAGCTTACCATTAAGAAGATGACTTCCCAATCTCAAGTACTTTCTCGTTGAGGGCTCCAACTTAACCAATATCATGTTTGAGGATGCATCAACCAGAAAGCTCGAGAAGATAACTTTGTCCTTCACCAACATAAAGTCTATTTCCAATATCAATGAACTTCCAAATTTGGAGGAGTTGCGCTCTCGCATTGGGTGGTTACGTGATGGAGATGCCAATACAAGGCTCTTTCACCTACACTCGTGGCATCGCAAGCGAAAGACCTTTATTGGCTGGCTGACTGAAGAAAATCACATATATACAGCGCATGAGGACAAAGCTCGAGTTATGGATGAGTTCTATGAGAAGTTGCTTGGGACATGTGAACCTAGAGAGCACACCATCAATCTAGCTGAATTGGGAATTCCCACACATGACCTTGCAGAACTTGATTTGCCTTTTACGGAGGAAGAAGTGTGGTCTACAATCAAGCAACTAGATTCAGATAAAGCCCCAGGTCCAGATGGATTTACAGGGCGATTCTACAAAGCTTGCTGGCCGATAATAAAAAATGATATTATGGTGGCTATCTCTGCTGTTTGGAGTAGAAAGCTGATGGGTTTTGGACCTCTTAACACTGCATATATCACACTGATCCCGAAGAAAGAAGACGCTGAACAGACCAAAGATTTTAGGCCAATCGGCCTAGTACACAGTTTCGCCAAGCTGGTAACCAAATTGTTGGCTAATCGTTTAGCGGGTCATCTAAATCAAATGGTTTCCCCCAATCAGAGCGCTTTCATTAAAGGGCATTTTATACAGGATAACTTCATGTTGGTACAACAAACGGCGCGGTTTTTGCATCAACAGAAACAACCCCATATTTTACTGAAGCTTGACATCTCCAAGGCTTTTGATTCGGTCGCTTGGCCCTTCTTACTTGAAGTCATGCAACATTTGGGCTTTGGACAGATTTGGAGGGATATCATTAGTGGACTGCTTGGTTCCTCGTCTACTCAGGTGCTATTAAATGGGATCCCCAGGGAGAAAATTTCTCATCAGCGAGGTTTGAGGCAAGGTGATCCCTTATCCCCAATGTTATTTATTCTAGTCATGGATGTGCTTGGGCATATGATTTCTAAAGCCGACGAGCTAGGATTGCTGCAACCACTCTCAAGACGTGCTCTGCAGCATCGCATCTCAATGTATGCGGATGATGTAGCTCTTTTTCTCCGGCCGGAAGCCACTGATATTGCTGTTACTATGGGTGTTCTTCAGCTATTTGGTACAGCAAGTGGGCTGAAAACTAACCTTCAAAAAAGTAAAGTACTTCCTATCAGATGCGGCACACAAGAGCTTGAGGTTGTGCAGCAGCGGCTCCCTTGTGCAGTAGCTGACTTCCCATCCAAATACCTGGGCTTGCACCTCTCTCTACGAAGATTAAGAAAGGAACATGTACAAGCCATCATCGACCGAGTTGCTGATCAGCTACCCGGATGGAAAGCTGATTTGTTGACGAGAGCTGGGAGGCGTGTTCATGTGCAGTATGTTCTCACTGCCATGCTCATTTATCTTGCTATGGCCATTGATTTGCCTAAATGGGCCATCAAAGCAATTTATAAGATCCGAAGAAGTTATCTATGGAGAGGGCGTAAGGAAGCACGTGGAGGTCACTGTTTGGTGGCTTGGGAAACAGTCTGCTGCCCATATGAGCTAGGCGGTCTAGGCATCTCCAATCTCAGAAACCTTGGTTGGGCCTTACGTGCAAGATGGCTCTGGTTACAGAAAACGGAGCCACATCGTCCTTGGTCTACATTGCCAATACAGGTTCCTGTTCAAGTTCAGAATCTTTTTTCAATGGCCTTGACCTCTGAAGTTGGCAATGGTGAATCTACACTGTTCTGGACTGATCGATGGATACATGGGCAGTGCATTAAGGATCTTGCGCCTCGTCTCTTTGCTGCGATTCCGCAGAGAAAGGCAAAAGTGCGTACAGTGCAGCAGGCTCTAACCAACCAGACTTGGGTCTCGGACATTCAAGGCGCTCTATCAGTGGGGGTTATTGTAGAGTATCTTCAGCTTTGGGACCTCCTCTATGATTTTGATTTATAACCAGAGATGGAGGATTCTCACACTTGGAGGTTTTCATCTAATGGGCAATACTCTGCCAAATCCGCTTATGACAGCTTATTTGTGGGCAGAATCGTATTCAGACCATGGGAAAGAATTTGGAAAACTTGGGCACCTCCTAAATGTCGATTCTTCCTATGGCTTGTAGCGCACAAGCGTTGCTGGACATCTGATCGTCTTGCACGCCGTGGACTGCCTCATCCTGAGACATGTCCACTTTGTGATCAAGATGAAGAAGGCATTGATCATCTCCTAGTGGCATGTGTTTTCGCGAGGCAATTCTGGTATTTCATCTTGAGGCAGGTTGGTCTCCAGTCGTTAGCTCCACAGCCAACTGATACTTCTTTTGATGATTGGTGGGAAAGAGCAAGTGCAGCAACTATGGGCTTAATACAAAAAGGTCTAGACTCTCTAATAGCCCTGGGGGCTTGGACAATTTGGATTCATCGCAACAGCTGTGTGTTCGATGGAGCAAAGCCTAGCTTAGCTGAAATCCTAAAGCTGACCGGCGATGAGCGCCGAAGATGGATAGTGGCAGGAGCTCGTGGGCTGTCCCATTTGACTCTAACTGCCCAGTTTGTAACTTAAGTAGTTGTAGAAGCAGGGTCGTTTCTTTTTCTAGCGGGCGCGATTGTGTCTTAAGATCTAAGGGGGGGGGGGGGGGGGTGTTGGTGTGTGTTGTACTTGGGTTCTTTACCCATCTTTTTTCTTCTTAATATAATGAAACGCAGCTCTCCTGCGTTTTCGATAAAAAAAAAGAGTTGAACAACAGCAGCAGCAGCAGCAACTTGCTTTCAGTGTTATTTGGTAATGCCCGACAAAGAGCCAAGTTGACTCTTCGTGGTACGTGGCTGAGGCAAGATGATCTACAAATGCTCGCCAAGAAACCAAATGTGCGCAGCCTAGTGCTCTTGGACAAGTCTTGTGCCGAAAGCCAGCTTAATTTCAAGAAAGACGAATTCCCAGAGCTCAACACTCTTGTTGTCAACTGTGCTGATGTCACCAAGATTGAATTCACCAAGGGGTCTGCTCTTAAGCTCGAAAAGATTGTCTGGAGCTTCACCGAGATGGTCTCTCTTGGGCATTAATGACCTTCCGAGATTGAAGGAGATCGAGTTCAACGGTGGCCCTTTCCCTGATAAGGTGCAAGAAGACACTAAAACACTTCTTCGAAAGAAACCAGGTTTAAATTTTAAACACAATAAACCATAAAATCAAGAACAAAGAAAAGAAGATGCAGCAGAAGAGGATGATCATGTAGTAACATTCCCATTCTGCGGAAAGAGCAAGGCCTGGTGTTAGGCTGAAGGAGCCTCACCTTAACCATTCATTATCAACTGTCATGGTTTGGTTCTCGTGTGTTTTTCTGCAGCGCCAGCAAGCCAGAGCATCTATTTAGACTATACGTGTCTGAAGGATTGTGTCTCTACACGTGTGCCTTGTGATTGTGGTTGAGCATAAAGGTTATGTGATTGTGTGTATGCTCATTGATTTAGATCTGTGTGGCTTTGCTCTGAAACATCATGTTGCAGCATGCATGCTTTCAATTATGTAATAAGTGCAATGTTTGTGTGCACATCTGACTTCAAATTAATGTAACCGTGTGCTATGTCATATGCTGAATGGGTTCTGAACAGATGAAGTGGTGTGAGGGTTTCCAATTTCGGCATTAGAAATTTTTTCGGCCACCCCCAAAATTACCAAAATTCGACCAAAATTTCGCTAAATTATTTTAGAGACTTTAGTATGAAGTATGATTTTCTAAAAATTTTAGATCTAAACAAAATATTAGCATGACTTATAACTATACATCTGAGTAAAAGAAAAATGCAAGTCTAGAGTTTTATATTTACAACAAAACACATGTATTTGGGTAATACAAAATTTTGGACTTTTTCAGCCAACCCCGGAATTCTCGATATTTTTTTAGAAAGATCCAGTTACCCAGCTTAATATTAATATAAGAGAGGAGGCAGAGTTCAACAACTACATGCGCGAGAGGAGCGTTGAAGCTCGGCCCCTGCTATAGACCAGGCAGAGTACTCATCTCTGATCTCTGAGACCACCCGGCATACTCCTAGAATCCTTGAAAATCGTCATGTTCCTTTGCTTCCAAATGCACCACCTTTGGACGGCAAAATATCTGGTGGAAACCACAACCTTCGTGAAAACCCGTGTAAACCACGACAAAAAAGTCATCTAAATTCACCAAAAAATCACACATGTAGATGATATGATGATACACAACTTTGTAAAATATCTTGTCCAAACTCGATTTTGTTTGTGAGATATAAAAATAACAAATTTCAAAGCTAACCAGATGATTGGTTAGGAATTTATTATTTTTGAAAGGATCAAGGATGCCCAAGAGGGGGGTGAATTGGGCAACTAATAATTTTTCGAAACACAATTCAACCTATCGCAAATTTGCCCAATGTCATCCCACAAGTGCTTGTATCAATTCTATTCCTAAAACAAGTTATGCAACCTAGAGCCAATTCCTATCACAAGTATACTACTCTACAAAAGTAGAGAACACAAAGGAAATGCGGGAATGTAAAGGGTTAGAAAGACAAATCCGATTTTTCCCGAGGTATCGGAGAGTCGGCACTCCCCACTAGTCCTCGTTGGAGCACCCACGCAAGGGTGTAGCTCCCCCTTGATCTTCGCAAAGACCAAGTGCTCTCTACGGGCTGATCCTTTGCCACTCCGGCGCGGTGGATCACCCACAACCGCTCACAACTTCGACTTGGGCCGCCCACAAGCTCTCCAAGCGGTCACCAAGCCACCGATCGCCACCAAACCGTCTAGGTGATGCCGATCACCAAGAGTAACAAGCCTAGACTCTCACTTGACCAAGAACAAGGCCAAAGAAGGTGATGGATGCACACAAGTCACTCTTGATCTCTCTAGGGAAGAAGCTCTCAAGCAATGGAGTTCACACTAGTCTCCCTAGGGCTCTTGCTCTCTCACAAAATCAACAAGGGTTCCTTCAGCTGTTAGAAATGGCAAGAGAAGTAGAATGGAGGCTTTGGTGGAGTATAAATACTCACCCTCTCCAAAACTAACCGTTTCTCACTTTCCTGCGAACCGTCGGACTCTACCGAGGCTCGACCGTCGGACCAAACGCCACGGTCCGACTCTCACACAAGCACTGCGCCCAGAACTGTGACAGAGGGGCGTCGGACTGAACTCGATGGTCCGACGCTCCTCAGTCCGACGCTTCTGAACTGCGGGCACAGTGACTCTCAACGGCTAGTACACGGAGCAATGGTCCGACGCACACCGTCGGACCAAGTCCGACGCTCAAAACCGCGCTGGGAACCTCTCTGAAAGCGTCGGACGCTAACAGACATTAGTTCGACGCTCCCACTCGCGACGGTCCGACGCTCGCTCAAAAACCCAGAGGCACCGTCGGACTCTGGCCAATGGTCCGACGACCATCCAGCCAGGGTCCGACGCTCCCTGGCACACTGAGACTCGTCCAGGGGCTGCCACATGTCGTCGGACTCTAGCTATTGGTCCGACGCCCATACTAGGTAGAGTCCGACACCTCTAATTTGATCAAAACTTCGCCGAATCGAAAACTTTCCAAAACGAAGTTTGATCCTCTCTCTCAAGAGTATCCCTGGGCTGTCTAGAGCTATGTTGGACAAGTGTGCATCACATCTACACTCTCTAATCTTGCTCTAAGTCAAGCTACCCATCCAAACCCCTCTTAATAGTACGGTCAAAGAGAAAAACAAAACCTAAGACTACCCCAAGTGTTTCTCAACTCCAAACGACACTTAGCACTAGCCTATCACCGTCTTGTCTTCCATCCTTTGAAAACCTAATCGATTTCCATCGCTAGGGGCTTGAACCTACATGTTATTATGACCTAACCTCTAGGTTATCCTGCAAAACACACGTTAGTCATAATAACCGTCTTGTTGTCATTAATCACCGAAACCACTAGGGCCTAGATGCTTCAATCTCCCCCTTTTTGGTGATTGATGACAACAACCTCAAATAGATTTAGAAAGAGTGAGGTTTTTAAAGATTTGATTCATATAAGCATGTGACAATAAGAGCAAAAGGGTTAGGCATGCTTATACAAATCAAGACCACAAGGTACATATAAGATATGAAATAAGCACAATTACCAAACGATACGCTCAAGATCGGAGTGAAGTGCGGAAGCTAAGACAAGAGTGTAACCAAAAGAGAATCACGTGACACAATATATAAATAATCAAGAAGCTCAAACACATGTCACAAGCAAGTCTCAAACATGAAAATAAACATGATGCATGATAATGTCACATCCAAAAGAACAAAAGAACCAAAACCCTCTCACGCACTCCCCCTAAATCTATGCTCTCTCTCCCTTTGGCATCAAGCACCAAAGACCTAAGACTTAGGAGGAGGAGAAGAAGCTGCAGCGTCGCGGTCGGAGGAGTGAGGTCGAAGCTCAAACTGAGAAGGGTCTCCCTCGGACTCGGAGCTCTGAACGGCCTGACCCTCTGTCGGAGCACGTGAAGGAGAAGCGGTCCGGGTCTGCTCAGCTGTCTCTGTAGCTGCTGCTGTGACTACTACTGGCGCAGGCCCTGCTGAAGTCGGGAGAGGCTCTGAGGAGGCGACTGACGACGGTAGTGTCTCTGTAGTCCTAGTCGCAGGTGGAGCTGTGGTGGTGGTAACAGGCAATCTGAACTCAGGAGGTGTGGGCATGCCTGTGATCTCGCTGAAGGTAGCACCCAAGCTCCTGGACACTGAGGGGCCACCTAAGTCAGGTGTGAAACCGGTGTGGATCGGAGTGAACCCCTGAGTGCCTGGCGTGGCAAACCACTGCTGAGTCTGCTGAGTCGGCGTGACGAACTGACTCGGGAGTGAAGCTGTGCCCTGACTCTGAAGTCCACCGGACTGTATCGCTGGAGTCACCTGAGCTGCAGTGGCTGCCGGTCCAATCTGCTGGACTGGAGAGGCAGTGGCTAGGTCCGGCGGGGCTCCGGTGTGCCTGATGATGTGCTCCATAAACCCAAAGGTCTGTAGCTGTATCTGCTAGCTCTGGAGCATCTGCTGCTGGAACTGATCCTGCCTGAGCTGAATCTGAGTGAGAGCTGCAGCCTGCTCCCTGGCAAACCGGGACTGCTCCTCTGCCTGTCTCTGCTGAGTCTGCTGTAAGGTCTGAAGAATAGCAAGTAGCGCAGGGTCTGTCTGTGAAGTCTGTGGAGCGGAGCTGGACCCACCGGCCTCCGAGTCGTGAGCTTGTGGACGTGAAGGGATGGCCCGGTAGTCCCTGTCAGAGCTGGACGAGGAGGTGTCGACGGGGTCGTCGTCTGCAAGTAACCGCTCAAGCTCGCTATGGGCAACGTGCCTCATAGCCTCGTCCTGCTGCTGTACCTCTGCCATATCTGCCCCTGAAGTCTGACGGCGCTGAATCCTGTGTAGAGCTCTGCTGCCACGGCGTCCGTCAATCAGAGAGGTCATCCTATATACTGGAAACTCTGTCTCAGTCTAGCGCAACTCACGGGAGATACATGTCCAAATCCGGTGCAACCTCCGCTCAAGGATGTGTGAGATCCAATGAGCGTAGGGGAGCTGTCGCCTAGACCTGATGCCCTCTGCTATGGTGTCCTCCATCTCACTGATAATCAAATCGGCAACGTCAAACTCGGACTGCTGGACCAGGGCACTAAGGAGCCACAGCTGTAAGTGAGTAAGACCCTCCTTGTACCCCTCCCGCGGTAAAAGAGTACGCCTCATCAAGTCGTTCAAGAGACGAACAACGGGACGAAGCTCCGAAGGTGTCCTGCGGGAGCCGTCTCTGAACGGTGGTCGAAAGCACGCTGCTATATGAGCAGTACCAGGTGCCAGTCCTCCGTGAGCCCTCCTCGGCGGGTCTGTCGTGGCATAGCAAATGCTGTGCAACCTGGTAGCTGACTCTGGCACTCCAAGCAGCTCTCGCAGAGCCTTCGCGTAGAGCCGGTATGGCTCTCCGCCAAAGGTGTACTGCAAGTACTCGTGGTTGGGGTTGATCCATAGTGAAGCATAGAACTCTCGGACCCACGACTCCACGTATCGGCCTGATCGGCCAAGAAGCTCCGCAAGTCCAGGCAGGTATGTCAAATATGGCCTGATCTCCTCTCCTGCTGCCTGGACTATGTCCTCTAGGGGACACACCATGTGCTGTCGCAGTCCAACTCCTGTGGCCATGAGGGCGGTGAAGAAGTCCTCGTGAAGAGTAGTGTACCAGCCCTCAGAAGCTCTGGGATCTCTCTGATCCGGAAACCAGCTGGCAAGCGACGTCAGCCGGAGCTCTCTGACTCGGGCTGCAGAGATCCTCTGCAAGTCCAAGTGAACATCCGGCTCAGGCTCCGGCTGAGGCTCGGAGGGAGTAGGCACCCTGGGGACTCGGTCGCCGCGCCTCTGACCAGCGGGCCGGGGTGGCACCGAAGGTCGAGTGCAGCCCGAGCGACGAAGAGGTGGAGCCTGGGCCTGCTCCCCCTGAGTAGCTGCCTCCTGCTGCTCTGGCTGCCTCGGCTCTACCTCTAGCTGTGCTGACTCAGTCTCCGGTTGTCTCTGAGGCTGTGGCTGCTCCTCGGTTTCATCTCTGCCCGACAAACTGACAGAGATGCCTCCAATGTGTATACCTCTGCCACGCTCTGCCTCCTCTGCAGCCTGTGCTACCCTGATGGCCTGCCTCTGTTTTGCTGAAAGCCTCTTCCTTTTCTTGCTGCTCTCGACGAGAGGGGCCTTCCCTTTGTCCAAAGGTGGACAAGGAGGAGGCCTCTCGTCTCCACCTGTGCCTCCTTCACTGCGGCTGACTTGCTTGCACCTCACCATCTTTGCCAACTGTCACTATCTCTCAGAAACTGACGCTGACACTCAGAGGCTTGGCCTCGTTCCGTATCCCCAGGCTTGGCCCCGGATTCACTGACACACTGCCAAACACTCTGACCACAAACGCTGCAAGAGAGAGATAGACAGGGATACATAAGCATATATATAATCTAGAGATGAGTAATCCTAGGAAGCAAGCATAATGAGATAAGAAAGGAATAGCAAGGAAACTGCGAAAAAAGGAACATGTGAAGAGGTAAGAGACTCTGTCAACACGGGGCACCAATCAACGAGACAAGGCAAGATCACTGCATGACATAGGGCACACGTCAATGACCAGAGCAACTGACATGGATATGCAATGAATTGGGAGCAAACTAGGTGTGGAGGCAAAAGAGGATTACCACAAGGTGAGAATCACCTCCACGAACCCTAGAAGGCCGAGAGCAGAGCTACACTCCAAAGGATCTGCGATTAACGCGAAGAGTTTTGGTTAAGGCATTTCGTCGAGCAGTTTAAGCGCGAGGAAGATTTGAAACAAGGAATTCGAATCTAACCACCAATGGAGCAGCTGAGGAGTGTAGGGGATGAAGAACTCGACGACGGGGAACCCCTTGGGCCGCGGTGAAGAGCTCAATGGCGGCGAGGAATTACGGCGGTGGCTGTGCAGGACGGAGGCGCTCGGCATGGCGGCGCTGCTGGGCTGGGCGTGCGCACGGGAGGGAGGAGGTGCCCGCACGCACAGGAAGGTGCTCACGGCCGGCGGCGAGGGCGCGGGCGAGCCGGCGGCGGAGGGCTAGGGCGCGGCGCGGCGGCGGTTAGGGTTTGTACGGGCGGCGGCGCTCGGCTTCGATCGGCACGGGATGAAGACGAGAGCGAACTGACAGCGGGGCCCCACGCGACAGAGAAAGAAAAAGGCTGATCCGCACCTTCGAACCGACCGTCGGACCCTAACTGTGCAAGCGTTGGACCAATACTCCGCAGAGTTCGATGCTTCCAGTAAGCTCCAGCGGCCGTCGGACTTAGTCCGACGCTCCTCGTCGGACCAACACTTTCGGTCCGACGCCGTGAACGCGGCGCGACACGGCGTGAACTCTCTTATCCAATAGTCCGATGCCTGAAATTTCCCGGTCCGACGCTGCGTCCGACGCTTCCTTCGACTTTGCCAGCGACCGTCGGACTGAAGCTGAAAGTCTGACGCTATGAAAACCAGCGTCCGACGCCTCGGTCAACAGGGAAAGGGACCGTCGGACTGAGGAAATTGGTCCGACGCTGGGAAAATCAGCGTCCAACGCCTCGGTCCGACGCCCTAAAACCTGTTTTCTTCCAAATTTCTTCGCGCCGATTTTTCCCAACTAAGTTTCAACCCCAATAAGAGTCAAATAAACACCAGTTGGAACTAGTATGAGATGCCCTCTCTCAAACCCTCAATTTTTCAAATATTTTGCCTTAGGCATATGTGAATTTTATGAAGATAGGCAATGAAATCCAAAAACGAAACGACAAAACAACAACCATGCAATATGCAATGCAAATTCACGTAAATTAAACTAGTTGCTGTCAAGTTTTTCCTCAGGTAAGCTTCTTCACACGCTTTTAGGCGGTTATCTTAACCGAGTTAGACAAGCCCTACTTGCAATTCAATGTTAGACATGTTTTATGTTACAATGCAATGTACATGACAACACAAGATCATCTTTTAGTGAAGTTGCTTAGATCAAGGCAATTAAGTTCATTCCTTAGAGTACAAAAGCGTGCCTCATCCAATGGTTTAGTGAAAATGTCCGCCAAGTTATCATCCGTTCTCACTCCCTCAAAGGAAATGTCACCCTTGGCAACGTGATCTCTAAGGAAGTGATGGCGGATGTCAATGTGCTTTGTGCGGGAGTGTTGAACCGGGTTGTTGGCAAGTTTTACCGTACTTTCGTTGTCACACAACAAAGGCACTCTTTTTAAGTTGATTTCATAATCAAGTAGGGTTTGTTTCATATAAAGAATTTGTGCACAACAAGCACCCGCGGCCATGTATTCCGCTTCGGTTGTTGACAAGGCAACACTATTTTGTTTCTTGGAGGACCAAGAAACTAGTGATCTTCCAAGCAAATGGCACCCTCCGGATGTGCTTTTCCGGTCAATCTTGCAACCGGCATAATCCGAATCGAAATAGCCGACAAGAGTAAAGTTAGCTCCTTTGGGATACCAAAGGCCAATGCTCGGGGTGTCCTTTATGTACCTAAGGATTCTTTTTACCGCAACTAAGTGAGGTTCCTTAGGGTTAGCTTAAAAGCGCGCACACATACACACACTAAACATGATGTCGGGCCTAGATGCTGTCAAATACAACAAACTACCGATCATAGAACGATAGAGAGTTTGGTCAACCGATTTACCTCCCTCGTCAAGGTCAAGATGTCCATTGGTAGGCATGGGGGTCTTGATGGGCTTGCATTCTTCCATCTTGAAGCGCTTGAGAAGGTCCTTCGTGTACTTCTCTTGCGACACGAACGTCCCCTCCCTCATTTGCTTGACTTGAAAGCCGAGGAAGAATGTGAGCTCACCAATCATGGACATCTCAAACTCCTTGGACATCATATCACCAAATTCCTTGCAAAAATCTTCATTAGTCGAACCAAAAATAATATCATCAACATAAACTTGACAAATGAAGATGTGTCCTTTGTGCTTCTTGGTGAATAGTGTGGTATCAACCAAGTCGATTTTGAAGCCCTTGTTGATGAGGAAGTCACGGAGGCGCTCATACCAAGCCCGTGGGGCTTGCTTCAAGCCATATAGCGCCTTGGACAACCTATAAACATAGTTTGGATATCTAGGGTCTTCAAAACCCGGTGGTTGCGAAACATAGACAAGTTCATTTATGAAGCCATTTAAAAATGCACTTTTCACATCCATTTGAAAGAGTTTTAGATTGTGATTAGATGCATATGCAAGTAGGATACGAATGGCCTCTAATCTTGCAACCGGGGCAAAAGTCTCCCCAAAATCCAAGCCTTCAACTTGGGAGAACCCTTTTGCCACGAGCCTTGCCTTGTTTCTCACAATGTTGCCCTTGTCGTCTTGTTTGTTGCGGAACACCCACTTGGTGCCTATGACTCTTGCTCCTTTTGGCTTCTCTTCAAGTGTCCAAACTTGATTGCGGGTGAAGTTGTTGAGTTCTTCATGCATGGCATTCACCCAATCTGGATCTTGAAGAGCTTCCTCTATGTTAGAAGGCTCAATGCAAGAGACAAACGAGTGATGTTCAATGAATTGAGCATGCCTTTGTGAGCGAGTCATTACCCCCCTTGAAGGACTCCCTATTATGAGATCTTGAGGATGTGCTTGTAGGAGTGGAGTAGTTCTTCTATTAACCACTTGAGGAGGAGGTTGCGGAGCATCAACATCTTGTGCTTGTGCCTCAATTTCTTCTTGTGTGATGTGGGTGTCTTCATGTGGATCCACCCCATCTTTATCTTCATCATCTTGAGGCACATTTGATGAAGATGGTTGATCGATCACTTGCACATCATCACCATCATCTTCATCATCTTTTGGCTTGATGTCTCCGGTTGGCATGTTCTTCATGGCCTTCCTCAAGGGTTCATCACCTACATCATCAAGATTCTCATGCTCTCCTTGAGAGCCGTTAGATTCATCGAACTCCACATCATATGTTTCTTCAACAAGGCCGGTGGCATTGTTGAATACTCTATATGCTTTGGACTTCAATGAGTAACCAACAAGAAAACCAATATCACAACGTCTTTGAAACTTCCCTAGGTGTTGCCGCTTCTTGTAGATGTAGCATTTGCAACCAAACACCCGGAAGTAGGAGACGTCCGGCTTCTTGCCAATGAGTAGCTCATAGGGGGTCGTCTTTAGCAACCGGTGAGGGAATAGGCGGTTGGATGCATAGTATGCGATGTTGATTGCCTCCGCCCAAAACCTCTCCGGTGTGTTGTACTCATTAAGCATAGTCCTTGCAAGGGTGATCAACGTCCGGTTCTTCCTTTCAACTACACCATTTTGTTGAGGGGTATAGGTGGATGAGACTTCATGCTTGATCCCAACTTCATCACAATATACTTCAATGTTTGTGTTGTCAAACTCTTTTCCATTGTCACTTCTAATCTTCTTGATCTTCACTTCAAATTCATTTTGTGCTCTCTTGGCAAACTTCTTGAAAGATTGGGCTACTTCGGTCTTGTCATGAAGAAAGAACATCCAAGTATATCTTGAAAAGTCATCAACAATCACTAAGCAATAGAGCTTGCCACCAATGCTTGCATAAGTTGTTGGCCCAAATAAGTCCATGTGAAGTAGCTCTAATGGTCTTGAAGTTGACACAAATGCTTTGGATGGATGTGTATTTGCCACTTGCTTCCCGGCTTGGCAAGCACTACATAATTTGTCCTTCTCAAATACAACATCTTTCAATCCTCTCACCATCTCCTTCTTCAATAACTTCTTGAGTGTGCTCATCCCAACATGTGCAAGCCTTCTATGCCAAAGCCACCCAAGAGATTGTTTGGTGAATAGACAAGTCTTCAAATTTGCATCTTCCGAGTTGAAGTCCACTAGATAGAGATGATTGTACCGAAAGCCCTTGAATATCACTTCATTGTCATCTTTCTTGGAGACAACCACTTCTTCACTTGTAAATAGACATTGGAAGCCAAGATCACACAATTGACCAACGGATAGCAAGCTCAAAGAAGCAACTAGAAGCACATTTGAAATGGAATGATCATTAGATATAGCCACTTTGCCAAGCCCTTGCACTTTGCTCTTGGAATTATCACCAAATGTTATCTTTCCTTGGTCTTCTACATTCTCTTCAAGGGCGGTGAACATACGAGCATCACCGGTCATATGTTGAGTGTATCCACTATCAATTACCCAATGAGAGCCACCGGTCTTGTAGTTCAGCTACACATAACAAATCAAGCTTGATGTTTAGGAACCCATACTTGAAAAGGGCTCCGGACTTTCTCAACCAAAGCTTTTGCCACCCATAGTTGCCTAGGCCTATTCTTGTTAGGGGGTCCTAAGAACATGACTTTCACTTTGCCCTTAGAATCTTTCCTTAGCATGTAATGAGCATCAAAGGCAAAGGGCCTAGCATGTTTGGGCAAAGACTGTGGTGGCGGTGTCTTGCACTCATGAGCAAAGTGACCTTCTTGTCCACATTCAAAGCATCTCTTTGGCTTGGGCTTAGGCTTGTTCTTTGCTTTGTTGAGGCGATTTTGAACTCTAATATTTTGCACCTTCTCACCCATGTAGCCAATCCCACTTCTATCAAACTTCATCACAGTGTTCATGAGGAGATCACTTTGGAGATATTGACCTCTTGTGAATTTTTGCAAGCCCACGGTTAGATGACTCTTTTCTTACTTCAACTTCTTGTTCTCTTCCAATAAGCTTGCAAGGTGACACTTCTCATTCTTGAGGATCTTGTTTTCTTTTCTAAGCACTTCAACTACATCATCTTGTTGCACCGCTTCAATGACAAAGGTATTTGTGGATGATTGCTTCTCAAGCTCTTTCTTCAAGTTGTCATTTTCAATCTTGAGCTTCAAATAGTCATCATGGCAATCGGCCACCACCACTTCGTTGCCTTTGCTACTAGCACCTTGCTCAATGATCTCATCAATCAAGTCATCACATGATGTAGCTATGTCACACTTAACAACATGGTTAGGAGCATCATGTGTTTCATTGGAAAGCAAGTCATAAGCCATAGCAAGGTTGTCATGATTCGCTTTCACTTGAGTATAGTCCTCTTTTAACTTGTTGTAGCTAGTGGTGAGCTCAATGTGTATCCTCTCAAGTTTATCATGTTTTTCTTTGAGCTCTTTTATGTTGGCTTTGAGCTCCTTGAGCTTGGATGACACATTTTGATTTTTAACTCTAAGCTCATCACTAGCTTTAGTGAATTGTTCATTTTGAGCTAAAAGGTTGCCATTCTCAAGTTTTAAGTTTTCATTTTTCCTTGTTAGCTTTCTTATAACTTTGGTGTAGTCATTAAGCAAGCTAGCAAGTTCATCATAGGTGGGTGAATCATATTCATTATCACTATCACTACTCTCATCATCACTTTGTACCTTCTTATCCTTAGCCATAAGGCAAAGGTGTGTTGGAGATGAGGGCGGTGATAGCGGTGGAGGAAGTGAAGTTCCAATCACAAGAGCGGCCACCTTCTCCTTTTCATCATCACTTTCTTCACCGGAAAAGCCACTAAAAGATTCAATGTCGGTGAGCCAATCACCAACAATGTAAGCCTTGCCACTCTTCTTGCTTTTGTGAAATTGCTTCTTCTTGAACTCTTTCTTCTTGAATGGCTTGGCCCTTTTCTTCTCATTTTCACTTTCATCACTTGAATCTTGCCTTTTGCCCTTGTTCTTGTTCTTGAACTTGTCTTTCTTGGGCTTTGGCCATTGATGAGCAAGATGCCCAAGCTCTCCACAATTGTAGCAATCCATCTCGGAGATGGGTTTTCTCTTGCTACTAGTGAAGAATTTCTTCTTGTTGGAATCAAATTTGATTCCCTTGTTGTTGAGCTTCTTGAGCATCTTGGTGGTCTTCCTCACTATGAGAGCGATCTCCACATCATCATCATCATCATCATCACTTGTGGAGTCAGGAGAAGAGTACTTTGCTAGAGCTTTGCCTTTCTTGTTGGCCTTAAGGGCCAAGTCTTTCTTCTCTTCTTTCTTTGATGATGAGCAATCTTGAGGGGTGATCTTCATATACATTTCATGAGCATTGATCTTCCCCAATATTTGAGTGGGGGTTGCATTGGAGAGATCCGTTTGATGAAGTACGGTTACAATGTGACCATACTTCTCAATTGGAAGAGCATTGAGGATTCTCCTTGCAACCTCGGCCGGTGAGATTTGAGTGAGTCCAAGGCCATTTACTTCCTCTACAATGATATTCAAGCGAGAATACATATCATTAGCGCTTTCATTGGAGAGCATTTTGAAAGAATTGAGCTTGTCAATGATAAGATAATATCGTTCCTCTCGCTCATTCTTAGTTCCCTCATGGAGCGCACAAATATCCGACCATAGTACATGGGCGTTTTTGTGGTTCCTCACACGGTTGAACACCTCTTTACTAAGGCCTCTAAATATGATGTTTCGAGCCTTAGCATTCCACTTCTCGTGCTCTTCCTCAACGGGTGTGAGGGTTGCGTCGGGTTTGGGAGTGGGGTACCCTTGTGTGGCGGCTTTGTGAACACCAAGGTCCACCGCCTCAAGGTATGCCTCCATACGAATCTTCCAATAAGGAAAATCGTTACCGTCAAAGACGGGAGGGGGACCATCGTGACCACCGGACATCCTTCCTCTTGGCGGTTAAGCCAAATTAATGAGCAACAAGGCTCCGATACCAATTGAAAGGATCAAGGATGCCCAAGAGGGGGGTGAATTGGGCAACTAATAATTTTTCGAAACACAATTCAACCTATCGCAAATTTGCCCAATGTCACCCCACAAGTGCTTGTGTCAATTCTATTCCTAAAACAAGTTATGCAACCTAGAGCCAGGTCCTATCACAAATATACTACTCTAGGAAAGTAGAGAACACAAAGGAAATGCGGGAATGTAAAGGGTTAGAAAAACAAATCCGATTTTTCCCGAGGTATCGGAGAGTCGGCACTCCCCACTAGTCCTCGTTGGAGCACCCGCGCAAGGGTGTAGCTCCCCCTTGATCTTCGTAAAGACCAAGTGCTCTCTACGGGCTGATCCTTTGCCACTCCGGCGCGGTGGATCGCCCACAACCGCTCACAACTTCGACTTGGGCCGCCCACAAGCTCTCCAAGCGGTCACCAAGCCACCGATCGCCACCAAACCGTCTAGGTGATGCCGATCACCAAGAGTAACAAGCCTAGACTTTCACTTGACCAAGAACAAGGCCAAAGAAGGTGATGGATGCACACAAGTCACTCTTGATCTCTCTAGGGAAGAAGCTCTCAAGCAATGGAGTTCACACTAGTCTCCCTAGGGCTCTTGCTCTCTCACAAAATCAACAAGGGTTCCTTCAGCTGTTAGAAATGGCAAGAGAAGTAGAATGTAGGCTTTGGTGGAGTATAAATACTCACCCTCTCCAAAACTAGCCGTTTCTCACTTTCCTGCGAACCGTCGGACTCTGCCGAGGCTCGACCGTCGGACCAAACGCCACGGTCCGACTCTCACACAAGCACTGCGCCCAGAACTGTGACAGAGGGGCGTCGGACCGAACTCGATGGTCCGACGCTCCTCAGTCCGACGCTTCTGAACTGCGGGCACAATGACTCTCAACGGCTAGTACACGGAGCAATGGTCCGACGCACACCGTTGGACCAAGTCCGACGCTCAAAACCACGCTGGGAACCTCTCTGGAAGCGTCGGACGCTAACAGACATTAGTCCGACGCTCCCACTCGCGACGGTCCGACGCTCGCTCAAAAACCCAGAGGCACCGTCGGACTCTGGCCAATGGTCCGACGACCATCCAGCCAGGGTCCGACGCTCCCTGGCACACTGAGACTCGTCCAGGGGCTACCACATGTCGTCGGACTCTAGCTATTGGTCCGACGCCCATACTAGGTAGAGTCCGACGCCTCTAATTTGATCAAAACTTCGCCGAATCGAAAACTTTCCAAAACGAAGTTTGATCCTCTCTCTCAAGAGTATCCCTGGGCTGTCTAGAGCTATGTTGGACAAGTGTGCATCACATCTACACTCTCTAATCTTGCTCTAAGTCAAGCTACCCATCCAAACCCCTCTTAATAGTACGGTCAAAGAGAAAAACAAAACCTAAGACTATGCCAAGTGTTTCTCAACTCCAAACGACACTTAGCACTAGCCTATCACCGTCTTGTCTTCCATCCTTTGAAAACCGAATTGATTTCCATCGCTAGGGGCTTGAACCTACATGTTATTATGACCTAACCTCTAGGTTATCCTGCAAAACACACGTTAGTCATAATAACCGTCTTGTTGTCATTAATCACCGAAACCACTAGGGCTTAGATGCTTCAATTTTTTTATCTCACAAACGAAGTCGAGTTTGGACAAGATATTTTATAAGGCTGTGTATCATCATATCATCTACATGTGTGATTTTTTTTAATTTAGACGACTCTTTTGTCATAGTTTACACGAGTTTTTATGAAGGATGTTGTTTTCACCACATATTTTCCCCCTTTTGGACTGGTGCCTAGGCCCTCACCAAATCTCGAATCATGCCACCAAAATACTACCTCTTGTGGAGTTTGCAGGGAGATACTCAAAACGCATACATGTCTGTCCTAGAAGTTCCAAAGCCAGAAAAGTGTTCACACTATCACCTTCACTACAGCTGAAAACAAGCAACAATAGACTGCCACCATACCTACCACTCAAAGTGGGAGCTTTGCCTAACATGCCTCTAAGAGCTTCCCACCTGATCACAAACCAAATGTCAAAGGAACACAATACACTGTCAAACAGACCCAACTTAATCGGCAGAAGACTATCCGATGTTGACTCTACATTGATGACTGAAAACTGCTATAGCTCCCTCTACATCTGCAAATCATGGCACCTCCATCTTTGTTGCTCCAGACTCCGCTGCAATGGCTGCTAGTGCCCTGGAGAGCTATTTGTTTATCAGCACGGATGTCAACATATGCTGTGACTGCTGCATAAGACTGTTGGAATATGAGTGAATTGCCCGTCTTTCCCCATCAGGTTAAGCTTTTGGGTTGAACTGGTCGGTGCATGCAACTCAATATGGTATCAGATCCAGAGGTCTCGAGTTCGAATCCTGTTTAGCGCAATTAAAAGAAATAATTGTTGCTCGCTCCTATTCCACGTCTGAGTCTTGCCCGTCGCTGAGATCTCTCACCGGAGCCTCGACATGAGGGGGAGTGTTGGAATATAAGTGAATTGCCCGTCTTTCCCCATCAGCTTAAGCTTTTGGGTTGAACTGGTCGGTGCATGCAACTCAATAAAGACGCTATCGACTTGCTGTTGATGAAGGAATTTGCGAAATTTTGAACCTAACTGTATTGCATAGAGTAGTACTTACATTTCCTCCGGCTTCAAACTAGCTCCTGCATTCATGCCTGCCTGAGTTTTATGCACATTAAGCATAGGTGACCCGGAATATGTCTGTATATTCCAAATTGCAGAGTCAGGAATAGTACTCCTGGAGTCCTGGTAGAAGCCTAGAAGGATCATATCCTGAACAATAGGGGCGGTGTCCAATGTCCAATGACAATTCAATAATGCCCAGGAATGAATACAATTTTGTTTCAGGGGTCTAGACACGAAGTGCGAATGCCTCTGCAAATCTTGCCAATTCTGAACCTATATATTTCGGTCAAGCAGGGGCGAAGCTACGTTATGTCGTGTGGACCCCAGTAAAAAATAGGTGGGACCCCGATGAGCCCAGTTGGCAACAGCCCAATGCCCCGGCCCCCAGCACTGCAAGCCACAGGTGAAAGTCCACTTAAGGCTTATACGTAGCTGATTACATCAATTTTATTCAGATGAAAGCAGGCTTATACGAGCAAAGAAGCAACAAGCTTAGCCCAGACTCGCCTTCATCCAAATTTCTCACTCCGAGCCGGCTAGACTCCCATTCGACGCCACAACATGACACTCCAACTCTTCGACTCGACCTTTCTTTTAGCTTCCATCCTCGCGCGTGTTGTGTTATCAAGTATCCTCAAATGGGTTGCAATGGATCGCATCCCGCTCACCTCGCTCATGTGCCGCTGCCTTCCCACGCGCTCGCCCGCCGCTTCCCCGCGCCTGCGCTACTCCGCGCGCCTCCTCTGCTCACGGCTACTCGCATGCGGTCCTGTCGCGCACCTTCTCCCTGGATGTGTGTCCCCACATTTCCCACTCGTGCTCCTCGCGACTACGTCGCGATTCTACGCGCGCATCCGCCTGCTACCACGCGCCCTCCCACGCACGCGTCGCGAACTCCTCTGCTCAGCCCGCTCAACACTGCTCTTGCGTGCATGCACACTCTGCTTCGCATCCTCGCACATGCCTCCTCTGCTTCGTGAGCGCCCGCGCATCTCCACTACACGGCACACGCACACGCTGGACTGCCTCCAACCTCCCCGTGCATCACAAATCCCTGCGCGCGCCTGACTCTGCTCTGGGGGTGTGCCTCTACCCAACTCTGCTCCCTACCTGCTCAGCTGCAATGTCGACCACTTCCCTTACTTCTTGGGTTGGTCGACATCAGCTACAACAGCCCGTCTGCTGCGGCAAGGTGTCCTTGGGTCAGCTCCACATGTTCCTACAACCTTCGCGCCCGCACCTTTCTCAGTTGGTTGGCACCCTGCGGCCTTCATATTGGCGCAGCACCAGATTACGCAACAAGGATTCGACTCTTGGGGCCTCGACACCGGCGCAACTTCTCACATGTCATCTTCTGTTGCCACACTCCTTTCTCTCCTACCTCCTCTACTTCTTTCATCACTGTTGGCAGGGGTCACACTATCCCTATTTCATGTCATGGCACTTCTTCTCTTTCTACTGCCAACACCACCTTTACCCCTTAATAATGTCCTCATCGCTCCCGACCTTTGTTCGCAACCTTCTTTTGGTGCGACAATTTACATGAGATAGTAATTGTTCCACTGAGTTTGATGCTTTTAGATTTCTATTAAGGATATGCAAAGGCAATGTGTGATCCTTCGCTGCAATAGTCGTAGGGATCTTTATACTATGCCCACGGCTCCACCCCTTCCTGCTGTCACTTGCAGCCTTGCTGTTTCATCCTCACTGTGGCATCTCCGTCTTGGCCATCCGGGTCATGCCTCCATCAGCACTCTTCGGACCATGTCAGCTATCTCGTGTCCTAGTGCTTCACGTTCCATGTGCCACACCTGTCAGCTTGGCAAGCACACATGCCTTCCTTTCGCTAGCTCTACTTCCTCTACTTCAGCATCTTTCGATTTGATTCAATGCGATGTCTCGACATCCCCAATTCTTAGCATCTCTTTCTACAGATATTATTTATGCTTGATGACGTCAATCATTATTGCTGGTGCTTTCCCCTATGTCACAAGTCCAACGTACACTCACGTTGTTGATTTCATTGCCTATGTGCATACATAGTTTCGTTGTTTTCCTAAATGCCGGCAGGCCGATGATGGGACAGAGTTTGTCAACAATGCCACAACCTCCTACCTCTCCAACCGTGGGATCCTGTTACACCTCTCCTGCCCTTACACCTACCCACAAAATGGCAAAGCCGAACGCATGTCGCGCACCATCAACAACACTATTCGAACCCTTCTCATTCATGCTCATATGCCCCTCAACTTTTGGGTTGAGGCCCTCGCCACAGCCGCATATGTCCTGAAGCGTCGGTCGTCATCCTCTATTGCCAATAGCATCCACTACCAGCTTCTCCATGGCAGCCTACCAGATTACTCTGACCTTCATGTGTTCGGCTACCTGTGTTACCCAAACCTTAGTGCCATAGCTCCCCCACAAACTCTTGCCTCGTTCCACGCCTTGCATTTTTTCTCGGGTATCCATCTAACCACAAGGGTTCTAGGTGCCTCGATATCTCTTTGCGACAATTGATCATCCCCCTACATGTCGTATTCGACTTAGTGTTTTTGTTTGCTGCCGCACCATCTGGTGCATCTTCACTCGACTTTCTGTTGCAGGACGCTTCTTCTGCTGTGTCGGTCGCTCCACCTTCGGGTGTCAAGCAGCCGTCCCCTTCTCCAGTCCTCATCTTTGGAGGTCAAGCACTTGTTGCTCGATGACCCAACCATCATCATGGTCGGCCCTGCGTTGTTGGTAAACCTGGTAATGGTTTGGTTCAAAACCAGCTTTTGTGGTTTGGATTTCTTACTGGGCCAACTTGGTTTGGTGGGAAATGGGCTGAGGAGTCTGGCGGTGTAACACCCTAAAATTTGCTTTTATTAAAATAGGGATAAATTGATTTATTTATGTAATTGTTTGGCATATTAACCTGGCAAATAATAATTTTTAGCAATTAAAATAAATCATAGGAAGTAGAAACACGATTTGTTGCATCCATGCTGCTCAAAGATATTTTGTTTGATTTGCACTTTATTGAGATTTGAAAATATTCAAATGTAATTGGAAACCTATTTGAAAATGAGTTAAAAAAAAAGGGGAAACAGAAACCTCACCCCTCCCCTCTACCCTTTTTCCCCCGCTTGGGCCGAAGGCCACTCGAGCGTCGGCAGGCCGGCCCATCTTCCTCGCGCAGGCGCCCTTCTCCTTTGGCTGCCATGCGGGGCCCGCTGCTCAGAGTCGTCCCCTTCCTCCCTCTGGAGTCCGAGCAGGACTCGATGTCCAACCGACCGCCGCCGGAATTTTCGGACGAGTCCGTCCTGAGCATGCCTCCACCGGCCCATAAAAGGAAGCCGCGACCCTCTTCCCCCTCCTACTGGCACTGACGCGTCGGGCCCACGGCACAGCGCCGTCCCCTTCCTCCGGACAGAGCCCGAACCGAGCACGGTTGCCGCCTCCGACCGTATCCTAACCACCGAATCTCCCGAGTCCGGATCTCCTACGCCTCCCTCGCACCCCTGTATAGGTCGGCCGAGCCCTGCCGTCCCTCCCCACAAGTTCCCGAGCAAGCCACGCCCTCCAATCTTGCCCTAGCCGCAGCCGCAGAGCCGCCGCCGCCCCGAGCTCCGCCGCCGCCGTCGATTTCTCCTCGGGAGGACTTCTCCGTCGAAATTGGTTGTTCTCCAAGCTTCGCAGCAAGGTCAGGGACCTTCCCGACCCCTTCTCCCTCGGTTTTGTGCACTATAGCCATGATGCCGAGCTTCGCCGCCACCATAGTTCCGCCACCTAGCTCGCCGCATCCTCTCCGAGCTATCTCTGTGGCAACCGAAACCATAGATAGGTTTGGCTTGAGCTCCTCTTACTTCCCGACCAGATCCCGAGGTGTGCCGAGCTTCCTAGCCCCGAAAACGCCGTCTCCGGCCATCTTCCGGCGAGGAATCGGCCGGGTGCCGCCCGACTCCGGCGACCAGGGCCGCCCCTCTTTCCCCCGAGCTAACCTACGCCGTCCACGGCCGATCCAACGGCTCACAGTAAGAGATACCTCTTCGCCGGCAATTTTGCAGAGAACCCCCTGAGCTTTTTAATGTTCTAACCCGCGGTCCTTTGGCGTATTTCTCTGATTACGCTTTCCTATTTAGAAAACGTATTTCCTCGGTTTTAATTCAAAAGGCGTTTTCAATATTTACAGATTTGTCACTCAGTTTATTTCGGCCATATTTTATTCGTTTTAGCTCCGATTTGATCCGTTCAAGTCTCGTTAGATTCGTAATTTCGTAATCTACGTAATGATGCTACTGTTACTCATGTTTTCAACTTTTAAAATTCGAGATTAGATTTAATCTATTATTTTATTAAAGTAAAACTTTTTTATTTCATAACTTTCCCGTTTGAACTCCGATTTTCGTGATCTTTATATCGTTGGAATCGTAGCGACGCGCAGATTATTTTTATACACTTTTCAATCTGTTTTTCCACTGTTGGTGTACTGTTTCTAATATAGATCTTGTTTGCTTCGTGTATGATTGCCTCGATGATTGTGTGGTGATTTTATGATCGAGTTCAGACGGTGAGCAATACGTTGGTGATCAAGAGTACACTGAGTATCCAAGTTCTTCAGAGCACTTTGATCAAGGCAAGTATAGCATGGACCATCCTTGTTGCCTATTCACCTTAATCACTAAATTCATGATGCATGTGTTTACCTTGGCAACCATAGTGTTTATTCCTAGTTTTGATGGCTTGATCCTTATTACCTATGAGATTGCATTTGAGTAGTGATGCTAGTGCTTGATATGTCATGATCTTATGAACTTGATTAATTAATTATGAAATAAAGGTTGAAAGATGCTTTTTAGCAACATGGACTAAGGACTTATCTGTAAGTATGACACCGGGACTTACAGCGCAACCATGAGCGTCATATGGCTCTGACTTTAGTTAAATATGAAGTTACTTTCTATCATGTGTTAATCTTGAAAGGTTCCTTGCCGAGCTGGTTGTTTTGCGGCTCCTGTCTTTGTGTGTACTGCTGCGTGTGTGTGCCACTAGAAGGAGGGCTCTACCACCCCTTGCCATTGCGCCCGGATTGATTAGTAGCATGTTAGGAAGGCTTTTGAAAGACTTCATAGTGTACCCTGCCGCACTTCCTTGATGAGGTGATATGGGAGTCATAACCCTTGGCATATGGGAATCACGACTTATGGTGAAAGTGTGCAACCTCTGCAGAGTGTAAAACTGGTATATCAGCCGTGCTCACGGTCACGAGCGGGCTTGGACGTCTTACAGAAACTTAACTAATTTAATATTAATTTATTTGAAATTTCTATTGATGTTTATTCCATATTAATTATCATGTTTATATGATCATGCAAATCTTTGTCTTTGGAATATTCTATTGCTGCTATTCAAATTGCTAAAATATGATCAATTAAAAGCAACCGCTGTCAACCAGTGTCATGCCTTATTTGAGCCTCATAAACCCGTGGTATTCTTGTTGAGTGCGACATATACTTACGCTTGCTTTATTTTTCATATTTGGATAAAAATTCCGGATGGGTAACAGATGACTATGATGATTCTTTTGAGGATTACTAGGATTGTGGTTCACCAGTAAACTATTTTCCTATGAATTGGAGCTTCCGCGAGAGATTATATTTATTAGTCCGCCGCTATATATGTAAAGACTCTGTGATATTATTCGTTATATATTGAACCTTGTGATGGTACTATGTAATTTGTCGCTTATGTGTGATTGATCTCTGGTCGCACGTAAGTTGGTTCATTCAATTTTATCCTTAAAATTGGGTGTGACAGGCGGGTTGGGTTGGTTTGGGTTAGCAGTTGAATTAGATTGGTTCACATCAGTTTGGGCTTGAGCAGTGCGGTACCTATTTGGCAATGGATTCAGCCCAACTCCTCAACGCCCTACCCCTGGTGGCGGCGCTGCCGCTGCGTGACGCGATTGACAATGAAGGCGGCGGCGCTGACGCTCGTCTGCAAGGTCCGTGGTGCTGGCGCGGTGGGCGAAGCCGTCCTCGCTTCTCTTGTCTGGATCGGCGCCTCCTCCTGCGTCCGTGCCTAGGAGACGCGTGCTGGTGCGTGGCCTGTCTGAGTATGCCGGCGGCGGCGCCGTCACTATCAAGGTGCCGTGGTGGGCGACGTGCTGCTGCAGCTGACCGAGAAGGACGATGACAGGCCACCACCAGATCAGTCGGAAGGCCAGCAGGCTCATGTGCGCGACGGCGTGAAAGTGTTATGCGAGGACATCGTCGCTGGCAGCATGGAGACATGGTGACGACTGAGTGAGCCGTCTCGGAGCTCCTTCGTCGGCCGGATGCCATGGAGGCTGCCACCAACGAGCTCGATCCCATGGTTGAGGGGCTGCACCCGGTTTAAGATGGATTCAAACTGTTGTGAGAAGTTAGGTGCAGTTTGGTTTGGTTTTAAATTAGCTGGTGGTTCGGATGGATTTGGGTCAAGGAACATGAACGTTGGGTGGAGTGGACTGGTGCATGTGATCTCAGAGAATTGGTCTGGCGTGGGTTTAGTTTAGTTTCCAGACCATTACCAGGTTTAGTTGTTGGCTGCCCACCCAGTCAGCCCTGTCGCTCAACCAGCCCACGCTGCTACTTTCCCCTGCTGCAGCTCTGGGTGGGGGCTCAGGGTTTGGGGTCGCCTACCAGCACCGGTCTCCACCACCTCCTACTGATCGCTGCTTCAGTGGCAAGGTTTACCAGTGTCATCCATCTTCGTCATCATCGCCTGTGACGAACGGGTCTGGGCCATCCACTGCTGTGACTCTGACCAGCACATCTGGTCGGCCTCTTCGTGACACCGAGCGCCTCTCCGCTGACCCACGAGGTCCATGCACCCCTGCCCTCTCGGATGGTCGGCCTATGCAAGGCACGACGTCACCGCCTCTCCTCCTCCTACGGATGCTGACTCGGTTACAGACGGGTGATGTGCAGCCCATTAACTACTAGGGTCTCTCGGCCACATCGACGTCTCCGCTTCCTGGCAACTAGCGTAGCGGGTTGGCTGACCCCAACTGGTGTGTCGCTATGGCAGAAGAGTATTAGGTGCTCATCTACAATGGCACATGGCGCCTCGTACCTCGACCCCCTGGCGCCAACATTGTGACGGGTAAATGGATATTCAAGCACAAGTTCCACTCCGATAGCTCTCTTGCCCACCACAAGGCTCGCTGCGTTGTTCAAGGCTTCTCTCAGCAACACAATGTTGACTACGAAGAGACCTTCAGTTGTCAAGCCAGCCACCATCTGTGTTGTACTCAGCATTGCAGCCTCACGCAAGTGGCCTATTCATCAGCTCGATGTGAAGATCTTGAGGAGACTGTCTACAGCTAGCCGCCGTCCTACTTCGTTGACCAGTCGGCCCTTGACTTAGTTTGCCTCTTGCAGAAGTCATTGTACGGACTCAAGCAGGCACCTGACACGTGGCATCAGACGTTTGCAACTTACATATGCAAGCATGGCTTCTCCGCAGCGAAGTCCAACACATCTCTCTTTATTTATAAAGATCGAGATGATGTTGCCTATCTACTACTCTACGTCGAGAACATTGTACTAACGGCATCCTCTCCTGCTCTACTGTGGCGCATCGCCGACTGCCTCAGCTTTCAGTTCGCCATGACCGACCTTGGTACTCTCCACTCCACCGCTTTCTGGGCATCTCGGTCACGTGCTTCTCTGATGGCTTGCTCCTGTCACCTACTAGTAGTAAAATAGCAGTGCCCATGTATATGTATGTGTCCCATTGATTTTGCTACTGAATCATCCATGCTTGGTAGTCATATTCATTTAGGATCATAGTGAAAAGAAAAGAGAGTGCAGATGTGCTATGCAACTACATCGTCTAGTATATAAGGAAAATAAGTAACTTTGCTGACATGATGTCTGCAAATTACAGATATGAAAAGATCCATTATCCATGGATTAACCTTTTTCATGCTGAACAAATACTTTATTATCTAGACTTTGCAGCACTATATTGGCAAAATAATAAAAATTACATATAGCAATGCACAGGAGGGAAACACAAATAGGCGAGGAATCATTCCTGAACAACTGACAGGCACACAATATAAAATTGGATTTGATGGCAATTAAGAACAGGGAAGAGGCAGGCTAGCTCACAGCGCGGATTGGTTGGTGACCTTGGGCAGGTCTTCTCCTGAACGACATTCCTAGCAGACCCGCCCCAGCACAGCGCTCAGTTGCCTGGATATATCCCATGGAATCCCAAATCCCCCCGCTCAGTCGCCACTACACGTACCTACAAAGCAAAACCAAACCAGACAGTCAAGTGTGGGGATGGGATCCCAAATGCCTGAGTGTCACGTGCTCTCACCGGCATTATGCCGAACAACTTACAGGCGTGCGCGTGGGAGAGAGAAACCATCGTAGAGAACGTACGCCGCGGGGGACAGAGAGCGGCGTAGAGGCAAGAGACCGTGCAACATCGCCTCGTCTCCTGCTCATCCACGGCGACGGCGTAGAGTACATTGCATCGGCGCGGCGTCGCCCTCGTAGCCGTAGACAATCATGCAAGCGCGGACGCTGGGGCGGCAGATTATGGTTGGCATGGCCCGTATGGGACTGCACTCTTCCGCCCCCGGCCGTATAATAGGATGCCAGACATGAGGGACCATACTCGATCATCATGGGCCGTTAGTTAGCCCAACCGTTTGGGTTTTGTTGGACATCAGCAGTATTTTACTCTTATAATAATTCTGCCGTTTGTCTTAAAAAAAATAATTTAGCCGTAGAATTTAGCCACAATCAAATTGAGCCCAAGGAAGAGCCAGTTCAACTGGTCAGAGACGAGTGAACCACTCACGTGCTCTGTTTTCGTTTCTTTGTTTCGGCCCAACTAAAATAGACAGAAAGCATATTTTTCATGGGGGAAGCATTCGTGAATATAAGATACGAGAAGATCAGACAAGATTGCTTATCATATCAATAATACTCCCTCTGTTTTGTAATACTTGATGTTTTAGACGGAGATCAATGTATAAAGCAAAAGACCAAAACCCTTCAAAAAGTAGAGAAAGAGATGTATTGGGAGGGAGAAAAGAAATATGCGTTGAAAAGTGAGAAAGGACAAATTTGAATCCTACAACATCAACTATTTTGGGACAGAGTACATATGTTAATGCTTTCAAATTTTAAAAAGCTAGTTTACAAACCAAGTATTCAAATGAATTCTAGATTGCACCATTTTATTATTCAAGACAAGGCCCCCCCCCCCAGTACATGTAGATATAGCTCCGTTCAAAGTTTTTTTTTAGTAAAGACTAGGTAGCGTGACCGTGCGTTGCTACGGGACAAACTTTTATACTTCTAAAAATACATAGATCGCATGACTTAAAGATGATGTACCCATTCTGCAAAATCTGAACTATAGGTACAGGTACAAAAAAATTTCTGAGCAGCTCTATCAAACAAAATGTTATCGAGTCCAAGAAGATGAGCAAAGCAAAGTTTGTCTCCATGATTTGTTTCAAAACAATGAGCAATCAAAGCACCAGGAGCGAGGCCAACTTCTTGACCTTTATAAGTCTTAAACTATGGGAATAAAAACTCTCTCGAACCGGGTTTTATCCACGATAAGCTGGTCAATATGGTCTTTTAATTTCACTATATTACAACCACCCCTCAGTGGATGTTGAAACCTTAATGAGATAACAATACGGGATAACTAAATTTTTTTACTAAAAACTACACTGATCACACAATAAGATAATAATACTATGAAATTAAATATCGACATTCAAATAACATATAATAAAAAACAAAGTAAAAAATAAAACAAAATAAAATTTCTAAAAAAATGAACAATCAAATTCACTAAGATTAACATATTATATATTATATAACCAATTTTTCTCACATAATAAACGTCGTGTAACTACGAGGCATGTTCAAGCAACTACGAGGCCAAGAACCGATTCACAAAATGAGGCATTCTCAAGCAAACTTTATGGCATCATGACCACTAAATCAACAATTACAAAACATCCATGTTTACAATTCAGAATATGGAGAACTACAACAATATGCACCATTTTCAGTTTTGTATTTTTAAAAGATAAGCATTCAGTCATCAAATTCATAGAATTTAATCATCATTACCTCACAAGGTAACAGGATACAGGATGTTCGCTCTATGAATTAATAGCAGCATTTTCAAATATTGTTAGTTAGGTACATTGAACTCCAAACAAACAACAAAGCTCTTTTATTGCAGCTCCAGTGACTGGCCATAATCACAAGCTCAAGGAACTCCCTTTCAGAATTGCATTGAAGCACCTGCTCAGGGGATAGGCCATAGAGGAGTCCTCCTGGTAGTTCCACGAACGATGCTGCCTGCCCAATTTTAATGTATAGAAGTTTCAGTTCTCTACACCATGCTAGTCCAATTTAAACATAGTTTCATGGTTGTTTCAAGCTGACAGACGTCCTAGCTTAATCAGGCTTGCTAAGCAGTGAACACCAATGTCCTCAGGTACAACTCCTTTGTTCAGCTAGTCCCTCGCGTGTTCCTCTTGACCATTCTCCAGATTAATGCAAAAGATTCCATCAGCCTGAAATTGGAATGCATGAAACTTTATGGCCTACATGGTTTCACTACTTGATACATTTCTCAGGGGAATTAAATCCAGGCACTTGCTGGTTGATAGAACAACACTTTTACAAATGCAGACACTAACAAAAATAAACTTGAAGCTTAATTAAAAATCCTGAAATTGACTCCTTGAATATTCTAAATTCTCCAGCAGTTTTCTAAAAATATCAGACCTCAATTACAGTCAAAGGAGTTATAGAAAAATAACTTAAGCAAACACTAAATTTTTTTAATCCATTGTGTACTTTTGACTCATGAGAACAAATAAGTTTTGAATTTAATTGGGTCTATCCTTTTTTGGCCTCGCCAGAATCCGCGCAGGTCTGCACCTAGCATTTCATAGTCGAAATTCCTCAACTTGGAGGACCAAGTCAAGAGTTAGGACCGACCTTAGCATCAAGGACTAAATTTAGCTTACTTCCTTTGGCATAACATCAGCACCCTAATGAAAAATATCAAGAGCTGTCAACATTTACATTAAAGATCCTACATAAAAGAAAGTAATTACTGAACAAAATATGTGAACATGCACTTGCTTCTGGCTGGGCCCACCTGCCATAGGGGGGTCGGCCGACCCCCTGGTGCCCAACCAGGTCAGTTACCTCCCCACTGACTTGAGCATGCTTCCCACTGCTGGATTCACCACTGCCGTCCATCATGAGGCGGTATTGAGGCGGTTCATCCAGGGGTGGAGAGGCAAGGAGCACACGGGTCATTGACGTGGCACCTGTCCACTCTCCCATATAAATAGAGGCAGCCATCACCCTCTTCAAGACACAAGGGACAAGAGAAGCAAGCTAGAGTCAAGTTTCACTCTTTAGTAGTAGTATTAGTCTAGTGTGGGAGTTAGAGTCGAGTCGAGCTACGCTCGGGGTCTCCGGAGTCGTCTGCTGGAGAGTCTGGTATAGCTCTTGTTCCTTTCCTTTTATAAGACTTTACTTTTATCAATATATTATCTTTGCTTTACTTCATTAAGTCTTTACTTAGTGCTTTACTATTTATTATAGTATTGTTGTGTCTTGTCTTATCCTATAGTTGACTTATACTAGATTGTGATCCTGTAACCAGCTGTTGTGTGCTGTTCATCGCCTGTCATAGGGTGCTCTAGTTGCTTTGTACACAGCTAGAGTAGTGAGAGTTAGTGTAAGCGTGGTGCTTAGGTTAAATATTGCCTTTGATTGCCGCTTGTCGCACGGATTGTTAGTGGGTACTAGCAGGTGGTGATAGCCCTATCTAATCTTAGCATCCCTCCACGTATTATAGGCAAGTTTTTAAAAGGTAGGCTCCCAGAAGAGCATAGCCGCTTCGGGTAGAGGTTATATCCTCTATTGTCTCGAGCTATCTCCTTCACACAATAAGTAAGGTAGCAGTCTAGGTAATTCATCTATCTGTTAAGGTTAAGTTCACAAGAGTAAAGTAAGAGTATGTTTACACCAAAATTTGGTAAATTTGCCCCAGAAAGGAAAGAGCTGGCCGATGGTATAGAAGCAAAGAAATACACAAAATTTTGGACTGGGAGCCGATAGCCGATTTCAGAAGCAGACTCCGTCCAGCGGAAGGAAGGAAATAGCCGATTGCACGGTGAATCGGTTATCGGGCGAAGGTGACAGGAGGCGTGCAGCGTCGGTATTGGTGACAGTCATCCAGAGTCCGCACTGCCAAGATGCGATCACGATCGGAGTCCGTTATGAAAGGGAAGTTGGGACTCCAAGTTACCTTAGATATAGGATAGTTTGTTGGTTTCCTTATCTATTAATAAGTTGTAATTCGACTAGGACTTTAGCTACGCTCAGGATATAAATATAAGCCCTCAGCCATTGTAAAATAAACAACAACATCAATACAACACAACTTTCGGCTCCGGCCAACAAACCCTAGAGTCAGTCGAGTCCGACGAGTTACTTCATCCAGACTGGGTGTCATCCGGTGGACGCAGGTTTGCTTGTAAGTATCGTCAACCCCCTGTTAAACTATGTCCTTTTAGCGTCATCCGGTGGACATGGAAGCATGGCAGACCAGGGTCCTTGCTAAGCTCTGTTTCTTTGGCGTCATCTGGTGGACGCGGGAAGCACAGTGAGTCAAGGATGATTCACGCTGGTTTACCCGATCAATCTGTGTTAACCGTCATCCGGTGGACGAGATACAGATTAGGACGGTTTTCACACGCGGATTAGTTATCGATTCGTGTTTGTTTGCTTGATTAATCTATTAGTTAATGTCATCCGGTAGACAATCTATAGATTGAGATGGTTTGCATGCATGGATTAGTTATCGGCTCTAGTTAAATTTGGCAGTTTAGCTGGATTCATTAAGTTACCGATGTTGGTTATGTTTATTGTTTATTATTTAAAGCAATCATCAATTTGCCCGTCTTGATCCATATGCGTCGGCTTATATCTAATAGATCTATATGTTCAACGAATTATTTTTGTCATTCGTTTTATATTGATAAGATAGAATGCTTTGCACCAGCCGGTTGTATTTTAGATCTAGATTAGATACGGGTCGCACTCAAGTAATAAAATAAACTTTGTCTAGATTCAAAGGTTAACGGATCTAAGTTGCAACTTCATCATGACTGCCTCGATCCGCTCGATCTCCACTGTTGCAAGATTGTGATTTAGATCTATTAGCCGGAGAGTTGAAACATTGTTTGCTTTATAGGCTTGTATGTTGCTCGTATACACTAAATCGGCTGAAATAGCCGATTTCTTCTTGTTTTACATTGAGACATCTTATGATCATGTCAGCTTGCTGTGACTACATCTTTATAGCATATTCCCGTCTAATGCAAGTATATGTCATTGAATTCATGTCTGAATCGGTTAACTTGAGTTATAATACATGTTTCGTTACAATCGGTTCATATCATAACGGAATCGGCTTTCTAGTCGATCTCCCATTACATCGGCTCTTCGAGCCATACAGTTGGAACTACCTGGACACACCGGTTAGTTCCGCCCTGTGATTACTGATTACTATCTTTTTCCTTGTCAATTGCAGGTCAAATTGACTGGCACGCTTGGGTGTTACTGACACTCTCAGACCGGGTTCGAAGTTAGCTGGATCTGCGAGAGCTTTACTGCCTCAAGGGTCGTTTCCTGGCTTCGCTGGTGTGTTGGGCTTAGGAACCACTTTTTGCGCCAACAGAGTCATAGGGTTCCTATACTCACTCGTTGTTCTCCCACCTAGCTATACTCTACTAGTTATCCTTAGTCATCTTAAACCTTTTCCTGTCTCTGTGTCATTACCCTTTTCTCTATATATCGATTTACCCCCTATCACTAGTTGGTACTAAGTTGCAATAGACTTAAAAATCTCTCTCTTTTATTAATCATTCCTAACAACTGCTTTCCCTTGGGATAAAATAAATAACGATATCTTAGAATACTCCCGGGTGAATTGCTACAACGGTATATTTTGTACGCTTACGGAATTATCCAATAGACATAAGAATTACCCCTAGGCACTTCTGGCGCCATTATCAAAGATAGCCTAACACCCTGTCTCTGGTAATTATGCTAATGTTGGTATAAATTAACTGCACTCTATTAAAGATTATTATTATTAAGGTATCCGCAAGCACACAGATAAAACAACCAATGTAGCACTTCACCAGACAATCCCAGTTTTAATATCAAATCCAAAGGAACAGTAGGTGATACTGACTAAGTCTATTGGCTCTTAACCCGATAATACAATCAATCCAGAGAATATCAAGAATGAGGAGATAACAAATGATTATCTAGATCCGACAACCGGTAAACTTTGAATAATATCGTTCTAATCAGGCAGTGACATGAATAAGAGGCGAAATCAGAGTTCCCTCCTACCAGACACTTATACACCTATCGATTCTATCAACGGGAAGTGGACTACAGAGGACTCAACGCAGCTGTCACCTACGCGATCTACCACTATCCGGCCAATCAGGGGACATTCACAAGTAATTATAGCCCAGACACCACGTCTATACTACAAACTACTACTTCAACCAAGGAGCTACCAAGATCAAAGCACTCAAATAGAGTTGTAAACTTAAGAACGAATAAGGACAAATGCTTACTTGAATCAGGATGTTGAATACAAAAGTACCTCAGAACGCAACTCCGGGCGAGGGAGCTAAATCCAGACGAACACAGCTACAAAGAAGCTCCGACAGGCCGGGACTCCTCTGAATCTTTACTCATCTACTCTATCTCTCTAATCTCTCTCTTGATTGCTAGACTAGATCTAGTGGATATCTATCTAATGCTTCAAGGTCTTCATCTCTTGATCTGGCTCTCGTCCAGGGGGCTTTGCCTCTCTATTTATAGCCCGTTGCGATGCACGTATGCCGTAGGATCAAACCGACTTGAAATAAGGGCCCAGATGACTTCTAATAGGCGGTGGTAGAAGACTCCAGAAGGCGGCGCGGGGGAAACCCTAGAGGGCGCCGGCCGGCTCCACCCTGTGGGGTTTCGGGCTCCGGTGCTTCGGGTGTGTTCCAGATGCTTCTAGCGTTCTCGTGAAGATGTTTCCTTGGCGGTTAAGTTTCGTGGTAATTATGCTCTTTAATCCTTCTTTTAAGCTTTTCTGAAAAATCCCCTGGAAAATAGACAATTCATCAAAACTCGTGGAATCTGTCAGTAATAACCATATTCTACTGGATATTCATGTTTAATGCAGAGATAATTGATAATAAAATTTGGATGATAACAGATATCAACAATTACCCCCACACTTAGGCTTTTACTCGTCCCGAGAAAAAATGTTGGTTTTTAGTTTATAAGATCTTTAGAGAGAATGGAGCATTTAAAACATAACTTGAGAGTGCATTATATAAAGTTAGTCTAGTCATGCATGTACTGTGGAATTCAATGTGTCTACCATGAATCTTTGAGTAGTTGAAGAACAGAATAGCTTAAAAACAGATCACTCTCTTCCTTTAGTTAAGTCAATTGGAGGGTATATAATTTTGCAAATAAACTTAGCTTTACCTTCTCCTTTTGTAGTACTCTCGAATCACTGATATATATCTGGTATTTTTGTATCCTTACCAAGGCATTAATGAAATTACCTTCTTTATCCTACTTCTAAAAAGTTTATGTGGATCTCAGGTAGGTAGAATGTGAGAACATACTTGCATTGTATTTGTTGTAAAATCAAACAATGAATCCACAGATAAATGAGGCATATAATCGAATCAAGCTTTATTTGGTGGAATATGGTGGAACCTAATTCTACCTTGCTCCTTTAGAAAATAAATCTCTCTTTTATACAATTTGAGCTTATTCAGAGAGTATGAGCTATCTCTTTCTCTTCTTTTTTTCAAGGGAGGCAAGCATCTAAGTACTCATTGTTTTATTTCTTCGGACACTTGTCCATTTTTTTATACTCCCTTATTCTTTTGCATAGCTCGTACCTCTTTTGAATTTAGTAGTTGAGAGACTTTAACAAAATATGGAGCAATTATTTGGTAACTATACTATATAATTATTTTTGGTGTTTTCTCCCAGTGTAGGAGAGAAACATTTTCAATAGAATGACTCGCTATTACTCCGGATTAGAGTAATGTTTATGTGGAATTGGCACTTGATTCAAAAATATGACAAATTTCTTCAAAGGGTTACAAAGGTTGACCAAACTCAATACAAAGACAAGTACTATATGTAGCAGGCTTCTATCCTATATATGGCTCTGGTAGGACAATATTTTTCCACAAAGGAGAGGTATAACTAATCATTCAAATTTTCGAAATAAAATCTCCAAAGACAAAACATCAGGGATTAAGTTCTCATTATTCAACTATATCATGTTTCACAATGACTTAAGCAATCATGGGGTCCCTATAAATAGTTTCCAATAGTAACATGATTCCTAGAAAAGTGTTATATAATTTATTCTTAAGCTATGAATTAAACTATATTCTTCTTATCTTTTGAAAGTAATTTAGCATGTGAATTTTAATTCGGATTGAAACGGAAATCGAAACATATGCAATTATATTGTATGGGGATCAAACCTGACTATGACCGAGAAGGGGATGCAGAGGGTGCAGAGGAGGGCCGGCCGGCCCAGGTAGGGCGCCGGGCGGCGCGCCTCTGTGGCCCCAAGAGGTCCACTTCAGTGTGCGAGGTCCTGTTCGATTATCTTCCGAATTACGTGGTTTTCCCGAGTGAATTGATTTTCATAGTCACGATGTGCCTCCCCCACACTTATTTTTCTACATAATTTTCTGCGCAATATATAGAGACAACATGCGTACCAAAAATATAGAGAGTAGAGTAAACTTAAACATTAATATTGATAAAAAGAATAAGGTATTTTATTAATTAATAATACTAGATAACTCTGATAACTGACTGAGCTAACGACTGTCCTAGCTCAATAGGCTTACCTAACACACTTAATATTATAAATCAAACCTAGCACACTTGATAATATAATTAAACCTAACACACTTATGCCTTATTACATAGATAACGAGGGCAACTTAAGGCTGCCCTTGCTTTGCGAGCTTCCTAATTTCTTTCTTTAGCTCACCAATATCTTCTTTCAGCTGATCTTTTTCGTGCTTGAGACTGCGAATTAACTTGATATTGACTTCTATCTGCTTAGTCATGTCGCTCATAATCTTGCTCCTTAAGTCTTCATTCCTCTCTATACCCCTAACGGTGTTAAAGAAAGCTTCCATCTTCTCATTAAGGATGCGTAGAGAGAGCTGGGGCTGTCTAAAGACTTTCTCTAGTGCTGATGTAGATGTAGCCCGCTGTCTCTTGGGCGGAGGTGGTATGAACTCGGTGTAGCGGACTTGGCCTGGACGTGCACGAACTCCTTGGATGGCAGGGCGAGCAGCGGTGTATTTCGCACATACCAGCGTTCCGTTCTTGTCGGTCTTGACCGACAGGAGTCACTAATTATCCCTAGGTGGAAGAAGTGGGGTGTCTCGGGGAATAGTTATCTGCTTCTCCCTGGTACCATCTTTTAGCAGCAGTCTTTCAGGTGGCGATGGCAGAGCAGGCTGAGCATGCATGTAGTAGACTTGCTCGAACTGCTGGGGCACCGTAGCAAGATACTTCGGTGGCACAACGGCAAGGTGCTTTGGCGGCACGATGGCAAGGGGCTTTGGCTGCGCGAGGATGATGGCCTTCGAGTCGTCGCCTTGGAGCTTGTCGGAGTCAGCGCCGACGACCGCTTTACTTGCCATTGCTATTAAATCTAAACTAGAGAGTTTCTTTTGAGGAGAAGAAGGCAATGATGATGAGATGGCATTCAAGGGTGGTATAGGTGCGTATTTATATGGTTTTCAGGAGACAGGATAAGATCAAATCTAGCTTCTACAGGATTCGTACGCATTGGAAATCTATGGGATTGTATTTGGGAAAGATAGAGAAAGAAAAGGAAACTTGAGTCGGGACGAGAGGGGAAAGGGGGGCGCCGGCCGGCCCCACCAGGTGTCTTTCCTGGCTGGCCGAGCTCGTGAAGCCTCTAGACTCTTCCTACTTCCTGTTAGTTGCGATGCGCGATAATTTTTCGTAACGGATAATGACGGGACTAAAAAGTGGGTAATTGGACACAATCCAGCCCGTCAACAACTTCTAAATTAAATGGTTCTAAAAATAATTTAAGTCGATGACCATTTACCTTAAATAACGTACCTTCGTGTGATTGTAGAGTTACGCTCCATGTGGTGATGCATTCACAACCGTAAATGGTCCTTCCCATTTGCTTCGTAGTTTTCTAAGCCCGAATAATTTAAACCTGGAATTAAAAAGTAATTCCTTATCTCCTGGTGAAAACTCCTTCTTCTTGATTCTCTTGTCATGCCATCTTTTTGTTCTTTCTTTATAGATCTTTGAATTGTGATAAACCTTTTCTCTCCATTCTTCTAATTCTGATAATTGCATTTTTCTCTTTTCTCCAGCGGCTTCAAAGTTCATGTTCCATCTCTTAATAGCCCAGTGAGCTTTATGCTCTAACTCCACTGGTAAATGACAGGTCTTACCATATACTAGCTGGTAAGGTGACATACCCAAAGGTGTCTTGTATGCGGTCCGATATGCCCAAAGTGCTTCGGGTAATCGGTCCTTCCATGCAGTACCCTATTTCATTTACTGTTTTCTGTAGAATATTCTTGATTTGTTTGTTTGATGTTTCTGCCTGGCCACTTGTCTGAGGATGGTATGGAGTAGTTACATTGTGACGGATGCCATCAGCTTGCAAGTATCAGTGAAACTTTTTATCAGTGAAGTGTGTTCCTCCGTCACTAATGACCATCCTTGGTGTTCTAAACCTTAGAAATATAATCTCTTCAAACATCTTCTTTGAATGTTTGGAATTAGCATTCATGCATGGCATAGCTTCTACCCACTTGGATACATAGTCAACTGCCACTAGAATGTATTCACAATTTCTTGATTTCACAAATGGTCCCATGTAATCAATTCCCCAGATATCAAAGAGCTCGATCTGGAGATTGTTGGTGAGTGGCATAGCATCTCTTGCATTGATATTTCCGTGCCTCTGACATGATCCACATCTCCGGATAAAATCTTTAGTGTCTTCATACATAGTTGGCCAAAAGAAACCACTCTGCCAGATTTTAACATTTGTGCGGAATGCTCCATAATGACCTCCATATGGTGATGCATGGCATTTCTGAATGATCTGCATGCCCTCTTCTACTGGTACACATCTTCTAAGTAATCCATCTGAACAAATTCTGAAGAGGTATGGCGGATCCCATATGTGGAGACGACTTTCATAAATAAGCTTCTTTTTATTTTCCTCTGGTGGAACATAACCTGCAACCATAAAATTGACAATATTCGTGTACCAAGGGTCTGACTTGGTCACTTTAAACAGCATGTCATCTCTCAATGAGTCATTAATAGGTAATTCCTGAGGTTTCTCAAAGTGTATTCTAGACAAGTGATCAGCAACTGGATTTTCTATTCCTCTTCTATTTTTAATTTCTAAGTCAAATTCTTGGAGTAACAAAATCCATCTTATCAAACGAGGTTTAGCATATTTCTTAGTGAGCAAATATTTTAAAGCAGAATGATTAGAATAAACAATTACTTTTGCTCCTACTAAGTAAGATCTAAATTTATCAATAACAAAAACAATAGCCAGGAGTTATTTTTCAGTTATTTCATAATTTAATTGTGCTCCTGTCATAGTTTTACTAGCATAAGCAATTGCATGATGCTTCTTATCTTTTGTTTGTCCTAATACTGCCCTTACAGCATAATCACTAGCATCACATATAATTTCAAAAGGTAAAGACCAATCAGGGGGTTGAATAATTGGTGCTGATGTAAGTGCTTCTTTAAGAATATTAAAAGATTTTAAACATGCATCAACCAATTCAAAAGAAACATCCTTAGCTAGCAAGTTAGTCAGTGGTCTAACAATATGCGAAAAATCTTTTATAAATCTGCGATAAAAACCACAGTGACCAAGAAAACTTCGGATTCCTTTTATATTAACAGGTGGAAGTAGTTGTTCAATTACTTCAACTTTTGCCTTATCTACCTCTATACCTCTTTCAGACACTAAATGTCCTAGCACTATTCCTTCTCTAACCATAAAATGACATTTTTCCCAATTAAGGACTAAGTGCTTTTCCTCACATCTCTGCAAAACCTTATCTAAATTTTCTAGACAATCATCAAAAGTTTTTTCATAAACTGAAAAATCATCCATAAAAACTTCCATGATTTCTTCTATCATTTCAGAAAATATAGACATCATACATATTTGAAAAGAAGCAGGTGCATTACATAATCCAAAAGACATTCTACGATAAGCATAAGTTCCAAAAGGACATGTAAAAGTGGTTTTGCTTTGATCATTCAGGGTGGATAGGAATTTGGTGATATCCAGAATAACCATCAAGGAAACAAAAGAAAGAATTATTTGCCAAACGCTCTAACATCTCATCAATGAAGGGCAGCAGAAAATGATCTTTCTTGGTTACTTTATTAAGTTCTCTATAATCTATACACATTCGCCATCCTGTAATAGTTCTCTAGGGTATCAATTCATTTTTATCATTTTTAACTACGGTCATACCACCCTTTTTAGGTACAACTTGAACAGGGACTTACCCACTCACTATGCGGAACAGGATAAATAATTCCAGCATGCAAAAGTTTCAAGACCTCTTTCTTAACAACCTCCCTCATCACATTTTGAAGCCTACGTTGGGGTTCTCTAGAAGGTGTAATCTCTGGGTTGGTTGGAATACGATGGGTTCATAAAACAGGACTAATCCCCTTAAGGTCTTGAAGTGAATAACCAAAAGCAGCACGATGTTTTTCTAAGATAGCTATTAATCTAAAAGACTCTTCATCAGAAAGTTTATCACTAATAATCACGGGAGAATTTTGATCATTATTCAGAAAAACATACTTAAGACCATAAGGTATTTGCTTAAGCTCAATAGATGGCTTAGGTGGCTCTAGTAATTCATCCAGAGGTTCAGGATCAATCGGATCATCTTCCTCTTCATTAATGAAGAACTGAGTATCATCTTCTAAATTAGGTTCAATAAATTCCTCAAATGACACAGCCTTAATTTCTTCTATCGGATCTAACTCAGGAGGTGGCTCTGCCTTAGCTTTTAATGCATGAGTTATAGGCACTAAGAGATTAAATCACTTCCCAAGTTTAATATCTAAATTGCCCGCACAACCTTCTCGCAAAAGTTTTCCGATTGGTAACCCAATCATTACATCAAAATCCCAAACATTAAAGATATAGAAATTCAGCAAAATTCGAAATTCGTTAATCACAATAGTAAGAGAACATAAAACACCTGAAATAGGAATAATATGTCCTGAACGATTTTCAATAATTTATTTGTAGGAATTAATGGCATATCTTTCAAGAATTTTTCAGCAAATATAAGAGATATGATGTTGACGCCTACTACTGGATTATAAAAGACATCAAAAGGATATGTATCAATTTGACATTTAATAGTAATGGCAGGAGAATTTAAACGAATTATATCATTTGAAAGCTCAGATTCTATCAACCACTCATTACTCATAACAAAAATCAATTCTCTAGTTATCTCTCTAAAGAATTTTAAATCAGCAGGATATGAAACATTGAAACTTTTAAAATTCATAGACTCTTATGATTTTATAATTTTATGATAGCGTGAGCTGTTTCCATAATCATCCAAAAGTTCATCCTTAAATTCACACATAAAATCAGAAATAGGAATTATCTCCTTCTCATTAGATAGTTCAGGTAAATGTTGAGATGAATCAGACAAAAGTTTAGAATCAAATGACAAAAATTCATCTTCTAACAACTTTTCTTTTTCTTCAGGAAGATCAATTAAGATATTAGTAAGAATAGTTTTAGCATGTGAAGCAGTAATATGCATAGATGCTCCTCCTGCGGTCAAATTAAAGTATTCTTTATTTTTATCATCAAGGTCTAAAAAGAAATGTTGTAAAAGTATAGGTTCTGGCAAAGCAAGATTAGGTCCAAAATTTATAAATCCATCAAAGCGTTCCCAAGCCTTGCCTAATGATTTGTTATTTAATTATTTAAATCCTAATAATTTCAAAACGATGTTTAGCAACCTTTTCAATAGGGAAAAATTTAAGACAAAAATTAGCACGCAATACTTCCCAATCTCCTTTACTACTCCCAATATGGCGATTATACCATTTCTTTGCTGTTCCCATTAATGAAAACAGAAAGAGTTTCCATCTTAAAGTTTCATCTGCCATGCCCTTAATGTGCAAACATGAACATGTTTGCTCAAAATCGGCTAAATGGGAATAGGGGTTTTCGCTAGAACTACCAGAAAAAATGTGATCCTGAACTAACTTAATTAATCCCGGGCGTAACTCATAGCCAGATGATGTGATAGGTAAAGATGATTCTTTTGGCTGGAGATACAATCCCGATGGTGCTCCATATTGATATAAAAGTTGGGACGTGGGTTCCATACTTTAAAAGGTAAAAGATAAAAGATAAAAGATAAAAGTATAATACCAGATTAATATAGACTAAGACAAAATCAGCAAACCGTTTCCCGGCAATGGCGCCAGAAATACTTGTTGGTATAAATTAACTGCACTCTATTAAAGATTATTATTATCAAGGTATCCGCAAGCGCATAGATAAAACAACCGATGTAGCACTTCACCAGACAATCCCAGGTTTTAATATCGAACCGAAAGGAACAGTAGGTGATACTGACTAAGGCTATTGGCTCTTAACCCGATAATACAATCAATCCAGAGAATATCAAGAATGAGGAGATAACAAATGATTATTTAGATCCGACAACCGGTAAACTTTAAACAATATCGTTCTAATCGGGCAGTGACATGAATAAGAGGCGAAATCAGAGTTCCCTCCTACCAGACACTTATACACCTATCAATCCTATCAACAGGAAGTGGACTACAGAGGACTCAACGCAGCTGTCACCTACGCGAGCTACCACTATCCAGCCAATCAGGGGACATTCACAAGTTATTATAGCCTAGACACCATGTCTACACTACAAACTACTACTTCAACCAAGGAGCTACCAAGATCAAAGCACTCAAATAGAGTTGTAAACTTAAGAACGAATAAGGACAAATGCTTACTTGAATCAGGATGTTGAATACAAAAGTACCTCAGAACGCAACTCCGGGCGAGGGAGCTGAATCCAGACGAACACAGCTACGAAAAAGCTCCGATAGGCCGGGACTCCTCTGAATCTTTACTCATCTACTCTATCTCTCTAATCTCTCTCTTGATTGCTAGCCTAGATCTAGTGGATATCTATCTAATGCTTCAAGGTCTTCATCTCTTGATCTGGCTCTCCTCCAGGGGGTATGCGTCTCTATTTATAGCCCGGTGGGATGCACGTATGCCAGTAGGATCAAACTGACTTGAAACAAGGGCCCAGATGACTTCTAATAGACAGTGGTAGAAGACTCCAGAAGGCGGCGCGGGGGAAACCCTAGGGGGCCCCGGCCGGCCCCACCCTGTGGGGTTTCGGGCTCCTGATGCTTTGGGTGTGTTCCAGATGCTTCTAGCGTTCTCGTGAAGATATTTCCTTGGCGGTTAAGTTTTATGGTAATTATGCTCTTTAATCCTTCTTTTAAGCTTTTTCTGAAAATCCCCTGGGAAATAGACAATTCACCAAAACTCGTGGAATCTGTCAGTAATAACCCTATTCTACTGGATATTCACGTTTAATGCAGGGATAATTGATAATAAAATTTGGATGATAACAGGTGTCGACAGCTAAGAAGTGTCAACAAGAATTTCTGGCGCCGTTGCCGGGGAAAGCATCAGCCTAAGAATATTAATAAAATTGAATCCGGAGTCTACTATCAATTTAGTTATCGATTAGTGTTAGGGGCTTACCCCTTATCTGTGTTTCTCGTTATCGTGAAGCCAGACAGTGCATGAGCGGTTTTCAATTGCCGTCAAACTTTGTTAAAGATCCTGAGCAATTATTGAGGAGAACTAGACGTCGTCAAGTTCCTCCTCAAAGGTTCATCTCAAACCTGAATCTGTTCGAGAAAAGAGGCTCCACACTATCAACCAAGGAAGGTATGGCCCAAAAGACCATCTCTGAGTTCTCTGCACCATCGGCTGACAATATCGCCACCGGTCCGCAGCTTAACTTGGGGGGATGCTACTTTTGAGCTCAAGCCAACTGCTTATCAATATGGTGCGAGCCAACCCATTCTATGGGAAGCCGCACGAAGACGCTAATGCCCATTTCCAGCACTTCTTGGAGGTGTGTGGTACGTTCACTATCAAGAATGTCTCGGCAGACGCCATCTGTCTTCGCCTGTTCCCATTCTCACTGCTTGGGAAGGACGAAGCAATGGTTTTATGCCAACAAGAGTGAAGCTACCACTTGGGAGAAGTGCGCCAATGCATTTCTTAAGAAATTCTTCCCGATGGGCAAAACCAGTGCCTTCGTGGAAAGATTTCAAGTTTCCAACAGTAAGCTGATGAGACGATTCCCGAAGCATGGGAACGTCTCCAGGAGTACATTCGTGCCTATCCTCATCATGGAATTGAAGAATGGCTCCTAATCCAAGGTTTCTATCATGGGCTGACTGGAATTATCCCGTAGTCACCTTGATGCTGCCGCTGGAGGAGCATTCTTGCAACACAATGTCAAAGATGCTAAAAACCTCATTGAAAAGATGGTGATCAACCAAGGATGGAATGAGGAACGTCTCCAGCCCAAAAAGAGGGGTATGCACACTGTTCATGAGGTGGACATGCTCTCAGTTAAACTGGACCTCTTGATAAAGAAGATTGAGAAAGGTTCCAAAAAGGAACAAGAGGCCATTCGAACCACTGCCAGCGCACGAGCCATTGAAGCTGATCCATGGTGCGAGGTATGTGGTGGAGAAGATCACTCGGGCAACAACTGTCCCGAAACGAAAGAGGAAGTGAGCTTCATCATCAACAACAACAACAATAATGGGTATCGACCCCAATAACAAGGAGGATGAAACTCGCGCCCCTTCTACCAAGGTAATCAAGGTAATGGTTACAACAATAATTTCAATAATTCTTATGGTAACTAACCTTCTTTAAAAGATCTTGTCTTAGGCCAATCTAAAATCAATGAAAGTATAAACAAGAAAATAATGGCTAATGATAAGATTCTTGAAAATCTTAGTGAGAAAATGGATAGCTTTGCCACTGCTATAAAAAATCAATTAAGCTTTAATAAAATTCTAGAAACACAATTAGCTCAAATAGCAGCAGCTGTCCCATCCTTCGAACAAGGTAAGATCCCAGGGAAAACCTGAGGAACCAATTGAGGGTGTCAGGTTCATTTCCATGAGGTTTGGTAAGCCTCCGCCAAGGTCAAACTAGGGTTGCCTTCTTGACCCACCATTCATAGGCCAAGAAGAGTGACCCCAGGCCATACAACCATCACCTGTGAGATCGGGCCGCACACCTTCAACAACGCCTTCTACGACCTTGGATCTAGAGTCAACATCATGTCCAAGGTAATGTATGAAAATCTGCTAGGGGGACCTTTGTACCCCACTTTTGTCAAATTGCAGACGGCCGATCAATCCATCCGGTTCCCCGAGGGATTGGCAAGGGATATCCTTGTCAAGAATCAAGATGAGTACATCCCTGCCGACTTCATCATCCATGATATGGGGGCCGATGATGAAGTCCCCGTCATCCTGGGAAAGCTGTTCCTCAACACCGTTAACGTCATCATCTATGTGGGATCCGGCCAAGTCCACTTCCAACTCCCAGGTAAGAGAATTAAATGTCCTTTCAATGGTTATAAATCTATGTAGCAGGCAAGAAAGAACCTATGGAAGAATAAGCCTCAATATGCACCCCGCCGGAAGAATCAATCACCAAAGGCCAAAAAGGCCAAACTGGTAAGTAAAGCCGAGGCGGTAAACATGGTAGACTCCGCTGAGTCGTAAACATCAACCAAGAAGGAATGGCGAAAGAAAGAGGTGCAATCATCACGGTCCCCATCTCCGGGACCAACTGAAGCACCCGAAGAATGAACCCGAAACGGAGAGGTCCTGCTCTATGGACCTAAAACACGGAGCCTGCTGGTATAAATTAACTGCACTCTAGTTAAATAAGATTGTATTCAGATTATCCGCAAGCGGCACAGATATAATATCGCTGTCACATTTTACCCGGAGGTTTTAAATATCGAATCCACAAGGAACAGTAGGTGATAATGACCAAGCCGATGACTAAACCCTACAATTAGGCTAGATAATATCAAGAAAGAGGAAATAGCTAATGATTATCTAGTTCCAACAACCGGTAAGCTTTGAATAATATTATTCTAACTGGGCAGTGACATGAATAAGAGGCGAAATCAGAGTTCCCTCCTTACCAGACACTTATACACCTATCGATCCTATCAACGGGAAGTGGACTACAGAGGACTCAACGCAGCTGTCACCTACGCGATCTACCACTATCCGGCCAATCAGGGGACATTCACAAGTAAACCTAGCCTAGGCACAACTGGCTACACTATGAAATACTACTTCAATCAAGTAATAACCAAGATCAAAGCACTCAATTTGAGTTGCAAACTTAAGAACGAATAAGAACAAATACTTACTTGAATTAGAAGTTGAAAACAAAAGTACCTCAGAACGCAGCTTCGGGTGAGGAAGCTGAATCCAGAAGAATACGGCCACGAAGAAGCACCGACAGGCCGGAACTCCTCCAGAATCTCTACTCTCCTACTCTATCTCTCTAATCTCTAAACAAGACTAGATCTAGATGAACTAGTCTCTCCTAACTGCTACAACTAGATGAACTACAACTAGATGAACTAGAACTAGATCAACTAGAGGGACCCTAACCCTAATTTATGTAGAGAATATGAAGCACCGGGGTGTAGAATGCCTTCTGGTGGGGGCCTGGGGAGTCCTTATATAGGCCGAGGTGGAGTAGGGGGCAAGGAACCGCCACGTCATCGATCCGCGTCTCATGTTATGTGCACCTGTCGGATCAAACCGACCTTAGATCGACGTAGGGATGCTTTACTTGGCTGCCAAGGAAGCGTGAGAGGAAGATTCCAGAAGCCGAGGGCCAAAACCCTAATGATGGGGCCTGGCCGACCCCACCCTGGCGCCGGCCGGCGCCCAAAGTCAGGGGTCTCAGGCCCATTTCGTCGTGTTGTCTTCTTGGGCCTCCTGCAGTCCAATGGTGCATATGTTGCCGCAGATTTTGATTCTCAACTCCGAATATAGCAAATGATAGGTCCGTTTCGATCGTCCTGACGAGCCCGTCGCAATGGTGCAGTCCAATTGCTTAGTTGAGATACTTTATTGATAGAAAACTGCGTATTCCTACAATACAAGTGAGAACACCAAAACTTGTGGAACTCATTAGAATCAAAACCTATCACTATGCTTTGTGATTCATTTTGTGTCAAATCATGCTATAGTTGACGGTAATTTTTGGTACTTAACGACCATCAACAGAGCCCTTGCTGGTAAGGTAAATCAGTATTTATCTCATATTTACTTTTCGTAATTCAATTCTTGCATTTTTTGCATTGCATCTTCATGTTTAATTTCTCAACAATTTATTTCGACAAAATAAAGTACTTAGATAAATAAAACTTGAAAAGAACCTTAGTGCTCAAACCTGAGGTGGTGGGACCACCCAAGGTGGGGTCTTCCAACCCCACCATAGGGCCCACCCACCTCTGGTGGTGTTGGCCTGGTGTGTTGGTTCATTTCCTGAATTTTGATCACCGTCTCATTTTGATTTGGTCGACCACCTTTGGTCATGATCACTTTCACATGCTCCAAGGAGAATCTAACACTCACTACCATCCAAATTCTGCAAAGTGGTCACCAAGGCATGCATCAGAACTCCTAGGTCCATGGGAATCCTTTAAAACATGTCTTCACTTTTGTCATACACCTTTCTCTTTCACAAAGCACTAGGCAAGGGAATCTCTGAAAATTTCACCACTTTTGGTCCACCACTGGTCTTTACTTTGCTGAACAAAGTGAAACACACTGTTTAAAGCTGCTGAAGGGACCAAACATGGGTCGGCCGACCCACGGCCGACCCATGATTTGGTGCCCCCCAAGAAAATTGTGTTTGAATTCAAATAGATTCCCTGTCCAAAGGTGAAAGCAGCTCTGAACCTATCATAGTGGGGTCGGCCGACCTGGCCCTGGTGGGTTCACCATCAGCCCTTCTTCCCCTATAAATACCCTTGCATTGTGTGCTCAATCCCACACCCAAACCAGCTAAATCATCTCGAATACACAATCTCTCTTCTTCTCTCCAGTTGAGCAAGTTCTTTCTCAAGTTTAGTTGTAGTTAGCCACTTAAAAGGAAAAACCCAAAAATATTGTAGTAGTAGAAGCTTGTCTTTACTTTTAAGAACACGTTTGTGGAGTATTCTTACCCACAAGAACGGTTTTGTGGAGGTGACCATACCCCACAAGGACTACTAATATTGGGACAACTAAGCTAACGCTAACGCTAATCTTTGTTGTCCTAGTGTGTTCTTGTGTTGTCTCACTGTTGCAGGAAGACGAAGAAGTTCTCCTCCGCGCTCAAGAAGGCCAAGGGTGTCGTAGGGAGCTCCTCCCGACGACCCCGCCATGACGAGGATGAAGGAAGAGAAGCTCCACCGAGACAAAGCCATGGAGTGCTAGATGTGCCTCCCGAGAGAGCACTCGAGCCCGAGAGTGGCCTTATGCTGGATCAACAAGAGTACCAAAGGTACCTCTCCATCCGACACCGCGGGTATGAATATACCAGCACCATCGACCCTGTCCTCTTGGACAGCACAGGTATGACCATAGAATTTAATACTGTGTTCAATACAATTGGTTGGGGAAGCTTTTGGGAAGTTCATGAACTTGGGATTGAAAAACTCACCATGGAATTTCTATGCTCTTTACAAGTCACGGAAGATAATGTTTACTTTCGCATGTTTAATCAAGAGTATAATTTAACTTGTGGAGTTTTTAGTATGGCACTTGGTTTTGATAACAACTGTCAACTAGATTTAATTAATGCCACAAGAAGATTCAATAAAGTTGATTTCTGGAAAGCCATAACTGAATCCAATGATTGCTCTGATCCTAAAACTAATGAAATTCATAATCCCACTTTGCGCTTGCTCCGCTATTGGATGGTCATAACTCTTTTTCCTGGCTCCAATGTGCAAGTTCTTCTCAATGATGAATTAAGATTGCTTTATGCCATGACCAAGAAAATAAAAGTTTCAACTGCTAAGTTCTTAGTCCGCTTTTGGCTTGGTGTGTTCCAAAGAAGCGAGCCTATATTCTTTACTTCTTTTATCACTCGCATCGCTGAAACAATGGACCTGCTAAATGGAAAACACTACTTTGAATATATTGCTTCTCCTCGAGACATTATAACTGAAAATTTCTTCATAAGTGCTCAAGTCCTAAAAAGATATCCAAATGGTGGCCTTAAAATGATTTATCCTGGCCATACAGCCGAGGTTTCTCTCCCATGTGAGAGACATCGGTTGTATGCGCTGTGCACACTAACCATAAATTGGGACCGAGAGGCAAAAAGCCAAAATGTTGCAGGAACAAGAAGGGTGACTAGAAGCATGTCATAGGCCGCTCAGTTTGAGCATGGCGGCACTTCACGAGCTGCAAGAGGAGATGAAGAAGAGGGCGATGAGGCAAGTTCCATGGACATTTCAGGGTCCATGGAAAGGCCTCAACAGCACACTCCAAGAGTGCGCACTCCCCGCCGGTCCACATGGGCAAGGAGTCGTCGGAACCAAAGGACGGAAATGGATCAACTCATCGATGACATGGGCGCAATGCAAATAGAGCAAGATGCAACTCTGAGTGTGGCACAACAAAATAACCAACTTATGCAAGCTATACAAGAGGAAGAAGCACAGCATTGGGCGGGATGGTTCCAATACTATCCGCCACCACAATGAGCAAAAGTCAAGTTTGGGGGAGATCCTCTCCCCCACTAAGGTAAGTCTTCTGTCCTAGCTTATTGCGTTATTTTCAGTTTCATTGCTTTACCAAAAAAAATCCTTAACCCATATGTCTCAAGAATATTTATCTTTCTCATGAAAATGATGAATAGTTGCTCTGTTCATGTTTCTTTAATGCCTAGTTTACAACTTAGTATTTCTTTGAGTATGGATTACTTGGCTTATTTAAAATAATCACGAACCTGGAAACTTTAAGGATGCTAAGTGCTAGAACTAAGTCTAAGTTATTGTGAGACATGATATGGTAAAACAAGAGCTGCTATAATATTGTTCTAAGCATACATGATTACTGGAGATTGATTTCTGAAAACAATCAAAACCTTATTGTTCGTCAATGGTAATAAATTCCTACCACAGCCATATATGCTACACGTGTCTTAGCCCTTCCACTTAAGCTATTTGCTTTGTATTGAGTGTTGTCAAGTCTTGTTGACCCTTATTGAGAGACTTATCATGCTCTCAAGATCAAGATCACGTACACACCACATATATATGTTGCTTCTACACCTGGAAGTACGCAACCACATGCCTTTCATTTCCACTAAATAAATGCTCCATGTGTTAAAAGTCACAGAATATCTCTCTTAGTTGATATGATAGAAGAGACAAAAAGACTATGCAAAATGAAAGAAAAAGAAAAAGAAAGAAAGATGGACAGAAGGAAGTCCATAGAAAAGAAATGAAAATATGAGCAAATCTAGGCTCATAAATAAAAGAAAAATGCTAGCCATGTCTCTAAAATTTATTCGAGAGAGATACACTTTCAAATAGGGAGCATCATAGTCCATTGTTTTCCGCACACTTGCACATCTTGATCTAAGGGCATGACACTTCTCTCTTTGGATCCAAGCTTTGACTCTATAATATATGCAAAGTAAGTATGCTACATTCTTTCATTCCTACCTTAAGCTCCACATAAACTTTTTTAGAAGTAGGATAACAAAGAGAAGGCAATATTTACTTTATGCCTTGGTAAGGAATAATACACCATTTGAGTGACATGAGAGAACCATATGAGAAACATTAAGTATTCTTTTGCAAAACATTGCTAAAACCTTCAGTATGAAACTTGCAAAGAATGAGAAAATTAGTACTCAAGTCAAACTGTTCTGTCTCTCAACCACCTAAGACAAAGGAAAGGCCATAAGCCCCATAGAGAACTAAGGTAATATGGGTGAGTTTTTATATCCAACTTTTCCATTCAAAAGAGAAATATTTTGCTGTACACATGGTACTATTGAAACATGAACATAGTAGCAACTCCTGATCCACCGAAGCTAAGTTTAATTATTTGCTCGGGATGAGCAAAGGTTAAGCTTGGGGGATCTTGTTGATGGTGGATATACCATAAAAATTCACACTCAAACACTGTCAACAGGCCTCGGATTCAAGGAAGAATAAGCATGACATAAACATATTTTATCAATAACTAGTTCCACTTGTACTCTTAGCCTGTGAATGCAGGGAAGATCAAAACAGGTCATGAAACTTCAAGATACGGTGCATAAAACCACATGGAAGAGAAAGGAGCTCAAGGTGGGCCCATGCATGGGTCGGCCGACCCATGTATGGGGCCCACAGGGCTTTGGTGACATGGCACGATCCTCTTGACACTCCACTCAGTCCATTTCAACCCTCAGATCAATATGTGTTTCCATTCAACGGCGGAGAAGCAAAGCACAAGGATCAAGGGATGAACCAACGTGATAAACACTCAGAAAAGGTGGAACCACTCCCTATGACAGATGGGGACAGCTTCTGGCTAGGCCCTACCTGCCATAGGGGGTCGGCCGACCCCCCTGGTGCCCAGCCAGGTCGGTTACCTCTCCACCGAACTTGAGCATGCTGCCCACGTGCTGGATTCACCATTGTCGTCCATTTTGAGGCGGTATTGAGGTGGTTCATCCAAGGGTGGAGAGGCAAGGAGCCCACGGATCGCTGACATGGCACATCTCCACTCTCCCCTATAAATAGAGTCAGCCATTACCCTCTTCAAGACACAAGAGACAAGAGAAGCAAGCTAGAGTCAAGTTCCACTCATTAGTAGTAGTATTAGTCTAGTGTGGGAGTTAGAGTCGAGTCGAGCTACGCTCGAGGTCTCCGGAGTCTTCTGCTGGAGAGTCTGCTGGAGAGTCTGGTATAGCTCTTGTACCTTTCCTTCTGTAAGACTTTACTTTTATCAATATATTATCTTTGCTTTACTTTACTCGAGTCTTTACTTAGTGCTTTACTATTTATTATAGTATTCTTGTATCTTGTCTTATCTTATAGTTGACTTATACTAGATTGTGATCCTGTAACCAGCATGTTGTGTGCTGTTCATCGCCTGTCATAGGGTGCTCCAGTTGCTTTGTACATAGCTAGAGTAGTGGGAGTTAGTGTAAGAGTGGTGCTTAGGCTAAATCTTGCCTTTGATTGCCGCTTGTCGCACGGATTGTTAGTGGATACTAGCAGGTGGTGACAGCCCTGTCTTGTCTTAGCATCCCTCCACGTGTTTTAGGCAAGTTCTTAAAAGATAGGCTCCCATAAGAGCATAGCCGCTTCGGGTAGAGGTTATATCCTCTATTGTCTCGGACTATCCCCTTCACACAATAAGTAAGGTAGCAGTCTAGGTAATTCATCTATCCGTTAAGGTTAAGTTCACAAGAGTAAAGTAAGAGTCATAAGAGTCCTATACTCACTCGTTGTTCTCTCACCTAGCTATACTCTACTAGTTATCGTTAGTCATCTTAAACCTTGTCCTGTCTCTGTGTCATTACCCTTTCCTCTATATATCGATTACCCCCTATCACTAGTTGGTACTAAGTTGCAATAGACTTAAGGATATCTCTCTTTTATTTATCATTCCCAGCAACCGCTTTCCCTTGGGATAAAATAAATAACGATACCTTGGAATACTCCCGGGTGAAGTGCTACAGCGGTATATTCTGTGCGCTTGCGGAATTATCTAATAGACATAATTATTACCCCTACGCACTTCTGGCGCCATTATCAGATATAGCCTAATACCCTGTCTCTGGTGATTGTGCTAAGAAGTGTCAACAGTCGGCAACCGAGATTATTCATGAAGATGGCGGCCACTCCCGCGGGGGGCGAAGACGCCATCGCCAGGACGGCGATCAGGAGGTAGATCAGTCCGACCTCCGCGAGAAGCTGAAGAACAAAGATCTCCGTGGGCGCATCGAGAATCGAAAAGAAGGCCAGACACTCACCAGAGACTGAGTGACGCAAAGAATATGACGAGACCCATGGTCCTCCGACCAACGACAAGAACGCCCACGAGCTGCCGTTCACAGCAGAACTCTAGGCGGTACGCTGGCCGCCAAACTTCAAAGTTGTTGGCGTCGAGACCTACGACGGTACGGCTGACCCCATCAAGTGGCTCACCGTCTACGAGATTGCGGTCAAAGCCGCCGGAGGCAACTCGGATAACATGGCAAACTATCTGCCCAGTCATGCTGAACACGTCCGCCAACAACTGTCTGCTCAGCCTGAGGCCGAACTCCATCGACAACTGGGAACAGTTGAAGAAGCAGTTCATCAACAACTACCGTGCCACCTGCAAGCAACCCGGCATGAAGTACGATCTCGAGAAGCTCCAGCAAGCGTCACGAGAGTCTCTGCGAGATTACATTCGGTGCTTCTCGGAGACCAGAAACAACATCCCAGATGTCACGGATGCTGAGGCCATCTCTGCGTTCATACGTGGCCTTTGACCCGATGAAGAACTCCAGCAAAAGCTGTATCGCAGCAGACCGAGCTCCATCGCCGAGATGCTGCGCATCGCCAACAAGTACGCCGACGGGAACGAAGCTGCTCGACACTCCATCCACAATCGCCTCTGCTTCTCCGACCGACTACGACTTGAAGACGACGACCGCCGAGCTGACTGGTGCCACGACGATCGAGGATACCGGCAGGACTACCACCGCGACGAGTGCGACCGTCGCGACCAGCGCCATCCTGATCAGCGCCGCTATGACGAGCCAAAAGGCTCCAGAGCTGACGAAAGGCGTCGACATTATCAAGTCTACAACACCTGACCAGCTCCGAAGCGTAACTATGAGGAGGCTTATGAGAAGCTCCTCGATAGCCAATGCCCCATTCACAAGTTCCATAAGCATATCATGAGAGAATGCTATGGATTCTCCAAGGCCTTCAAAGAAGAAGAGAAGAAGAAGGTCACATCGAGTCCGACAAGGACAAACATGATGGTGATGACGGCCCGTCTCCCAGCTTCACCGACGCTCACCGGATGGTCTCCACAATCATTGGTGGCCGCATCGCCATGGAGTCAAAGAGGGAGCAGAAACTCGTTGCCAGACGCGTCAACTCTGTCGCCAACTACGACGCCTCCGTCGCCGACCCGAAATTCCCTCCCTGGTCGCACAAAGCCATAACATTCAGCAGAGACGACCAGTGGACGGAGATCCCTTATCTGGGACGTTTTCCTTTGATCCTCGACCCAGTCATACGCACGACCCACTTCCGCAAGGTGCTGATCGACGGCGGTAGCGGCCTCAACATCCTCTTCTCCGGTGCTGCCAGAGAGCTCGGCTTACGGGAAGAAGATCTAGAGCAGACCACGGATCCATTCTGGGGATCGTTCCAGGGCAGTCCTTCTACCCCCTGGGACAGATCAACTTACCCGTCCAATTCGGGACTCCACAGTGCTTTCGCGTTGATCACATTGACTTCATGGTGGCCAACTTCGACGCCGCGTATCACGCCATCCTCGGCCGCCCAGCGCTGGCCAAGTTTGGGGCCATCCCCAACTACACCTACCTCGTCATGAAGATGCCAACGGAGACCGGCATCCTCACGGTGCGCTCCAACTTCCAAACCGCATACGATTGCGAGAAGGAGTCCATCGCCATGGCTGAAGCTACAGATGTCTCCATCCTGATGAACATGTGCGCAGTAGATGCACAGAAGCTGGCACCGAAAGAGCAAGTCATCCCAGAGAAGACCCTGCCGAGGCCTGTGACCAAGAACAAGGAGACAAAGGACATGGTCCTCATCCCCGGTGACCCGAGTAAAATTACTTGCATCGGGATAGATCTTGACCCCAAATAGGAAGACGCGCTCGTCAGCTTCCTCACGTCGGCGTTTTTGCATGGAAACCTGCAGACATGCCAGGTGCACCCAGGGAGCTGATCGAGCACTCCTTGAATGTCTCAAAGACCGCCAAGCCCGTCAAGTAGAAGCTCTGGCGATTCTCTCCAGACAAGAAGGAGACTATTAGGGTAGAAATAGCTTGGCTCCGAGCTGCCAGCTTTATTAAAGAGGTGTACTATCCCAATTGGTTAGCCAATCCGGTTCTTGTAAGAAAAAAGAATAATGAATGGAGAATGTGCATTGATTGCCCTAAAGACCCCTTCGGTCTCCCACGCATCGATGAAGTCGTCGACTCCACCGCCGGCTGTGAGCTACTCAGCTTCCTCAACTGCTACTCTGGCTATCATCAGATCGCCCTGAATGAAGAAGACCAGGAGAAGACCTCCTTCGTCACCCCCTTTGGGGCTTATTGCTACAAGACTATGTCTTTCGGCCTGAAGAATGCTGGTGCCACATACCAGCGGGCTATCCAGGCATGCCTCGACGACCTCATACCAGATATCGCCACAGCTTATGTCGATGATGTCGTCATAAAGACCCAGAAGGCTGAAGACCTCATCTCCAACCTCGAAGCAGTTTTCAAGAAGTTATCTGCCTTTCAATGGAAGTTGAATCCCTCGAAGTGCATCTTCGGCGTCTCATCGGATAATCTGCTCGGCAACATCGTCAGCAAATGAGGCATCCTTCCCAACCCAAAGAAGATCGAAGCCGTCATGCGAATGAAGCCTCCGAGCAGCGTCAAAGACATCCAGAAGCTTACCGGATGCATGGCAGCCCTGAGCCGATTCATCTCCAGGTTAGGAGAGAAAGGCCTCCCCTTCTTCAAGCTACTCAAGGCTGGCGAAAAGATCGTCTGGTCCGAAGAAGCCGACAAGGCTTTTAAAGAATTAAAGCAGTTCCTAGTGCATCCTCCTCTCCTCACAGCACCGGTGAAGGCTGAGACCTTGCTGCTCTACAACACCGCGACCAACAGGGTCGTCAGTACGGCCGTTGTGGTCGAACGCGAAGAGGCCGGGCATGCATACCCGGTCCAGCGTCTAGTCTACTTCATAAGCGAAGTCCTGAACAAGTCCAAGACTCGCTATCCGATGGTGCAAAAGCTGATCTACGCCATCCTCGTCACATCGCACAAGCTCCGCCATTACATCAAAGCACATCCAATAGTGGTGGTCGCCTAACACCCCCTCGGCAACATCCTCCTAACAAAGACACCAACGGCAGAATTATGAAGTGGGCTGTGGAGTTGGGTACTTACTCCCTTGAGTTCCGCAGCCGAACAACGATCAAGTCACAGGTGCTAGCCGACTTCATTGCCGAGTGGACAGAGATGTAAGAGTCAGCAGCCCTGAGCAGGAGGAACACTGGACGATGTACTTCGACGGATCTCTCAGCATCGGAGGTGCAGGAGCCAGGAGTACTTCTCATATCACCATCCGGTGAACGTCTTCGCTATGTGCTGATGATACGCTTCAAAGCTTCCAACAACGCCACCGAATACGAAGCCGCCATCCACGGTCTACGGATTGCTACCGAGCTCGGCATCCGGCGGCTCATGGTGTACAGGGATTCTGCCCTAGTCATCAATCAAGTGAATAAAGATTGGACTGCAACAGTGAGAAGATGGACGCCTACGTCACCGCAATTAGGAAGCTAGAAGGCAGATTCTTGGGCATCGAGTTCCACCATGTCATCCGAGGTGAAAATAAAACAGCTGACGAGTTATCGAAGCTCGGCTCATCCCGGGCCGACATTCCTCCTGGTGTCTTCGTCCAGGACTTGATCAACCCGTCTATTCAGACAGATGAAGAGGCAGAAGCATCTTCACCCGATCAGTTGGTGGCACGCGTCTCCAACTCTGAAGAAGATTGGTAAGCACCTTTCATCACCTATTTACTCGAAGCCAAGATTCCTGAAGACAAGGTCGAGGCAGAACGTCTCGTGCGACGCTCCAAGAAGTACGTTCTAGCCGACGAAAAACTCATGCACAAAAATGCCAAAAGCGAAGTCCTGCAAAAATGCGTCACACGCGAGGAAGGCGTCAAGATACTCCAAGAAGTGCACGGTGGTATGTGTGGCACTCACGCAGCCTCACGAACTCTGCTCGGCAAAGCCTTCTGAGCAGGGTTTTACTGGCCCACTACTGTCCAAGATGCCGAGAAGATCGTGAGACACTGCGAGGCGTGCCAATTTTTCGCCAAATAAATACATGTCCCAGCGCAAGAGCTACAGACCATCCCTGCATCTTGGCCCTTCGTCACATGGGGACTCGATATGATAGGTCCCTTCAAGGCAGCCAAAGTAGGATACCGCTGCGTCTACGTCGCCATCGACAAGTTCTTCAAATGGATTGAGTACAAGCCTTTGGTGAAAGCTACAGCGGCCAAAGTCGCAGAATTCTTCGACGATATTTCCCATCACTTCGGCCTGCCGAACAGCATCATCCCTGACCTCGGCACCACTTTTACCGGTAATGACTTCTGGGACTTCTGCGACGAAAGAAGCATCACGGTGAAGTACGTCTCGGTGGCCCATCCCCGGGCTAACGGGCGGGTCGAAAGAGAAAACGGAATGCTGCTCGACGCCCTCAAGAAGCGCCTCCACGAAGTCGTCGAAAGAAGCCTAGGAAACTGGATCCTAGAGCTGTCGGCAACAGTCTGGGGGACTATGAACCCAGCCTAGCCGAAACACTGGCGTATCCCCTTATTTCATGGTCTATGGCTTTGAAGCAGTGCTTCCGGGCGACGTCGCTTTCCGTGCTCCTCGAGTCGAAAACTACAAGGAGGAAACATCCGATAACACCCGAGCAGAAGATGTTGATAGGCTCGAAGAAGAGCGCTTGGTCTCATGCGTACGCACGGCAAAGTACCTCGAAGGACTACAGTGATACTACAACCGCAACGTCAGCGGCAGGTTCTTCGTGGTCGGCGACCTTGTCCTCCGCCGCAAGCAGAGCAAGGAAGTCTTGCACAAGCTTTCTTCTCCATGGGAAGGGCCATATATGGTCAAGGCCGTCACTCGGCTAGGTTCATACAGACTGTGCGACCTCGACGGCGTCGACATCCCCAACTCCTGGAACGTCGACATCCCCACGCGGTTAAGCTAAAATAGCTTCGCTTAACATCTAAAGATGAATGGATCTAACTCAGATTAAAAATAAATTCACGCAAACTTAGTTTGTGAAGTTTCATATACAAAGGTCCCGATGCCACAACTCAGTATTTTTACATGCAAATCAGCTACATTTTCTTGCAGACAAACCCCTCCGTGGGAAATAGCTGCACATCTGCTGCCAAGAGTGCCGCCGCCGGCTTCGCCTCCTCCTCCAACTGATCTTCCTACTCCTCGGTGGTCCCCTGGGCATACCCGTCCTTCACCCTGTCGTTCTTTACGCCGGGCTAATGTGAACGGACCACTCCGAGCACATGGGCGGCCACGTTCTCGGTGGCATCAGAGCAGAAGGCCTTGAAGAACCGTAACGCCTGCTGACCACGACGGATGATATCAAAGGGCCCTGGTGCTCCGGCAGGCGGGTCGGCAGGGGCATACTCGATGATGTCAAGAACGGGCTTGATCCCCTCCGCCAAGGCATCGTAGCGTCCCTCGGTGGCCTCAAGTCGTTGCGACAGATCGTTGAGCTGCGCCTGCGTCCTCTGCTCCATTTCTACAAGAACAAGAACAGTTAACAAGACGTAACAAAGCAGTGTGCCAGCATAAGGAGCTCACCTAGGCGTGTCTCCTCGTTTCTCCGAGCTGCTTCACAGAGCACTGATACTTCGTTCTCCAGTTCCGTGGCTGCACCAAGAAAGAGGCGGTTTAGCACACCTTATCAGATCAATGTCTAAACGACCGAGTAAGGTGAAGACGCGCGTGCTCTGTTTCACCGCGCCCTCAAACAAGTCTTGAAGATCTACATACCAAAACTTCATAAATGAGAAGAAGAAGAAGAAGAAGCTAGGATCAAATGACAAGCATTATGGTCGCCTTCATACCTTATTTGTCCTGCAGCAGCTTCTGCTCGGAGTCCATCAGGCCGGCGTAGTGCAACTGCAGCGTGTCGCGCTGCTCGCGAAGATCCGCCATCGCCTTGACAAGACGGTCAACCTCTTTTGGCAATTCTTCGTTCTTCATTGCGGCTCCAGCAAGGCAAAGCAGAGTCTGCCGGCGGTCTTCAGCGGTGTCATGGACCACCTGCTCGACGACAATGGAACAATCAACAACACATAAAAGCAAGACTATCATTCTTCGGAGAAGGAGACATTACCTGCACACGCGAAGACAAATGACCTAGACGCCGGAGCACTTTCCTCAGGTCATTGCGTGTCTCGTTGATATCGACCTTCAGGGCTTCTAGCTCATCGTCCGCAACCTCCTCTTCAACTACAACGGCGTACTTGTCGCCGGTCCTTCTCAGGGTTCGAATCACCGCTGGCGGGGCCTCTCCGGCAGCTTCCCTGGTGATCACTTCAACATCAGGGCCAGGGGGTGCAGAACTCGAAGATGGCCGATCGTGGTGCCCCTGGCCTGACCTCTGTGTCCCCCCATGAGAAGCAGTACCAGCGTGCAGTTTCCGCTCCCTGATCATCGCCAAATGGCGGCACTGGTCCGCTTGGATCCGGCGAGGACATGCGGTTCCCTTCGTCTTCGACGGGTTGCTGCTCGGCTTCTCAGGCCAATGGCGAGTTCTGTGGTGTCAAGACAGATTGGGGCGGCTGCTCCAGGTGCTGATGGTTGCTCCCGCGGGCTCAAATCCGGTTGTTCTTCTGGCGGGCTCTTCGGCGATTCGTGATCGGAAGGCCACCTAGCGGTGGCTCCACCACCACCACCATCCTTTAGCGCCTCTTCGCCAACAGTTCCTCCGCTTGCTACTCCTTCAACATCCTCGGTGGAGGGTCCCCTGGATAGTGGTGTAGACTCCACAATCATAAGATAGCAGAAAAGACTGCTTGGGAGCATAATAACAAAAGAAGAGACATGAACACTTACATCTCCAACCGACGACGTTTGCGCATGAATTGTTTTTTTCGACCAGTGGTCCCTTCATCGGAGCCAGCACCCCTGGTTGGAGGAACTTCTCCCTTCTGGCGTTTTGGCAACGGCTCTTCATCGTCACTCGAGCTTGAGATCACCGCCTGACAACGGGTCTGCTCCTTGGTAATCTTCACTGGCCCTTCAGGCCTCCGATCACCTCCACTCGATGATCCGGCTTTCTCAGCCATTGGCCGCTTGCCTCGAGCTGTTCTCTGAGAAAGGGTCTCCTGGTCCTCCTCTTCATCATCGGCATCTTCCTCGTCTTCAGAGTGCTCCGCGAAGTCCTCATCTTCGCTACCAGGCTGGTAGCGGTGTCGATGGGAGACGCCTTCAGGCCACTCCGTAGAGGGTACGTCCGAGAAGTAGGCCTTCCGGTCCTGGCCATTTATCTTCAACCAATCATACAATATATCAAGGATCTTCACTCAAAGAATAGAAGAAGAATCTACAAGCAACATACCTCAGGTGGCAGGCTTCCAATGTGCAAGGCCTTCTGTTGTCCTCGGTTGTCGATATGAGTTCTGTTATCGAACAGCTCCTTTAGCCTCCGTGCAGCTTCAGAAGATGACATGTGCTCGGGCACTTCCTTGGTCGGATTAGATTCACCGATCCACTCATATGCAGGGTGAACCCTCTCCTTACAAGGCTGCACCCGGCGCCACACAAAATTGGCAGCTACTCCAACTCCGTTTAGCTTCATGCCCTTCAGAATATCCAGCAGCTCGTACACCTACTCCATCTCGTCTGGTCTCAGTTTGTCCGACCAGCTCGGCTTCCTCTTGGGTAACTGATCGACGACACACCGGACATGAGGTTCCTGGTTCAGAAGATAGAACCACCTCTTGTTCAAATCCCGAATACTGGTATTAAGAGGGATGGAAAGATAGTGCGCCGACATCCCATCCCTGGGCTTCAGGTACACTTCTCCGGCGATTCGAGACCCCCTCCTCTCGATTTCACAAGCATGAACAGGTGACGGAAGAGATTGAAATGGGAAAGGATACCGATAAAGGCCTCACAAAGATGGATAAACATGGAGACGCCAAAGATAGAATTCGGATGAAGGTGGCACAAGGAAATCTCATAGTAATCACGAAGTTTTCGGAGAAAGGGGTGGCAAGGGACACCAAATCCGCTGGAGAAAATAATCAGCGAAGACAGTCATTTCATTGGTATTTGGCATTGGGTATGGCTCACCTTCTGATGGCCTCCAGCCGGCAGTTGCACGATTCGGCAGCAATCCTTTCTCTACCAGGGCTAGGATGCTCTTCTCGGTCATCGAAGATCTCTGCCACTCATGGTCCAGGCGCAGCTCTCCAGGTTGCGGTTCCTTCGCCTTCTTTGAAGACACACGTGTACTCTTCCTAGGAGCCATTTCTTTGAAATTGACCATGGATCTGAGTTGGCGGAAGGACGAATCGAAAAGATTTGAGCGGAATCGGATTTTGAATCAGCGGAAGCAGAAACCCTAGATGGCGGCGGCTAGGGTTGGCAGCAGCAGTTATTTGTTCGAATGATTGCGGCGCGTCGCATGAAGGAAGAAGGCGAATCGTTTCGGGACCATTATATAGTCAAAGCGATGGTTTGGATACTCCCATAAAGACTACGGGATACTTGAGAAGTTGAAGTGCCGCCTCTACGTCAGTGTTTCCGAGCACTGGATGTGCTCGGGGACAACGTCATCGCTTCATCAGCATTTCCAAGCACTAGATGTATTCGGAGACTTCGTCGCTTCACCAGCGTTTTTGAGCACTGGATGTGCTCGGGGACTTCGTCGCTTCGCCAGCGTTTTCGAGCACTGGATGTGCTCGGGGATTTCGTCGCTTCATCAGTGTTTCTGAGCACTGGATGTGCTCGGGGACTTCGTCGCTTCGTCAGCGTTTCCCAGCACTGGATGTGCTCGGGGACTACGTCATCGCTTCGTCAGCATTTCCGAGCACTGGATGTACTCAGGGACTTTGTCGTTTCGTCAGCGTTCCTGAACACCGGATGTGCTCGGGGACTTCGTCGCTTCGTCAGTGTTTCCAAGCACTGGATGTGCTAGGGGGACTACGTCATCACTTCATCAGCATTTCCGAGCACTGGATGTGCTCGTGGACTTTGTCGCTTCGTTAGCATTTCTGAGCACTGGATGTGCTCGGGGACTACGTCATCGCTTCATCAGCGTTTCCGAGCACTGGATGTGCTCGGGGACTTCGTCGCTTCGTCAGCGTTTTCGAGCACTGGATGTGCTGGGGGACTACGTCATTGCTTCGTCAGCGTTTCCGAGCACTAGATGTGCTCGTAGACTTCGTCGTTTCGTTAGTGTTTTCGAGCACTGGATGTGCTCGGGGACTACGTCATCGCTTCACCAACGTTCCCGAGCACTGGATGTGCTCGGGGACTACGTCATCGCTTCGTCAGTGCTCCACTTCACTTCGACAACATTTTCGAGCACTAGATGTGCTCGGGGACTCCGTCAAGTTTTCGCATGATTGGCAAGACTCAAGACTTTGACCCTGACACCATGTGCCTGCGTCACCTACTATCAGGCTTGGGGACTAAGTGGATACACTTCACCTGTCGGTGAAGGTATTGATTCTGGCGAACTAAAAGTGGATACACTTCACCAAGGAGAAGATTTTTTTAAAAAAAATTTGGAGCTCCTTACATTCGTCTGGTCAAACAATTCTGAAGATCTGCACTTCCCGACGAATGCATGGTGCTCGGGGACTAGCTGTGGGGGTTTAAGCCCATATATCCGCATGGCTATACATGGGCCAAGACATCCGATCAGGTCCGGACAGCCAAGGACGCGTCGTCTACACGTTCTCCTAGAAGATCATGTATATCCGCCGAAGTCTTGGCGGCCAAGGAAATAACTTTCCTAACATCTAGCCGATTAGTTTTCTTGTTCGGCTAGAATTGTAATCTGATATGTATGGTAAAACCAACTTGTAACCCTGCCCCCCGGACTATATAAGACGGGCAGGGGATCCCCTCGACTCAACTCATCTACTAACAATACAATACAGCGACACACAGGACGTAGGGTATTATGCCTCGCGGCGGCCTTGAACCTGTATAAATCTTATGTCTCGCGCTTGCTGCGCAACTCTTACTCGTCTCAGGCGCACCTTCACCGATCATCTACTACCTTGGGCATACCCCTCGGTAGACTATCGCCGGCATTCTGTCGACAACGGGTAGCGCCCTCCGTTGTGTCCCTCACGTCCTGGGTTGTGTCCAGCGTATAGTCCACGACTGTGCCGGCCCACAATCCACCACCATGTGCTATTCCGCTCATCGATGTCCCTAAGTGTTAGCCTCCACAGCTAGTCATCCGGTGCTCCGGTCCCTCAATTCAAGCCTTGCATACTTCCTTCACCGCTTTTGGTCCATTTGTCCTCCATGAGCTCCGGACAAATTTATTTGATTAAAACGACCATTATTATAATATGCTCCCCATGTGGGTCTTTTTGGAGCAGTCCGATCCAAACAAAAATAATCATAGTACATAGGACCATATAACATCCATGTAATATAATAAATAAATTCTAGGGAGGATAAGGAGGAGACATACCCAGAGGATGTTGACGGTAGTTATCTATCATTTTTATCCATCAACTAAACATGAATCAAGGGCATAAAACAATGCACAACATAGTTATAGGGTTTGATCCTAACAAGTTCTATGAATTTTGGTGTTCTCACTTGTTTTACAGGGTATGAAGGGATATTCAATTTTTCACCGATTAAAAGTATCTCAAATGAGGAATTGGAGTTCACCATTGCATAGAGCTCGTCGAGACGATTGAAACAGACCTATGGTTTGCTATTTTTGGAGTCCGAAATAAAAAGATATGAATTTTACAAACACCGGGATTAATTGGGCCTAAATCAGAATTTGGCCCATTAAGGCCTATGTGCACTTGGTGGAAAGGTTTAATACCACATCCCTTGCTCAAGGTGGAGGAGGGGAGGCCGCTCCCTATATAAGAAGACCAGGACCTCCAAGCGCCAGCACCATCCTGGAGAAGAGAGGTGTCCCTCAAATGGATAATCTCTCAACTCCAGAGAATTAGGGCTAGACTTTCCAATGTAGTAGATTAGTTCTAGTTGAGAGTTAGGGAGAGCGGAGCTGCGCTTCGATTCTGGAGAAGTCTTCAGGGTCCGGTATATCTTTGTATCTCATCTTTGTAAGACTTATGCTTTAATATTTATTTATCTTCTTCATTTACTTTTATGCCTTTTATATATCTGGTTAGTATAATTATTATATCTTGGCATGGGATCTCTGCTCGTATTGAGTGCTTTAGTTATTGCGCATGACTAGAGTAGTAATCGATAATGTAGACGTGGTGTCTAGGCTAGTGTTTACCTGAGTTTACGCCCAATTCTTACGGTTAATTGTGGTAGCCCCAGAGGTGACATCTCTGTCGGTCTTCGTATTCCACCACGTCGGAGTTGATGTTTCGTAAGCCTTTTCGCAGCCTTCTCCCGATTACCCCTTCCCAGTCTATTCGAGAATCGGAAAGGTACTGTTGCTCCAAAGTGTTATTGTGTGATTGCTTCACCTAACTATTCTTCAGTTATCTTAGAACCCCAAATAACAGAGAAGTAATTAGGAACCTTGAACTCTCCCTGTTGTCCTCTCAACTTATCTAGACTACTCATTTATCATTCAAGTGATTATTATGTATAACTCCTATCATTTATCACTTACCCTTACATAGTCTAGTTGGTGTACTAAGTTAGTACATACATGATGGTAGGTATCAGATTCTTTAACCATTACTTCCATGTGGTAAAATATAAATAACGATACTCTGAAATACTCCCAGGTAAAAGGTACAATGGTATTCTGTGAGCTTGCGGAATCTTTAATATTCTATTTGCACTTAATTTATACCAACAGAGGACACCCACATGACACATGCATCAGTGTTCCATGTTGAAACAGCGTTGATATATGAAAATTCTCCTGCTGCTGACTCGAATCACCGTAGTCTCATCGTGGATGTGATCTTGACTGCTTAAAATTATTTGACTGACTAGTACTCTTTGCATCTGTCTTTCTTTTATACTTAGCCACAAGCTCTTTGAAAGTTAGCTTCAGCCTTTTAATCATATTTGGTTAATTTGTCGTGAGAAACTCTCTGAGTTTTTCTCTCATCAAACTTCACACCTGCTACAACACTTATCAATTGATTACATGACGGTAAAATGCCTAAAGTGTTCCAAAAACCACCTGTAAAACCATTTTTCAATGTCTATTGGAAGTTGTATACATCTGCTGCCGCAACAACCAGTAGATTATTAGTAGAACCCTCCATATATCTATACCTATACCTATTAATAAATAGGCAAAATTTCTGGCGTTTTTTTTTCCAGCCTTTCTAATCGCTCGGACAGCCCTGCTCACGGAAGTGCAGGTGCATTACGGCTAGGTCACGAACTCTTGATTCCTGGTACACACGTGTGATGCCATGTGCCCATGTGCTATCCTTGCCTTCCCCACGCGAGCGCTCTCCGGCATGGCCGCTGCCGCAGGCCCACCGTCGTACCCGTCCTATCGACCCCGCGCCCCTCCACCGCCTCCGCGATCTCCTCCACGCGATCGCGCTCCCTGTCGCCGTCTGCCAGGTAGCGAGGCTTGGTGTTCAGCCATATGTGGATGGCACAAGGGACAGCGTTGAAGTCTTGCCCGATGGCCGCAGGTTTGGCAACTCTACAGTGGCGTCTCCCTCGAGGGCATCGGGTTGCTCGACGGCGTGCAGCGCACCGTGGAGCGCGTCGCTCCGCGGGCGCCCCACGCGGCGGCACGCGATGCCGAGGTGGTGAGGCCACTTTCGAAGCTCCCGACGTTCAAGCGTGACGTGAGACTCTGAGTTTCACGATTCTTTCAAATAGGCGATGCCACTGTATTATAGTTACACTATTTTGATTTAATCATGTTTAGGATGTCAATTTTGATCTCCTTTTCACCCCAGGTTAATGATGGATTTAATCATGTTCGGGATGCCAATTTTGCTTTCCTTTTCACCCCAGGTTAATGATGCTACTAAGATGCTTGAGAGAATGGCACACCGTGGTGCCTGTGGCTGCGAGAAAACAGGAGATGGTGCGGACATCATGGTCGCTATACCACATGACTTCTTCAAAGAGGTGAGTTTCTTTGAAAAAAAAAAGACAAACAAATAGAATAAAGCAAAACGGTTTCTTTTGACAGTTATTCAATGCTTTCGCGTTGGTGTTCCTGCAGGTTGCAAAGGATGCATGGTGGGTTTGAGCTATCTCCACCTGGCGAGTTTGATGTTGGAATGTGTTTATGCTAACTGATGAAAAGCGTCGTGAGAAGGGCAAACCTGAGTTTAAGAAGGTTGGTGTAACACTCTTAATAAGTTTGATAGCCTATGAGCAATGCAGGATTTGCATGTTTTCGTTTCTTGTCCTTGCAGCTCGCGGAATCACTGGGACATGTAATACTTGGGTGGCGTCCGGTTCCAACTGACAACTCATACCTTGGTGAACCTGCACTTGAGACTGCGCCGGTCATTGAGAAGGTTTTTGTTTTGTTACCAAGATTTCAAGATCAGAGGCTGAGTTTGAGCAACAAGTAATTCCATACCGTTCGATGATCAGCACATGTGGAGCTCTATCAAACTTAGCGTATATTACTATGAGTCATACCTCGAAGAAAATTAAGAAACTCGATATTTTACTGTTCCAAAGCATGGATAGTATGTATTATAAAATTAAAGATGATATATTTATGTCGAAATACTTTAATGCTTTGTGGCAAAAAAATCTATAGCTTGCGTATAAATTCTATTAATATGAGAGGTAAACATAAATATATATGTACCATTTTCATTATTGTTTCAAATAAATATTCCATAGTTATTTTTTCCGTTCCAATGCACGGGTATTAGATTCTAAATTCCGTTGCAATGCACGGACATGTTTTGCTAGTTAAATCTAAAGTACCAAAGTTGCGATTGCAGGTGGTTCCCATCAGGCACCAGCACAAGGGCCGGTTCGGTTCGCCCTAGCTAGGGCAGAATCTCCTGGCCTACACAACCTTCCCTGGAGTCCAATTTCGAATGCCTGTTGCTTGCTGGCAACGTTGCCTAGCCACTATAGCCAGGGCCCAGGGAGCTACCTATGAAGGCACGCATGCTTGGTTCCACAGACAGTGCTCCTCGCCTTGCTCACATGGGCAAATAAGTTAACCTCGCTATCCTTGATTTACTTCACATAGACACAGACACACAGCTATAAAAGTGATTGGAAACTTACGGTGAATATTGAGATTTACACCAATGATTACTATCAAATGATGGTAAATTCCATGATGAGTTATTGTAGATCACGTGGTAAATACATGTTCAAATTATTGTAAATCAGTATGATTAATTTTAGTAAATTGAGGGGTGCTATAGAATATATTCTATGGCGTACTACAGAGTATCCTATATACATGGGAAAGATCACTTAGTTAACTGATATTTTTGTGGACATTTTCTTCATGTGTTTATTAATGTTAACTAATTTTTAATCATTCATTGTAGGGGAACATTATTGATTTCTTCCTAACTAGTTACTTAAAAATTAACCTTGTATTAGAATACACTCTACTTTTATATAAATTACATGCCTTGTTTTACAATTTGTGAATTATTACGAATGGAATAGTCGTTAGTTATATATGTAGTCCTGACGGAGATAATATGGATGACGAATCATGCATATATGGATGAATGCAAAAGTCCAAGATACCCATGTTTCGGCAATTGTCGGAACACAAAAGGTTCATATGAATGCACTTGCCCAAGTGGTTCCCACAGTAGTGGAGGTTCTTAAGAGAGATGATGACAAAGTTGGGGTTTGCTGAACAGTGGATAGAGTTGATCATGAAGTGTGTATCCACAGTGAGATATCAGGTGAAGGTGAATGGAGATTTATCAGGGGCTGTGCCAAGGGGACCCTTTATCTCCCTATCTGTTTCTTCTGGGTGCTGAAGCTTTCACTGCACTCCTTAAGAAAGGTGAAAGGGAAGGCCTTATTGCAGGTGTTAAGGTTTGCCAAAGTGCTCCAAGCATTTCCCACCTTTTGTTTGCTGATGACTCTCTTATATTGATTCGAGCAACAGAAGGGGATTGTGGTCACTTGCAAACTATTCTACAACTGTATGAGGACTGCTCAGGGCAGGCTATAAGCAAGGCGAAATTAGCAATCTTGTTTAGCAGGAACACTAAAGCACAACAAAGGAAGGTTGTCTGTGATTTTCTCCAAGTTACAAAGGAGACGATGAATGAGAGGTACCTGGGACTTCCGGTGCACGTGGGTAAATCGAAAAATGGCACTTTTGGTTATCTGAAAGATCGTATTGGGAAACACATACAGGGGTGGAATGAAATGTTTTTGTCATGGGCCGGGAAAGAAATACTCATAAAGGCCGTGGCACAAGCTATTCCAACCTTTGCAATGGGTTGTTTCGATCTGACAAAGTCTTTATGCGATCAGATTGGAGCGATGATTTGCAGATTTTGGTAGAATCGCCAGGAAGGGAAACACAAGATCCATTGGATGCGCAAAGAGCAGATGCTAAAACCAAAGGAGGAAGGTGTCATAGGTTTCAGAGATATTCATATCTTCAACCTGGCAATGCTCGCAAAGCAAGTATGGCGACTACTGCAGAATCTCTGTTCGTTATGTGCTCAAGTATTGAAGGCCAAATATTATAACTCTTTGACAGTCCTAGAAGCAAAACCGAAAGTAGGAATGTCTTACTCTTGGCGCAGTATTCTCCGGGGGATTGAACTCATGCAGAAGGGCATGGTTTGGAGAGTAGGTGATGGGGTTGGCCTAAATATTTGGATTGATCCTTGGCTGCCGAGAGATATGTCCAGATTTCCGATCACGCCGAGGGGGAGTTCACTATTGACCAATGTTTCAGAGCTTATCAACCTAGCTACAGGTTTATGGGATGAGTACAACTGGTTACGGATACTTTCTGGGAAGAAGATGCAGAAGTGATTCTTGCACTGCCTATTCATGAGGGTCGGAACAATATCCCCGTCTGGTACTTTGAGAAGCATGGCATTTTCAGTGTTAAGAGCGCCTACAAAGTTGGTCGAACAGAGACATCAAGGAACGTAGCAAGTGGTCAAGGAGGAAGCTCGAGGCTTCCCACAGGAGTTTGGAAGGGTCTCTGGAAATTAAGGTGCCCAAGTAAAATCAAGCACTTTTTCTGGAGGCTTGCTCATAACAGTCACCCGCTCAGATGCAACCTGTCTCGACGTGGGATAAAAATTGACACGAGGTGCCCAGTCTGTAATCAAATGAGTGAAGATGGTGGGCATCTCTTTTTCAAATGTAGCTTGGCAAAAAAGATTTGGCGCGCTCTAAATTTGAAGGGGGAAAGGATTGTGCTCTCAAACATGTCGGAGTCCTATGAGGCTCTGGAATGGATTCTCAGCCAGAAAGAACCTACGAGAGAAACTATGGTGATCGCTCTATGGTTCACTTGGACCGAGAGAAATCTCATCAGAGAAGGTCGGTGCAGGCCGGTAGAGGCGATCGTCCGAAGTATTGAGTTGTACGCCAATGAAAACTCACAACAGCTCGTGTCCAAGCCGGTGGTGAATAGACAGCGAAGACCAAAATGGACCAAATGGTATTCTGAAGCTCAAATGTGACGGCTCCTTCCTTCCAAATGAAAAGACTGGTAGCTGGGGTTGCTTGATCAGAGATTCTGATAGGGATGTTGTGCAGACAGGTAGAGGGAAGATAAGTAAGCTGCTGAATGCTTTCCAAAGCTGAGCTCACTGCGTGCCTTCAAGGAATACAAATGGCCATTAATCTGGGGATCGGTCGGATGATCTTGGAGACGGATGCTCAGGAGATCGTGTGTGCCATCAACTCAGACGCTTATGATGCCTCAACTTTCGGGTATCTGATAGAAGAAATCAAGTTCTTACTAAGTGCAAACTTCATTTCCTTTAGTTGTGCTTTTGTGAGTAGAAATTGTAAGTGAAGCCGCGCATGCGCTGGCTCAATTGGGTAATATGTGCATTGAGGGTGAGGAGATCATTTCAGACTCTACACCTGAGAGCATTGCTGTAATTGTTGCTAACGATTTGTTAGCCAATGAGTAATGAAGTCCCAAATTCAAAAAAAAAAAAAAAAAGATCCTTTCAAAGAATCCTGCAGCTTCAATTTTCTATTACCTGCACAAATTACCATAGGTACTTGCATATTTTTCACATCCTACTCTGTGTTTGGGCATGATATATTATCCGGATATGTTCCTTTCAATGTTGGAGAATAGCATGTATAGACCCTCACCGGACCAGCCAAATAATTTCTATAGGAAAAGGAATAGCTTTTTGACTTTTTCGTTGGAGATATAATAGTAATATTGAAGGTACTAGGTGCTAATAAGTATTAATATATACTAGCAAAAAATGCCCGTGCGTTGCAACGGGAGAAAAAAGTATGAAACATTAAGATATAAGTGTTGCAAATTTATTTATATAAATCACACAACAAATTTTTTAAGAATAATTTGCTCAATTGGCCAAAGAAAAGTCCTTTGCATTATTTATATAAATCACACAACAAATTTTTTAAGAATAATTTGCTCAATTGGCCAAAGAAAAGTCCTTTGCAGAGGTTTAAGTAAACATATTTCAGAATATACCACAATGATTGTGCAGACAAATCCAAGCAATGCCATCAACTAAGCCACAAATCAAATACCACAAGGCATGTCCTGGTAGACATTCAAGCCAGGTGACTCTACATCTACCTAGGTAGCACCTAATGAAGCACAAAACTAAGCATCTCCTTGTTTTTTTATGCAAGGGCCAGAAATTAGCATCTTCTTGTACCTATGAAAACAGGAGCACAGAAGGAAAGTACAGGCCAATTGGTACCACAAGGAGCCTAATTTGCAACAACAGTGGAATGGTGGAAACAAATTTGTTCTCCAATGCTAACCCATAGTAGGAAAGCAACGACTATGATTGTCATAGCTCTATCTGTGAAAGTTCAGTGCAAAGACGGTCAAAAATAATTCTTCATTATTGGAATGATTATTGTTTGTTCATAAACCAACTAAAACATAGCAATATAAGAGTCAAGTCTCACAGTGTCATTCTTTAGAAAATTTGTTGTGACTCTGCATTACTCTAAAAGACTATTTTTACTTACCACAATGGCGTGGGAGGAGACTAAGGTTCATGCGTATACTGATGGGACAATTGCCAAGCCCATTATGTGCAAAAATTATGCATCTAGGTTGATGTTGGTAGAAGCTAAATCGGTTGAGGGGAAATTTTGATGGTAAGCTGTCTTCTAGCAGCATGTTGTCTTCTGCACAGCTTGTCTGGAAATAAGAAGGTACTGCTTATGTTCAACAATTGAAGGCATATTGACCATATAGAATAAGTTTCAAAATCTTTATTCTCAAGTTATGTGTACCGATACTTGAAACAAGTTGGCAGCACTTAAAAAAATACAGTATAAATTGGCATATGTTAATAGCTTCATATACCCATCTAAGATGTTAGTACTGAAAAAGGATCATACTTTTTTTTAGTACTGAAAAAGGATCATACTTTTTTTTATCATGCAAAATGTTAGCACTAATTAAGGATCATACCTTTTTTTTGCTCTTCCCACCAATCATCACTGGAATCATCACCGGCCACTTTTAGGATCCCTCTCTAGGCCATATGCAATTAAATTCGATGTCTTCCATGTCATATTAGATAATTGTGTCTCAGAGTACTCCATCTATTATTGAAATGCAAGCAACAATATTTGTGCGTTCATTGAATTTAGCCTCTAGATTAGTGAATCCAACTCCATTCAGATATCTCCAAGATCCAATATTGCGAGCAGCTACTTCTTCCAAGCAAATATCGTACACCAGTAGAAGTGGGAAACAAAGCATGAGGAAAAAAAAAAAAGAAGGAACCCACTACTCACGTCATTGGTAAATAAAATACTGTATTACGATGCGGCACTTGCCTGTGATGCGGTAGCACCTGCCACAGTGATGCGCTGCGATTTGTCCCACTCGAAATTCAACCGAAACAGTTTGGCGATGATGGTGAAGTCCACATACCCTGCGACTTCACCATCACCACTACGAAGGAGCAAAATAGGGGAGCCCGGAGTAGAAAGGAACTTACAGTTGCGATTGATGTCATGGAACAAATCTTCTACCCCTACAGATCTCACGGATTTGACAGGCTCGTCCTCAATCCTTGGAACCTGATCCTGCATCGTCCTCAAGCCTTCGCGGATTTGGCGGAGTGGGCAATGGCGCGGCAGGCCTATGCAGGGCATTTGTACCTGGGTCTCCCGCATCCACGTCACCGCTGACATCGTGCAAGGGCTCGAGTAGGTTCACCACCACGCAGCGCCACCGGGGTGAAGCGCGCCGAGGCGGCGGCAGCAGTCAGGAGGCGGAAGTGGAGGACGAGGTGGAGGGTTGGGAAGACACTGGACGAGCCGGGAGCATCGGTGGCGGCGGAGCTCGGGCCTCGGGCGGTGGCTTGGAGAAGATTGGCGGACGAGGGTTTTTTTTTTTTTTTTTTTTTTTCTTTTTCCCGGTAGCGACCGTGCCGTGTCCGTCTTGTGAAAGGAGAGCAGGGGTGCGAGCGACCGAGCGAGGCGAGGCATTGAGGGATCGCGGGCTGTCGAGACGGAGTAAAACGGGAAGGCTCGACGAAAAAAAGCACCGAAAATCGTGGCCAAGCGTTTTTGGTCTGGTTTTTCGTCCGTCCCTCTCCCATCCCCTGCGGACTATACCCTCCCCCTTGTGATAAAAAATCAATCGCAACTCCGGATAACTCCACTCGAGTTCTGTCACATGCACGCACGCATTGCGAAGTCCAACTCAAATACGGTAGCCCGTAGTCGAGTTCAGCTCAAATACGCCATATTCAGGAAAAAAAAAAATCCCCTCTATTTCCACTTCTTTGCATGTGGCTTTATATGTAATTTTTTTCTCCTTATACAAACTAAAATAATAAATAATAAATACAGTACTATCTTTTCCCTCCAAGTTCTAACCCAGCAGAGATCCATCTCCAATTAGCTCCATCTATAGAGGCCAAATGTTCTACATACGCTACTCCAACTCTTAACGTGCACGATTCAAACTGCCACGAACAGATACAGAAGTCCCTATAAGAATCGACGATCGTGAGCCCTTTATAGCAAACCGGACAAGGCAAGATACATACGACGTCTTCACGTCGTGTCCGTGGGGACAATGGACCGTGACACCTGATGCTATACGCGACATCGAAGAGGGGCGCTGCGGCCACCACGAGAGGTGCTATTCCTGAACCTCGCGTTCCTGCGGCGGTGCATGGTCCAATGACATCATCCCCCATTAGTTTGGACTGACTCCCTCCTATTGTCCATCCACTTTGTCCGCTCCAAAAGGATAATATGGCAGTCAATGTCCCGTAAGTACCTGAAAATTACTTAATGGCAATGCATATAAATAACGAAAATACTTTGAGGTTTCACATAAATAAATACAAACGAGCCTATGACATGTTTAATCACGGAGACGTGATAGTGATTAGTGAATTACTGAATTAGTGATATACAGCTCGGCTCCTCTAACGACTCACGAAGAAGTCGCAACTCCCGGTGATTCAAGCAAAGCAACGCAAGGTGGCCGCGCACTTCATGGTTCAATCACGTGCGTTCCATTCCATTTTGCTGGGCGCATGGGCCTGGTGGCCTACTCGATTATGGGCCACTTCCACCCCCCGTATGTGATGACGATGGGCCACGACCAGGAATGCTGGCCTGATCCTTTGTGGGCCGAGAAGTTTGGCCTTTCGGATGGCAGTGGATCTGTATGGTGGGCCACCACCAGCACATCCCTTGCAATCGCCAAGCAATCAACGATTCTCCCCCCATGGAAAAAAAAAATATGGCTGCGTTCGGTAGCGCTTATAAGCGCTTATTTTTCAGCACTTCAACAGTATTTTTCTCTCACAAGATTTCAGCACTTCTACAGCACTTCAGCGCTTATCTACAGCACCTCAGCTTCACCGAACAGGGCCTATATCACTTTGACAACTTTCTTTTATCATCCCTACGAGTCCCCTACCTTTACTACACAAGGGCCAGCCTCTGCTGCTTGCATTTGCACTGTATGGAACATGAGCCTGCGGCAGTTAAAAGCATCTTCTACTTTTGCAAGACATCACACAAGGCAAAATTACTCCACCAGTATTGATCCATTTGAGATTCCACTTGGCAAATATGATTATTTGTTTTGGCTTGGAATCTTATCTTATTATTAGTATACAACACGATAAAAGAGCATATGAACAAATGCACAAGCCAAAAACCACAATGACTTTTTTTATGCCATATTTTTGCTTGGCCTTGTACTCAAAAGGTGTGTTTTTACATGTGCAAGCAAAGCATATTGATTGTAACCTGAAAGGTTTCGCAGCGATTCAGCTTTTATACAAAGTTCCTGCCCACGTGAGCAAGGACCAACGTGAGCAAGAACTCTCTTCATTCAAAATTATTAATCATTTAACCTTTGTATCTATAGTTTTGACCCTTATAGATACATGACAAAATCTATATGTCTGAAAAAATATAAAATAATTTATAATTTGAAACAAAGGGAATACTTTGATAATAGGAAATTCTTTTAAGCCTGGCCATGGCATATAATGTGACGTGGACCCAAGCGTGGCGGATAGTGCATCAAGTGTAGTGGCCTTTTTCTACTTAGCACCAGGCCACCAGCAACCATTCGAAATTATTAGTCTCGAAAAGAACGAGGCAATTAGCAAGGCACCAGTGATTAAGCATGTAGTATGCTATGATTAAGTAAGGTATCCATTAGTATAGGTAGTAATAACAAAGTTATCTGTTCTTAAAAAAAACATAATTACCATTACTCCTCCATTATATTCCCTCTCGTCTCTCGACAGGAGTAGGTTTGAAGCATGCTTGTTTGTTTGATTCTCATCACGCGGCTCCGTCCGTCGGGACGACACACGACAGATTGATAAATAGATGGATACTACAGCGGCACTCACTTTTGTTGGTGTATAGTAGTATATATATACACATACATATATAAAAAAGAAAATCCAGGCAGTCATGTGCAGAATTTGTTTTTTATGTACACAGCTACTTTCTTCAGTTATCTAGGAGTACGTAGCTTGTAAGGAGGTGGATACCAACCTTGCATTACGGCATGGCTTTGCGTGTTACAACCTCCATCCTGAATAAAAAAAAAACTAAGATTTGATCAATATATTCTACGCCAATGCAAATACTCCAAATGCTATTATACTAAATTATCTTGTATTATAAGCATCCATATTTTTTTTATATAAATTTATTAATCCTCTGTTCGCTTCAACTTATAAGTGTTTATTTTTTTCAGTAATATAACAGTATTTTTCTCTAACAAGAAATCAGGATAAACTAAAATCAATATTTATTTTTAGCCCTCACGGAGTAGGGCGTGGAGATGCAGGGCAGTATGGGCTACATTCCCGTGCCATGCCTCGTTGTCGTCACTCGTCAGTCGTCACGGACTGAACATTTTCTTGGCCGGACCGTAGAATCGACGAACCTGTACTACGTGTCAACGTGTGCGATGGTTTACAGTAAGTACATGAATCGCAAAACACATTTTAAATTGAGGGATTCATGTGTGCTGTTGGGTATTGCGATGCCGACGACGACGACGACTCGGAGCAAATCCTGGGGAAACTGTGTGCGTGTGACTCTCGTCATCGTCAAGAAGAGGAGCACGCGGCGACCATGTCCATGCTCAAGACCCAAAACGGCATGTGACGAGACGTGCGTGGTAAGCAGAGTCGGCATGTGGCGCCGGCGCGCCGCCACAGATCGGGGCACTAGTAGTGCTACCAATACCAAGCAGCCACGTGTTCCTTGCGGACGCTTTTAGTACGGAGTAGATTAGATCTATCTTGGGATGATTACGAGTAGCGCAGAGCATCTGCCTCGACGTCGGCGAAACCAAAAGGAAAAAGAAAAAAAAAAACATGCATCGCCACAACTGAAAGCGTCAACTCAATAGTTAATGTTATATACCAAGTAGTAGTAGTACCAGTAGAGTAGCTCCACAGTAGCTCCACAGAATGCCTTGACAGAGATACTTAGAGCACCCTCACTAGATTGAGGGTTCTCTTTTCGTATAATGTTGATAAAATAAGAGACTGAAAAAAAGATGTAAGTCTCCCTTTGAAACAAATGATTCATGAAACACTCGAACGTAAAAAAGGTAGAGAAATAAAATATCCTAACACTTCAAATCCTACACGATTTCAGAACGAAAGGAAATTTATAGGAAGATGACTTTTGAAAGCAATGCAAGAGAAAACGTAGGAAATAAAACGATGAGATTGGAACTCATGTTAGTTCCCTCCAACAAAATTCCTTTAGAATCAGTAGCGGACCCAGCATCCGAAGGGAGCTCGGGGGATCCGAATCCACTCATGAGACAGTGTATTTTTCTCTAGCTCACAACGTAGACGCACATAGTAAATAGGCATGCTAATACCAGCGCCGAGTGGCCGCAGCCCGGGCGGGAGCCCAGGGTCGCCGAACCCTAGGTCCGCCAGTGTTTAGAATATAACATAATGATCCAATCCACATGATTTCTATGAAATTGTTGGAAAGCACTTTTTTCTAGAGGGATCCATACGACTTGCTTTCCTCTTGGAATTGAATCCTTCGAAATTCTTATATTTTTCTTTCATTTGAAAGGGAGTTGGGGGGGGGGGAGGGGCCAAAAGGGAATAGAGGAGCTGCACACCAGATGGAGAAAACTTTACCCCGTTTTATCTATAAGACTATAAACATAGGGGCCATATGTCTGAGGCTCAATAATTTTTTCTCTACCTCTTCTCCTTTTTTCCTCTTCCTCTAACTGTCTCACATCTCCTCAATCGTCAACGAAGACCAAGTCACCAAGGTGGTTCCATGCGCGGAGCCTATGCAGCAACTCTCAAGGCGCTGCCCTTGATGGCGCGCCACACTGCCGGAGGCCGCCATTGTCATGGTTGTCTCTGACCACTGCACCACCGTATCAATAGAGGAAATGTGATGGATTTGCTCTTTCTTTTTTATGTGAGACATCCAGAAGAGTGGTATTTTTTAAAAAAAAATTATTTTAGAGGAAGTGGATGTGCTTGTTCACCTACTTTTAGTTTAGTGAAGATGCTCCTGCGTACTCCTAGTTCACTAATCTCTGCACAGTTAAATTATTTTGACAGTATAGGTCGGCCCAAGGCAGGCGGATGCATGTCGGTACGTGTGGGAGTGGGACTAGAGGAATCAGGCACGTGGTGGTGGTAAAATCTTACCTGTTGCAGAACTACAAACATCTTCCGGTGAAAGTAAAATCGGCCCATGTAATACCCTGGGTATTACGGCTAATTAATTATGACATGTCATCATGTTTATTATTAAGCATTTGCATTTGATTGTGCTTAGGGTCCTTAGAGTGGTTCATTGATAAATGCCTTGGGTGTTGAGATTGAATTATCATTTGAGAAAAAAAATCAAAAAGGAAGAATTCAAACTAAGCCCTAATCGGACCCTAAAACCCTAAACCAAAAATCCACTTGGAATTTGGTGATGGTCACTTAATAGAAGTGGTAGATATTTTTATATAGAACAACTTTTATTTTGGGTGTTTTTGGAGTTCTTTAATAGAAATTCAAATTAAACCCTAATTACCACTTTAAAATTCAAATTTGAAATGCTAATTTAAAAACTATTGAGAATCTGACCAAACTTATTTAATGAAAGTTGTAAAGCTCCTCAAATAGGACAAATTTTATTTTTGAAGATTTTAAAGTTATTGTGAGAAATCCAGAGAATTTGATGGGATTAGAAATGAATTTTAAATAGCGAATTTACCCCCTTTTGAATAGTTTCAAAATTATTCAAAATTTGGAGTTGATCCCTAAACCAATGTTGTTCAGAATTTCGAACACCATAACTTTCATGTTTACACCTTTCCAAGTTGACACACAAAATTTTGTGAAATTAGTCAAAAACCGGTTGAATGGCATTCAAACGAGCTACAGTACTCTGCCTCTGCTCTCTGTTCGCGCACAGTCGCGACCGCCGCCGTGTCGCGCGCGCGCGCCGCCGTCCGTGCCGGCCGGGATCGTGTCCCTGGTGCCGTTTCCCGTGCAGGAGATCGCGCGCCGCCCTATGCCGCTTCTGTCCCTCCCTCTGGCCGGCTTAAAGAGCGACGACACCCTCCCCCGTGCCCACATCCTTTCCCGACCACCGTCGCACCCGCCTCGGCTTCGAGCCAAAAATTGGCCGCACTCCGACCTCCTCATCCCAATTCCGCTCGTCTCTAGCCTCACAGGATTCTTGAACCCAACTTGTGCCTCAGTGGTTCAGCTTCCGTGCGTCGAGGGCCCCGGAACGCACGCCGTCGTCTTCGGGCCCGGTGGAGCACCGCCGCAGCCACCTCTCTCGCGTCGAGCTCGCTGTGGTGAACCTCTCTACCTTAGACTTCCCGTTTGCGACTCTCTGAGTCATACCTTAGCTCATGCTCGCAGTGGTGTCCCATTTTGTCCCCTAGGATCATCGGAACGGGGTAGCCGCGCCGCCGCGTCCGCCATGGACGAGCTCGAGCTCGTCGGAGGCGCGTAGCTTCCGGGCTTAACGAACTAGGTTGTCGGCTGGGTCTTAGGGTTCGCTGGGGTGCGCTCGGTTTCGTCCCGGGGGTCGCCGGCGGCGAGCTCCGCGGCGAGCCGACGTGCGCGCGTGTGCGCGTGTGTGCGCGAGTGGGCGCCGGCCGTTGGAGGAGGAGGAACTGACAGGCGGGACCCGCCTGTCAGCGCCTCGACTGGGCACCTGGCCGCGGGCCGGTGCGGGAGCGCCCGAGTGGGCCGGCCTGCCTGACTTGGGCCGTTCCGGGCCAAAAGGCGTTTTCCATTTTTCCCGTGGAATTTCAATTGGATTTCCATTTTAAATTACTATGAATAGTTCCTGTGTTTGTTATTTTTGTAATATTATTTTTGTTGGTCTAAAAATCATGAAAATAATTGTGGGTACTCTCTGGAGCATGTAGTATTTTATAAAAATATTAGATATAGGGTTTGGACATTGTCTGTGGGAACTAAAAATCAGCTTATTAATTAGTAAAAGTAACTTTGAGCAATTTTAATAAATTCCAGAATTATCCAAAAATCATGAAAATTTATGTGGTACTATTTTAGAGTAAGATCTATCTGTTGGGTAAGTTTGAGCTCATTTGGAAACTGTTAGGACACTTGTTTATTAGTTGTGGGGTATTTGATTAGTAGAATTAATCTAAGCGGATAATCCCTGTTGTTTGGTGTGATTTTGGATTGATTGGCTTCAAGGGTCTTTCACCATAGTGATCCTTGACAGAAGTATTAGGGTCGCATGTTGGTTGTAGTAAAGCTGTGCAGCGGCTTTCTGTGACCGTTAAAATGGTCAATAAAACAAAAGTAGGAAACATTGCTTTTACCTTCCGTAAATTGTTTACAACTTTACCGTGAAGGAAAGTTGTACTCAAGATCTTAATGGTTTACTTTCAAGCATTTCATTTGTTGTCCTCATGCCATGCTAAGCATACATCATTGCATACGTGTAGTGCCCGTTCCCGAGGAGGTCCAGGTCGAGACTACCGCTGAGGAGGTCACTCCAGAAGCCATCCAAGGATTTGACATCTGCGGGACTGATCCTGACCCGACGTTGTACACGATTCAAGGCAAGCCCCGGTGCATTCAGCCCCGCCTTGTGTTTTATAAAATTATTTATCACTTGAGTCTATTATTGCATTAGGTTGTTAGGAGTTGTTTGTCTCCTATATTGATGCATTACCTGCCTTGATACATAATATCCCGGAAACCTGTTTAAAAATAAAAATATTCAAAAATGCTTAGCCCTGCTTAATCAATTTAGATTTGCATAAAAAGGCTAGTTTGACCCATGAAAATGTGACAATTAGGAATCATGAGAAAAGGAAAAAGTGGTATGAGTCCGTTCGGAAATTGTGTACTTGGGTAGCAGCCCCGATGCACCGTATCCGTCGGAAAGGGGTTTTCCGTTCGTTGGTTGTGAATTTGGGTTAGAGTCTCAATGCTTGACCATCGGCGGAAAGAGGGATTTGAAAACCGTTGGGACACTTGTACTTGGGTTAGAGTCCCAATGCAATGTCATCGGCGGAAAAAGAATTAGGGACCGTTCGTTGTAGGCCTGCTGTGATCGAGACCTTGCAACTAGCCACATACTACGGAAAGCTCTGACTCCGGTGGCTCTACTACTTGAACCGACAACCACGCACTGGGAGTGGAGAGATGGCGAGAGCAGCGTGTACCCTCGTGGCCGGCGTGCCTGGAAAGGAGAGGAGTACTGTGTTCTCGGGTGGCGCAGGACCGGTTCAGGGGTAGAAAAATCGTGGTAGCCGGAGTTGGTATATGCAAGCTTAAGTGCTACATATGCAGTGTGGATAGGGATCCCCAGCTAGGTACTAATCGATTCGAATCGTCGTTGCTCCTCGGATATGGAGACTTGATCCTTTGACCTACAATTGAAAAGTGGTTCGAAACTAGGTGTTTTTGAGAATGAGTAAGAATTTGAAGTTATGATGATATATGAAAAGAAACATGGAATTATGGTTATGTTTAAAATAAAACTGAGTTAAAATATTGAAATAGAATAGTAATGCTTTTCTGCAAAACTTTTGACTCTTGCTCAAGCCTTACCTTGACTCCCCTCAGCCTGCATTCCTGAGTCTCATTCCTTTTTCTTAGTCGGGTAAGTCTTGCGGAGTACCCCAGTACTCAGGGTTTGTTAACCCCATGTTGCAGGGACGCAGCAGCCGGAGGTTTGTTTCGCCCCTTGCTGTGTAACCGTGGTACAGGAGGGATGTGAGGAGGAGTAATGTCGAACCCGTAGGCAGGGTTCTTATCGTTAAATACTTAATATTGTTGTAATATCATTCCACTGCTACTTATTTTATTTATGGTCTGTAATATTCGCATTTCAATCGTATTTGGACAAACGGTTTGTAATCTAAGTACCTTATAACCTTTCCGCATTTTCACTCTGATGTAATTAGCTATGAAATGTTGTAATTCTGTAATGACTGCGCAATGGGATCCTGTCGGAGGAAATCGGGTGCTAATGTAGCCCGGCAGAACCTTTTAGATCATTTGGGACACGGACCCGGCTGTCAGAGGTCATGAGTGACAATGACAGGTGTCTGTGGGCCATGTGATTTAGTCGGTTCTGTCACAGCTGGTATCAGAGCGTTCCATTGCTAAATCATTACCGTATTACTTTGCAAAACTTCGAAGTGTTTTGGATCATAAACTTTAAATTGCTATTTTGGTCCAAATTGCTCTTTCTTGTCTAAATCTGTATTAGAGTTACAGTAGCTAGTGGAATAACGCTATTACTAGCCCTATGTTAAAAAAAAATTATGCAGTTATTTATTTTTGCATTGGTTTCGAAAGTTCGTAAGTACGATTCATGCATCATGATTGATTCACATTATAAATAACTTCCTCCTTAAAAACGGGTTATGGGTTAGGATTTATCAAACCTATTCTTGCTAGCCTGTATTATATCCTTACTAATCCCAACTTATCTTCTCCAGCATGGCACGCTGCAAGCAGACTGCGCGTAAGATGACGGGACCTAGGGGTGTGCCGCGCCACCAGCTGGCGCCGCGCGACGGGGAGGCCTCTAGCAGTAGTCGCCCCCGCCGCAGCCGCGCTGAGCTACAGGAGGAGATAGAGAGGATGAGGGAGGAGATGAGGAGGATGGTGGAGGACTTTGCCACCGCTCGTCGGGAGCACTACCAGGACGTAGCGACGATCGACCGACTGCGGACCTCTGTGGCTCGTCTGATCGAGCAGAGGGATGCCACTTGGGCGCGTGAGGACGCGACCAGGGCGAGACTGCACGAGCTGGAGATCTACGTAGAGCAGATCGAGGACTACAACGACACATTGCACGAGGAGGTGCATAGGCTCAACAATGAGCTTAACCCGATCCTGCAGCCACGTGTTGAGGACCCCAAGGATGGGGTGGTCGTTGGTCCTGAGGATCAGGACATGGAGGACGTGGACGAGGAGATTGAGCCACTCCAGGTGATCGTCGAGGAGGACGCCGACGAGGACGTCGAGGGGGGCGTCGAGGAGCACGTGGCAGAGGTTGACGAGGACGGTGTCGTCTCTGACGGGACCGTGGGAGACGACGTCTAGATTAGCCATAGGACTAGCGATATCAGTATTTGCACTCTTTAGGGTATTGTAATGTCAGTGTTGCCATGAAAACCTTAGTATGGTTTGAGAACTGTATCGAGTGTTGGTTATGTACTCTGCCTATCGTATTGTATGGTGTGTATTGTATTAATACCTAATTAAGTAATCTGAGACTCAGTCTGGGTTGTGGTTGATCGCCTCACTAAGCAAGCCCACTTCATCCCCGTCAAGACTATTTACACTGCAGTGAACTATGCAAAGCTGTACATCCAGAATTTGATGAAGCTTCATGGTGTGCCCAAGACCATTGTCTCTGATCGAGATTCTCAATTCATTTCCAACTTTTGGAGAGCCTTCCATAAGTCACTAGGAACAAAGCTTCTACATAGCACAGCATACCATCCGTAGACTGACGGACAGACGGAGAGAGTCAACCAGGTGTTGGAGGACATGTTGAGAGCATGTGCACTCAATTACACCGAATCTTGGGATGAGTGTTTGGCACTGGCAGAATTTTCGTACAACAACAGCTACCAAGAAAGCATCAAAATGGCACCGTTTGAGGCGGTATATGGTCGTAGGTGTCGAACACCCCTGAATTGGTCTGAGCCTGGGGAGAGATGGTACTTCGGCGTTGACTTGGTGGAAGAGACTGAAGCAAAAGTTCGGTAGATACAAGATAACCTGAAGGTTGCACAGTCGCGACAGAAGAGTTACGCCGATCAAAGGCGTCGTCCCTTGGTGTTTAAGACAGGAGATTATGTATATCTCAAAGTCTCACCCATGAAGGGAATAAATCGATTTGGAGTTAAAGACAAATTAGCTCCTCGATACATTGGACCATTTCAAATCATAACTCGTCATGGGAAAGTAGCTTATAAGTTGAAGCTGCCAGATCATCTCTCAGCCGTACACAACGTTTTTCATGTATCACAACTCAAAAAGTGTCTTCGGGTACCAGATCAAGTCGTGGATATTGAGGGAATAGAACTCCAACCCGACCTAACGTACTCTGAGTATCCTATCCAAGTCTTGGATCAGAAGGATCGCGTCACTCGGAGAACGACTACAAGATGGTACAAGATTCAATGGAGCGAACATTCCGAGGATGAAGCCACCTGGGAGTCTGAAGACTATCTCGCCGAAAACTTCCCCGAGTTCTTTGCTACATTGTAAATGTAAAGTTTCTGGTTGTAGTCGGTATGAACTTCCCTTATTATCTTATGGTAGAAACTAGAGTCGGCTTACTTGAGACATTTTCTTTTCCATTACTTAACCCTAAGGTTTATCGTCAATCAAATCTCGGGACGAGATTTATTTAAGGGGGAAGGGCTGTAATACCCCGGGTATTACGGCTAATTAATTATGACATGTCATCATGTTTATTATTAAGCATTTGCATTTGATTGTGCTTAGGGTCCTTAGAGTGGTTCATTGATAAATGCCTTGGGTGTTGAGATTGAATTATCATTTGAGAAAAAAAAATAAATCAAAAAGGAAGAATTCAAACTAAGCCCTAATCGGAACCTAAAACCCTAAACCAAAAATCCACTTGGAATTTGGTGATGGTCCCTTAATAGAAGTGGTAGATCTTTTTATATAGAACAACTTTTATTTTGGGTGTTTTTGGAGTTCTTTAATAGAAATTCAAATTAAACCCTAATTACCACTTTAAAATTCAAATTTGAAATGCTAATTTAAAAACTATTGAGAATCTGACAAAACTTATTTAATGAAAGTTTTAAAGCTCCTCAAATAGGACAACTTTTATTTTTGAAGATTTTAAAGTTATTGTGAGAAATCCAGAGAATTTGATGGGATTAGAAATGAATTTCAAATAGCGAATTTACCCCCTTTTGAATAGTTTCAAAATTATTCAAAATTTGGAGTTGATCCCTAAACCAATGTTGTTCAGAATTTCGAACACCATAACTTTCATGTTTACACCTTTCCAAGTTGACACACAAAATTTCGTGAAATTGGTCAAAAACCGGTTGAATGGCATTCAAACGAGCTACAGTACTCTGCCTCTGCTCTCTGTTCGCGCACAGTCGCGACCGCCGCCGTGTCGCGCGCGCGCGCCGCCGTCCGTGCCAGCCGGGATCGTGTCCCCGGTGCCGTTTCCCGTGCAGGAGATCGCGCGCCGCCCTATGCCGCTTCTGTCCCTCCCTCTGGCCGGCTTAAAGAGCGACGACACCCTCCCCCGTGCCCACATCCTTTCCCGACCACCGTCGCACCCGCCTCGGCTTCGAGCCAAAAATTGGCCGCACTCCGACCTCCTCATCCCAATTCCGCTCGTCTCTAGCCTCACAGGATTCTTGAACCCAACTTGTGCCTCAGTGGTTCAGCTTCCGTGCGTCGAGGGCCCCGGAACGCACGCCGTCGTCTTCGGGCCCGACGGAGCACCGCCGCAGCCACCTCTCTCGCATCGAGCTCGCTGTGGTGAACCTCTCTACCTTAGACTTCCCGTTTGCGACTCTCTGAGTCATACCTTAGCTTATGCTCGCAGTGGTGTCCCATTTTGTCCCCTAGGATCATCGGAACGGGGTAGCCGCGCCGCCGCGTCCGCCATGGACGAGCTCGAGCTCGTCGGAGGCGCGTAGCTTCCGGGCTTAACGAACTAGGTTGTCGGCTGGGTCTTAGGGTTCGCTGGGGTGCGCTCGGTTTCGTCCCGGGGGTCGCCGGCGGCGAGCTCCGCGGCGAGCCGACGTGCGCGCGTGTGCGCGTGTGTGCGCGAGTGGGCGCCGGCCGTTGGAGGAGGAGGAACTGACAGGCGGGACCCGCCTGTCAGCGCCTCGACTGGGCACCTGGCCGCGGGCCGGTGCGGGAGCGCCCGAGTGGGCCGGCCTGCCTGACTTGGGCCGTTCCGGGCCAAAAGGCGTTTTCCATTTTTCCCGTGGAATTTCAATTGGATTTCCATTTTAAATTACTATGAATAGTTCCTGTGTTTGTTATTTTTGTAATATTATTTTTGTTGGTCTAAAAATCATGAAAATAATTGTGGGTACTCTCTGGAGCATGTAGTATTTTATAAAAATATTAGATATAGGGTTTGGACATTGTCTGTGGGAACTAAAAATCAGCTTATTAATTAGTAAAAGTAACTTTGAGCAATTTTAATAAATTCCAGAATTATCCAAAAATCATGAAAATTTATGTGGTACTATTTTAGAGTAAGATCTATCTGTTGGGTAAGTTTGAGCTCATTTGGAAACTGTTAGGACACTTGTTTATTAGTTGTGGGGTATTTGATTAGTAGAATTAATCTAAGCGGATAATCCCTGTTGTTTGGTGTGATTTTGGATTGATTGGCTTCAAGGGTCTTTCACCATAGTGATCCTTGACAGAAGTATTAGGGTCGCATGTTGGTTGTAGTAAAGCTGTGCAGCGGCTTTCTGTGACCGTTAAAATGGTCAATAAAACAAAAGTAGGAAACATTGCTTTTACCTTCCGTAAATTGTTTACAACTTTACCGTGAAGGAAAGTTGTACTCAAGATCTTAATGGTTTACTTTCAAGCATTTCATTTGTTGTCCTCATGCCATGCTAAGCATACATCATTGCATACGTGTAGTGCCCGTTCCCGAGGAGGTCCAGGTCGAGACTACCGCTGAGGAGGTCACTCCAGAAGCCATCCAAGGATTTGACATCTGCGGGACTGATCCTGACCCGACGTTGTACACGATTCAAGGCAAGCTCCGGTGCATTCAGCCCCGCCTTGTGTTTTATAAAATTATTTATCACTTGAGTCTATTATTGCATTAGGTTGTTAGGAGTTGTTTGTCTCCTATATTGATGCATTACCTGCCTTGATACATAATATCCCGGAAACCTGTTTAAAAATAAAGATATTCAAAAATGCTTAGCCCTGCTTAATCAATTTAGATTTGCATAAAAAGGCTAGTTTGACCCATGAAAATGTGACAATTAGGAATCATGAGAAAAGGAAAAAGGGGTATGAGTCCGTTCGGAAATTGTGTACTTGGGTAGCAGCCCCGATGCACCGTATCCGTCGGAAAGGGGTTTTCCGTTCGTTGGTTGTGAATTTGGGTTAGAGTCTCAATGCTTGACCATCGGCGGAAAGAGGGATTTGAAAACCGTTGGGACACTTGTACTTGGGTTAGAGTCCCAATGCAATGTCATCGGCGGAAAAAGAATTAGGGACCGTTCGTTGTAGGCCTGCTGTGATCGAGACCTTGCAACTAGCCACATACTACGGAAAGCTCTGACTCCGGTGGCTCTACTACTTGAACCGACAACCACGCACTGGGAGTGGAGAGATGGCGAGAGCAGCGTGTACCCTCGTGGCCGGCGTGCCTGGAAAGGAGAGGAGTACTGTGTTCTCGGGTGGCGCAGGACCGGTTCAGGGGTAGAAAAATCGTGGTAGCCGGAGTTGGTATATGCAAGCTTAAGTGCTACATATGCAGTGTGGATAGGGATCCCCAGCTGGGTACTAATCGATTCGAATCGTCGTTGCTCCTCGGATATGGAGACTTGATCCTTTGACCTACAATTGAAAAGTGGTTCGAAACTAGGTGTTTTTGAGAATGAGTAAGAATTTGAAGTTATGATATATGAAAAGAAACATGGAATTATGGTTATGTTTAAAATAAAACTGAGTTAAAATATTGAAATAGAATAGTAATGCTTTTCTGCAAAACTTTTGACTCTTGCTCAAGCCTTACCTTGACTCCCCTCAGCCTGCATTCCTGAGTCTCATTCCTTTTTCTTAGTCGGGTAAGTCTTGCGGAGTACCCCAGTACTCAGGGTTTGTTAACCCCATGTTGCAGGGACTGCAGCAGCCGGAGGTTTGTTTCGCCCTTGCTGTGTAACCGTGGTACAGGAGGGATGTGAGGAGGAGTAATGTCGAACCCGTAGGCAGGGTTCTTATCGTTAAATACTTAATATTGTTGTAATATCTTTCCACTGCTATTTATTTTATTTATGGTCTGTAATATTCGCATTTCAATCGTATTTGGACAAACGGTTTGTAATCTAAGTACCTTATAACCTTTTCGCATTTTCACTCTGATGTAATTTGCTATGAAATGTTGTAATTCTGTAATGACTGCGCAATGGGATCCTGTCGGAGGAAATCGGGTGCTAATGTAGCCCGGCAGAACTTTTTAGATCATTTGGGACACGGACCCGGCTGTCAGAGGTCATGAGTGACAATGACAAGTGTCTGTGGGCCATGTGATTTAGTCGGTTCTGTCACAGCCCACCAAATTTGCAAACCAAATAGGTACTCCGTAGTAGTTTCGTAGTACCTTTTGTTGCAGATGGATGTAGGTTCTCCTACACAAGTGCAGCGGCACTGTAGAAATGAACTCAGGGACCAGTAGCAAAGCTGGAAGCGACCAAGTCCAAGAGACGGCGTGATGAGATGAGCGTAGTGCGTTTGGGATTCAGAGCCAGGGAACAACCCTTATTAGTACTACAAGTAGTACTCTGTACTCTATCATACATTCATACTAGTATATGTGTACTCTATCATACTATCTCATTCCCATCCCCGGCCGTTGTTCTGACGCCATCTCAGCTGGCAGGCCTGCCATGGCCGCCGCCGCCGCCGGCGGCGGCCCGAACAAAGCTGGAATCCCCCCCGGCTGCCTCCGCCGAGCGAGCCGCAACGGGCGACGGCCAATGGCCAAGCCTTTTCCGCCCCCTCTTGGCCTAGCTGCTACAGTTGCATGGAACGGAGAGGATTCAGCGCAGCGTGGCGCACCAGCTGAGCCTGAACTGACGACACCAGCACAACACAGCAGAGTGCCAGTGCAGTGCGGTGCGCGCCAGGAACGGCCGAACGTTACAACAGCCCCAGCCCCAGCGGGAACGGCACGGCCAAGATCCCGGCGAGGTGACGTGACGTGCCAACGGAATCCACACCGGCATCTTGCTTTTACCGTTTGATGAGTGGGCAGCCCGGCCGGCGGCGCCTGGGATGGGCACCGCCGCAGAACGACGACACGGCAGTCGGCGCCGCACTAGCTGGCCTGCCTCCCTCCACGTAGACGTTGGAGACTTGGAGTTGGAGAGGAGGCGTGGCATGACCCGCACAGAAGAGACCTGCTGGCCGGGCGCCCGTGTCCGTGTCCGTCCAAACCGCAAGAAGACACCACGCGACGCGAGGAAGACGAAACAGCAGCATGCCACTACACTGACTGCGAGGTGCCCACCCACTCCCTCACACAACTGTCACTCACGCTCCCTATTCCACACTCTTCTTCCTCCCAACCGTTGCCACCCCGGGCGCACGTGTCCCGCCCTCACACACCTCACCCTCTCTAGAAAGCGGCCGGCCGTGCTACTGCTCTCTCTCTCTTCACTCTCTGTGTGTCTGCCCTCTGTCCGCAGTCCCCCACCTCACCGATCTCGCGCACACTCCCCAATGGCCCAATCTCCCCTCACCTGCCACCTCCTCCCTGCCATCCCAATCCCAGCAGCCACGGATCGCTTCACGGGCCGGGAAGCAGCAGCACCCGCGCTTCTCCGTGCTTGATGCGCGCAGTCATCAATGCCGGCGCTCGCGTACGCCGCCATGGCCCGAGCCGCCGCCGCCGCGCCCCGGCTCCTCCTCTTCCTGCTGCTCCTCCTCGCTGACCACGGCCCCACCCGCGCGGCCGCGGTGCGCTTCGACTACGCGTCGCTGACGCTGGGCAGCCTGAGGCTGCTGGGCGACGCGCACCTCAAGAACGGCACGATCCGGCTGTCCCGGGACCTGCCGGTGCCGACGTCGGGGTCCGGGCGGGCGCTCTACGCGACGGCGGTGCCGGTGCGGGCCGGCTTCTCCACGCAGTTCGCCTTCACGGTGGCCACGCTGAACCCGTCCTCCGTCGGCGGCGGGCTCGCCTTCGTGGTCGCCACCGACGGCGCCGCGCTCGGCGACGCGGGAGCGTACATCGGCGTCTCCGTCTCCACCGACGCCGCCGCCGTCGAGTTCGACACGCTCTTGGACGTCCAGTTCGGTGACCCCAGCGGCAACCACGTCGGCCTGGATCTCGGCTCCATGGTCTCCGCCGCCGCCGCCGACCTCGGTGGGGCCGGCGGGGTCGAGCTCACCAGCGGGAGGACCGTCAACGCCTGGATCGACTACCGGCCTCCCGGAGACGGGAAAGAAGGCGGCGTCGGCGATGGCGGCGGCGTGTTGGAGGTCTTCGTGTCCTACGCGCCCAAGCGCCCGCCCCGGCCCGTCCTGTCCGCGCCGCTCGACCTCGGGGAGCGCGTCGAGGACGACGCCGCGTTCGTCGGATTCTCCGCCTCCACGCAGGGGAGCACGGAGGCGCACGCCATCGAGTGGTGGAGCTTCTCCACCGCGTCCGCGCCGCCGGCACCGTCCCCGCGTCCCGCCGTCGCGCCGCCACCGGCCGACTCCACCCCGGTGGTGCTCCCGCCGCCTCCCGTCGCCAACCCGGTGCTCCCGGGAGTCACGACGCCGGCGCCGCCAGCTTCCACGACTACGGGTGGTGCCGCCGCCGCGCCTGCCGGCTCGATCGCCCCGTCGGGCGCCGTGGCGGGGAAGATGAATGCCGCCGGGTCGGGGACGCCGCGGCCGCCCACGCACGCGGCCGTGGCCGGCGCCGCCACGGCGGGCGCCTTCGTGGCGGCGTCCTTCGCGGGCGTCGCGCTCTGGGCGCTGACGCGGCGCCGCGCCAGGGCCAGGAGGAAGCGCGGCGGCGGCCAGACCACCACGGTGGCGGTGGCCTACAACAGCAAGCGGCGCGACAGCAGCAGCGTGGCGTCGGCGGCGGCGCTGGCGCGGTCCCCGCGGGAGTTCAGCTACAAGGAGCTGAGCGCCGCGACGCGGGGCTTCGACGCGTCCCGCGTCATCGGCACCGGCGCGTTCGGCACCGTGTACAAGGGCATCGTCCCCGACACGGGCGCCATGGTCGCCGTGAAGCGGTGCACCACGAGCGCGCACCGCGGCAACGGCGGCGGCAGCGGCGAGCAGCAGGCGCGGTCGGAGTTCCTGTCTGAGCTGTCCATCATCGCGGGGCTCCGCCACCGGAACCTGCTCCGGCTGCAGGGGTGGTGCTACGAGAAGGGGGAGATCCTTCTCGTCTACGACTACATGCGCAACGGCAGCCTGGACCGCGCGCTGTTCGACGACGCCGCCTCGGCGGCGGCGCCCGTGCTGCCGTGGCACCACCGGCGGGAGATCCTGATCGGCGTGGCGTCGGCGCTGGCGTACCTCCACCACGAGTGCGAGCGCCGCGTGATCCACCGCGACGTCAAGTCCAGCAACGTGATGCTCGACGAGGCCTACCGCGCCCGGCTCGGTGACTTCGGGCTGGCCAGGCAGGCGGAGCACGGCGAGTCCCCCGACGCGACGGCGGCGGCCGGCACCATGGGTTACCTCGCGCCCGAGTACCTCCTGACCGGCCGCGCCACCGAGTGCACCGACGTGTTCAGCTTCGGCGCGCTCGCGCTGGAGGTCGCGTGCGGGCGGCGGCCGATCGGCGCCACCGACGGCGGCGGCGGAGGGAGGGGATGCAGCAACCTGGTGGAGTGGGTGTGGAGCCTGCACGGGGAGGGGCGGGTGCTGGAGGCCATGGACCCGCGGCTGGGAGGGGAGTACGAGGAGGGCGAGGCGCGGAGGGCGCTGCTGGTGGGGCTGGCGTGCTCGAGCCCGGAGCCGGCGATGCGGCCCGGGATGCGCGCCGTGGTGCAGGTGCTGGGCGGCGAGGCGGACCCGCCGTTCGTGCCGGCGGCGAGGCCGTCCATGAGCCTCGGCCTCGGCCTCGGCGGCGCCAACAACCAGCAGCAGCTGCTGCTCAGCCTGCAGGACAGCGTGTCGGACTACCACGCCATGCTGGGCGGGCTCGCGCCGTCGGAGTCGGACTCGTCGGAGTCCGACTCGCTCAGCTCGGCGTCGATCACCAGCACGCTGCGCAGGGGCGGCCATGACATCGGATTCAGCAGCACCGCCGGCGACGCCAGGTGACACCTGATGACTACTGCCTGAACCTCACCGGGACGGGACCGGCGGCGGTAGCTAGCTAGAGATTTCTTTTTTTTTTTTCTTCTGATGAATCATCAAAGCGCGCGCCTGGACTGGAATTGCAAAGAACAGCAGCATGTATGTATCGAGTACATAGAATTTTAGTACTAGCAGAAATGGACTGCAGAGTCCTCCAGATCGTCAAAGCCAGCCACCATTTGTTGCTATTCTCGATAATAATAATTCAGAGGTCACATGATTCGTTCGTTCGTTCAGCTCAGCCAATTCCAAATGTTATCTTGGAACTGCAGGCCTGCAGCTGGATCAAAACGCCACCTTTCCCCTCCCCACTATCTTTTGTTGATAGACCTTTGCCGGGCATGGAAATGAAGAATGAAGATTATTCACTGCGAGAGAGCAAAAAGGATGTCTGTCTTTCCTCTGTTCTGTTCATGCTGTGATGACGTCACACGGATCAACCTTTTTGTGTATCTTTCCTTCCATCTGTGCTGTGCAAAGGAAAGGATAACTTGCGCTGGTGTGCGATCCTGTGCTTGCATTGGGGCAAAAAAGATGATGCGCTTGGTGGAATGGTGGCTGGTAGGCGCATGCCAAGGAAAGGAGTATCTTGTTGTTCTTCTTGTCGTCTCTGCTAGTGAGTGGCTACCACTGGCTACTGCACCTTGCTTATTGTTGCTTCTTTGACATCCATGGCGACGTGGAAGTCGTCCATGATGCATGTCACCAACCGCAAGTCACGGGTAGGCCGGCCGGCGCCGCCGCGCCATTACTCTACGTCCACGAGCACTAATCCTAATTCCTAACACATATACGTACTGTGCTACATCTTGTGCTACCAGAATATAGAAGAAGAAAAGGCGGGCGCTTCTGGTGAGTAGTGACGCTCGGTCGGACGTCGCACCAACCGATGCCACTGTGATCGAGCACGCATGGCATTGGCATTGGCATGCAACTTGTCAACGTCCAAAGGGCAAAGGCACAAATCATTAGGGTCTCTCGTGACGACCTCCATCGAACATCGATCGATCCTGCAGCTGTGCAGCAGGTCGCTGTCCCGTGGGCCTGATGGCGGCTGGATCATATCAGCCGGGTTGCGTATGATCGGCATGTGATTAATTGGGACTCTCTGCTAGTACCATCGTGACACAACAGAAGAATCGGCTAATATATGTGTTCTAGAGTTGTTTTTGTCCCTGGCCTGCAGACCGAACAGAAGAATGCATGGTTGTTCACTAGCACGCGTAATGGATTTTTGCAGGGAGCATGCAAATTGCAAGAGCAATTATGTCGTTGATGTGGTAACCACCTACGACTAAGTTTACGCATTTGGATGTTTCTGGCCATGGTTCTTGTGTACTTCTGCTGCAAGACAGTAGGAGTAGTGTCGCTACCGGCGCTCTCATCATCAGGAGAGTACGTTGTTTCGTCGTCTACGTCTCCAGGCGCGCCACGCGCAGTAGCAAACAAAACGACCGCTCAACAGCCGACACAATGCACCCAGAGCTACTAAATATTACTGTAACTGAGATGAATCCAAATGGACACACAGCTCGCTAACAATTAGTAATACTAGTAAAAGGGCGCGCCCTCGCGCGCGAGTGCAAATAAAATACGTTCCATACAGCGGTGATGTATATATTTAGTCCTTATATGCTTACAAATTCGTGCCTGTATGCTTAGAGCATGTCTATATTATATATGGCTGCGCCATCACGCGCATAGGCAAGAAAAGTGTAGCCCATATAAATGGTGAATAAATACTTGCTTCATAGTCTGCAGTTTAGACAAAAATTGTACATAGATATATACATAGGTCATTATATTATCTAAGAAGCATTTTTGTAGAAGCTGTTAAGTAAGAAGCTGGGGCTCAGCAGCAAAGCCTTCCTTTTAGCCGGTGTAGGTTCGCAAATGTCGGAACTGACTAAACGATGAAGCATGTTGCTCTGCCTCCAAACTATAGCAACATGAGAATACTATTATGAGTGCAGTGATTAAGAGAAGCACGCAGAGGAGGAGGCTAACAATTTTCAAATGTTAAAAAAATCTAGACCATGGAGAAGACTTTGCTTTGGGCGAGAGAGGACAAAGCTGTGAATATTTGTTTGGATGGGCTAGATAAAATCGCTTGGATGCATGTTTGCAGCTGAAGACAGATACTTTCTTGTAGTGTAAAGACTGGAGGCGGCAAAATATTAGAGATTGCCAGTAGAAAGCAAATCTGAAGGTACAGGCAATGGCGGTGAAGCATGAGCCATCACAGGTAAGGCTTACCTATTTTGGCTGATGTTGTAAGGAGGTCCGCCATCCACTAACTTTGATCTGCATATGGTGCAGAATTGTTCTGGCAAACATATTAGTTCAGCTGTCATTTTCTATATAGTTTATTCAGCATTTTTTAGTAAACAGCTATTGTAACTTACTTTTTGATAGGGATTCTGATGCGGCACTATTTTTGGTTCGAATGTTTCGCTGTTTGTTTGTCTCTGCATGGCAATAAGATAATATGCACAGGGCTAAAATTTGATGGAAATCCATGATGCGAACTCATAGTTCTTTAACCGAAGTCTAAAAGGAAATGAGATACATCTATGCTAATCTGTGGCAATAAAAGTGTAACAAAATATTAAAGGAATTAAAGGGAAGGACAAGATGCCGATATGAATCAGGAGCAGTCTAACCTTTGTCTACGCAGGTAGGGAGTATCGCGAACATAAAACATTTGAAGGCAAATATTACCATCAGCCACAGCAGGAGCTGCAAAACAAATAGAAGAGATCAAGATAGAAAGGAAAATGAAGCAAAGGGAATTACAGCCACAACAAAATTGTTCGACAAGAACAGCAACGAAGGAAGGAAGCCAATCTTTATATATAGCTGTTGGACATGAAGAGAAAAAAAACGGAATACCCTGATATTGCAATTCATGAAGATAGAGCAGCCAGGTAGTAACCTGAACTGACCGGCAAACGGTGTTTGGCACTGATCCGATAACAGAATGTCCTTCAATCGAGTAATAAACATAAATTACATATATAGTTATAGTAGCAGAACATAGAAGTAAAGTACACCAGGTTCTCCAATGCCCTTAAATACAATCATGCAACAATATTCTTGGGTTCTGAATTTAGTAGAAGGGGAGGAATGAAAGTCAGAGAAGTGTCTTTAACAGTCATAAAAAGGTAATAATTAAGTATCAACTATTGCACACAAATACATAGGCTGAATAGTTTATCTATAGATTACTAAAGCCATCACCATCCAAATAAGCTATGACCATCCAAACCTTGACGTTATCTGAATTCCTTTGTTTTAACATAGGTGGACATATCGTTTTTCTACTGTACAGCCACAAAAAGAACACCACATCTTAATAAGTTGACTGATTCTATATAGCCATGGAAGTATATGAATAAAGGACCAGATCATAGAGGAACTCACCAAACCTTATGCCCCAGGATAAGTGCACAGCAGAAACTCTGCTCCAGATGTTTTAGACATGTAATAAAGTGGATTTGCAAAAAAAAAAAAGAGCGGAGAGAGATAGATAGGAATGAATACATCACTGGCAATGGGCTGTGCTCGGTAGTAGAACAACTAAGAAACTATGTGAAGTAAAGATATCATCGAGTGGTAAGGAAATCTAATAACCAGGCAAAAAGGCAAAGCACTGTAGTAAGGGAATGGGATATTAATTAATAGCTACAATAAACTCAGTTAAATATACTTTTGAAGACAATACAAATAAGGAAGAAGGAGAACAAATCTATAAGCTGATGCCAAACATTTCACGTAGAAGCACTGCTCTGATGAGAATCCCTAGGAAAATTTATAGAGAAGAGTCTCGGACTTGTACCTTCACTATTCTTTGACCGAAAGTGGAACACACTGGCATAAGAAAATGAGGCACCTACCAATCTGAATGTTAGGTTTGGATTCTATTTATTTTTGGATCACAAAAATAACAGGAAGGCGAAAATACACCAGTGACAGTCAAGTGCAAAGGTGAAGCAGCTGGAGCATGTAAGCAGAATAAAATTGTGGTAGTAAAAGAAAACGAAACACCAGTAAGAAGCTGATAAAGAAAGGCAAGATTAAGTACCAAGAAGAGCGCTAAAGCAGTACTTCAGGGCTGGCGTAGCCAGCAGCTTACATGTTCAGATTTGTTAAAAAAAGGTAAAAATGGTCGATGTGCTGATTATCTGCCCTCTATGTAACTGCACTCTCTCTTGTACTAATTTCTATGCATGAACTTAAAAGCTCTATCTGATGGTTGCTATGTGCCAATTAGCTGACCCTCAAAATGAAAAGGGCAAATTGATGGGAGAAGTTGGCAAATCAGAGCCAGGTGCTGGTTAGGTATTGTAATAAGATAGACGAAGAACCCAAAATATAGAAAGGCCAGTAGTTTACTCAAAAAATAGCTGCATGAATATATATTGTACACAACTATTGTACCAGTATTCTAAATTTTTGGTTAACCTGTAGTAACCAATTTTGTATCAAACTGCCATCTTTTATCGAATTTAGTAATAGCTTGACACTTGCATTGGTACAAGGGAAATAACTTACAATGACATGGACTACAAACAACTGATCCACCTAGTACCAGCAATCTGTTCTTTCAGTAATAGCACCAAAGCCTTGCAATCACAACCAAAACTAAAATACTCATGGTACAAACACATGAGAATGAGCATGCATAATATTCTATAGAACAAATAAAAATCTCCATAGCTCCTGTTTAAGATTAGTTCATATTAAAATGATACCTGCTGAGGTAGGTCACACCCTAACATTATATGTGATGAGAACAGGCAAGGTTACTGACAATGCTATTATCAGAAAATAGGGCGTGTGCTCAAAATCAAGAATGTATAATCTAATGTCACAACCATTGATCATAGACAACAATCAAGAATATATGTATGACTTTGTGGGCAATAAAAAGCTGAGACAGGCAATGGTCATAAGTAAGTATGGGTGCAAAACCAATGGCAATGATCTGATCAGGCAAAAGTAGAAACCATCAGAGGCAATGACACCAAAATCAGAAGCTCTCAATCTCAGTTCGGGATCCCATGAGTTGAGAGCATCGACATCAGGTAGAAGAAGGTGCAGCATTCAATCGGAGATACTGCCCCGATTTGTATGTACTGCACAAGAGGCAAAATCTCTCATCGCCTCGCTGTCCACCATCTGTGCACAGCGCCACTGTTGACACCAAAGGTGACAAACGGATATACCGCAAGCGTACGGTAGTCAATGTAGCTTTCACCGGGAGTATTCCAGGTATCGTATTTTCCACGGGGAACGCGAAGTGTACTAACTAGATTCAAGGTTGTCAATAGGAATTAAAGGGGTTGATGATCAAGGATAAAAGCTTGTAGGTATAGCGAGGTTGTCAACAAGATGAAAGCGCACTCATCATTGCACACCTAAATCATAAGCATCGTGGCGGACTGAAGAAAAATTGAGACAGATGGCCTGAACAATAAACAAAAAAACAGCATGCTGAGGAATGCAGAACCACCGATCGGAGCGATCGGATGGCTAGAACTTCTGCGGGTGACGTGTACCAGGCAGAAATCATGGGCAGAACTGTTCTGGGCGAGTGTACAGGACAGAAATCATGGGAAAATCTTGCTTTTCTAGGGGGTTAAATGCCACAAAATCGTGAGCACCGCAGCATATAAAGAAATTAAACAAATTTTTGTAGGGCCAAATCGACCGCGGCTTATTAGATCGCGTCCAAATCGCGGAGCAATAGCACCACACATAGCAGATTCACTGCATTGAATCCTACATAGAGTAAGAAGAGGAGGGGAGGGAGGGAGAGAGAGAGAGGGGGGAGGGGGGAGCAAACCAGCGACCGGACGGATCGAGGAGGAGCCATGCGTAAGGCATGCAGGAAGCCACACAGGGGAAGTGGGGGACGGCCGGCGGCCGCGGCCACCGGCGTGGGGCCATGCGGCCTACGCGGTGCGTGCCACACGGGGGCTCTGCCTCCGTGCCGAGGGTCCAGGGCAGCGACAGCCGAGGCCCGGCGGTGCCGCCGCACCGCACGCGTGTAGCACGGGCGCAAGCGACGATCCAGCCCGACCGCTGCACCGGCACGTGGAGGGAGAGGGAGAGAGGAAGAGGAGGTGGGAAGGGAGGGGATGGAGACTGGAGGCGCGGCGTGGCGGCACGGGATGAGGAGCGAGGGAGAGGGAGGCGGTGAGGGATGAGACGAGGCGAGGAAGAGAAGGGAGATGCTGTGGCGTTGCAACCAACCAAAAGTGGAAGCCGGTAACTGATTAGAAGCTGTAAAAAGCAAAGTAAACAAAGGAATTCACTTCTAATAGAATTCAGCGAAAACAATCTAGACCATTGGCAGGGGTGATCCGACAGTGGATCTTTTGTAGATGACGTGGACAATGGTTCTCTTTGAGGAGCATTCGCTCCTTTTACAGGAGAAATTTCACTCGGTACCTCAGCCTAGAAATGCACTTTCATGTCCTACCAATAAAAAATAAAATAGAGAAGGAATGACAAGGAAAAAGAACTTCAATACATACACCCCTTTATTAGCTTCAAGCTATCTAGACAACGACAATCACTAAAAATAATAAGAGAAAACCATAGCGAACACATTGAACGAGTATCTATAGATAAACTAGCTAAAGCAATACACTTGGATCACTCTTAATTTCATCAAGAATGATAATCAAAGGTCAAGATAAGTGGGAGAGGTTTGGCTTGGCTCACAAAGTATGGATCATCAAAAGGTCTATGTGAGTGAACCTAAGCCGGCTAAACAACTATATATAAGCATAGCATCAAAATATAGCCGTTACTCAGTTTTTGTGCGTGCATCAGACGCATCCGGTCACTCTAGAAGAGCCACGTGTATAGACCGTTTGAAACTAGCCGTTGGTGCGCTTCCGCTACTTGCACCGGACACACCAGCGTGATGCATCCGGTGCGCGACCAGAGAGCATCAAATGCTCACCGGACGTGTCTGGTCTGACTCACTGGACGCATCAGCATCCGGTCACTCAAAAACAGTGCGGCGATCGGACACGTTAGGGTTACTGTTTGCACGTCCGGTGTTGGCATCCGTTGAGGTACTAGAGAGGTTCCAGAGAGCGCAAACACCACACCAATGTCCGATCGTGCTCTGCCCATAGAGTAGTTAGGGTTAGCTACTGGACGCTCCGTTACACGTCTGGTCTTTCGACCCTTTCCCTTACTCTTCTTGTTGTCTTGCTCTTATGTGCCAACATATAAGTGTTTAACTCACTTGTGCATGTGTGTTATCATTATTTTTCAAAGCATTTACAAGGGCTAGATATTAGTTCGCTAGATTCTAATGCATATGCAAGAGTTAGAACATCTAATGGCACTTTGATAATTGCATTTCACATGAGATTACTTTCCTCTTCATAGTACGACTATCTATCGTAAAAATGATCACACTCCCTGTAGTGTCTTTATACCAAAACAAAAGAGGTCCTCTAGATTTATACCTTTATCTTGCGCTCCATTGTTTTGTTCCTTTCCTTTTCCAAATGATGAGCATTTCATCAACCTTTGAGTATGGAGTTACACCATCTTATGGATGGCGCCATTGCTCCTCTTCACTTGGGGTGTACCAATTCTATTTTAACCACAACACTTAGATGCAATGATTAGTACACTTAGGTTCCATCAATTAACCAAAACCAAAGTAGGGCATTCACCATTGAAGGTTTCTGCCATTAAGCACTCATGCGAGGGTTGGTGGCAGCCCTCACTGGAGTCGGAGTCAGAATACATCTCCGAGCCCAAAGAGAGGAGTTCGTAGATCGAGTCTACAATGTAGTTCACGGGTGTGGGAAGATGGCCTCTGGCCACAAGACTAGCGACAGTCCCCGTGGCGTCGTGTAGGCTGAACGGGAATGCCGCCAAGGCATTCTGGTTGAGAACGTCTGGGGGATCGCGGTTCTCCTCCGGCGAGCTACGTCATTACGTTGACCAAGCAGAAGATGAAAAGGCTTGTAGGTCCTCCCAGAACGGATTAGGTCCCAGCTAGACAGTGAGCTGGCGTGCTAACTCCTTGGAGTCGGTGTCGAGGTGCTGGTCGCGCGGGCTTTTGAAGCGTTCAGCTGCAGCTCCTCGAGAGCCTTGACGATCATGCCGAGGCCATTGGCGGGAGCAGGCTGGGGCCGAGAGCCCTCACGAGCTCCCCCTCCGTGGTGACGATGAAGTCCAGGCTACCGAAACACACGTGCGTCCCGGGAACCCATGTGGTCATGGCTAGCCACCCACCAAGACTTGATGATGGAGGTGACGAAAACACGCAAAGCCCCTATCTTAGGTACCGGCCTTGATGTTAATTAACCCTCTGTCTTTTGATATCGTGGTATTTATATCTGACACGTAGGTTTCACTTTCACAAAGAATATTGCACAGTGTAAGTTACTACATCAAGTGCATGGAGATTTTTCACAAGAAACGGTGGTAGGAGGGCATGCTAGCGTGGACGCGTCCAATGCAGTGTTGTATCAAAGGGAAAGGAAAGTGTCACCCTACTGCTACCCTCCTTGTCCTTGTCCTTGTCCTCGTCCTTGGGTGGAGACGGGAGAGGCTGGGAACATGCACTCTCCTCGCCGAAGGCAAATGGACAGGGCACCCAACAACAAGATAAATGAAAAGAATAATGGTATGCCGATTGTTGTCTCTCCTCCCGTACTACGTCTCTCACTGGTGCTCCGATCATGTAACGAGCTCTCTCTCAAGCATGGTATGAATGCATGAATTACTCCCTTGTGTCTTGAAAAGAAAACAGTTCTAGAATTAGAACAAGTCAAACCTTCGTTACGTTGAAGTATTTAACCACGTTTATAGAAAACGGTACCAGCACTTGTATCTCCAAATAGATTTATCATATATTCATAATTAATTGAATCATACACATTCAGCATATCATAGATTCGACTACCTTTTATTATGGGTTTAGTTAGATTTGAAATTGTTTTTACTTGTAAAGAAAGATGAGAATCACATATTTCTTTTAATTTTGAAAACAGAGGGAGCATAGCAATGATATGTACTTATTATACACATATATACTCCTACGCCACAATTGTGCATGATCGGCCTATTTAGGTGTGATATAACTGATTGATTTGATATGCTGTGCATACACAATAGCATATAGGGAAGCAAACAATAAAATGCATGGTCTGATATGCGTTATAATATATATCCCCCTCCGACTCCCCCTCCGATGTCGAATCCTCAACAGTGCGTGCGTGGTTTCGTTCCATCCCACACAACAGAATAATGAAGACTATTGGCCCTTTCCACATTTCTCGCGTGTGGATGCACGCTTAGCATCTTCCATTCCATGCATGCATCATCCATTTCATTGAAAACATGCTTGTATACACACTTTTTGATTACACACTTTTTGATGGATTCTTTTCTGACTGATGGCTTTAGCTGATGTTTTGTTGTGACTGAAAAATACTGCTAAATAGATAGCTAATTCTGAATGATACGAACAAACAGGGTATAATCTTACTCCTACAACAAGCTGCTTGGTACTGGCAACGGTAGGAACACTGTCGCCGCTGGCTGGCGCGAACTGAGCGCGACGACTCGTCACGTCTCACCGTGGCTCCGCATGCATCCAGAATGGACTGCATTGCGGAGGGAGCCGGCCGGAGCGTGAGAATCTGCTGCCATGGACCTGTTGGTGTGGCGCCGCTGTCAGGCTTGGGATTGAACGCTCCAATTGCTTGGATAAGTGTTGGTGCATTGGTGGGTTGAAAAGGATTTCATCGTCCATTTTCTTTACTGGTACTCCTATTAGAGGAGCCTTTTCCAGCAAAAGGCAAATGGCACTACTATCTCCAGTCTAACGGACGTTGGTTTCAGGGACCGCAACTGCAAATCTATTCTCCTCGTGCTACTAGCCTACAGGGAAAGGTGTTCATTCATTTCACCCTTGCTTTTTTCTTTTTGCGAGACCGTCGATATTCTCATCAATTTTCTCGGCGAATGATAGTTGCAGAAAGAGAAGAAAGGGACCACGAGCGATAAAACGACGGTGGAGATGGGCGCTCAAGATGTGATCGGACATTGTGGTTGAAGCAGGGACCAGTCGGCCAGTGCCTTGCCGGTTCCTGCCCCTGCCCCTGCCTGTCATGTACTCCTACTCACCAATGGCAAGAACCAAGAACATGGGATGCCATGTTGCCAACCATGGCATTGGAGATTGGCAATTTGGCATGTCAGGTAAGGTAGGCAAAGCAAGCCACAGCTTGCTTTTAAATGGCACGCGATCGTATATGGATTGGTGGATGCAAGGGGTGGGATCTTGCCCTGTCTGGCTGTCTCCCCTGGGCGCCGGGCCGCCGGCGAGAGTTTTCGGCGTATTTATTTAACTAGAATACAGGGTTTGCCGCGCCGCCATTATGTTGGCTTGTGTATACCATGAAATGAAATACGTACATATCTTTTGCTTCTTAGTACAATGCAGTAGGATTGCTGGTTAATTTAGATCCTAATCATAATTAGGTAGTATTATTATGTCCGTAATATATTATTACTTCTTTTGTCCCATTGCCTGCCTGTGGGTTCTGCATATTTAGATATTTTTAGACATATATGTGTTGCTTGTCTTGTATCATTCAACTTCTAGAGATTAAAATTCAGAGTTAGAGATTTTAAAATTATGATAGCAAAAGAGCTAAAATTGAACATTCGAACAGCAAGATGCGACATTTAGTCATTGTGGTTAACAAACATAATGGAGTACTGGCTGCAGGCCTGCAGCTTTGATCCGTGTCTCGGAACTGTACAAATATAGTGCCATAGAAAGTGAGTGTTTAGATCTGGTGCGTAAAATTCTTGCGTGCCATCGATTTTTGGACCACCTCTATAGTGTCCGAAGAAGTTAGAAATTTTGCACGTCCACCATCATATGATGAGGTACTATGAGCGATGGGGTTGAACACAAATACAAGACACCGCTAAGCGGTTGAACGTACCCTGTTGTATCTAACTAAAAGACTAGATGCATCACAGCCCCATGGATTTGCGCTACCAGCCATCCACGCTCTCCCAGTAGTAAGGCGAAGCTACACGAGTAGGAGGTGGTGGTGGAAGATGTCCATGATGCGGGTTTGGGATGCCCTGCAGTCTCAGCAGTAGGAGCATCGTTAGAGAAGCCGAATGGGACAGATGCACTCCCAATGCTCGAGGAGGGGCCAGTGGAGGGAGGCACTAGGGGTGTGGCAGGTGGAGAAAGTCGTGGACGATGTGGGAGGCGAATGGAGGGGTGGAGGAACGGTGGGCGGGTCAGATCCGAGATTGTGAGGGGCCACGGGAAGGCTTTGGAGCCCAGGACGCGTGGCTGGATGAGGGGCCAGAGACCATGGTGCAACTTTAGTCTATTAAGGGGTGTTTAGTTGGGTGAATACCTTAGCCCGCTATTTAAAACACTAGATTGTAGCCCATGGTAGGATTTGACATGCAAGATTGACTCCATTGACGATACACTATAGAGGTGGTCCTTTAATTAAGCTATAATAAGGATTCCTGGTCCCTCAACTGGCACCAAAGTGCCATTCTGATCATCGGACACTCATAATGCTAGACAGAGCGTTTCCTTTATTGAGCTACAGGAAGAGATCACTAGGATCCACCGTGCATATACAACCTCTCTTTGTGATGACAAAACAAGACACAGGTGGAAAGATTCTCTAATGAGAATCTCTCTTCTGGACTTGTTTGGATGTAATCGGATTTGTATCAATTCACATGGATTAAAGTGAAACTTGGACTAAATTCTTACTCAACACATGTGGATTGAGGTAAATACAAATACATTAAACAGAGCCTTAGTAGTGATCAAATTCACGCCTCATTTGTAGCCTAGGCCCGAACTCAAAGGAAAAGAATGTCGTTCTCCATCCCCTTCCCACCTAGAGAGAACTGATTTCAGCCTTGTCGACTCTTCTAGTAGGGATGGAATGGGGTGATAGCTGCATGATATGCTTGGTGGCGCGCGGGCGCGCGCGCGCATAGAGAGAGAGAAGCATAGATAGACGCTACGAGCCTGTTTAATTGGATCGGAGAATGCAGGCCAAGCATCCATCACAAGGGCTGCATCCAAACAGGCTCTACATACGGACTCAGCCCTCATGTGGGACATGTCAAGCCTTGAGCCACGAGGACCAACGAGGCCTACAACATCAAAGCTAGCATGGAGTAGGTCAGGTTCGTTTGGATATGGATGACAGCGTATAACTTCGACTGACGACTCAAAAATTACAGTTTGGAAGTCTAGGATCTACATAACGCCCATGACAAATTCGAGTAGGAGCCTACAGGACCAGAAGACATGACACCCGCTCAACAAACTCATTATGGACGGTCCGTGCATTTTTACCTTTTCCCAGATCTATATCAATTATCAAGTAACAGATCTGAGCCTTATTTAGTTTTAGCACATGGGTTGTTCGGATACTGTTAGTAAACAAGATAAATTTATTAAATCTAATTAGTCCATCATTAGTATATGTTTACAGCAGCGAATCATGAAATATTTCAGCTTAACAAATTTGTCTCGCAAATTAATCGTAATATGTATAATTAGTTATTTTTAGTCTAAATTTAATAGTCCATGTGTCCAAATATTAGAGGAAAATTTTTTGGATGAACAGGACCTCGTGCATGGATTGGATGGCCGAAGTCCAGCGGTATCTGAAAAGGACAGCAGTGCCCACTGTACAGCTTCTCACGTGTCCTGCAGGCCTGGATCAGAGATTCACAAAGGACCATCATTGGCCATACTCGTACCAGACAACAGACAGCCATGTCCCTTGAGCCTATCGAAAACAGTTACTGTAAATTCCTTTTTCTTTTACCATGATTAAACCTGCTGCTTCAATCTATCAAAACCTTTAAAAAAACAGTTCTTTTGCAACCAACACCACAGGTCTACACTCCATGTAAGGATGGCAACGGGTCGGGTTCGGATCGGGTGGAGTCTCCGTGTACCCGAACCCAAAACCCGAAGTCAAAACCCAAACCCGAACCCGAAACCGATTCGGGTGGAATTTCATAACCAAAACCAAACCCGCGGATACCCAAAACCCGAACGGATACCCAAAACCCGAATAAATACCCGAAACCCGCGGAAATATATACACATATTCACACACACACACACACACACACACACACACACACACACACACACACACATATATATATATATATATATATATATATATATATATATATATATATATATATATATATAGACACACACACATATACATACATACATACATACATACATACATATATATATATATATATATATATATATATATATATATATATATATACCACCATTACTCCACCTTCCCGGACATACCCTCCTTATCCTACCTAGACCTGACCACCTGGGTGTCGATCTGGTATCGGAGCCAGTGTGTGCCCAAGCTCCCCAAGCCATCTTCTCCGAACGGGGGGAGAGGGTGTGGTAGTAAGCCGTAGTCGCGGAGATCCCGTAGAGTGTTGGTAAGCCGTAGTCGCGGAGACCCTGTTTCTTTTGCAAAAGCCTAGACGGACCCGTTTGCCCGGACCCGTGAGCCTCTACCCGTGAGCCTTTTAGCCGAAGATAGGCGTTGTTGGCGTTGGAGCGTTGGAATAGGCGTTTGAGCGTTGGATTAGGAAGCGTTGGATTATCCAAGCCTAGCGAAAGAAACAAGTTGGTCTTAATTGTGAGGTTTAATTACCCTGCCGTTGGACTGAAAACCATCTACCCTACAGGTTGATCGTAATTGTGAGGTTTAATTACCCTGCCGTTGGACTGGAAACTACCCATCTAAACTCCTTTGTCTTCGTATAAGATGTCTTGGTTAGTAAGGACGCTTTCTGCTTCTGACCGGTCTATAGCCTCGTGTAGCAGTGATAAGTCGGTTAAGACTATGTCCGAAAAGAATGCATTGTATAATTATAATACGTGTAGTATTAGTTCTATGTATGAACCCCTGTTTTCTAAACCTAAAAAAGAAATAAAAATTACACGAGAAAACGATTCCCAAGTAGTATCAATCTCTAATGTTATTGAAATAGACAATCTCAAAGACCAAACAAATTTTGTCACAACATTAGAAGAAGGTGAGTTCCAAATAGATAAAGAGCTTCTTCTAAAAGAAATAGGTCTTCCAAAAAATAAAGCAAAAAAAGTAAGATATTTCAAAAATGTGGATCGACCTTTTAGGCTGAAGATTAGAGAAGTTTGGCATAAAGAAATGATTGAGCAAAAGAAGAACATATTCTTCTTTGATTGGTATGAAAATAGCCAAATTAGACATTTTGAAGAATTCTTCAAACCAGATTCTCAACAAAAGAATAAGATTGAACCTGAGTCTGGTAATGACAAAATAATCAGCCCAATGAAGGCTTCTAGGGATTGGAAGACAATCAGTGGAAGGCAGATTAAATCTGCTTGCTCACCAATTGAGTCCACTCAATTAGAAGCAAAAACCAAGGAAGAGAATATTAAGGCATGCCCGCTAAAAGATATATCCAAAGCTACTCAAGAAAAACCCACAAAAATAGATCACATAGGCTACCTTATGAAAAACCAGAACCCTTTAAATACATCTTTGCGTACTCCTGGCCAACGAATAGACCCCATAAAGACCATCCTTGGGGACAGAACAATGCCCAACAAAAGTAAGGAAAAGGTAAATCATCCATCTAGCCCTCATCCTGAAACCCAAACAGCTGTCCCATCTTTTGTCTCAAAACTTGGAAAACAAAAAACTCTGGGACGCTCTGTTTTTGAGGAACCAATCAACGAGCTAGCAAACAATTTGGAAAATTTAAATATCACCAAAAACAACCAAATCACTGATGAAGAAAGTAAAGATTTAATAAACAAGATTAGATCTTTCCAAATGATAAAAAATTATTATCCAAAGCCAATCTACGCAGAACTACCCTACATAACCAGTATGATATGCTTCAAAGAAATCACTAAAGGGAATACTGGAGGGAATGAAGAATACCAAATATTTACTATGTGCCATCAGATGATTATATATACAAACTCTTGCATGACAAAGGGACATAAAAAGAATGAAACCACCCATATGATTGTCATAGGATTTACGGGGCAAATAAGGAGCCCGTGGGATCACCATCTAGATGAAATCCAAAGAAAATCCATAATTGATGCCGTTAAAATAGATAAAAATGAATGGCCAATTGTCCTAATAGGTGATCAAGGACAATCTTTAGGAACAATCCCAGATGATATATCAGCCCTACTCTACAGTATAGTTTGCCATTCAGTAGGAAACCATCAAAAGAATAGAGAGCGCTTAGGTTACAAAACTATGTCAAATTTCAGATGGTGTAAAAATCTGTTCCTATCAAAATTATTTGTCCTTCCAAATTCCAATCAGAATTTCTGGAAAGAAAAATATATACCTGATCCATCTCCCCTATTTTCTGAAAAGGTTAGAAATACTTTAAGAAAAGGGAGTACAAAACATCAAAACCTAGATAGAAGTAAAATCACCCAAAAACTGCAAATGATTAGAGCTAAGCTATGTAATGATTTAAAAAGCATGGAACAGCTCAAAAAACAAAGAGAATTAAGGGAGTTGTGCTATCAATTTGGATTCCAAGACCCACTTAAATCTAGAAGAAAGGGGTCAAATAGATACCATAAAAGAGCTTATAAGAAAGTAAAACACCCTATCTTTAAGAGAAGGCATAAAAAGATATATAACAAACAAAATGCCTCGAAACATTTCAAAAGAAAGCCCAAGTCTAATAACCAAGGGTATGGCCAAAACAATCATAAGACTCTAAATTGCCATGAACCGAAAGAAAAAGCTTTGCTTAAACCAGAATCTAAAGATAAAAAAGAAAAATCAGAGGAAAACCTCTTGGTTCTCACTGATTTGGAACAATTTGTTTTAGATACCTTTGATACAATGCAAAATCCAGAAGAAAAGGAGATTATCCTTGAAAAGTTTCTATCAAGGGTAAAAAATAACAAAGATGAAATAAGTAATGAAATTAACCAAAAGAAATTTTATGCCACAAACAAGGTCTTCAATAAGGTTGAAAATTTGAAGAAAAAAAATAAGCAACTAGATCTCGAAGCACTCTCGAAAGAATACAATCTTATAAAAGAAGAATTAAGAAGCCTTAAAAGGAAGGCAAAAATTATCGAACTCCAAGATTCCAAAGACGATAATGAAGCCCAGAAAGAGGAACTAGTTGGTTCTATAGAAAGATATTTCAAGCAAAAATGGTATGCTGAGATTTTATATAAATTCCATGATGGATTCAACTTCAAGTATAGAACTTTGATAGATTCAGGCGCGGATGTAAACTGCATCAGAGAAGGAATTGTTCCATTCAGATATTTTGAAAAATCTTCTCATAAGGTCCATGCTGCCAATGGCAATCTACTCCAAGTAAGCCACAAAATTCCTGAAGTCCATGTTTGCATTTCTGGAGTATGTCTAAAAACATCATTTTTACTAATCAAAAACCTCAATCAAGGAGTAATTTTAGGAACTCCATTTTTATCGTTAATACGTCCTTTTCTTGTGACTAAACAAAGTATCCAATTTAGCATTAAAAGCAAAAAGGTTGAGTTGATGTTCACTTCTCAGCCTGAAGAAACTTTATTAAATCATTTAAAAGAAGTGATCTATCACAAAGAACAATTTATCAATGAGGTAGCCATCGAAATTAAAAAGACAAGAATAGACAAAACCCTTGAAGATCCAAATTTCAAAATCAAAATAAAATCCTTAGAAGAAAAATTTATTAAGGAAATATGCTCTGATCTTCCCTCTGCCTTTTGGCATAGGAAGAAACATGTTGTTGCTCTCCCATATGTATCTAATTTTAGTGAGGAAAAGATCCCTACCAAGGCAAGGCCCATCCAAATGAATAGTAGACTTTTGAAAATTTGCAAATCTGAAATTAATGAACTACTAACGAAGGGTTTAATAAGGAAAAGCTCCTCGCCATGGAGTTGCGCAGCTTTCTATGTAGAAAATGCTGCTGAAAAAGAGAGAGGTGTTCCTAGGTTAGTGATCAATTATAAACCTCTCAACAAAGCGTTGCAATGGATAAGGTATCCAATCCCTTATAAACATGATTTGATCCGAAGAATTCAAGGATCACAAATATATTCCAAATTTGATATGAAATCTGGATTTTGGCAAATTCAAATAAGAGAAGAAGATAGATATAAAACTGCTTTTACAACCCCATTTGGCCATTATGAATGGAACGTGATGCCTTTTGGATTAAAAAATGCTCCATCTGAATTTCAAAAAATAATGAATGAGATTTTCCTGCCATATACTTCTTTCATTATAGTCTATATAGACGATGTTTTGATCTTCTCACAAAATATTGATCAGCATTGGAAGCATCTAAACACTTTCCACAAAATTATAATCCAAAATGGTCTTGTAGTATCTACACGAAAAATGAAACTTTTCCAAACCAATATACAATTTCTTGGATACAAGATACAACATGACCAGGTTTTGCCTGTTACCCGAGTCATTGAATTTGCTGATAAATTTCCTGATGAGATTAAAGATAAGAAACAACTGCAAAGATTTCTAGGTTGTTTGAATTATGTCTCAGATTTTTATGAAGCACTGGCAAAAGATCGAAGGATTTTAACCGAAAGGTTAAAGAAAAATCCTCCTGCCTGGACTATAAAACATACTCAGGCAGTAAAACAGATTAAGAGCAAAGTGAAAAGGTTGCCTTGCTTAAATATACTAGATCATGACGCATTCAAAATTATAGAAACAGATGCCTCAGATTATGGTTACGGAGGAATCCTAAAACAAAGAAAGGATTCTAAAGAGCAGGATTCTAAAGAGCAGCTTGTCAGGTTTACCTCGGGAACCTGGAACGATGCTCAGAAAAATTATTCCACTATAAAAAAAGAGATATTGGCAATTGTAAAGGTTGTCTCAAAATTTCAAGGAGAACTTCTCAATCAAAAATTTTTGTTGAGAATAGATTGCAAGGCTGCAAAAGATGTTCTCCAGAAAGATGTGGAGAATTTAGTCTCCAAACAGATATTTGCCAGATGGCAATCAATATTATCATGTTTTGACTTTGATATTGAGCACATAAAGGGAGAAGTAAATTCACTCCCTGATTTTCTATCCCGTGAATTCTTACAGGGATATGTCAATCAAAAGAGAATTATCATTCAAGGCGAGACTCAATGAGAGCTCTCCTTCCAAACAATCTTATCACGGGAAAATATTTAAAAGCCCCATGACGCAAGAAAAATATGGAAATGCGTCCCAATATATTCAGAATGCAGAGGAGATAATACTGCCTCTGGAATTCAATGATTCAGATCTTGATCTTCAAAAAATATTAGGGAAATATCTCCCCAAAGATTATTATTTCATACCTGAGTATCCAGGTAAAGATCAAAATTATTATGAAGCAATATTGTGCGAAACACAAAGTGCACAAATATTCCACACAAAAAATGGAGAAGAATTAGGATTTACAAAGTTATTAATCCAGAAGGTTATTCACCTGGAAGATTGGGACAGGGCTTCCAATCCCTATGTGGCTAAAACTTTATATTCTGCCACATGCCTCAATAAAAAATACAATTATTGGGACTATCAAAAGGCATGGGAAAGAGTACTACTTGTACAAAATCTTCAGAAGAAGCACTCATGGTTTGTCCGCTTCAAGGAAGGATGTGGTGAAATACCACTATGGTTCTTCAATAATTGGTGGCTTAAAGCTGGTGCAATTCCGGAAATACTCCCAGAGGAAATTATTAAATTGATCACCCAAGAATCCAAGAAAGACTTGAAGGACTACCCTTTTATACTTATGCAATTCTGCGCGGATACATCATTACCTTGGATTGTTAAGTGGGAATTTGAGGTTCATAAAACTCAATTTCCAGCAACTCTCAGAAGAAAGTATTATGCAAGATGGTGGGATAAATTCAACACTAAAGCCATCATTGACAAGAGAAGATACCAATCAACAAGTAAGAAATCTAATGTGGCTCAACTAAAGGAAGACATCACCAGAGAATTATTGATAAATCAACCAAACTTATCTCAAGCTGACCTAAAATTGCTTGTTTATGAGAAGATGTTTAAAATATTGGATGATACTCCTCAACCACTATAAATTAAATCTCCTACTCAAGACAGCAATGAAGATATAGTACAATGCAGCCAAGCAGTACCAAATTATTTCTCACCATTAAAGCAAGAAGAAGAGTCTCAGGAAGGGATATCTGACTATTGAAGATGAGATAAGGATTCCTCACTATTGAAGGTAAAGTTATCTTCAAGATAAGGATTCCTTACTATTCAAGATAAGGCCAACTTTATCAAAAGGTACATCATGAAGACCTTTTTGCTAGTCAAAAAGAGCCATCATAATGTTTATGAATGGACAAAAGAAACATCATGAAGATGCTTCATCATCACCTTGGTGAAGTCAAAGAAATAATTATAAAGATTCCCCAATAATGCAATTACAAGTCAAAAGTATCATCATATACAACTACAAGTCAAGAATGTCATCATGAAGAAGGGGCTCCACAATACCTTTGCCATCCCTATATAAAGAGAAGAAGAGGCAAGGGAAGGGCATCGCTTGAACCACCACCTCAACGATCACTCGAGCACGCTCTCGAGGTTCATCCGTCGATCGCTCGAACCACGAGGATCACACATCGCCTCCACCATCCACCATAGTATTGTATCCAGTATTGTATCCTAAATAAAAGACTCATATCTGAGTCTATGTGTGAGAGTTTGTAAGAGTCTAGTGAGAGTTTGTAATCAAGTTTGTACTACTACGTGTGTATCAAGAACCTGGTGTACTACTCAGGAGGATTCACCTTCTGACTATCAAGGTACCTAATATAATCCAAGACTATATTTTATTAAGCACGTTCTTTGTTTATCATATGTGTGTTCTTGTTATATGATTAAAAATTCAAAAAATATTTATACTTATCCATTGTTCGTGTTGTTCTGCATTGCATTCTTGTTTATGTTCTTTATCTAGTTTATTTACTTATATATTTATCTGTTGTTCTTATTTGTGTTCTTTATTTTACTTACTGTTGCATTATCACTTGCTTCCCTGCATTACATATAAACTCCTGAAAAAACCAAAAAACTCCACCATTACTCCACCTTCCCGGACATACCCTCCTTATCCTACCTAGACCTGACCACCTGGGTTATATATATATATATATATATATATATATATATATATATATATATATATATATATATATATATATATATATATATATATATATATATATATTTCGGATATCCATTGGATATCCACGGGTGAAAAACCGAACCCGAACCCAAACCCGATAGGTTTCGGGTACCCGAACCCGAAAACCCGCCGGACCCGAAACCCGCGGATACCCGCCCCGAACCCGACCCGCTGCCATCCTTAACTCCATGGCAGCAGCGACCCCGAGAACCTGCAAAACTGACAGATCGGACCAACCAGAGTCCAAACAACAAGGGATTGATCAGCGTTTACTCCCACAGTAAATCAGCATCAGTCAAAATCAGCGTTCAAGCGACGTGGATACTGTCACCAGGTAAGTATCCACATAAAACCGACCAAAATCGAAACAATAACATCTGAGCTCATCAAGCTCAACTCAACTGGCAGCTATCCCTGGGCTAAATTGTAAAGGGCTGCAAGAGTAAAAACCAACGTGTTCCAATGCAATTGACATGCAGTCATGTTGTTCTATATCAAAAAGAAACATTCAGTCCAGCGGTGTTTTCAAGAGTTGGGGCTCTCAAGGGAAGATTATCATCCAGCGCGTTAGCTGGGACACAGATCCTGGAAGACGCAAAGCCCTTCTAAGTTTAGGACCCCCAGGAGGCCAGGAGCCTATTCTTGGCTCAGCAAATCCTCCTCCCCGCAAAGGCATGAAGCAAATGCTCATCCCATCTGGCCGCATTTCCCCACAGAGATCACATTTACCGCGCACAAAGCACCAACAACGATCGATCGATCGATACCCTGTATGCGAGATCTTTAGCACAAGGAGGGAGGAGGAGGCGGCATATAGACTCCCATCCGTGCTCCCATTGTCCACACAACGAGGTCTGCAGATTGGTCTGTGCATTCTAGAGAGAGGGAAGAAAGAGGTTTACCAACTGCAAGAGCGGATAGGAATAGGGATTCAAGGTTTGATACATACAGTTGGGAGAAGATGAGCAGCTGCTTTGGATGCTTCAAGCCTGAGAAGAAGATGCCGCCACCCAGGAGGGTGGAATCAAGGGAGGTCACGGTTGTGAAGAAGGCCCCAAGCCAGAATGAAGCGCCTCCCAGGGAATCTGGTAAGGATCATAAGATTCTCCTGCCACTGATTGCAAAGAGAAATAAAGAATTAGCATGATTTCGACTGTTCAAACTGATTAACATAAAAAAGGATTATTTAGAGCCATGTCGGCAAACAGACCAAACAATGATGCAACAAATTAAATACAATGCGGCAGTACAAAGATCCAAAATCTGCAATCCCCCAATATGTCCTGTTCTTCTGTACATCAATTTTATAGCTGGATGGATACCTGTAGCTAAAGAATGTATACCATACCAGGGCCAGTGGTTTCCTGCGGATGTGTTTAGACCTCCAAATAACAACCATTAAGTGAATGTTTGTTTAAGGACGAGCCACACCCCTGTGCCACTGCATTCCCTCTGGATTATGTATTTATTCTTCTGAACCGAATCTGTGTAGCAATTATATTGTGCACTATCTGTTTCCCTGTCAGTGTCACATGTATTTTGGTGTTATACATACTACTGCAATTCATGTCTAGTTCTTAACTGTTATGGATGAAAATGGCTTTCAGTGATATAACATATTCATATACAGACTCCTCAAATTTGCTCAGCAAATGACAAGAAGAATCAGAACAAAATGAGCAGAAAATAGAAATTTATGCCTAATGCAGGCTATCACTCACCTTTGCAGGGTCCATCAGGCCATCACCAGTCACTTCAAAGCACAAGCACAAGCCATCATCTGAAATAGCAACAAGCATTGAACCTCCTAAAGGAAGTTGTTCTGTTACCAAAACCGCAAAAGCATTCACATTCCGTGAGCTAGCCACGGCAACAAAGAACTTCCGTTCCGACTGCCTCCTTGGAGAAGGGGGCTTTGGCAGGGTATACAAGGGCAAACTTGAAAATGGACAGGTACACCACACAGAAAAACATTCAAATATTCTACGTGCACACACTTGCTAATTCATCTACGGTCATTAGTGGCTGACTTGTTTTCGGTTTGCACGAACAGCTTGTTGCTGTCAAGCAACTAGACCTGAATGGGTATCAAGGCAATAGAGAGTTCCTAGTTGAGGTCCTGATGCTCAGTCTATTGCACCATCCAAACCTAGTCAATTTGGTTGGCTATTGCGCAGATGGAGACCAAAGGCTTCTGGTGTATGAGTACATGGCACTTGGCTCACTTGCAGACCACCTGCTTGGTAAGTGGTAGTCTTCTGTCTTCACTAACACATTCAGATATCAGTGTTACTGTTACATAAATATATAATATGCTCAAATTTGAATTGCCATTGCAGATAACACTCCTGATCAAGTGCCACTGAGTTGGTATCTCAGGATGAAGATAGCTCATGGAACTGCTAAAGGGCTTGAATACCTCCATGAGAAGGCGAACCCACCTGTCATTTACCGAGACCTCAAGTCCCCCAACATCCTTCTTGATGAGAAGTACAACCCTAAGCTCTCAGATTTTGGGCTTGCAAAGCTTGGCCCGGTTGGAGGAAAGACGCACATCTCCACTAGGGTGATGGGAACATATGGGTACTGTGCTCCAGAATACATAAGAACAGGACAGCTAACTGTCAAGACTGACGTGTACAGTTTTGGGGTTTTCCTACTGGAGTTGATCACAGGGAGAAGAGCAGTGGATACCTCCAGGCCAGCAAGTGAACAAATCCTGGTTAACTGGGTACGTACTTCTATTTTATTATTCCGCATATACACTCAGAGCTTGCTTATAACCAACAACTACAATGGAACACATGGAAATAAATACTAAAGCATCAGTTGGAAATTAGTCAAAGAAAATTTCTGGCACAAGGTTTTCTGACAAATTCATCTACGATCAACAGGTCAAACCCATGCTGAGAGACAGGAAGAGGTACAGCGAGCTAGTAGACCCTCATCTTAGAGGTGAGTACCCAGAAAAAGACTTGAGCCAGGCTGTGGGTGTGGCCGCAATGTGCCTACAAGAGGAAGCCTCAGTCAGGCCTTACATGAGTGATGCTGTTGTGGCATTGGGATTCCTTGCAGAAATGCCTGCTGGCTATAAACACAAATCTGGCCCTATACTCCAAATGAAACAAGTTGGAGATTCCTCACTAACTGGTAGCGCTAAGCAAGATAAGGATGCATACAATCGTCAAAAGGCTGTAGCTGACGCCATTGAGTGGGGCTCACTGAGGCAGAAACAGAAGGCTCAGAGTCCAGAAAAGAAGGCTCAGAGTCAAGGTGCAACATCCCCTCCAGAAGGCAGAAGATTGTGAAAACACCTCTGTTGTCCACTAGGCGACCCATTGACTTGTAACCCTCCAATTTTGTGTAAGCCTTAGGGCCAAATCGTCCCACATAGCTGAGAGTTTGTAAATGAAGTTCTTCTCTCATAAATATGTAAGGGATCTATAGTATTTGCTATTAACAAATATGTGTTGGATCAGGCAGAATTCTTATTCCATCTATATACATAAAGATCATTTTTGGGTCTACGATACTGATTAGCTGTTGCCCTTCTATCTAACATCTGTAGAGGAGAAGGAAAGAGGAGCACAACGAGGTTATACTGTTACGCTAATTCTATCTAGCTACAATGGTTCAAATCATTAAAAAAAAAAAAAGCTCAAGTGGGCAAGTGACAGTGAAAGCTACAGTCTCTCTTTGAATCTCTTTTACCACCAACCAGCCATTTTCAAAAGACTTAGAGCCTGTTTGGGAAGGGAGCATTGCTCCAGGAGTTTTTTATCCTAAACCCCTCACTCCAAGCAGACCCTGACCTGCAGCATCAATATTAACAATTCGATATCTGTAGGGTCTAGTGACCCAAGTACCTTGGTCTAGACCCAAGTACCTTGGTGGACCAAGGTACTTGGGTCACTAGACCCTACAGATCTAGAGAGTGATCCATTATTATGCAGCAACAAAGTTGAGAAAGAGTCGCTTGTAGCTTCATATAATGATACATCACTGAAAAACTTGAGCTACACAGACTTCGTCAGTCAATATTAACACTTCGGTAATGTCCACCAAGGTACTTGGGTCAATAGACCCTACAGCTCTAGAGAGTGATCCATTATTTACTATGCAACAACAAAATTTACAAAGAGTCTCTTGTAGCTTCATATAATGATACATCACTCAAAACACTTGAGCTATTCGTCAGTCTTTAAAGTTTAAAGCGGTCTGCATCTTGGTTGTGTTTTCAGAATATTCTGATTAGTAGCTGTATTCTAATTTTGTAATGTCATGTCTTCTCCCCAATGAGAGATTTATACTATCGTGACTTTTATTTCTCGAACGCACAAGAGAGCTGTGTATCATATATTATCTTGGATTCTTGGCTATCAATATAAACCTATCTTTTCCATCCAGTTATGGAATAAGATCCTGAATGTCAAATTCACCACCTCAACTAATTTGTGCAGATGTTATTATTCATCAAAAGTGTAGAAGCTACTAAAATATTATTGATGTAAAGATTCCTTATAAAAGCAATGCCTCTACTCTGCACTTCTTGAAACATTTATATTTTGGCTCGTCTATACTAATATGATAAAATGCAACTGACCAACACTGCATCAGTAGTCATAACAAAAAAACTTTAATCATAGAAAAATAGAGCCACTGCAAGCAGCAAGTACAAGGATGTGAACTTTATTTGATGTATGTCTGCAGTTATACAAAAGCATTGAACTACAGGGGTGATTTGTTGAATATCTAAATCTCGCTCACCTCCTCCAGTTAACAATGTGCACTGGTATCTGGCTTGCAAAATAGAAGTTTCAGTCCTCTTTGAAGAGCTCACGGCCAATTATCATTCTTCTTACCTCACTAGTACCAGCACCAATCTCAAACAATTTTGCATCTCTCAGGAGACGACCAGTTGGGTACTCATTTATGTACCCATTGCCACCAAGACACTGGATTGCCTGCCACAGTGAAAGAGTTATGAAGAGTTAGTGGAACATAAAAAATGGTGCATACTACAACTTATTAGTTCAAAATAAAAAACGCTATGATTTATCATATGTTTATATCGGAAGAGATTGATCCAGCAATAACCATTTGTCACACAAAGACAAATAGAGCTTTGTGATAACTATAACATGAATAAAATTTTCCAAAGTCAACTATTATTTTCCCAGTTAGGAATTCATGAGAAAACAACACGACAATATGGGTTAACACAATTTACAATAAACCAAAGAGAAGGTTTTTACCTGAAGTGCAACTTGGGTTGCATTTTCAGCAGCAAAGAGAATTACTCCTGCACAATCCTGATGAAAAAGATATATATGAGATAAAGATGGAGAAAGTTTACCATAAATATACATCTAACTAGTTGCTTATTTTCCTTTGACAGTAGAACTACATGCAGGTAATGTGAAAACAGAACTCGAGAGGAACAGAAATGATATATCATAAACTTATAGGGTACCTTGCGATCAACTTTGCCATTATCACAGTCCCTAGCAACCGAGTATACAAATGATCTGATGGAAAAATGAAATTGTAGTGATAAGATGTCTAAACTTGTAAGAAAAAAATATTGAGCAAATAATTCGAAAAAAAAAAAGTTGAGCAAGATCCTACCTTGATGTCTGCAACGAGGTGTACATATCAGCCATTTTCCCCTGCAATAAAGCATACTCTTTATCATTAGTGCCATGTCAGTACTAATAAATTATTGCAGCATGAAGCATGAGAAAACAGAACACATCTGACAGCTACAATACCTGTATGAACTGAAATTCACCAATTGGACGGCCAAATTGCTCCCTCTGGCGAACATATGGAAGTACAACATCAAGGCATGCCTGCATAAGGCCAATAGGGCCTCCAGCTAACACAAGCCTTTCCAAATCAAGCCCTGACATCATGACATAAACACCTGCCACAAGAAAAGGCATAGAGATCAAAGGTGACCATCTAATTAAAGAACTCTTTCTAGTTTTATATGGGGTTTAGAAAATCATGGAATAAACATCTGCGAAAAGAGAAGGCATTGAGATTAAAGGTGAGCACATAGTTAAGAACTCTTCCTAGTTCTATTTGGAGTTTAGAAACTATTTCTCGATGACAATTAGATCGAATTATTGAAGTATACCATGTGCAGAATATCTTTACCTTCAGAAATACTAGATGCTACTATAGTTCCAACTAACTTAAACAATAGAGCAAATATCTGACACGCGTGAATGAGCTTCAAAACAGTCAGAAGATAGTAACACCTTTGCCTTCTTCACCGAGGACATTTTCGCGTGGCACAAAGCAGTTCTCAAAAACAAGCTCACATCTGCAGATTAGATGGTGTTAAATTGGGCCCGAGTTCACCATCTTTATAATTATCATGAGTAAGTAGAAACATCATACGTGTCGCTTCCTCTCATGCCAAGTTTGTCCAACTTCTGAGCGGTGCTGAACCTGCAATTGTAAACAAGGACCCTCAGTAACATGATGGTAAAACTGTAGAAATACATGCGTTCATGTTCAATCATGTCCAATGAAGATAATAGAGTGGTTTTGTACCCTGGCATCCCTTTCTCGATTATGAATGCAGTAATTCCTTTTGACCCTGCAGCTAGATCTGTTTTTGCATAAACGACCTGTAAAATCCCAACAAGGATGAATTAGCAGGGATAACACGAGCGCAGAAAGCAGAGGGGAATGAATGTAAGAAGAGCCCCATTAGGCAAATACCAGTGTCTGAGCAGACGGGCCATTAGTGCACCACATCTTATTCCCATTGAGGACATAGCCGCCGTCCACTTTCTCAGCTTTGCACTTCATGCTGACGACATCAGAGCCAGCTGAAATTGCATTTCAGCAACAGGTCAGTCAGAAGGAACCTTAAAATTTGAACTGGAGTGAGAGAACAGCAACGGGAGTGGAATGGTACTGACAGTTGGGTTCACTCATCGCCAGTGCCCCGATATGCTCCCCACTGATCAGCTTCAGAGAGAAGGCAAAAAGAAGGCTTGAATATAAGCCATCATGACAGAAAACATTCGAAATTCTATTCTAGCAGTGAGCATCTTAATTTATCCTTGAGAAAAAAACTAAGAGTCCTTGTGAAACATCAAACATCATGACAGTACAAAGCAAATCCGGGAAAGCACAGCACCTTGGGCAGATACTTGAGCTTCTGCTCCGGGTTGCCGTGCCGGACCTGCGGGAAAACACAAGTAGCAGCAATACGCATGAGCACAAGTAAGTAAGTAACGAACCTAACTGATTTGGTTAACGCGGCGTGCCACTGCCAAGCCAACCAGCCAGACAGAGCGGCCGGTGGCAGAGCAGGGGCAGAGGCAGTGAGGAAGGAAGGAGGACTCACGAGCTGGTTGATGCAGAGGTTGGAGTGGGCGCCGTAGGAGAGGCCGACGGCGCCGGAGGCCCTGGTGAGCTCCTCCATGGCGATGCAGTGGTACATGTAGCCGAGGCCCATCCCGCCGTACTCCTCGGGCGCGGTGAGGCCGTGGAGGTTGAAGTCCCCCATGAGCCTCCACAGGTCCACGTCCCGCGGGAAGTGGTTGGACGCGTCGATCGCCGCGGCGTGCGGCGCGATCGCGTCCTGCGCGAACTTGCGCACGCTCTCCTTGAACTGGGTGAGGAATTGGGTCGATCAGGCAGCGGGCAATGGCGGCCGAGTGGAAAGCGAAGAGAGCGAGCGAGAGAGCGAGCGCGTGACGCACCTGCACCTGCGTGTCGTCGAAGAGGAGGGAGGACGTGGCGAAGAGCCGCGCCGCGCCGCCGCCGCCGGAGACCGCGGGCGCCGCGCGGCGGAGCAGCGCCGGGAGCCACCGCTGCATCTTCGCTCCGGGTGGGGCCTGGTCGGAGCGAAGCGAAGCGCGGCACGTAACCCAAAGCTAAACCAAATCACCGGGTGGCTTGTCAGTGCGATAAGCAAGGTATAAGTACTGTGGGGGATAGTAGTGTCGTGTAAATAGTGGGTAGACCTGTAGCTGTAGCGTCAGTCTCGTCTTCCTCCTCCGGATGAGCTAGGAGCTGGAGCTGGAGCTGGATGCGGCGAGCGGCGCAGTGATGGGTTCGGGGTAGGTTGGGTGGGAGCACGGGACACGGGACTCGGGAGCCTGCCTGCCTGCCTGCCTTCTGATCGGATGGGATGAGGGATGGGCATTGACCTGTTGCTGTCATCCACATGAGCTAGGCACGATGAGCAAAGTATGATGAGTGACTCGGATCAGATGAGACGGATCGGCACGGCACCAACTCCTCTGCTAATGTTGCTAGATATATATATCATGAAATGTATTTTCATAATATGCTTACTTGGTGTTTTTGATGTTATTATCTATATCTAATACTAATGAGGTAAAATTTCTCCCCTATTTTTCGTCTGCCCATTCACTAGGCCTCCCACCCCCGCAGACTCTGCCCTCCATCGGACCAAAACATCAGGACGAGTTGAAGTAGAAACCATCGAACCAAAAGATGAGGAGTCCCCGCGACGGGAAGAGAAGCAAAGAGTTCGAGACCCAAACGTGAAAGGCAAGATGAATATACCAAATAAAACCAGATCAAGATATAGAGACCAAAATCGACCCCATCACATACCAAAATCTGACCAAATAAATAAATAGCTCGCAGTCATGCCTACACAGCATCAACCAGCGCGCCCGTGATGCTATTTGCTGTTCTTGTAGAAGGTGCGTGGTGCCACCAAGCTGAGCGCCGTCTCCGCCTATCCCGAACAGCCTGAGGAGTCTAGGTTGGGCCATCCTCCGCAGCATCACCGGCTGCCCATCCAGCCCGCCGCGGACATGACCTCCCACATGAGGCAGGATCATAATGGATTGCGAGTACGGGCGGCCGCCGACGCTGCGGAAGAAGAGTCCGGCACTCCCCTCGTACGGACTCCGGCTTGCGGTACTCCAGCGCTGCTGCCGGTCGTGCCCACGCACCACCACCGACCGTGCCTGCGTGCGCGGGTTGGAACCCAGATCGACCATGCCCACGCGCGGAGGAGCATCGCCAGCGACCGTGCCCAGGCGCGCGGGGAGCCGCGCGCGCGCCAACCGTGCCCACGCCACGCAGGGAGGAGCGCCGCCGCCGACCTTGCCTAGGCGCGCCGAGAGAAGGGACAGACTGCCCACGCATGGAGTGGAGAAAGAGAGGACGAAGGTGGGGTGGCCCCGTGCTTGGCTGGAACTGGATGAAGAGAAGAATGAGTGGTGCTCGCTTGCTCGGTTGCAGCCTGTGTGAAGAGGTGCGATAGATATTTTCTTTTAGGTGAGGATGCTTTTGGATTAGAGCAACCTGCTCTTTCACGGGACGAGGCTTCTAGACGATGGTCACCCTGACAGCATAGGACCTAGAACTTGAAGCTACGAATGCAGTCTATGTGAGATCTTCTTCTCTTGATTTTTTTAACTAATCTCCTCTCGATTTGGCTTATATGAAGTTATGATTTTTTATTTTTTCTATAGACTGTTATTATCCAAATGTGTGCTGTGTAATTTTAGCAACAATCTAATAGTCAATGCATGTAACTATATAGTTGATTTAAAACCTACATGTAAAAACATGCTATTAATTGGAATAATGTATATAAACATGGTGCTAAATTTAACTGTACTAGAACGCATCACTCTCCTACAAACCCCAACATATTTGATATGCGTATTGGAGTCTAATTCCAAGATGAATCCAAATAATGACACGCCTCTTTCATTGGCATACAACTTAGAGTAGCACATGCTTATATGTCACTGTTTGCTTTACTAAAAGAACCATGGCTGAAAATATTGTTCGCTGATTTATTATGAGAGAGAAAAACAGTGTTTGTTCGCTGAAAGAGAATGATTCATAAGATAAGCAAAAAAAAGTTATATGTCCCGTTGTAACGCACGGGTATGTTTTGCTAGTATTATAATATTATACGAGTTCCTATAAAATGGATTGAATTTAATGTACTTTTTGACTTACTATAATTCTGAAATTTCCTTTTTATTTTTTGGGATGGAGGAATGGAGAGAGCACTATGATTAAACAAAAGTAAATAGTTCAGATCGACAGTAATAAGATTGTTTAGCTAACTATATTTAGGCCTGTTTGACAGTGTTGTTGTCTCGCTATACGGGTTGTATAAAAAAAAACTCTTGTACAGAGCCCATAGAACCGAAGTCATTTTTATAGCGAGGAGCCAGGGGTAAAAGTGGTGGCTTCTCTCGACTCTTTCTCATAAATTTGACATAACTTACTTATAATAAAGTTGACACTGGAGCTGATCTTGCCAAACGGAAAAGACTTCAACTCCGTTGTGTCATATTGTGTGTTTGGTTGATTGTACAAGGTTAGGCTAGATGCAGTTTTTTTAGCTCCATGGTAAGAGCGTGAGCCTGTCCCACGTTCCAAAAGTTATAGGAAGGAGCTACTCGTACGCACCAACTCTGCTCAAGAGACCTCGAAAAAAAAAACTCTGCTTAAGGCTGCGTTTAGTTGGTAAGTTTTGGATAGTTCTGTAACTGTATCATTTTCGTTTGTATTTGATAACTTTTGTCCAGTTATAGCTCAAGTAGACTCAAAAGATTCATCTCAACATAGCCAGATAAAAAGTATAAACATGTAACAGGTGATACTTTATTTAGTGTTCCATATAGACGAAAAATACAATCAATGTGATAAAGAGAGAGAAGGAAATTTTATGAACTAAATGCTGCCTAAAGAGAAGTTGAAACAGAATATTTTTTTTTTCCCCGTTCCGAGCGCCACCGGAGAGTGCAGCTCGCTTTTCTCTACTTGCGTTCACACAAAGGCACACATCGCCGTGCTGCACGTGCCGCTTTCCTGTCCTCTTCCGTGTCCTCTCCTCCTGCCTGGCCCGGCCGGCTGGGGATGAGATTTTTAGGATCTGGCAATCAATGCATGTCGTGACAACGAAATGGGCCGACAAGTTCTCTTCTTGTTGGGCTGAGTGCCTGGGACCCAAGCGAGGGCGGCCCAAGAGAGTAGCACCTGTGGCTGTGGATCGGGACGCGGCGGCGGCGCTCCCTCCTGGTTCCTGCGCACGGCGGGCGGCGGCACCGGAGGACTGGGCGGCTCTCCCTCCAGGTTCGTGCCTCGTGCTCTTCCTTCCCCCTGTGCCTGCGCTGCGCGCGAGCGAGCGGGAGCGGCGTCGGCGACCAGGTGCCAGCGCGCGGCGGCGGGAAGGGGCCAGCGCGTGGCGGAGGCGCAGCGGCAGGCAGGGGTCCGCCCTAGCTCATATTTTCGGCTGGGTCCGCCACTGGTTGTGATCCTGTCCTCTTGGTTTTTCTAATGCCGGGTTACTATGACATCGATGACATCCTCATGGAGGATGAGGTAACTCTGGATGCAGGCTTTCATCTCCTCTTCGTGCATGTTGCCTGTGTATACGTGCTGAGTACATGTATTGGCTCTGCCTGCAGCCTATTTCAGCTGTTTTCCAAGTAACTGCAAATGGTGTTGGCCTGCTAGATCCTGGTGCTGAAAGTAACTGTGTAAGTGTCTGCCCAATGAATTTTGTGCGCCTACTTATGTCCTCGTATTTACCGAATGCGATTTATGCAGTTCTTGAACAGTATTTCGCTGAGAGTTTTCTTATGCACTCCTTGATGCGTTTAAACTGATTAGGATCACTGCACTTTTTCTTAATTCCTGTTGTTGTGGCTGCAATATTTGGCTTGAACCCCAACTGGGAAAGTGGGAATTGGAAGCTTTGCATTGTGGACGAACTTTACTTTCTTCTAAAATTGCTACTAGGGATGTTTCTCTTGTACAAAAGTGGATCTGAGTTTCCTTTTTATATCCAGGTAGAGAAGGGTGCCAAGGTGGACCTCCCATTTTGGCTTGCGCATGGGCTGCTGTCTCTGGAACAAGCTTGTGTCAATAAACCCACCTCCATGCTTCACACAGAAGTAGGTTTTCAGTATCTGTTATGGAATTATGCATACACAGAAATTCTTGGAGTAACAGCAAAGCGGGAAGCAAGGAGTATTGTTATTTGGAGAAACATACATGGAATTCCCTATCAACAGCTTAATAAAAGGATCTGACCTTTTTTGTCACCATTGTAGCCTACTGTAATTTTCCATAGTAAATAGTAACATTTTGCAGATCTTTCTCTTCACTTAATGACAGAATTTACTAAAGACATGAATCTTTGTGAGTCATGACGGGGAAAATTCAAACGGTTCTCCAGAATTTAACTTTTACTGGATGGCTTGACTTCTGGTTCTGACTATTGAAAACTAAAGCGTGAAATACAGGTTCTGCAGTATTATTCTTCTAATAACAAATCTGTATTCTGTAATCTCAATATCAATATATACCGCAGAACTCGGAAGGAGATCCAAGCTGATGCGGCCTGTGTGGATCTGAGGGTTCGTTGCCCGTACTTCTATGAGCTAGGATGCAAGATTGTTCCTTTGTAAGTTCTCTCACACTTTAGTCATGCATATCATTGAGGGTTCACTTCCTGTACTTTTATGAGCTAGTATTCAAGATTATTCCTTTGTAAGTTTCCCTGCTACTTTAGTCATGGGCATCATAGATTTCATGGTTCTCAGTTTATTTTCAAGCGTTTTAAAAGATGGAATGCTTTTATTTTCATTGAGTCTAGCTTACAAGTGAATTATTTCTAATATACGTACAATTTAATTGCCACCTTTCATCATCAGCTTGGGTGATGTTGAATTGGTAGTCCATGACTCTGAGCAAAAGTGTTTTCAGTATCTTTGCTCTCAGCGTCTTAATGTTCTTACAAGCATCAGCAGGACAGGGATTCATTTATAAATTCCTTTGGAATTCTCGAAAACATATTGAAATGTTTAAAGTTCAAGTAGTTGCAGCTCTTGTCACATAAAACATATTGCTTTTATTCTATGTTAATTTGTTCAGAATAGCTTGATGGCTTAAACTTAAATAGCTCTCAAGTGTGTTATTTCTAATTTTTCATTCCTAACCCCAAAACCAAAAAAACCCATGACATCTCCTTTATTGAGGAAACAAAGAATAAACTGGTATGGCATGATGGGAGCTGGAGAGTGTATCAGCAAAGGAAGTGGCTTTATGGTAGGGCAATGGATTGCCCTTCTGGAACTGATGGAGCTTGTACCAGTCATGGCAGGAAGTTGTCATGATATGGTGCTTTGACCTGACTGATTTGAGGAGTTTATTTCTTTGGTGCTGCAAACCGAGCACACTGGATAGCCTTTATAGATTGAGATGTCTAACCAGCAAGCAAATCTAATCCCTTTTCTAGCTAAATGCACCAATCTACTTATCTCCTCTTGATTGTGATCAAATTCTCATGTCTCTATAAGTCTCTCAACCTCCTAGGAACTAGAACATTCAGATTAGGAACTCAGACTCAGAAAGATTTGGTGTTGCAAGTGCAGCTTTTCTGTTTATGTTGCTCACATTATAAAGGCATTTAAACTGTATGTACATTAGCCTAGTCCAGGCATTAGCCGAGTAGTGGAGCCTAGAAACTAGGGGATAAAACTGAGCAACTGACCACTAACACAGCCCAATAAATCCACGCGCCTGTTCTACTGATAACTATGACTAACAGAGTAAAATAGGAGACGACAACTAAGACTGACAGAACACTAGCTACTGATGTGCAGGGATTACAGCTAACAGTAGGTGCACTTGGTACTGCTTGCTGTGGCTGCAGCAGCAGCTGCAGGCCGCAGCAAGCAGTACCGAGCAAGCTGAGGGGCTGTTTAGTTGGAGAAATTTTTTGGGTTATGATACTGTAGCACTTTTGTTTGTATTTGACAACTTTTGACCAACTATGGCCTAAGTAGACTTAAAAGATCCGTCTCGACATGTACACACAAACTGTGCAATTAGTTATTTTTTTAACCCCAAACTATGACCTACATTTAATGCTCCATGCATGTGCCACAAAATTGATGTGACGGAGAATCTTGGAAATTTTTTTGGGAAGTTGGGGAACTAAACGGAGCCTGAGTGTCTACATTTGTGCCGCTGTAGTTGACATGGCTACCACCATCCTGTGCTTATTGCCATATCTTGCCGCCATCCAACGCTGTAAGATTTTGATTGTTAATTTGCTTTTAGGGTAGGACTACAAATCATATTGACTAATAATTGTTTGCGGGCAAATTAAGGTAAAAGCCAAACAAGCCCTAACATGATATAACCTGACTAGGTTTGAAATGCAAATGATTTTTTGCCAGTCACATTTTTTCTTTCTTGTCTAGTCAACACATTCAGTCTATGCCAACTAACTGTCGTGTGAATGTGATAAAACATTGATATGTTGTAGTTCATGCTCACTACCATCTGAGCATTACCTAGTCTGTGCAAGCTTCTGTTTGTCTCCTCCAACGAGTAATAGGCCATCCCTTTGCGTTAAAAAAAGTAATAGGTCATCCTTACTGAGGCATTCTTTTTACATCTTTTATGCTAATAGAAATGTGTGAGTAATAAAGTTGTGGTCAGTGCTGCATGTGGGTGTCACTGTCTGACTCGGGTATGTGTCTCCGATTCAGTAAGTTTTTTGGCACATGCCAAAGACCACTCGAAATCTGATATGGGTGCAATAATTAAGACAGGGGTACCTGTGTACAATGGCGGATCCGGGGTGGGGGGGGCCACCCCCCCGAGCATCAAGTGTTAAGGATTATGAATCAACATTTTAAAGGATTAGTCCCAAATTAGCATGAAATCTTCATTATCAATAAACATTTTCAAGGATTAGCCCTATTTTCAAGGATTATCAATCAATATTTTTAAAGATTAGCCCCAAATTAGCATGTTCATTATCAATTAACATTTTCAAGGATTAGCCCCCCACCTTGATGCCATCCTAGATCCGCCACTGCCTGTGTAGCACAGCTTCTTTATGCCTACCAAACTATCATATAATGAACATTGATATAAACTGGTTAAGGTAACTGTAGAAGTTGACAGTTTTGTGATTTAGGATCATCCTCTAGATGCCAACCATTGTCAGTCAGTGTCAGGGTAGGATACAACACCCTTCTGATTGAGTTTTCCTTGGTTTTTCTTGTCATGTTTATTTGACGACTATACTAGTAGAAATATGATGGTACTAGAGTTTTGTTTTTTTTCCTCACAATGGTGGACTGTTTCAATGATAATATCAATCTATTCCCACAAAAAGACAGCTTGTATCTCTTACAAAACCAAAGGTCCTTTCACCGGAATATCTAGCACACTGGATAGCCTTTATAGGTTGAGACATCTAACTACCAAGCAAATTTAATCCCTTATCTTATTAAACACAACAATATATTTATGTGCTCTTGATTGTGAGCAAATTACTCACGTATCTGCAAAAGTGCCACTGTAGCTGACATGGATGCCACCATTCTGTCTTATTGCGACAGTATGTCTTGCCATCCACTCGATGTATTACTGTTTGTTTGACTACTATACTAGTAGAAATATGATAGTACTAGAGTTTTGTTATTTCCCCCATAATGTTCGATTGTTTCAATGGAGATTGATCTATTCCTCCAAAATGACATGTTTTCACTTGTATTTTCTTACAAAATCATGGTCCTTTCATCCTGGAAAGTAGTTAATTCATAGTGGAATATCTATCTCGGTTGTTAGCAATCTGCTGCATTTCATCATAATCTGACAAACATGCCTTGATGCCACAAGTTTTAACTGGTAACTTGCAGTTTGAAATGACTTATTCCATGTTGCTCATATATGCTGCTTAAATATTTCTGGCAGTCTTGAAGCCTCAAGCTATTTTTAGGTATTCCCCTTCCCCATGACAGTGCAGCTGTTTACACACGTGTTATCATAATCTGGCAGACCTTGGTGTCCTTCGTGTACTTTTATCAATTTTATTGATGTTAATACTGTTATGGAATATTGAAGCCATGGACTCAGACATAATGCTAGTGTGAGCTCCTGTCTCCTGTATAGCATAAGTTTTTGGACGTATTACTTGAAGATTGGTATTTCATTCCCTCAATGAACCATTTGAATTGGGATATCAGTGCCTCCTTATGGTTCAGGAGATTTGTTAGCCCAAATCATATAAAAAAAGACCTGATGATATTTCTTACTTTCCTGTGTTTTCACATTTACAGGGTGAATGACAAGAGCATTGGCCTGTTCTTGCGATATGCATTCACCAGTAGGTACAAAGAGGTTTTAAGCAAGTCCCACAGTTCTTCCATGATGATAGTGCCCAAGTTCGTTCCACGCCTTACAAAAGAAGAAACTCGAGGTATGAAAACATCTCCTATGGTGATCATCGTCAGGCATGTGCCCACAACAGCTAAACTTTTTTTTTTTTTTTTTTGTACGTGTAGTGTTTGAATCTGCCAGAGAATCGATGGCTGGTTTCAAGAAATGGCGAGCAGGTGGGGTGAGGCTGCAAAAGGCTTCCATTCTTGGCCGGAAGAGGAAGACAAAGCTGCCTGATGGACCACCTACTCCTTGAATGAGTTAGTTTCCATGGAAAAGATTTGTTGATAGTTGAGGTGATGTACGCTGCTTTGATTTGCTAGCACCGTGAGCAAAGAGAAAAGTGAATGGCAGATTAAATCTGGATGCTCTATGATGGTGTACATTGTGCACTTCTGTATAGTCTGACAGCAGCTCTGATCTGTCCATCCTTTATAAGGAAAATGAACGCTTAAATCATGATATCCTGTTTGGAGCAAGTGTCTTGATTTTCAGCAGGGTATCTAGCAGACTTTGCAATTGCAACTTTGAACCACTTTCAAGAATTTGGAACAATTTCACATGTTATCAGTGGAGGGGGAAAAAAGAGCACGAGATTGAGATATGATGAAATGATTTAGGGTAAGGGTAACGAGGTTTTACCTTGCCCCGTTGTTTTGCCCCTTTCAAAAGTGTCATTCAGTACAATGTTTTTCGTTAGGTAAAATAAAAACTCTACTGTGCTTGAGCTGTAGTACATGTACTGATGCAGGAATGAAAAAAAAAAAAAAACCAAAGAGCCCTCTATGATTCCAAATAGAGATGGCAACCGGAATTTTCCAATTTCGGGCTCAGTAGAAGACTGGGAGCCAAAACATGTGAAAGTGGAAGACATCCCAATAACGGCATCACTCCTTTAGATGTATTTGCTGATCTACCAACCATTATGTAAGGTCTAATGATCCGACCTCGATTGTGATGGTTAAATTTAGCGATGAGCTTGTTATCAAGTGATTCTTTTCATAGTTTTAGGTCTTTAGGTCTGCCTCGGCTATTTAGAGCCGAACATCCACTCCACTCTTGATAAAAATATTTTTTCATCTATACATGGATCGTCGAAAATTATCTAGACTCCGTTCCATAATGAAGCTGGTAGTTGATCGAGCGGCGCACGCCCTATATAGCATGTTTAGTACGAACTAGTGAATTGCCCGCGCAGGCTCTCATTGTATCTAGCAAAAGTAGTGATGGAGGAAAAAAAATACATATAAGAACAAACTGAACACGGCACATGTTACAGTAGACATTGTTCTCATTACACAATAGCTTGACATGGTACACAACACCCTAAACTCTCAATTTCAGCATCTCAAGATAAATACCTAGATTGTGGCAAACAGTTGGATAGATCTCAAGCAAGCTGCAGGCTACAAAAGCTTACTGAAATAAGAACAATGCTACATGATTCAGAATAAAACCCCAATACATACTATGAACCATCAACTTGCTGAAAGGATGCAGCTCCATGTGCACTAATCTCAATACTAGCATAACAAAAGAGAAGACATAGCTGGAAGGGGCAACAAAAGGACATCCAAAATCAGCAGCACTATTTAACCGGCGCTGGGGGATTCTGTTCATTGATAGAGCTCTCAGTTTGTTTGGGAAGCAGAGTGTCATCCTGGGCATAAGTTCCTAGAAGAGCAATTCAGCACGCATATTCAGTAAGGATTTCTGATAGGTTGTAGAGAACTGATATGGGATTAGCAAACTTCTCTTGTCGTGGTTTCTTTCTTGGCGATGCCTTCTGTTCAAGTGGAAGAAGCATTGGAAGCAACACGGAGTCAAAAGAGGACAGGAAGTGGTGATGGCTGCGGCGAAGGATGAGGCGCCCGTTGATGTAGTGGAGGCATTGGCGGAGTCGACAAGAGGTGATGGCCGCAGCTGGGGATGAGCCGCCCGTGGAAGTTGCGACGGCGCCGGCTGAATCACCTGTGGCGCCGGCGATCAATCGCCCGCTGCATATGCCCGCTTCGACTACACGGGCTCTCGTGCGGGCCAGTACATGCTCGCGGCACAAGCTAGCCCAACGGGCTAACGGCGTGGCCCGCGCCGTTTACATGTATACCTGTGGGCTGTGGATGGATACGGCCAAGGAGTTGGACGAGGCCGGCCTGACACTGCCAGGGTGGTTTTCCATGTGAGCAGCTTGGGCCCTTCAATCAGATCCGTTTTTATTCTTCTGCTTTCGTAATTTCGAGAAACAACAGAGTCGAAGTGTTTTTTTTTAAGGCAAAAAACTGTGGGGAAGATCCCCACAGCACTTCATTTTGTATTTATAAATAAACAAAGAGTTACAAGAGGACTTACAATATGGTTAACTAAAAGCATCTAGCCAAAAGCAAAAGGCTGATCTAAGTTCATCTTTAAAACGGAGAGATTGAAGTAAACATTCATTCTTAAAGTTTCTAAACCAGGTGCCAACATGAATAGGCCCGTTATTAAACACTCTATCATTTCTGATCTTCCATATTTCCCATGCTGCTATGATCAATGCCTCCATGAAGAATGGCAGGTTCCGCTGCTGCTTTGCATATGCTACCCTTGAGTGCAGACTTAGATCATTGTTCCATTGTATTCCGATTTTATCCCAACATCTTCTTGCAAAAGAGCACCCAAAGAAGAGATGATCCCTGTCCTCATCTATGCCTTCAGTGCATAGGACACAATGCATGCTCTCATCTTCATCATACATATTTCTTCTTTTCAGCATTACTTTGGTGTTTATCCTGTCAACTAGGATCGTCCAAGCAAAAACTTCACTCTTGGCGTGCATTTAGACTTCCAGAGCCAAGTGAAAATGGGGTGGGCCGATATGTTCTGGAATGCTAGCTTGTAAAGTTTCCTTGATGAGTACTTGTCGGAGCCCCATTGATATGTCCAGACATCAGTGTTCTGTTCTTCAAAAGTCTGAGTAGAGAGAACAACAGTCAGCGTTTCCAGCTCCTCAAATGCTTCTTGTGAGAGTGGAAGGAAGAATAGGCTATCAAGGTCTTCAGCAGACATAACCACATTAACACTTATGTTTTCATCTTTGGCAAAGGAGAATAGCCTGGGAAAACGATGGGCAAGCACTCCAGCTGACCATAAATCTCCCCAGAAAGTAACTGTCTTGCCTTCCCCAATATTGCACCGAGCTATACCTCTAAACAAAGTGTTGAGTCTCTGGATGTCTTTCCACCAGAAAGAACCAACCTCTCTACTTGCATGTGGTACTTTGCCTTCATAGTATTTGGACCAGACAAGCTTAACCCATGGGATGTCCATTTTATTATAAAACTTGTGAAGGTGTTTCAGGAGTAGTGCATCATTCTGGATATTTAGATTAAGAACGCTCAAACCACCTTTCTCCTTGGGCTTTGTGACCATTGGCCATGCTGCCCAGTTGCCACCCTTTTTTGATCTATCAGAACCTCTCCAGAGGCATTGCTTCCGTGCTCGGTCTATATTCTCGATCACCCCTTTTGGTAGCTTTAGAGTGCACATGGCATAGGTTGTTGTTGCCGTCAAAACAGATTTCACCATTTGCAATCTACCTGAATAGGATAGAAGAGATGAGCATGCTGATAGTCTCCTCTCAATTTTGTCCATCAGAGGTGCATAAACATCCACTCTTGGCTTTGTTGTACCCATAGGCAGCCCAAGATATGTAAACGGGAGTGATCCTATTTGGCAACCAAACGTGTTGGCAAGGATCTGCAGTTTTTCATCGCTCACATTTATTGGCAACATTTGGGATTTAGCATGGTTCACTTTGAGGCCCGTGGAATTTGTGAAACTTCTGAGCAAGGCCTTCAAGAAGAACAGCTGGTTTGCATCCGCTTGCATAATGAGCAGGGTGTCGTCGGCGTATTGTATGATTGGATAATCATCATTTTGCTGTGGGATCGGGGGCTGTAGAAGCCCTTGCGATGCAGCTCTGTTCACTAACACTTGTAGTAGCTCTGCAGCCAGGACAAAGATCAAAGGAGAAAGCGGGTCACCTTGGCGAACCCCTCTCTTGCATTTAAATTTTCTTCCCGGTATTCCATTTAGGAGCACTGCCGAGGTTCCTGAAGAGAGGATGCTATTGATCCATGTTACCCATCTTTCCGGGAAACCCAAATGCCTAAGCATATGGAGGATTGCAGTGTGTTCAACCATGTCGAACGCCTTCTCGAAGTCAAGCTTTAGGATTATTGTTTCCCTCCTTGACTGCTTACATTGATGGACGTATTCGAAGCACCATGCCAAACAGTCCTAGATTGTGCGGCTTTTGATGAAGCCGTACTGGTTTTGGTGAACAAGCTGTAGGATCTTGGACTGGAGTCGGTCAGCTAGGAATTTGGTGATTACCTTGAGGCTGCAGTTGAGAAGTGATATTGGTCGAAAATCATTGATTGTTACTGGGTTCTGGTTCTTTGGCACAAGAGTGATGAATGATTCATTGATGCTTTCTAGATCAACTTGGCAGCTGTAAAAATCTTCACATAATTTATAAAAGTCGCTTCTAACAATGTGCCAGCATTTCTTTAAAAAGAGCCCATTAAAGCCATCAGGACCCGGAGCCTTGTCTGACGGCATCCTCTTGATAATGTTGTCTATTTCAGCCTCTGAGAAGGGTACAGAGAGCAAGTTTAGATCTTGGTGCGAAGGGATCAGAGCAGCAAGATCAAATGCCATACTTGGATTAGTTGAGACTCCCATTCTACTCTTGAAAGAGTTCCAAATCATATCAGCTTTGCTTGCATGATCATTGATTGGGATTCCATCTCCATTGAGCAACTGAGGAATAGAATTTCTTCTATATGAAATGGATGCCATAGCATGAAAGAATTTAGTACACTCGTCTCCCAGCTTGATTCTGTTCACTGTGTACCTCTTTTTCCAATACAAATGCTTGTAGTGCTGAAGCTTAGCAATCTGAACCTTGATTATATGTCTCAAGTTTCTCTCAGTGCTATACAACGCACGTCTCTCTTCCAGGCTTGCCGTCTGAGTGTTGTTGCCGACTTGCCGTGCTCCATCTGAAACTCGCTCCGTGAACTGGAAACTAAGGGCATGTGTCAGTATCAAGTTTTATTGCATTATTTCCTAGAAGGTCATGTTATATAAAATAAAATAAAATTCGAATGAAACTTTGCACTGATAGTGGGAGTTTCATCTCATAGTTTCATCAGTACTTAATTCCATGACTCATGAAGAGTTAGTAATCGTGTTAAGACTATGAAATTCATTTCTTCTCTCCTTAAATACAACGTCATGTCATTGAATATGAATCCCTATAACCATTTAATACAAATGAAACTTAGTTGAAACTTCCACTGAGACTAGCCTAAGGTGGCATTTGATACTGCTTCTCTCTTACTCTGGCTTTACACAGAGGATCCCTACAACTATGTACTCGAAGTGTAGTAGTTTCACAGTGAAAAAAGAGGAGTCATGGGGCGTTTGTGGCCTCCAAAACAGCTTTTGTCTCCTTAGGCTATCTCCAAGAAGGACATGCATAAGGAGACCCAAATACAAAATGGGTCTTCAGCTGCATTGTTTTTGTCTCCTTAGGCTATCTCCAAGAAGGACATGCATATGGAGACCCAAATACAAAATGGGTCTTTAGCTGTACTGTTTCAACCTCTAACAGAATACCCATACCAGAGACCCATTTTAGGTCTCACAAGAGACACAACCCAGATTTGAATATCCTCTCTCCTCGAAACCTATTTGCAGAGAGATTCTCATTTAGATGTTGTTGGAGAAGATTAAAAATGGATACTGAATCTATTCACTGTAGCGCAACACAAACGTGAAATGGGTATTGTATTTGTTGTTGGAGATAGTCTTAGGAGGAGCCCTATCAAACAAGATCGCCTAAGGGTCCCAAGTAAAAAATATCTTTTCATTTTGTTTTTTCCAAGCATTGGATCCCCAAGCCTTGATATCACCACTACCACCTAGTGCTATATAGTCATCGCTTAGCTCTGTTTAGCGTCTAGACTGTTTAGATGGTAATTACGTGGATTAAATGAAGTCCTGCCACCTCTTCTTATATTTACGATGTTAATTGGCAATGCAGTGGCTACAATCTTCCTAATGACTAAATGGTAAATACGGTAAACTCATTTGATCATGTTTAATTAGTTTAATTCTACTAGATCATTTAGACAGTTTTAAATTTTTAAATGGGTCGACCATTTAATTCAAGATTTATTATGACCTACGAGCTATTTGGTTGCTTCCTCCGTAACGTAAATGGAAACAAAAACAGTTCAAATCCATTCTCACCGATGACAAATTTAGCTTTATTTTATTTGCGTCTGCGTTACCACATCTACAACCAAACATCACCCTAAATGCTACCAACGGCCTTTTTCACCGTTTAAAGTCTAAATGTTGTTTAAATGGACTAAGCAGCAATGTAAATGGATAGTGTTGTCACTTGTCAGGTCAATGGACTACTTGCCTAGCTGTTCAAACAAAATATGTGATTCAAGTCGTGAACCAGTCAATGATCCTCTGAAGTTGTAGTTTGCAACTCCAGAATCCTGCTCAATCCCTTTGGATAGGGATTAACATTAACCGAATAAGACCTTCCGTGGACCTTCACGAGCTAATTGCTAAAGCTTTGAGTGCTGCTGGTACAGTGGTGCAACACTTTCCCATCTCGACTTTTTCGTTTTTCCCACACGACAAGCTTTACCCTTTTCTAGCTTCCCCCTCGTCACAGCAGACTCACCATTGGTCCCAGCCTCACTGGCACCACTGTCGTCTGCGACGCAATCACAAGTGAATTATTGCGTCAGGACCTTTGGCCTTTGCGCTGCATGTACATGTACTTCCTTTGATCACGATTCCTTCGTCCCTGCACACTTCGGTTTCAGTTTCATCATATGCTGATTCCGTGATTCCATCAGCACATGTTAAATGTTAATGATATACCATGCTTCAGAGTTCAGAGCTCAAACAGCATGCCGACCAAGTACCTGTACTCAAGTTTGCTATTACCAGTGCCAGGACCTAAAACCAAGCGTTATCAACTGACAGCTGCGCCTGCGAGGCTTAAACCACAACATAGCAGGATTAGCAGCATATAAACCCTCGTTTTCACGGAACAGCATTGCAGAGTAGCTAGCTCTCGAGCAGCTCGACGTTTCCTGGATTCGGACGCCTGGGTGCGCTTTCTGTCTACCAAGAACTACAACATTCCTTCACATCAGAACCCAAGATAAAAAGCAACCAAAAAAAGCAGGGGCGCCGACGTAAACCAAACCAAGCCGCCATTATTCAAGTCATCAAAGAAATTTTTAGCTCCCCCCATTTGTCGTCTGAACAAATCCCAAGCGCTGCCTCCACCTGATTGAGCTTATCCTGCTGAAAGGGCAAAAAGAAAGAAGGAAATCAGTCAGCAAAGCAGCAAAAGCAAGCGCATATGGCGGACTTTTTTAATTTGCAATCGCCCTGGGCAAGACAACTAAGGGCCCTTCTTTACTCGCAAAGCGAATACTGGGGATGATGCGGCCAGAAAGCAGAATTGCTTGATGCACTTGAACTCATTCATGCGTAGGGGCATCTCTCCCCTCCTTCCTCATCCTGAGAGCCCAGAACCAAGAACTGCACACCCTTTTTAGTTTTTTTACTTCACGATTAAGCATCAAGTTGGGGCTAAGGCATCCCCCGCTCACACATCCCCAACAATTCCCACAATAATTCTGCGGCTTTTTTCAAGCAGAATCGATACCCATGGAACAAATTCAAAATGAAGGTATGTTTTATTCTTGTTCCACGATACAAGCAAACTGTAGCAAGTGGATATGAAAAAACAGATGCTCGTTTGATGTATTACCAATTTACTACAGTATACAGAAACTCACTCGTGGGACAATACTCTTTGATGCTCCAGTATTTTGTATAATGTTCTCAGATACAGAAGCTTCAAAAAACTGAACAGCAGAAGGGATGTACTTTATTTCACACGCAAAAGATATTTGAAAGAGAAAATTAGAGGGCAAAGGAACAAAACAGGCAACCATAAGAAAACATACACAGGTCAGGATGGCAGATGGTAGAGCAAACTGCAAAGAGCTAAAAAAGCTTCAATAAGAAAAAGCGAGAATGCAAGAAAGCAGGCAAGAGGCGCCTAAGATTTCCCAAAACCAACACAGCATTATTAAAGACAGACCACCACAAAGCAAAGCCAGGCATAGAATACACCCAAGCAAACCCCTTGAGGCGGCGCATGCACAGTCATCAGGATCAAAAAGCTGTCCAAGGGAAGAAGAAAAGAGAGGCACTCAGCCCTTGCACCAGACCACTCAGAGAAGCGCTACTCAAACCAGTAGCGTTAGGACACGCCAAAATCAAGAGCATGACCCAGCATCATCAATCATAGCCACACCATATAAACCAAGCACAGAGCACCCAAGAAGAACACATCAAGAGCAGGGAGGAGAAACAGCGTCAAAGATGTACCCTTACCGCATGAGCAACGTGATGATTGGCTACCTCAACCTGGCCACTCTCCTCGCGTCGATCCCGATCATCGGGGCAGGGCTCTGGCTGGCCAAGGGCTCCACGACCTCGTGCTCCTCGATCCTGCAGACGCCGCTCCTCAGTCGTCGGCTTCATCGTGCTCCTCATCTCTCTTGCTGGTTTCGTGGGCGCCTGCTTCCATGTCGCCTGGGCGCTGTGGCTGTACCTCGTCGCCATCATACTCCTCATCGCTTTCCTTCTTGGGGTCACCATGTTCGGGTTTGCAGGTCACGGCAGGAGGCGGAGGCACACAGGTGTATGGTAGGCCTTACAGAGAGTACCACATCACTGATTACTCCTCATGGCTCCAGAATCGCATGCAGGACCCCAAGTACTGGCGCCCAGCCCTCGCCTGTGTAGTTGGGTCCAAGGCATGTCCCAAGATTCAAAACTGGACTCCCATGGATTACCTCCAGCATGATCTCACGCCAATACAGGTTTGCACTTACCACTGATCTATTCTACGTATTGCCTATTCATTTCTCTCTGCTGTTGCCTCTGTTTTCTTTCAGTATCCATAGTGCAACCAATCTCTATTCTGGTAAAAACCGAACTGATAATCTATTGCAAGTATTTTCAGTATTTCAGCTGCTTCTGCCTTCTACTACTGCTCTAATGCACTGCAACTGTGAACTATCCTGCAGTCCGGCTGCTGCAAGCCACCAACAGCGTGCCAATACAGTGGAGGCATGCCCGTCGGGGCGCAGGATGAGGACTGCTACCGGTGGAACAATGCCCCAGACATCCTCTGCTACCAGTGCAACTCGTGCAAGGCCGGTGTGATGGAGCAGATCCGCCAGGACTGGCACAAGATCGCTGTCCTCGATGTAATCGTGCTTGCTGCTCTCATCTGCATCTGCTCCTGTGGGTGCTGCGCCTTCAGAAACGCTCGCCGCTCCCTGTCCCAGTACCCACACGGGGTAAACCAAATGTCCAAGATAAACCCACGCTGGGACTACTACTGGTACTTTAAGCAAAATAGTATTGCTGTTTGCTCTCTCCTTTCCCATTTAGCGCCGCTTTCTCGTAAAATCGATTTCAACGCTGAAAATATAAAACTATATAGGTAAAAGGATAAGAAGTTAAGGAACCTTATGGATCATAAACAATCCCATGAGGCCATGACCAAAAGAAAACATCAATCATTATGAAGTTATTTATAAAGGATCACTACACTCATCACAACTATAATTATTCTTTTGCAGTAAATATATCCCAGCTTTTATCCTTATTTGTTTTCTACTAGTTATTGACACTGCTTTGTGCTTTTGTTTGATGTAGGTGGCGATGGTTCCGTGGTAGAAGAGAACAGCTCTACTAGGCTAGCTCTAGCTTCTCAATGCTTGTATGATATTTTGCTCCTATCTTCTATTCAAAAGATAATAATACTTGAGAGCTGTGTTAGCCCCTGTGGTACTCTATTTGTTTCTAGTTGTACAGCTTCTTCCAGGTCTGCATAATTAAGCATTCTGTAGATATTTGAGTTACGAGGAGACTAAGCCATGAAGTAAAGAGATGCTTGGTTTTTTAAATATGGTAGCAAACGTTGTATGATTGTATCATGTAGAATTCTATATGGCGAATTCAGGACAGAAGTGCTTCCATGTATATGGGGGAAATCAAACCACACAAGCAGCTATGCTTATTCCTATTGTTGGTGCTGACTTCTATATTTTATTATGTTCTGGACATGGATACCTTATAAGTTATGATATGATAACACTGTATTCCCTACACTGAAGTTAAACTGGAGATAGGCTATTCAGTAACCATGGAATATTGATGCAATTAAAGCTTCCTTCACTATGCAGCATAACTTGCAAGATTAGCTGCATGATAACCTATATGAAAACTTCATGCAAGATGTAAGAAACAGGCAAATAATCTTCCATTCGAGTCAAACTGTTGTACATTTCACAGCATAACTGCTAACTACTCCCAAGTCCTAACTTATAACTGGATGTGTCTCCAAAAGCTCGTTTCTGTTCATTTATAACTCCAGGCAAATGATCTACATAAAGTTTTCACTTTTTACAGGTGCATTATTGCCCGAATTTGAACACACATAAGCAATGTTTCAGAAACATATTCACAGGAATTTCAATCAATAAACAATTCTAGGCTCATAATACATAATACACACAAAAAAAAGAATCTCATGCGAGCATAATCACTCACGGTCATCATATATTATTGGTATTGATTGTCACAGAATATATTCACATTGACCTTTTATTGCACGCAAAATTGGTATCAGATATGGTACAGCAATTTGTTTTCAATCGGAATAACACAACCCCAATCACAAAGTGAGAATCTCAAAGGGTGCCAAACGCTTATTGGACCAGATGTGTCTCCAGTTCTGAAATAATCTGTGTTCTGAAAGCCGAGTATCCTGTGATCCATGTCAATTTAGAATAGTCTAGCCAGGAACATGCTGGAAAGAATGACTGTCATCCAATGGGGTGTACCTAGTGTCCTAGTGTTCCAAACTGGACATATAAACTACAATTCTGATCCATTGCGAATTCTGGAACATATCATTAGCAACAAACTAGTGTTAGGAAGGTTTTTTTATAGCTATCCTGTTTTTTAAAAGTTTGCCTTTTTCCTCTCTTCATGAAATGACAAGCAGCTCTCCTGGAAAAAAAAAAGTCTAAAATGTCGAACCCATGTGGCCCCAATAGAGAATGATTTAGAGCACTAGGAGCCTGAACCCAGCTGAAAGTTTTTGTTTCTAGTAAAGTTATATTCAAGTTCAAAGTATTGAAAACCACTCAATAAGATTTAAAAGTTCGTACTTGAATGAAACTAACCGTTTCAAAGATGCCTAGAACAGTAGAACACAGGAGGGTCCATCATGAAAAGCTGTATTGAGGCCATCAGAGATATAGTAGTTTATAGACCGGTTGGAAGCAGCCAGGGACAGACCATGTTGCTGACGATCCCTGCCTCTTCATAGGATATGGCTTTTCATGGATGTAAAAGGAGAAATCTTCCAGTTGAGGAAGTCAAACAATGCAAAAGGCACAGAACATTATGTAGCACCACTCGCAAGCATGAACCAAAATTGTCAAAGGAGCTACATTTTGGAGAGGTGGAACAAGAGTGATGCAGACAGGAACTGAGATACAATGAAGAGTGCCACTTGTGATGACTGGAGTGGAATACCGAATAGCAATCTGCATCAGGTTCATACATGTCTTTTTGCTCCAATGTAAAATTGTGGCCAATACATCAAAAGTTCAAAACTGCTGGAACATATGACAGAGGTAGTTGGGAAGAAGATCGATAGATTAGCAAGCATTAGTTGCTTTAGTACTGACAGGAACTCCAAACAAAATTCTGTATCATGGTATGTGTACCAAAACTATGTTGTAGACAACAGACAACTCAGGTGTCCAGCACACAAAAACCATCACATCACTTATTCTAAATACATCAAAGTAAACGAACTCCAAACATGAACTAATGATAATTGTACTAAAACCAGTTCCAGCATTTATATTACTGTTGAAATAAGTGGTACAACTAGTCTTCCATCACAAGAACTGTGACATTCTAGACTGTGTAAAAAAAGAGGGAGAAAATAGAGCAGCAGAAACAAGTTAGACGCCTTGCCATTTTCCAGAGCAGCCCCTTATGCCATTGCAGCTTTCTTTTCTTCCTCAAGCTGTTTTAGCTCTATCAACCTTTCTGCCCATGCCCGATCTCTTGCCACAGCGGCCATCTTCCTTTCTGTCCGTTCTGCCTCCTTTCTCTTAACAGCAGCAGAATACTGTGCTCTGCGCTTCTTCTTCTCAGCCTGTACTGAGTAAGACATGCACATTTGATTAGAAACTTACGGCGATTACGTCCACTGTAGCTAGAAATAGATGAGTTCAGACCCAGCTAACACTAATCAGGCATATCAACTGACTTGTTTAGATCGATACTTCAGTTTACTAACGTATTTCTATGCCCAGACTTAGGTTATGTCATTCACCTTGTTTGTCGATTAGGGTCCAGGAAAATGAACAAATTATAAAACAGTGAATCAATAGAAGGTTGATTTTAAACTCTGCTGAGCACCCCTGGAAAGAACTGAGTGACATATAGTTATTATGTAGTTCCATTTCATGGTGGCACTTGAAGTGCTAGCATGATAGGTGGCAATCTACCATCAACTCTCAAGATTTTTTATGGGTCAAAATTTTCCTTCCCCATCCAGCATAAGAAAGCCTCAATGTTAGGCTTGGATAGCATAAAACAGAGTATTGTAGCAGGAAGCTCCGACAGCAAATCCAAGTAATATATTACTACAATAATAACACGTAATGGCTATAGCGAACTGCAAAGAGTATTCACCATGATAAAGTCCTTTCGCTGCTTGATCCGCTTCTTCTCCTTCCTCCCTCGCACGCTCCCTTTGTTCGGCTGGCTAGCCGGTATGGGCTCGTCAGGCTTGCACTTCACCCAGTAGTATGGACCTGCAGGCGAACAACAGCATGAAGCATTAGTGACACAATTGAACAAAAGAGGAACGATCCTTCTAAATACTACGCTTAACCCATCAAACCTCATAGAAACCTTCATAAATAAACTACAGAACACCGCCACGCTCCAATCGAACTGCGATAACATAAATGCAAAAATAGCCAGATGGAAGCATCACAGGCTCACGGCAGCTAGAAACGAAAGTCTGGATAAATCGTCCGCACCTTTGGGGCGCAGGCTGGCCCTCTTCCGGCGGTTGGCGAAGCCCGGCCGGCGCTTCGGGAAACCGGGTGTCCATGAGCCCGCCGAAGAGGGTGGCCCCCATGGACGGCGCCTGCGAGGCGGTGACGGCGGCGGAGAAGGAACGGAACCCGATCGGATCCAGGAACGGACGAGGAGCCAGAGGAGGAGGTAGTGGATGAGGGGCGCGACGGGGGAGAACCGCCACCGGCGAGGAGAGCGCCTGGAAGGGCTCGCCGGAGCGCTCGGAGTAGCGCCATTGGAGAAGGTTCTAGAAGGTCGCTGCCCTGATCGGCTAGGGTTTTTTACTAACAGGAAAGGGGAGAATGCAGGGGCGAGCGTGTCGCGTGCGTAAGTGCCTTTGTGCATTGCGAGTTGCGCATTTTCAGGTCTACGCAAACAGTTTACCGAAGGCGTACTCCTTCCAGTCGACAGTCGCAAAGAATGTAGACACTGTTTGGTTCCACAGGAGTATCGCAAACGCAAATGATTTAAGTCTACACACATTACCGGTGGGAATCACAATTGAACTAAATTTCATTTACGTTTACGGTACTTTGCACCAACCAAACAGTTTGGTACTTCTCACTCTACGTACTCAAGGCGTCTTTGGTTTATGTTGTGAGCTAGCCAAACCTGCGGCGAGAGGAGTTGTGGCACGGTGAGACTATAAACCAAACATGTCCTTGATCAATCTTAAATTTACTAGCTTCATTAGAAAAATATATTGTAGAGTCAATCTATATTTATCCGAGATTATAAATATTAATACTTTTTATGTAGTTGGAGAATTTTGAGATTGATCTACTCCTTGAGTCCTATTTTGTGTGTGCGTGAATGAGTTAAACAAAAAACGTGTTTTTATAAGGCATTTGTTTCCTCCTCCTCTGTCGCTGTCGTGAGCCTTCTTGTGGCTTCATCGTGCTTCTTCTGAAGTTCCTTCATGTGCAATCATTGAAACTCCCACATAAAAATTTCTAATAGAACTCCCACATAAGTGGTTTGATATCCCGATGAGTTAGAGTTGGAGTTCATGTTTGAATAGACTGGGGTTTGACTATTTCACCAATAGTCATGAAATGGAAAAAAAAAAAACCCCCCCCATTGTACACTGTCAGGGCAATGTGATGGTGGGTATAATTAACGATGGAGAACATTGTATGGATGGTGGGTAATAGCTAGTGATTGACATTGGGAGCCACCGGAGGCGAAGCAGGTAGCCAAGGTGAAGACGGGAATGCTGCTACTGCTTCTTCTTATCTTCTTTTGGAAATACGACAAAAGGTTTTACCTTAATTTTATTAAAGGAGTATAGGGTATTTTTATTTATTATAGAATAATAAAGGAAGAAACATCTACAAACTTGGCTAAGTGACCACCCACTTACAACTTCCTGTAGGTTGGGAATCATTGGATCATTGGCAAGCTATTATAGATTGTTCTAGCGATTGCCTGGCGAACGTTCGTAGTCCATACGACGAATGAGACGCCGGAGCCAGACACTCAGAGCTATTATGGACCAAAAAATGCTTGCGCACGCACAGCCGGAGAGAGGAGATAAAAACAAAACAAAAGGGACAGATCATTTTTCAGAAGAAAAGAAAACGACAAAAGGTACAAAGCCTTTTTTTTTTCAAGTTTTCGCTACAAGCTGAGGCTACAGCGGCCATGGATCACCTTCAGCTGACACGATGAGATCGGAGCGTAGCTGCTGCTGGAGCTGGACCAGGACCACCAACCCTACAGGCTGCGAAAAGAGGCGGCGCCAAAAGAAGCTCGTGAAACCAAAAGCGATCCCGATTCGCAGGCGCCGCGAGGAAATCCAGCTCCAACCAGAAATTCACGTGCAGCAAAGTCAAAAGCTATGGGGGGATTCCGGTGAGCACTATTCAAATCACTCGCTTCGAGGACACGATGACCGGGCAACACAGTCAATGGAGTCCAGTCCAAGCAAGAAAATCACCAGTCCAACGATGTGCCGATGCCCTTTCAGCAAATGCAGCACCTCAAATGTTGTTCAGCTGCGGATTTTGATGGCAAAGTTGTGTAAGCTCCAGCATGAAAGTAGTAAGGCATCCCTGCATCTGCGCACAGCCGCACAGGTGATAAACCCGTAGAGATGTTATAGGCAAAAACAGAAGTTGAAACAACGGCCAAGGAGAAATCTCAACCAAAACTCCATCCATCAATACTAGGATAATACTGAATTAGGCATTACCATATTACAAAGATCTGTGAGGTTTCTGCAAAAACTGACAAAATCAAACCCTGCTGACAAACACCTAGTCACCTCTAGCGAAACTACAGCACTGTGCCACTGTTGACATGTCAAGCTACCAAAGGGTATGGAGCTGCAGAAAAGGTAAAAATGTTAATGCCAGTAAATAACATAACCCGACAGCTACTGCAAAGCCTACAAATAGTATGGGCAGGAAAGCCATTCACTTTCCCTCATTTGATGATTTCATTTAAGTTACAAAAAAAAAACTAAATATATGGTACAAGGAGCAACAAAACAAGCACTAGAGCTGCTACCGCTAACGGTGCTACCTGCTTCCTATGTCCTTCCAAGGATCCGCGTCACTGCCTATAATCTTTGAACCGGGACCATACTGGGCCTTGAGAGCAGCAGCCACGGGGTCTGAGACGTTGCTAACAAGGATACCAGCACCTCCAAATCGGGAGACCCTACCAGGCTGCTGGAAACCCGAGATGAGTTCCAGCCCATTCCTCTTCTGCGGATCAGAAAACCTTTCCAGCCGCTTGGGATCTGATTGATGTGGCTGCATTAGAGGTTGTTGATAATCTGGGAACACACCAAGCGTGCCATTCTTAGCTGAGTAAAACGGTACACCGGCCAAGGATCTCTGGCACTTTGCCATCACGAGCATAGGCTCAGCCTGTGTCGTGCTTCCATCCAGGTGACCATAGCTCCTTGCTGATCTTTCCTCCAGACCCAAATGTGGAGTGATGCCAGGCCTGGAAGAACAAACCACCCGATCCCTTGGATTGTTCATCAATCTCACAGATGATGTGTCAATCTTTGGTGAGGGAGGCTTGCTATTGCTACCATTACACGACAAGCCAGAACTTTGCAAGGTCGACTGCTGGCTGAGAATCTGCCCAAACAACTTGACATCACCAGGCCGCTTTTGTTGCTCATCACCCTCAGAGCTTGCATTGCAAGAGCAAGGCCTCAAAGAGCCTTCCAGTACTTCTTCGTGTTTTCTAGGCCATTGAATCCCATCAGAACTGTTTGGAAGGCACAAGCTGCTGGGCCTGCCATTCTGGAATTTTGCTTGGGTGAACCGATCAGTCTGTGAAGTACTCACAGTGCCACTTGCAGTTCTTTGAGAAAAAATTGGTAATTCAGTTGTCGGATGATGATTCATATAACCATCAATATTACGAAACAATGTGTCATGCTGTTTACCAGATGGGTCTTTAAAAGCTGGGTACTTGCTCATGTCTTTAGGCCCTAGAGCACTGATGACTCTGTTGCCACTGTCCTCAAAGTTAGGGCGTAGTTATTGAAGCTATGCCCTCAAAACGAAATGCAGTGGGATCAGGAAGCACTGAACTGAACTGCACAGGCATTAAATCCTTTGGGGTAAGGGGGGTAACCGGTGGCTTTGGTTTCGGCAGGGGCATATCTCCTGGTACAGAATGCTGATAGCTTGAAGTGAATGCAGGACTAACGGTGGAAGCACCATTCATGTTTGAGGTGTGAACATTGTCCTTGATACCACTATCTGAAGATACAAAAGCTGAGGCACCAGAGTTTCCAGTTTTCATTGGTGTGTTATCAAGAGCATGGTGTGAACATTCTTCCACCTGGGAAGGATCACTACCAGTACCAGTACCGTCAGCTTTGTCTGTCTGAAGTACCTCTATAGAATGTAAACTGGATCCCACTTCTGAGTGCATGGCCATTGCATGATTAGTTGAAGAGCTGATGGCACCAATACTATGCATGTTTACTTGGTCAACGACGTCATCAGTTCCTTGCAGCTTATCTGTGCTTTCTGGGCAATTGATGTCAATAGGACCAGCTTGATGAGTTCCATCACTGGACCTCTTATCATCAACAGTGCCGCAATTCTTATCAGCCTCCTTCTCGTCTTCCTCAATTTTAACATCACACCCATTTGATATACCTTCTTCTGCCTGCTTAGATATTATAACAGAGTCAGGCTCTCCAATGGCTCCTTCAGTTGGACAAACATCTATCACAACCTTTGAACAAGACTGTGTGCTACAGATAGCTGAATCCATTTCCATAGCGCAGGCCTCATCAGTATCACTCCTCCCTCCATTGGTATCACTAGCTGGCATACTAACATCGGCTGCCCCTTGATGGATCAAATCCAAACCAAGTGATTTCCGAGCCTTACTAAAGAACACTTTGCATTGTTCATATGACTTGCTCTTCACACATGACGAGATCCGAGCAAAATCCTTTCCGTAGTTATTCATAGCCTCAATGAAAATTGACTTCTCATCATCATTCCAATCAACTGGATCAACTTCACACTCCTGATCAGAGAGTGTGTCTTCCTCATCAACGCTTTTATCATTTTCTTGGGATATGACATGCTCCACTCTTTTCATGCTAATCTTCTGGCCAGGATCAGCAGAACTAGTAATGCATGAGCCCATTCCATCAGGAGAGAGGGTGCCACATATACCTGCTAGTACATCAGCTGCTACAGATTCTCTCTCATGCAAAGGCACATTGTCAATGCACTCCTTATCAGAAGATTTTTTAGCCACAAAAGGAACATGGGGGCCATATGAAGTCCAGATGAGGGATTTCACAGAAATTTTCTCCACTCGGTTTGCATATTCAAGACCATGGGCTGCTACTTCTGATGCTACCCCAAGCATATCAAGAGAAGCAGCATTTGACTCAGGATTCCATTTTCCAGATTTCGCTCCAAGATAATTGCTGGTGGGTTGCTGTTGACGACGGTCCAATAGTTTCTTCACTTCTCGGAAGCTGTCTGATTTATGATGCTTGTAGTAGAACTCCACACAGTCTGCAGTAGTTTTATGTGTAATAAAATTGGAGATTTTGGAGAAATCCTTGCCAAATTTAGCAAGCATCTCCATAAAAATTTCCTTTTCTTCTCGAGTCCACGGATTTATCATCACCCGTTCCTTCTCAACTAAAACAGGATCCTCAACAAGCCCATTCTTGCTCAGAAACCGCAAGCATTCCTTCTCTTTCTCATCAATAATCAGTGCAGGCATTTTCAAGTAATTTCTGCAGCGCTTAATTTGGAATTCTGAAAACAACTTCCTTGCAACATCTGACATTTCTGGAGATGAGAATGTACTTAAATTACCAGCTGTAAACAAAAATAAAACAAGTCAATATAAAGTGAAGGACAAAAGCATGGGATTTCAACTAGGGTACAGATAGCCATTCATATAAACTTTGGAAGCCAAAAAAACAGAAATAGAGAAGAAATCTACGAAAAGTGAAAGCTCCAAACAAAATAAGTCCAAATAGGCTTCACAAAGAAAACTGAACTTCAAACACAGTATTATCATTGTAATTTGTAGGCACTAAATAAAGATATTCAATTCAATTCTTCATTTCGGGTTCCTGCATTATATAGTTTTTGCCTATCATAACACAATACAGTTCAAATTCTTCATTTCGGGTTCCTCAATTGTATAGTTTTTGCCTATCATAACAGTACCATGGTCATTGAGCCAACACTTTGTAAAGACTACGGGACGGAAACATGCCCACTTTGTAAAGACTACAGGACGGAAACATGCCCACTTTGTAAAGACTTGCAATCAATATGTGTTATATAAAGGTATCACATGCATGACTACATAACAAGAAGTTTACACGGTCATGTACTCATGCTAACATGTGAAACAGAAATAGATAGCCCAAAGACTTGACCATTAATATACTAACACGAAGGACAGAATGTTTCGACACCCATATCTAGAGCTATTCACTGGATTGCAATCAGCTCCATGGGTGAATAAATATGCTTGGGGATTTTTAGTACATGGTTTTATTTCACTATAATTTATTTGGAAGGAAAAGGCCAGCAAGTATCAGGCTGCTGAAACAACAAAAACACAGCACTAGTAATTAAATTATCAAAATCTGATATATTTACTACTCTCCAATTTAATATGAAGTTTAGGACAAGCTAATTAGCTCATCTAACGCTCATATGTTTCCTTAGTAATTTACTAAACAATCTATCATCATAGTCTACACCATCAGCAGGAGATTGGCATATGAATAGAAATTATAAAAGCTGAAGCAGGAGGGATACACGACATTTTAAATGCAGATGAAGTTTAAAAAAATTGTGATATAAAATGAAAACATAATACTGAGTTACTGACCAGGCATGGCTAATCGCGAGCGGCTAGAGGAGCGTTGCCTCTGAGATCCAATTTGTGATGTACGGTTGCTCTGATCAATGCGCTTATTAGACTTTGAACGATGTTTCTTTGCAGAAAGCAATCGCACATCCTCTTTCCACAAGTGACGATATGCCTTGAACTTCATTGTAAGAATCTGCTCTTTCAACCTCAGCCTGGTTTTACGTACTCCAAGCCTTTCTTTGACAATCAAATCACTCTTCCTTTGACTCAGAAGATGACTTGATGCCAACAAATCAAGGCTAGGTGTATCAGCAGGCAATGATTTAAATAGCACTTCATTCATTTCTTTGGCTCTATCATTATTCGCAGATGTAACAGAACCGAGTAAATCATACTTATGATCATGGTATGTCCATTGCTTCATTGGTAGGTCATCACTAACTTCTATTTTCATGGAATCAGCATTAGCATGGCATGAAGAAGTTTCCAGCCTGTCATTGTCAATATCATTTTGAGACCCAGCTTCTTCAGAAGCTTTCAATGAGCTAAGATCAGCAGCTGCACAGGCCTTACCCTCAACGACTCCAGGAGATACAGCACTCTCTTCTGAAGGAACTGTTTTTGCATTGCGAACTGAAGCTTTTTCAATTTCCATCATATCAGCACCTTTGACATCAGCATCCTGCACCACAGGTACCTTAGGAGAACCAATGAACTCCCCCGGTTCTTTGATCATATCAGATGTATCACAAATCTCCACACTTAAAGGGACCTTTGATGTCCCACTAGAAGGTGAAAGATTTTCTGTATGTGTCACCCCTGTGGGAGAACCTTCAAGAGTAGCAGCCTCACTATTCACAGATTTAAGTTCGCCTTCCAATGAATCAATCTCGAGTTCAGTCTTCTCAATCTCCTTGGAAATGGTTTCCTTCAGTTGGAGCAGCTTACATGTACTGGTTGGGCCATTTGAATCCCCAGAACAAGAATCATCACGTTGGATAAGTTCAACAAGCATGTTTGCAAGGGAATTAACAGGATCATCACCGAGCTGATCTAACTTGATGGAAAATTCATTATTGAAAGTTTTAACATCAGCTTCCAAGATATCTTTAGTAGAGTTAGTGACCGTATTTGGCGTCATTTCACATGATTTATCTTCAGGTGCTGCAATCAAGATATAGGAGAGTTATTACACTACCATAAACTATGTGAAACACTGTTTTAAACTATGGTACATTCTGCATACAAAGTATCTAGCATGCCAATGAAAAGAGTCATTAGCCATAGGGACCGAAAACGGTTTAAGATATTTATATTTCAGTAGGCTATCTCTAAAGCATAAATGCTTTGGTACAAAAGCAAACCAAAAAAAAAAGGCTGAGTGAAATTTACTGCACAACATGCCAATGAAAATCGAAGGATATCTGAATTACTGTTGAGACCATGGTAAGGTACGCTTTCAATCAATCAGGTAAGACAAATGACATATAAGGCAACCAAGGGAATATGTGAACCTCAATCAAGAGAAACTCGTTTGCAAATATCCACACCCTGCTTTGGTTCCACTATGATTTTAGAACTAACTCAAGAACAGAATGGAGCCTAGATTAACCAAGCCCACAAATAATAAGTACTGTGTATTTTAGAATTATCTATAAATGAAACCTGAGGGAAACCAGGTATTAAGATCAATCAAGCTAGCAAGGAGACTGATCAAAAATCAAAGCCGATTGCATACCTGAGGAACAATATGGTGGTGCAGTAACTGGAGACGAGCATCGTCCAGGGGCAGACAAAAGTTCAGGAGCAGCAGGAGGTGCTGGTGCTGGTGCTGATGCAGGCTCAGGCTCAGGCTCAGGCTCAGGCACTGGTGCAACAGGAGGTACAGGCGCAGCAGGAGGCGCAGGCGCAAGGGAGGCGGTCTTCTGTTCACCATCAGCTGGACTTCCATCAGCAACAGCTTCAGCAGGATCCACAGGGCCTTGCACCTTCTGCTTCTCATACTTGGCCAAACCTTGCCCCCATCCAAGGCGTGCCTTCTTCCTTGGTGCCTCGTCCTCGGTCCCGTGAGGACCTGACCCAGCCAGAGGCTGAGCTGAAGCCTCCTTCCCTGAGGCAGAGAGCCGGGTGCTTTGGCCAACAGACAGAGGTCCAGCAGCGTCTGCTGCTTCAGATCTGTTCTCCCTTCTCCGCCATGGTGTCACCCGTGGGAGGTTGTCCCTATCCCCTCTGTCAACTCTATTGCCCGGAGGGTCATAGCAGATCGGAACAGCAACTGACCTCAACGGAGACCTCCTGGGTGGTGGCGGAGGGGGCTGCTCTGGATGGTTTCTGGAGAAGTCGCTTCCGTAGCCACCCCGGTATGGGGACCTCCGGTACGAACCCCTCATGTCACGGCCATCCCTGCGGCCACCGCTGCCATACCGACTGAAACCCTTGTATCCCCCGGCGTCGTCTTCGGGCCAGTAGCGGTCTGAGCGCGACGGCGTATAGACAGGCGGCGGGTCATCAGGGTAGGAGCGGTCGTAGGCGCCGCCGCCCTGTCGGTAGTAGCCTTCTGAAATAGCAGAGCGGTTGAAGGAAATTAGAGGCGCCGGAGAGGGGCGCCGAGGCGGCGGCGGCCTCAGATCTGAGGATTCGCGTGGAGCAGGCGTACCTGAGGCCGGTGGCGGCGCCCGGCGCGGCGAGGGCCGCGAGTGGTCCCGCAGGGGCGGTGGCGTCGGCTGGTGATAAGGCGAGTCCCGCCAGCGCGGCGGCGTGGGGGCGGGCGGCAGGAGCGGGTCGCCCCCGCAGCCGCCGTCGTGCCTGCGGCCCTCCCGGTACAAATAGTCCCTTCGATCCGGCGGCGGCGGAGGCATCCACGGCGCTGTTGTCGTCGTCGTCCCAGCGGCGGCTGTACCAGGCTCCGGCCGCCGCCGCAAATCACATGCGCGCGGCGAAGCCAACTCTGGGGAGTCTCAGACCTCCTCCTCCTCCTAGCCCGTAGAAAACCTACACAGAGGCACGCGCACGGAGTCAGCGGGAACCACGCGCCCGTCAGGTTAAGGAAGCCCGGCCTGCCGGCGGCGGCTAGACGGATTCAGGAGCTCAGGACTCACGGTTTCCAACCGGAGGCGGCACCGTGTTTGGCAGGCAGGGCAAGGGCGCCCAGCCCCTGAGGCCTGAGGACACGTAGACGGGGCGTGGGCGGGGCAGCAGCCGGCCGCCCTGCACCGCCGGCGAGGGAGCCGCAGAACAAAAAGAGAAGAGGCGATGCGAAGCGCCCCGGCGGCGCGGCGAAGGCGCTCCCAGGGGTCGGAGGTTGCGTAGGCAGGGCGGGCGGGGCACGGCGCGCGCTGATCTGCGCCAGCGCCGAGGGTCGTCGGCGGTGCGCCTGCCTGGGGCCCGGCGTGGAGAGGTGGAAGAGGTGGGCGAGAGAGAGAGAGAGGAGAGGCTGGAGAGGTGAGGCCGTGAGGGGAGGAGAGGGAGGGAGAGAGGACAAGGAAAGGGGAGAGGAAACGGAGGCCGCGCCAACGTGAGCCGATAAAGCGGACGCGCCCGGCCGGCCCCTGAGCCCGATTTGATGCGCGCCCCTAACGTCCGCGGCGCCCCCGCAGAGAGAGAAACAGCCAGAAGGTAAAAAAAAAAGAAAAGAGAGAAATAAACCCCCACCATTTAATAACAACATGTTTTTACTCCCTCCGTTCTAAAATATATGTCATTCTCACTTCCGGAGAAGTTAATCTTTTTGAACTTTGATCAATTATATATTAAACAATATTAATAATTATGATACATAGTTAGCATCATTAGATAGATCATTGAGTATACTTTCATAATAAACTTATTTGGAGATATAAATATTGCACGTTTTTTCTATAAATATAGTCAAAGTTGAGAAAATTTGACCGGCACACATCCCATAACGTCATCTATTTTGGGACGGAGGGAGTATTTTATTCATTTATTATTTTTTATATTTATTTATTGGACGTGGCTATTGCACGCACGTGCATGCGTTAGCCTTACAGCACGCACACCCCAAATATAGTAAAATATACTAAAAACTTGTAACACACCTGGAGTTACAATAACTAAAACCTGCCATGTCATCATGATTGCATGAAAAACATCCCGCATAAACTCATTTTTCTGTGTAATAACTAAAGTAAAAATTTTCTTGCACATGATTGTGTGTATGTACTTTAGAGTGATCTGATTATGATAATGTTTGTGTATGTATATGGGATAAAAATAAGATTAAAAAATTTAAAAGAAATCATTTATAAACCCTACGTCGGACCCGAAACCCTAATTTAAAAACTAAAAGGAATTAGGTATTGAGCCTTAAACAAAAGTTGCAAATCTTTAAAAGTTAAGCAACTTCTATTTTGGCCAATTTTGAAGTTATTAAAAATAATATTAAATAAAACCTTAATTCATGTTTTAAAGTTGAGAGTTGAAACTCGATTTTAAAAACTAAAAGTAATCTGATGAAAGTGATTTAATAAAAATTATAGATCCTTTAAAATGGGACAAGTTTCATTTTTAGAGGTTTTGAAGTTTACCAGTGGAAATTTAAATTAAACCCCAATTAGTGTTTGTTTATTTAAATTTAAAATGCTCTTTCAAAAACTATCAAGAATTTGGGCAAACTCCTTTAATAAAAGTTATAAGGATTTTCAGGTTGAACAACTTTTATATTTGGGGAATTTGAACTTATGCATTGAGATTTCAAATTAAACCCTAATGAGTGTTTTGGAAATTCAAATTTGCAATATTATTTTAAAATATATAAGGAATCTGACCAAACTTCCTTAATAAAAGTTGTAAAGCTCAGCAAACAGAACAACATTTATTTTTACAAATTTTCAAGTTGTTGAGAAATTTTTGGAGAATTTAATCGAACTACAAATCAAATTCAAACTTGAGATTTACCCCCTTTCTGTTATTTTCAAAAATATGCAGAATTTGGACATGGTTCAAAAACAAAAATTGAACTTCACAAAATTGTCCACAACTTTCATTTTGGGTACTTCACCTGATTCTACATGGATAGGGCATAATTGTAACAGATAGACTTTGACCTCTTACACTGCTACAGTACCGGGCCCCTACCCGGCCGTGCACGCGTGCGCCGCGCCGGCGCCATCCGGCCGGCCAGGGCGCTGCCGCCGCCGGGTCAGGGTCGCATGGGGGCCTCGGGCGCGTGCATATCCTTGCCTCTCCCCCTCAGGCGGTTTAAAGACAATGGCAACCCCCTGTTCCTCACTCTTCACCTCGGGCCGCCGGTGCACGCTCACACTGCTCCGGCCAAATTGGCCATCCCACGATCACCATTGCCAAATTGCCTGAGCAACTAACCTCTCTACTCCATTGCGCACCAAGTGCTCCAACCTGTGCTAGCGCTCGTGCTCTGAAGGCCCCGGAACGCCCGTCGTCGTCCCCGGTCCCGGTCAGAGCGCCGCTGCGACGCCCTCGCGTGACCGGTCCGGTTGTGTGACAGAACCGCCTAAATCCCATGGCCCACAGGCGACTGTCATTGTCACTAGTGACCTCTGACAGCCGGCCCGTGTCCCAACATATCTAGAAGGTTCTGCCGGGCTACATTAACGCCCGATTTCCTCCGACAGGATCCCATTGCGAAGTCATTACAGAATTACAACATTTCATAACAAATTACATCAGAGTGAAAACGCGGAAAGGTTCTAAGGTACTTAGATTACAAACCATTTGTCCAAATACGATTGAAGTACGAATATTACAGACCATAAATAAAATAAGTAGCAGTGGAATGACGATACAACAATATTAAGTATTTAACGATAAGAACCCTGCCCACGGGTTCGACATTACTCCTCCTCACATCCCTCCTGTACCACTGTTACACAGCAGGGGGCAAGACAAACCTCCAGCTGCTGTGTCCCTGCAACATGAGGTTAACAAACCCTGAGTACTGGTGTACTCCGCAAGACTTACCCGACTAAGAAAAAGGAATGAGACTCAGGAATGCAGGCTGAGAGGAGTCAAGGTGAGGCTTGAGCAAGAGTCAAAAGTTTTGCAGAAAAGCATTACTATCCTATTTCAATATTTTAACTCAGTCTTATTTTAATCATATCGATAATTCCAAATTCCTTTTCATATATCATTATACCTTCAAATTCTTACTCATTCTCAAAAACACCTAGTTTCGAACCACTTTTCAATTGTAGGTCAAAGGATCAAGTCTCCATATCCGAGGAGCAACGACGATTCGAATCGATTAGTACCCAGCTGGGGATCCCTATCCACACTGCATATGTAGCACTTAAGCTTGCATATGCCAACCCCGCCTACCACGGCTTATCCTACCCCTGAACCGGTCCTGCGCCACCCGAGAGCACAGTACTCCTCTCCTCTCCAGGCGCGCCGGCCACGAGGGTACACGCTACTCTCGTCATCTCTCCACTCCCAGTGCGTGGTTGTCGGTTCAAGCAGTAGGGCCACCGGAGTCAGAGGCTTTCCGTAGTATGTGGCTAGTTGCAAAGTCCCGATCACAGCAGGCCTACAATGAACGGTCCCTAATTCTTTTTCCGCCGGTGACATTGCATTGGGACTCTAACCCAAATACAAGTGTCCCAACGGTTTTCAAATCCCTTTTCCGCCGATGGTCAAGCATTGGGACTCTAACCCAAATTCACAACCAACGAACAGAAAATCCCTTTCCGACGGTTACGGTGCATCGGGGCTGCTACCCAAGTACACAATTTCCGAACGGACTCATATCCCTTTCCCTTTTCTCATGATTCATAATTGTCACATTTTCATAGGTCACAAATAGCCTTTTTATGCAATTCTAAATTGATTAAGTAGGGCTAAGCATTTTTGAATATTTTTATTTTCAAACAGGTTTCCGGGATACTATGTATCAAGGCAGGTAATGCATCAATATAGGTGACAAACAACTCCTAACAACCTAATGCAATAATAGACTCAAGTTATAATTATTTTGTAAAACACAAGGCGGGGCTGAATGCACCGGGGCTTGCCTTGAATCGTGTACAGCGTCGGGTCGGGATCAGTCCCGCAGATGTCGAATCCTTGGATGACTTCTGGAGTGACCTCCTCAGCAGTAGTCTCGACCTGGACCTCCTCGGGAACGGGCACTACACGTATGCAATGATGTATGCTTAGTATGGCATGAGGACAATAAGTGAAATGCTTGAAAGTAAACCATTGAGATCTTGAGTACAATTTTCCTTCACGGTAAAGTTATAAACGCTTTACGGAAGGTAAAAGTAGTGTTTCTTACTTTTGTTTTATTGACCATTTTAACGGTCATAGAAAGCCGCTACACAGCTTTACTACAACCAACATGCGACCCTAATACTTCTGTCAAGGATCACTATGGCGAAAGACCCTTGAAGCCAATCAATCCAAAATCACACCAAACAACAGGGATTATTCGCTTAAATTAATTCTACTAATCAAATACCCCATAACTAATAAACAAGTGTCCTAATAGTTTCCAATTGAGCTCAAACTTACCCAACAGATAGATCTTACCCTAAAACAGTGCCCCAGAAATTTTCATGATTTTTGGATAAATCTGGAATTTATCAAAATTGTTCAAAGTTGCCTTTATTAATTAATATGCTGATTTTTAGTCCCTACAGAAAGCGTCCAAATCTTCTATTCAATATTTTTATAAAATTCTTCATGCTCCAGAGAGTACTCACAATTATTTTTATGATTTTTAGATCAACAGAAATAATCCTAAGAAAATAACAAAATTGTTTACTATTCATTCATAAATATAACAGAAAAGAGCATGTTAATTCACTGAGAAATTGAAAAACAAATTTAGCCCGAGACGGCCCACGAACAGAGCAGGCCGGCCCACACAGCCCGCGCGTCCCGCGCCCATGCCGCTTTGCTAAAAAGACCCCGAACTACTCAACAATCAACCCGCAGTCCAAACGCTACTATTCATATGAGTCACAAGCTTTGCACTTAACCCCCTGCACTTCTTCTCCTTCTAACCCGAGACCCCTGGCCTCACCTCTGTTTAACACAGAGGCGACGCGCCGACAGTCCGCCAACCACAGCTCACCAACGACGAGGCGAGAGGCGCAACCGAGGGCACCACTGGATCCTAGACCCCGCTACGAACCCAACGAGCTAAGACATGCCAAGATCTAGGTCACGGAGCACCCGGAGGCGCGAACACGGCGGCTCGGTGGCGGCGGTGAGCACGTCGCCGGCGAGCACAAGCCGGCAGAGATAGAGGAAAAGGGTGAGCAAGCATCAGGAGCTCACCACGGAGTTAGCTAGGCGGTTGGTTGGAGCCGAGGCGGTGCGAAGAAGACGGTTTGACGACGGCGGTGGAAGTGGTGGCTCGGACACGACGGCGAGCCTCCGTTCCGGGGAACCTATGGGACCAGAGTGCACACCGGGACTAGAATAAGCAACGGGGGTCACGGTGAACACCATACGCACCAAACCGAGCCCCAAAGCTTACCCCAACAAGCTGGTGGCGATGGCGGAGCTCGCGGCGGTGCTCCGACCGCCCGCGAAGAAGACGACGATGTTCCCACGAATCTGAGGCACGACTGCTTGCACCACGAGGTGAAATCGATACGCAAAGAAGCCAGCTATCTGGGTGCGAGGTGGAGAGGGTGGTGGTGGCTCGGTGAGGGCGAATTTTGCCGGGCACCGAGAAGAACACGACGGCGACCGAGAGGGGGGAAATGGCACGGGAGAGGGAGCTGTCGCCTTTAAGGGGTAAGAGAGAGGGGACAGGAGCATCCAGGGGCGGCGCGCGATCTTCAGCTTGGGAAACGGCACCGGGAACACGATCCTGGCCGGCACGGACGGCGGCGCGCGCGCCCGACACGGCGGCGGTCGCGACTGTGCGCGAACAGAGAGAAGAGGCAGAGTACTGTAGCTCGTTTAAATGCCATTCAACCGGTTTTTGACCAATCTCATGAAATTTTTTGTGTCAACTTGGAAAGGTGTAAACATAAAAGTTGTAGCGTTCGAAATTTTGAACAACATTGGTTTTGGGATCAATTCCAAATTTTGAATAATTTTGAAACTATTCAAAAGGGGGTAAATTCACTATTTGAAATTCATTTCTAATCCCATCAATTTCTCTGGATTTTTCACAGCAACTTTAAAATCTTCAAAAATAAAAGTTGTCCTATTTGAGGATCTTTACAACTTTCATTAAATAAGTTTAGTCAGATTCTCAATAGTTTTTAAATTAGCATTTCAAATTTGAATTTTAAAGTGGTAATTAGGGTTTAATTTGAATTTCTATTAAAGAACTTCAAAAACACCCAAAATAAAAGTTGTTCTATATAAAAAGATCTACGACTTCTATTAAGGGACTATCACCAAATTCCAAGTGGATTTTGGTTTAGGGTTTTAGGGTCCGATTAGGGCTTAGTTTGAATTTTCCTTTTTGATTTATTTTTTTTAATTCTCAATTGATAATTCAATTACAACATCCAAGGCATTTGTCAATAAACCACTCTAAAGACTCTAAGCACAATCAAATACAAGTGCTTAATAATAAACATGATGACATGGCATAATTAATTAGCCGTAATACCCGGGGTATTACAGGTTGGGTGAGGTTCTCCCTTCCATACTGCATGTCTTAGCCTTGGGGTGACCTTGGAAAGATGATACGTCAGTTGGTTGTGCCTTTGGAGTTGTGGGGCCACTGGAACGCCGCGTCGTCGCCGTGCTCGCATCGCCGGATCCGCCATTAACGTCGACGTGCTACCTCCGACCCTTCTCCGACCCGGCCAGTGTGCGCAGCACGCTCTAGTAAGCCTCCTGGATCTTTTCCCGCACCTTCGCCCAAACCCTACCATGACCGGGTCGCCGGAACATGGTCGTGCCGACGTGCCGGTCGTCTCCGAGCCGCCACGGCCGCCCGCTAAGTCCGTTTGAGTGCTCTAGGTGCGCATTCGACTTGCTAGATACGGAAGCCTCGCGTAGTGGAGCCGGGAGGGGTGCTCTGGTTCGCCGTTGTCGCTGTGTGCCCGCGCGAGCGCTCGCCTGCGCAAGGTAGGAGAAGGAGTAGCCGAGCTGGGCCTGCTGGGCCACGCTGCTGGCCATCTGGGCTAGTCCAGTGGCACGGAGGGGCGCAGGAGTGAGGAAGAGGGCGCTGGGCCACGCGTGGGTTGAGCAGACCTGTCCAGCAGCGCTCGCAAGTTGATTTTTCGATTTCCAAGCAAATGAATAGTAGTACCCATTATCATTTTCATAGGAATATTTGTAGAGCTATAAAAATCATGAAAATAATTGTATATACTCTCTGCAGTGTATATTATTTAATAAAAATATTAGGCATGGCTTTTCAATGACTTCTACAGAAGATAAAAATACACATTTTAATTGATAAATGCAAATTTGGTGAATTTTAATAAATTCTATGTTAATCCAAAAATCATGAAAATTGTTGTGGTACTATTTTAGGGTATGAACAATCTGATGGGGAAGTTTGGGCTCCAATGGAAATAGTTTATTAAATTATTATTTAGTGCTCTATTAATCGATTAATAAAGTAAATAGAAACCCTAGTCATTTTTAGGTTTTGTGTGACTTTCGAAGTGATTGTTGCCCCTGGATCATTAACTTGAGATGATCCTCAGCACTTTAATTAGTGATTAGGGTGTTGAGTAAATTGCTAATTAGAAACATTAATAATATATATTATTCACATATGATATTAGGATTGATAACTTGCTTAGGCAAAAGGTGTAGTAGAATTATAAGGAAATTTACTCGGTTTTCTATGGCTGTTAAAGTGGTCACTAAATCAATCATACAACCACCACTTTGTCTAATGAAGTTTGTTTTGCATCTTCATCGTGAAGAAAGTTGTACTCAACTTTCTAAATTAAGCTTACTTTATATTGATCAGTGATTTTGTGCATTTCCTGCATCATGGCATACATATCATCATGTTAAGTGTTGCATTATTATTTCGTGTAGTGAACACACGGTGATTATTATCTGACGCGGATCCTTCTCGGTGATTGACTTCAGGGTTCTGTCTACTTCAAGCAACAGGCAAGCCCCGGTGCATTCAGCCCCTCTCCTTGTGATTTGAAAAATATTTATAATTTGAGTTAATCTATTGCATTAAGTTGATATGAGTTGATTGATAACCCAATTGCTGCATTACCAATCTTGACCACTGAAATTCCTTGAAACCATTTTAAAAATAAAATATTTGAACATACTTAGCCCGGCTTGAATAATTTAGATTTGCATAAAATGCTATTTTTGAGCTATTGTGATATATTATTGAGTAATTCATGAAAAAGGGAATTGGTAATGTTCTCGTTTGGTGGCTGTGCACCTGATTAGTACATCGTCACCGATGGGAGGGGATTTTCTGTTCGGTGGTTGTACCACTTGGGTTAGAGTCCCGAGGTTTGACCACCGGCAGAAACGGAAAATGTTTCGCTCGTTTAATGTGCACATGGGGTGGCGTTCCCATGTCTTATCGCCGGTAGGCATGGATTTGGAAATCGTTGGATAACTGTGTACTTGGGTTAGAGTCCCAATGCATGGTCACCTGTAACAGAACTGCCTAAATCACGTGGCCCACAGGCACCTGTCATTGCCACTAATGACATCTGACAGCAGGGCCCGTGTTCCAGATGACCTAGGCGGGCTCTGCCGGGCTACATAAGCACCCGTTATCTCCGACAGGATCCCATTGCGAAGCCATTATAGGATTACAATATTTCATAACAAAATACATCAGAGTAGAAGTGCGGAAGATTAAATAGTACTTAATATTACAAATCGGTGTTCAAATATAATTTAGGTGCAGTTATTACAGACCATAATTAAAGAGGTAGCAGTAGCGGTAGAACAATAGTACAACAAAATAGATAGATAATACACGAACCCTGCACATGGGTTCAACCTTACTCTTCTTCGCTTTCCTGGATAATAGTAACACAGCACGGAGTAAGACAGACTTCAGGCTCCTACTGACTACCTGCAACGGGGTTAACAAACCCTGAGTACTGGGGTACTCCGCAAGACTTACCCGACCAAAAGATGTAAAATTAGACTCAGGAATGCAGGTTGAGGGGAGTCAAGGTAAGGCTTGAGCAAGAGTTCAAGAGTTTTGCGGAAAAGCATTACTAGTCCTATTTTAATATTTTATTCCCATAATATTGTTAATCATTACCATATTTCAAGTACTTTCCAATATCCATCATCATTCTTCAATATACATTCATTCATTTAGAAAACATCCTAGTTCCGAACCACTATTCACCGTAGGTGCGAGGATCAAGTCTCCATAACCGAGGAGCAACGACGATTCGAATCGATTAATACCCAGCTGGGGATCCCTATCCACACTGCGTATGTAGCACTTAAACTTACATACGCCAACCCCGCCTACCACAACTTTTCATACCCCAGAACCGGTCCTGCGCCACCCGAGAGCACAGTACTCCTCTAGTCCCCAGGCACGACGGCCACGAGGGTACACGCTACTCTCGCCATCTCTCCACTCACAGTGCGTGGTTATCGGTTCCAGCAGTAGAGCCATCGGAGTCAGAGGCTTTCCGTAGTATGTGGCTAGTTGCAAAGTCTTGATCACAGCAGGCCTGACAACGAACGGTCCCTAATATTTTTCCATTAGAAACCATGCATTGGGACTCTAACCCAAGTACACTGGTAACTACCCGGTTTTCACATCCCTTTCCGATGGCGAGGATCGCTGGGACTCTAACCCAACAGATGGTCGACCAAACGGAACAACCCATCCATGTGGTTGACAATGAACTAGCTAGGACCATAAAATTTTGGTGATTTTAGGAGCATTAAATAAATCCACACAAAATTGTAAAACAACAGTACTATTCATTGGAAATTAATAAAGAAAAACCTTAGAAATGCTTACTGGAAATTGAAAAACCAATTCCCACCGAGCTGGCCCATTAAAACGAACAGGCCCAGCACGGCCCGCACGCGCCCGCGCGCGCATGCCTCCGAGCCGGGTCACAGATAGGCTGGCCCTAGCCGTTAGCCCCCGCGCGCACGCGCTCTCACCCTCACCTGGGCGCTAACAGGTGGGCCACCCCTGTCAGGCTCGTCTCCTACCTCCGATCGACGCTCCTGCGCACGCGCGTGCACGCGACACGGAGCGGACCTCGCCGCCGGCGGCCCTAACGACGAGCGCAATCAGCCGAACACCTACCCCGAAACCCTAACCGACTCCCTAAGGTCCTAGCCCTAGCTCTAGACGCCCTGGACGAGCTGGAGCTCGCCCACGGCGGATGGTGGCGGCACGGCGGCCCTGTTCCGGCCACCGAAGCACGGTAACGACCAGGGAAAATGAACGGGAGTGAACAACGGCTCACCACGAAGCTAGCAGGCGAGTCGGTAGAAGCAGAGGTGGTGTGGGAAGGCGGGTTCGATGACGTTGACGGCCGCGGCAGCTTGACTTCGGCGACCAAGACTGTTCCGGTGATCCTAGTGCACCAAAAAGGAAAGTGACGGGCTCAGGACGTCACGCGTGGGTCGGTGAGTACAAAACATGAAGTGGAGCGGACGGAAGCTCACCACAGCAGGCTGGTGATGTTGCGGCCACTCGCGGCGACGTTCTCGCCGGAGCAGAGGAAGAAAGAGATGGCGTGGTGCGAGCCCCCGGCAACGATTAGCCCACCCGAGTGGTCCAGAAGGTGCGCAAGGGAGTGGCGGCGCTGCTGGCAAGATGGAGTGGACGGAGATGGAACACAGATGGTGAATTTCACCGACGACCGAAGCTCACCCAACCGGCGTCCGAGAGAGAGCGAAAGGAAAAAGAAGGGAGACCGTCGCCTTTAAGACGTCGAGGACGAAGGGATAAGATCGGGCTCGGTCCGGGGCCCTCCCTCGGCTGCTCGACAACGCCGCGGCGTGCCCACGCCAGCCGGACGATGCTCGGCGCCGGACGCGGCACGCGCGCGTACGGGAGGAAGATGAACAGGGGATCCCCCTAGTTACAATGCTACAGTCTAGAGGTCAAACCCTATTTGATTCGAATTGAACCCCATCCCGGCCGAATCAAAGGAAATGATGAATACCAAAGTTGCAGAGAATTTTATGTAGATCATTTTTTTCTTTTGACATGAAATTCAAATTCGGTCAAATTTTCAAACCACAACAAAGGGGGTAAAAGTAGGGTTTGAATTTCAAACTAAAAAATTAAAATTACTTTTAATTTTTCTCAACAACTTGAAAAATAGTCAAAATAAAAGTTATACCTCTTAGTGAGATTTACAACTTTTGTTAAGGAATTTTTATCAGATTCTCAATATTTTTTAAATTGAAGTTTTAAATTTGAATTCCTACATAGTAATTTGAGTTTAATTTGAATTTCTATAACACAACTTCAAAATCTCCAAAAATAAAAGTTGTTCCATTTTAAAAGTTCCACAACTTTCATTAGGACACTTTCATCAGATTCATATTAGTTTTTGAATTAGGATTTTAGGTCAACTCTAGGGCTTAATTTGATCCCTTATTTAATTCTTAATTTTGACTTTTAATTAAGGGCTTAATTACACAATCCACAACACATGAAATCAAAGCACTCTAGTGACCCTAAGCATGATCATCTGTAGGCCGGGGTATTACATCACCGACGGAAAAAGGTTAGGGACCGTTCATTGTAGGCCTGCTGGATTGAGACTTTTTTTGCAACTAGCCACATACTTCGGGAAGCCCTATCTCCGGTGGCTCCACTGCTTGAACCGACAACCACGCACTGGGAGTGGAGAGATGGCGAGAGTAGCGTGTACCCTCGTGGCCAGCGTGCCTGGAGACGAGAGGAGTACTGTGCTCTCGGGTGGCACAGGACCGGTTCAGGAGTTAGAAAAGCCGTGATAGATAGGGTTGGCACATGCAGGCTTAGGTGCTACATATGCAGTGTGGATAGAGAACCCCAGCTGGGTATTAATCGATTTGAATCGTCGTTGCTCCTCGGTTAATGGAGACTTGATCCACTGACTTACCCCGAAAAGTTGTTCAGAACTAGGATGTTTTTGAGAATGATTAAGTAATTAGAATTGAAGGATATGTGAAAGAATTGAGAATTATTGATATTGATTATAATAATGTTGGCTAAAATACTGAAAATAGAATTAGTATTGCTTTTCTGCAAAATCCTTTGACTCTTGCTAAAACCTTATCTTGACTCCCCTCAGTCTGCATTCCTAAGTCTCATTCCTTTTTCTTAGTCGGGTAAGTCTTGCGGAGCACCCCAGTACTCAGGGTTTATTAACTCCTGTTGCAGGTGAGCCGAGAATACAGTTCTGCTTGAGACCGTGCCGGTTGGCGGATCGGGCATGGATGATGACGTGTATGATATAACCCTTGGGCATGGTGTCTAGTTGTATGATGCTACTTCACTACGAAACTCTGATTTGGGATAATGTCATTTATATTTGTAAACCTATGTTTATGTAATACTTTCGCACTCCTCACTCTGATTTATATTATTTGTGTAAACTGTTGTAATACTTGCAAGGTCTTTACAATGAGATCCTCGGGTGAATTTGGGTTTCCGAGGGAACCCAGCAGGCCACCAAGGTCAAGGGGAACTCGTGCGTACTGATCGTGGGTCCTTAGGGACGATGACGGTACGTGGGCCCTCTGATTAAGGCGGTTCTGTCACAAAACTCCACTTTCTGTTCCAGGGTTGGTGGGAACTGCGCGTGGGAATGCGAACCACACTCCCACAATGATAAAAAAAGAACCAAACAAATCTGGTGCTAGAAGCAATCTGGTCCTTTTGCATCACCTGATAAGCAGATCTCATCATAAAAATGTAAGCCGATCTGATGTTATTATTGTCTCTATTCACATCATGTACGTTATGTCCTTAGACCTGAGATTGTTGTATGTATTCAAGATGTCAAACGACCTATTCAGGGGCTATCAAACACTACTCCGTAACAAGGTAGTTATAAAGGTGGCTTTCGGATTTGTCGGGAAACATGCTGTGAGACATAGACAATCAAGATGGAATTTGCCCCTCTCTATGTGAGAGGGATATCACTGGATCACTCGAATGATTCGATCAACAAATGCATGGCCATGCTTGGGTTAAGTGTTAACCCATGAGTTTGACCATATATCATGTGGCAAGGGAATAACATGTATGTGGTTTGTGGTGGTTCGTCTGATATGATCTTTGCGTGCGCATAGAAGTTGTCACGCCTTGCTAGAGGCCGCTGTCAACTATTGGATGAGTAGTACTCGGGCCATGTCTGAAGCATCTAGGCCCTAGTGGTTTCGGTGATTAATGACAACAAGGCGGTTATTATGACTGACGTGTGTTTTGCAGGATAACCTAGAGGTTAGGTCATAATAACATGTAGGTTCAAGACCCTAGCGATGGAATTCGATTCGATTTTCAAAGGATGGAAGACAAGACGGTAATAGACTAGTGCCAAGTATCGTTTGGAGTTGAGAGACACTTGGCATAGTCTTAGGTTTTGTTTTTCTCTTTGACCGTACTATTAAGAGGGGTTTGGATGGGTAGCTTGACTTAGAGCAAGATTATAGAGTGTAGATGTGATGCACACTTGTCCAACATAGCTCTAGACAGCCTAGGGAGACACTTGAGAGAGAGAGGATCAAACTTCGTTTTGGAAAGTTTTCGATTCGGACGAAATTTTGATCAAGTTAGAGGCGTCGGACTCTACCTAGTATGGGCGTCGGACCAATAGTTAGAGTCCGATGACACGTGGCAGCCCCTGGACGATTCTCAGCGTGCCAGGGAGCGTCGGACCCTGGCTGGATGGTCGTCGGACCATTGGCCAGAGTCCGACGGTGCCTCTGGGTGTTCAGCGAGCGTTGTCGAGAGAGTGAGCGTCGGACTAATGTTTCTTAGCGTCCGACGCTTACAGAGAGGTTCCCGCAGCGAAAAAGAGCGTCGGACTTGGTCGACGGTGTGCGTCGGACCATTGATCCGTGTTATAGCCGTTGAGAGGCACTGTGCCAGCTGTTCAAAAGCGTCGGACTGAGGAGCGTCGGACCATCGAGTTCGGTCTGACACCCCTCTGGCACAGGACTGAGCACAGTGCGACTGTGAGAGTCGGACCGTGGTGGATGGTCCGACGGTCGAGCCTCGGCAGCGTCCGACGGTTCGCAGGAAAGTGAGAAATGGCTAGTTTTGGAGAGGGTGAGTATTTATACTCCACCAAAGCCTCCATTCTATCTCTCTTGCCACTTCTAACAGCTGAAGGAACCCTTGTTGATCTTGTGAGAGAGCAAGAGCCCTAGGGAGCATTGAGTGAACTCCATTGCTTGTGAGCTTCTTTCCTAGAGAGATCAAGAGTGACTTGTGTACATTCATCACCCTCTTTGGCCTTGTTCTTGGTCAAGTGAGAGTCTAGGCTTGTTACTCTTGCTGATCGGCATCACCTAGACGGTTTGGTGGCGATCGGTGGCTTGGTGACCGCTTGGAGAGCTTGTGGGCGGCCCAAGTCGAAGTTGTGAGCGGTTGTGGGTGATCCACCGTGCCGGAGAGGCAAAGGATCAGCCCGTAGAGAGCACTTGGTCTTTGTGAAGATCAAGGGGGAGCTACGCCCTTGCGTGGGTGCTCCAACGACGACTAGTGGGGAGTGCCGACTCTCCGATACCTCGGCAAAAATCGGATTTGTCTTTCTAACCCTTTACATTCTCGCATTTCCTTTGTGTTCTCTACTTTCCTAGAGTAGTATACTTGTGATAGGACTTGGCTCTAGGTTTCATAACTTGCTTTAGGAATAGAATTGACACAAGCACTTGTGGGGTGACATTGGGCAAATTGCGATAGGTTGAATTGTATTTGCGAAAAATTTATTAGTTGCCCAATTCACCCCTCTCTTGGGGATCCTTGATCCTTTCAATTGGTATCGGAGCCTTGTTGCTCATTAATTTGGCTTAACCGCCAAGAGAAAGGATGTCCGGTGGTCACAATGGTCCCCCTCCCGTCTTTGACGGTAATGATTTTCCTTATTGGAAGATTCGTATGGAGACATACCTTGAGGCGGTGGACCTTGGTGTTCACAAAACTGCCACACAAGGGTACCCCACTCCCAAACCCGGCGCAACCCTCACACCCATTGAGGAAGAGCACGAGAAGTGGAATGGTAAGGCTCGAAACATCATCTTTAGAGGCCTTAGCAAAGAGGTGTTCAACCGTGTGAGGAACCACAAAAACGTCCATGCACTATAGTCGGATATTTGTGCGCTCCATGAGCGAACTAAGAATGAGCGAGAGGAACGATATTATCTTATCATTGACAAGCTCAATTCTTTCAAAACGCTTCCTAATGAAAGTGCTAATGACATGTATTCTCGCTTGAATATCATTGTAGAGGAAGTAAATGGCCTTGGACTCACTCAAATCTCACCAGCCGAGGTTACAAGGAGAATCCTCAATGCTCTTCCAATTGAGAAGTATGGTCACATTGTAACCATACTTCATCAAACGGATCTCTCAAATGCTACCCCCACTCAAATATTGGGGAAGATCAATGCTCATGAGATGTATATGAAGATCACTCCTCAAGATGGATCATCATCCAAAAAAGAAGAGAAGAAAGACTTGGCACTCAAGGCCGACAAGAAAGGCAAAGCTCAAGTCAAGTACACTTCTTTTGACTCCACAAGTGAAGATGATGATGAAGATGTGGAGATTGCTCTCATGGTGAGGAAGACCACCAAGATGCTCAAGAAGCTCAACAACAAGGGAATCAAGTTTGATTCCAACAAGAAGAAGTTCTTCACTAGTAGCAAGAGAAAACCCATCTCCGAGATGGATTGCTACAATTGTGGAGAGCTTGGGCATCTTGCTCATCAATGCCCAAAGCCCAAGAAAGACAAGTTCAAGAATAAGAACAAGGGCAAAAGGCAAGACTCTAGTGATGAGAGTGATGATGAGAAGAAGAAGGCCAAGCCATTCAAGAAAAAAGAATTCAAGAAGAAGCAATTTCACAAAAGCAAGAAGAGTGGCAAGGCTTACATTGTTGGTGATTGGCTCGCCGACATTGAATCTTCTAGTGGCTCCTCCGGTGAAGAAAGTGATGATGAAAAGGAGAAGGTGTCTGCTCTTGTGATTGGGACTTCACTTCCTCCACCGCCATCACCACCCTCATCTCCAACACACTTTTGCCTTATGGCTAAGGACAAGAAGGTACAAAGTGATGATGAGAGTAGTGATAGTGACAATGAATATGATTCACCCACTTATGATGAATTTGCTTGCTTGCTTAATGACAATACCAAAGTTATAAGAAAGCTAACAAGAAAAAATGAAAATCTAAAATTTGAGAATGGCAACCTCTTAGTTCAAAATGAACAATTCACTAAAGCTAGTGATGAGCTTAGAGTTGAAAATCAAAATGTGTCATCCAAGCTTAAGGAGCTCAAAGCCAACATAAAAGAGCTCAAAGAAAAACATAATAAACTTGAGAGGATACACATTGAGCTCACCACTAGCTACAATGAGCTAAAAGAGGACTACAGTCAAGTGAAAGTGAATCATGACAACCTTGATATGGCTTATGACTTGCTTTCCAATGAACCACATGATGCTCCTAATCTTGTTGTTAAGTGTGACATAGCTACATCATGTGATGACTTGATTGATGAGATCATTGAGCAAGGTGCTAGTAGCAAAGGCAAGGAAGTGGTGGTGGCCGATTGCCATGATGACTATTTGATGCTCAAGATTGAAAACGAGAACTTGAAGAAAGAGCTTGAGAAGCAATCAACAACCAACACCATTGTCATTGAAACGGTGCAACAAGATGATGAAGTTGAGGTGCTTAGAAAAGAAAACAAGATCCTCAAGAATGAGAAGTGCCATCTTGCAAGCTTATTGGAAGAGAACAAGAAATTGAAGCTAGAAAAGAGTCATCTCACCGTGGGCTTGCATAAATTCACAAGAGGCCAATATCTCCAAAGTGATCTCCGCATGAACACCGTGATGAAGTTTGATAGAAGTGGGATTAGCTACATGGGTGAGAAGGTGCAAAACATTAGAGCTCAAAATCGCCTCAACAAAGCAAAGAACAAGCCCAAGCCCAAACCTAAGAGATGCTTTGAATGTGGATAAGAAGGTCACTTTGCTCATGAGTGCAAGACACCGCCACCACAACCTTTGCCCAAGCATGTTAGGCCCTTTGCCTTTGATGCTCATTACATGCTAAGGAAAAATCTAAGGGCAAAGTGAAAGTCATGTTCCTAGGACCCCCTAATAAGAATAGACCTAGGCAACTATGGGTGGCAAAAGCTTTGGTTGAGAAAGTCCGGAGCCCTTCTCAAGTATGGGTTCCTAAACATCAAGCTTGATTTGTTGTGTGTAGGTGAACTACAAGACCGGTGGCTCTCATTGGGTAATTGATAGTGGATGCACTCAACATATGACCGGTGATGCTCATATGTTCACCTTTTTTGAAGAGAATATAGAAGACCAAGAAAAGATAACATTTGGTGATAATTTCAAGAGCAAAGTGCAAGGGCTTGGCAAAGTGGCTATATCTAATGATCATTCCATATCAAATGTGTTTCTAGTTGCTTTTTTAAGCTTTAACTTGCTATCCGTTGGTCAATTGTGTGATCTTGGCTTCCAATGCCTATTCACAAGTGAAGAAATGGTTGTTAAGTTAGCTACTGATTTTATTCTCGCTTCTCTTCCACCCAGCTATGGGAACTTCATCGCGAACCACCATATGCATGGGGAGGAGAAGGGCTTGAATGAATTGTGTGGCATGCTTAAAACAATAGAGGCTGATGTCAAGAAAGGTGCTGGCAGTAGCCATGTGATGGCGGTCCAAAACAAGCCTAAATTTAAGAAGGGCAATTCTTGGAAGAAGAAAAAGGGCAAGGCTAAAGATGAGATCGCCAAGCCAAACCCACTTGTGCCCAAGGATGGACCATCTGCTGAAGCTGAGTGCTTTTATTGTCATGGGAAAGGTCACTGGAAAGGGAACTGCAAGCTGTACCTGGAGTCCATTAAGGATCGCGGCAGTAAAGGTACTCCCGCAGCTAGTACACTTGTTGTTTATGTTATAGATATTTTCCTTACTGATTCTTATATTAATTCTTGGGTATTTGATACCGGATCGGTTGCTCATATTTGCAATACGATACAGGGAATGATAAGAAGTAGAAACGTTGAAAAAGGAGAAGTTGATTTCCGCATGGGCAATAATGCAAGAGTTGTTGCGTCGAACATCAGGACGATGCAACTCCACCTCCCGTCAGGATTTATTATGAGGTTGAATAATTGTTATTTTATTCCTAGTTTAAGTCGAAACATTGTGTCACCTTCATGTTTGATGAAGGATGGTTATTCATTTGCGAGTAAAGACAATGGTTGTGTGATCTCTAAGAATGATATGTTTGTGGCTTTTGCATCTATTGTGAATGGGTTATTTGTTTTAAATCTTGATGGTGCACCTGTCTGTAATATTAATGCTAAAAGGCCTCGGCTTAATGAGTTAAGTCCTACATATATATGGCATTGTCGTTTAGGTCATATAAGTGAAAATCGCATGAAGAGGCTCCATTCTGATGGGCTTCTAACTTCGTTTGATTTCGAATCCTACGAGACATGTGAGGCTTGCTTGCTGGGAAAGATGACCAAGACACCTTTCACAGGTTTTCCTGAGAGGGCGTCTGACTTATTAGAACTTGTACATACTGATGTATGTGGACCAATGAGTACGACAGCTAGAGGCGGATTCCAATACTTCATAACCTTTACTGATGATTTTAGTAGATATGGATATGTCTACTTAATGAAACATAAATCTGAGACATTTGAAAAGTTCAAAGAATTTTAGAACGAAGTTGAGAATCAACGTGGCAAGAAAATTAAGGCCTTGCGATCTGATGGTGGAGGCGAATATCTAAGCCACGAGTTTAGCAATCATCTAAAGAGTTGCGGAATTGTTCCACAGCTTACGCCTCCTGGAATGCCTTAGAGAAACGGCGTGTCCGAGCGGCGTAATCGGACCTTGTTGGACATGGTTCGGTCAATGATGAGCCAGTCAGACCTACCTTTATCGTTTTGGGGATATGCTCTAGAAACAGCCGCTTTCACATTAAATAGGGTGCCGTCTAAATCCGTAGTTAATACACCATATGAGATGTGGACTGATAAGACTCCCATTTTGTCTTTTCTAAAAATTTGGGGTTGTGAATTTTATGTCAAACGACTTATATCAGATAAACTAACACCCAAGTCGGACAAATGCTTTTTCGTGGGATACCCAAAGGAAACTTTAAGGTATTACTTCTACAACAGATCAGAGGGACAAGTGTTTGTTGCTCGGAATGGTGTTTTCTTAGAGAAAGAGTTTCTCAAACAAGAGAAAAGTGGACAGAAGGTGTATCTTGAAGAAGTTCAAGATGAGGTAGTTGGGAAAGACTCTACGAGTGATGCTAATGTAGCAGAACAAGTTGAGATTCCTAACACAGCCGCAACCATGAAGGTCAGCAAGAATTCAAGAAAAACGTGGGGATTTGTTGTTGTTGGACGATGACGAACCTGCGACTTATGCTGAAGCAATGATGGACCCGGATTCCTAGAAATGGCAAAGTGCCATGAGATCCGAGATAGATTCCATGGGGAACAATCAAGTTTGGAACTTGGTTGACCCGCCTGATGGGGTTAGACCCATAGAGTGCAAATGGATCTATAAAAAGAAAAAGGATATGGATGGAAACGTTCACGTCTATAAAGATCGACTTGTCGCAAAGGGTTTTCGGCAAGTTCAAGGAATTGACTACGACGAGACTTTCTCGCTGGTAGCGATGCTTAAATCTATCCGGATCATTCTAGCAATTGCTGCTTATTTCGATTACGAAATTTGGTAGATGGATGTTAAAACAGCCTTTCTAAATGAAAATTTGGAAGAGGACGTGTATATGATACAACCCGAAGGTTTTGTTGATCCTGATAATGCTAGAAAAATATGCAAGCTTCAAAAATCCATTTTATGGGTTAAACCAAGCATCTCGGAGTTGGAACATTCGTTTTGATGAAGTGGTCAAAGGGTTTGGTTTCCGTCAGAATGAAGAAGAGCCTTGTTTTTACAAGAAGGAAAGTGGGAGTGTTGTTGTATTTCTAATCTTGTATGTGGATGACATATTATTGATTGGGAATGATATTCCAATGTTGCATTTTGTGAAGACTTCGCTGAATAATAGTTTTTCTATGAAGGATTTAGGAGAAGCAGCATACATTTTGGGCATCAAAATCTATAGAGATAGATCAAAGAGGCTTATTGGATTAAGCCAAGATACGTACATTCACAAGGTGCTGAAACGGTTCAACATGAAACAGTCTAAGAAAGGGTTCTTGCCTATGTCACATGGCATGCGCTTTAGCGATAAACAGTGTCCATCGACTGCTGATGAGCGAGAGCGCATGAGTAAGGTTCCATACGCCTCGGCAGTTGGTTCCATCATGTATGCCATGATATGTACTCGCCCAGATGTTTCATATGCTCTAAGTGTTGCGAGCAGGTACCAAGCTGATCCAGGTGAGAGTCACTGGACACTTGTTAAAAACATTCTTAAGTACTTGAGAAGGACTAAAGATGTGTTCCTAATCTATGGAGGTGAGGAGGAGCTCGTTGTAAATGGTTACACTGATGCTAGCTTCCAAACTGACCCGGATGATTCACAATCTCAATCAGGTTTTGTGTTCACAATAAATGGTGGTGCAGTAAGTTGGAAAAGTTCCAAACAGGAGACGGTGACCGATTCTACGGCAGAAGCCGAGTACATTGCAGCTTCTGGAGCTGCAAAGGAAGGTGTTTCGATGAGGAGGTTCCTCATTGAACTTGGTGTGTTTCCGAATGTGTCCAGCCCATTGAATCTACATTGTGACAACAATGGGGCTATTGCGCAGGCTAAAGAGACAAGGAATCACCAGAAGAACAAACATGTACCGCGGAAATATCACCTCATTCGAGAGGTTATTAAGCGAGATGAGATTAAGATGTGCAAGATACACACGGATTTGAATGTAGCAGGTCCTTTGACAAAGGCTCTTCCACAGCCTAAGCATGAAGCGCACTTGAGAGCTATGGGTATTAGATATCTTCGAGATTAACTCTAGTGCAAGTGGGAGATTGTTGGGAGTATGCCCTAGAGATAATCATAGAGATGATTGTATTGCCTTGTATCCATGATATATTATGAGTTCATTGAATTTCCATAAAAGACAATTTGTATTGATTGGCAATTATGTGAATTGTTTGTGAAACTCTTTTACTTGTATGGTTATTCTAAAGCTGTCCCTGATCGAAGTTTGTGTAAGACACAAATGAATACTAGATCAGCACATTATGAGTTGATGACTATGTTTCACAAGTCATGAACATGGAGATGTTAAACTAGCAATGTGGGCACATGTATGACATGGGGCTAGACTGACCCAACATGAGATGTTATAATTGTCTCTATTCACATTATGTACTGAAACGACCTCGATTTCCACGAAGGAAAATCCACAGGCTCGAATTGTAATTCAACAGATTGCTTGGGACAATCCATGAAATTACCCATATCTCAGTTGACACCAGGATCCATACAACGGTAATTAAGTCTTACATAAACATTTATTACATCGCCACACTGGCGGAATCAACATTCAGAGAAGCTTTAGAAGATGCGGAAACGATTCATCCTTCACGGCCAACTTGAGTGTAGCACGTGACCCTATTCCTCGCCATCGTCTTCCTCGAAGTCATACTCATTCTTGTCACCTGACAGCAAATTTATCAGTACGATATGTACTGGCCACGGAGCCCACCTATGCAGCATTTGCTTTGTGGAAAGTGGATGCAAGGCTATACAAGCAGACCTATAGGCTGAGGTTTCCTATGCAGCTGTAATCAATGTTTAAGTAGTCAAGTTTTATCTCCAGTTAACACCATCATCCCTTTTCCCATCACCACATCTCACATACCCACACCTCACTCTCATTCGACAGGCCCAACTCCCCCTCGGGCCTATCTCAGCGGCACACTACCACAACGGGTACACTGCCGGAAAATTGTCATCCAGGGGGAGAAGAGAACACTCACTACACTAGTAGAAGCTTCACAGCAAAGGTCCATAGCCAACAGGTTGGCATATGTATCGATCGATCAACCGTACACTCTGCAGAGGTTTCACTACCCACAAGATTAGCCATCATAGGTGTTGCGCAAACACCTAGGCAGAATTCTGGGTGCTTGCTTGCTTAGGTCGATGCCACCCTACCACTCAGCCCTGGGATATCCCGGATCCTACACCGTTATGCTGAGACTGAGAGACACAGTACCGGGCCCATCCAGTGGTACTGCGCATCTAGAATGGAACGGGAACCCATCGACCGTCTCCGCCCACCCTTATCACCTCTCAACCTACCAGTAGTGGCACCGTCCTACCAAGTAGTCCAGCCGTCTCCCGTCCATCAGAAGCGAGTGAGTAGAAAAGGATTCCCATGAACCTGAAACTAGTCCATCCTAGGTTTGACCAAGCAGGCATCTTCACTTAGGGGATACTCTCCCCGTGCCATCACAGCACCTCCGTCCACGGGCTTTAAACCACCAAGGCTATCCCACCCGGAACCTCCTCAACAACTTTACCCGCCACAGGTATCTCGCTTGGGGCCCAGGTTGCACCCCGGCACGACTTGCCCCATGGGCTTGTCTCACATCCCACTTGGTCGACATCAACCCTTACCACGCACCCCAAATGCACGCAGCACTCTCTCCCAGTGGTTATGATCAGTTATACACCGTCCCAATTCCACCACACAGCATATAACAAGTAGTAAGTAGTGGAAGAGTAACAGTAAATTAAGCAGCAGCTATCCTAGCAGCGGACAGCAGGGTAAAGTCTTATCAAGGCAGGGAATTCAAATATACTATCATGCAACCAATCCATACATAATCATAAGCAATAGCAACAATGTCATTTGCAATGCGTAAATAGGATCTAAGGATTTGGTGGGACGTGGCACCTTTGTAGTCGTCTCCTAGCTCCTAAAGGTACTCGTGGTCGTCTTCCTTAGTCAGATCCTCCTCCGGCTCTGAAATCGAACACGAAATAGTCGCGTCAGCGACTCCTATAGATTATTTCAGAAAAATCCAATAAAATAAAGAGTCAAATGCACACAAACATAGTCTTAGATTGTAGATCTTATTTTTCTGAGAATTTTGATATATGGTGCGCAATTTTTGGACATCGTATGAATAAGTTATGAATTTCCGAAGATTATCCTATTTTCTGAAAATGGAAAATGGCCGATTAATCAGGGGATGACAGCTCGGGATTGGTCCACGTGGCGCGCGGATCCAGTAGTGCGGCATGTGGCGCTTCAACCGAACACAGACCCGATGGTCGCCCACCAGGTGTTCGATGCTGGTTCCCAGAGAGTCGCCGGCGTCGGCGTAGCTCGGCGTAGCTCGGCGGTGGTTGGGCGAGCTCGACGTTGGTCGGGGGGCGTCGGCGTAGCTCGGCGGTGGTCGGGCGAGCTCGACGTTGGTCGGGGGGCGTCGGCGTAGCTCGGCGGTGGTCGGGCGAGCTCGACGTTGGTCGGGGGGCGTCGACGTAGCTCGGCGGTGGTCGGGCGAGCTCGACGTTGGTCAGGGGTGGTCCTCAGTGGTCGGGGGTGGTTCTCAGAGGTCGGGGGTGGTTCTCACAGTTAGCCGTCGGGCTAGTGGTGTGTTCTAGAGTCCAAAAGGTGTCGGTTTTTGTTCCTGGTCGCGGTATTGAGATGCTCCAGTCGCCGGCGGTGAGGCCGTTGCGCCGGCAGGGCTCCGGCGAGGCGCGACAAGGTCTGAGGAGTGGTGAATCCGCCTCCCCAAGCTCTGTTGACAGAGATCCGACGTTCAATTTGGTGCTAGCAGGGTTCCAGGGCGTCTGTTCAAGGCGGCGGTATCTCTCCGGTGCGGCGGACGATGACAGGGCGGCGATGACCATATTTCGGTAAGACAGGGCTTGGCTTTCCCCAATTGGCGTGCTCAGGCAGTCGTCCGACCAGATGGTGGCGGGTTAGAGTCGTGGTATGGCCTCCTTCTCTCCCACGGCATACGGCGGAGCTCCGGTGAGGTCGCGACGCACACGAGCAGGGCGGACGAGGCTTCCCCTAGCGCTTAGATCCGCGTAGCTAGCTCGGGGGGGTCGTGGCGGGGCTCCACGACGCTCTAACCTATCCGGGTGCTAGTCGGAATGCTCGGAAGGGGTGATTCGGCGTCGAAACGCGTCGGTGGTGAGCGCGCTCCGCCGAGAATGCGTCGTGCTGCGTTCTCCGTCTAGCAAAGCTTGTAGTCCGGGGGTTTCGGCCGGTCGCATGAGTGCATGGTGCAGGTGATCTTCCTGAGCCGGTAAAGGCTCGTGCCTGTGCGTCCCGTGGGCGGAACGCTATGGAAAAAGCAGGGCGAGGTTCGGACATGGCGTGCGGTGGCTCACCGTGGTGTCGGTGCAGCTAGGATGGCGGTGCAGTGGCGAGTCGGAGCCGTGCAGAGCGATCGCAGTGCCGTGCCGCTCCTCGTCCGCAGCTCGGGCTTCTCTTCCGTGTCCGGCTCCGGCGTGCTCCGCGGCGGCGGCGCTCCGGCAGCTTCTCCTCCTCTGCTCCGCCCTTCTCCCTTCTCCCTCTCCCTCTATTGTGTGGTGTGGTGTAGTGGTTGTGCCGCAGCGCGGCGGCGGCGAGTGGGACGAGGTCTAGGGCTTCGGGGCGACTCCTTTTATAGACGGCCAGGGCATGGCGTGGCGGCGGACGATGATTAGCGGCGAAGGGGGCACGTGGAGACCATCGGTGCTCCCTGAGCTAGGGTTTCGGTGGTACGCGCGGGCTTCTTGGCGAGCAAGGCAGGGGACAGGCGAGGGACAGCGGGGCCAGGGCTCTGCCATGCGTGGCGCTGTCGGTCATGCCATTTGCATGTCTCTGTCGGCCACCGTCTTTCGCGAGGTGAGAAGAAGAACAGTAGCGAGAGGAAAAAGGCTGACGGGTGGGGTCGGGCGGTCAGCGGCTGCGGGGGAGTGGGTGAAACGGTCGCGCGCGCGTGTGGTTGGCATCGCGCGTGCGCGCGGTGTTGGGCCGATTTCTGCTCTTCCTTTTTCTCTCTTCTTCTTTTTTCTATTTTCACTTAAGGGTATAAATACATATATTACCCATTTTAAATATTGAGTAAATACAAACATAAATTGCAATAAATCCCAAATGTGATGCATAAGCTATTATTCTATGTGAATGGAATTAAAATGCAAGCTATACTCCTTTATTTACCAAATTCATAATGAGACCTATATGCTTGCACAAGAAAAATGGGTTTTCATAATAAATAAATGAAAGATTTTAATTGGTTGGGATTTTAGGTTGTGTGGATTTTTAGGGTTGTTACATGTACATTATGTCTTTAGACCTGAGATTGTTGTATGTATTCAAGATGTCAAACGACCTATTCAGGGGCTATCAAACACTACTCCGTAACAAGGTAGTTATAAAGGTGGCTTTCGGGTTTGTTGGGAAACATGCTATGAGACATAGACAGTCAAGATGGAATTTGCCCCTCTCTATGTGAGAGAGATATCACTGGATCACTCGAATGATTGGATCAACAAATGCATGGCCATGCTTGGGTTAAGTGTTAAACCACGAGTTGGACCATATATCGTGTGGCAAGGGAATAACATGTATGTGGTTTGTAGGTGGTTCGTCTGATATGATGTTTGCGTGCGCATAGGAGTTGTCACGCCTTGCTAGAGGACGCTGTCAACTATTGGGCGAGTAGGAGTACTCGGGCCATGTCTATGTGTGCGTGAACCCATAGGGTCGCACGCTTAAGGGGCTAGAAGCCTAATTCTGATTGGACCCAAATTAGACTAGGCTTAGGGTTTCTAATGGGCCTCCATCTCGGGAGCATATTAGGGATGCCTATATAAGCAAGGGGAGGGGCGAGGCCAGGTTAATCCATGCCTTTTGGTAGCCGCCATCGCCCTCCCACGCTCATGCCTGTTGCTCCTCGAGGACCTAAGAGTCCGGAGGCGCAACGCTTCCTTCCTGTACGTGTAGATACCTCGGAGGTGCTGCATCTGGAGCACAAGGACGAACCGCACGAGAGGGACGGGCGGACGGACGACCACGCAACTGCACGGCACTGCTGCGATGCGTACGACTACATTGAGACGTCTTCCGCTGCACCTGCGCGTCTAGTGGTAATCCCGTGATCTATAACTAGCAGCTGATCCTGTTTTATGAGGTTAAAAATTTTGTTTTCCGGCTAGCGTAGCTTTCTCATAACCCTACACGTCGAACACTTGGCGGATGCTGACGTGAGCGCGGGCGTCAGCCAGGTGCACGCTCTCCCGCAGCACCACATCCGCAGACCTGGTCCACCATGAGCCATAGAGAGAAGAGGAGAAAGTGAACCTGGTTCACCCTAGACCGTTTCAGTCGACCACCATGAGCCACGCGTTGGTCCACCATGGACCCTAAGCCGTGCACCGAGCCCCGCTACGGGCCGGAAGCTGCCGTGTGGCACGCCCACGTGTCGACACGTGTCCGGGCCGAGCCGGCCCAATCCTGGCCCATGACTAGGCCCACTCGGGGCCCACTTGACCGTTGACCAGTTGACCAGTCAACATTGACGTCATGCTGACGTCAGCAGCCACGTCAGCCGCCACCCGAGCTACTCAGTGCGACCCGCACGCCACGTGGACTAACCTTGTGATGCGACGTGTCACGCCCTGGATTTTTGGTCTTTTTCCCTTTTTGAGAAAATGGGAGAAACTTCGGAAATTCATAGCTTCTTCATACGATGTCCAAAAATTGCGCACCACATATCAAAATTCTCAGAAAAATGCGCTCTACAGCTTAAGCCCATGTTTGAGTGCATTTGGATCTTCTATTTTTACTGGATTTTTCTGAATGATGTATAGGAGTTGCTAACGCGAATATTTTGGTTTCGTTTTCAGAGCCGGAGGAGAATCAGTCTGAAGAAGGAGACCATGACTACCTCCAGGAGTTGGGAGACGACTACGAAGGTGCCACGTCCCACCATTTCCTGTAGATCCTATTACGCATCGCTAATGATATGTCTGCTTTTGCTTTATGTATATTGCCTAGAGTGCATGATAGAATTATTGTTTACCCCTACCTTGATAAACTCTCACCCTTGCTGACCGCTGTTAGGATAGATGCTCGCTATTGTACTTTTGCTCTTCCACTACCTTGCTATTTATTACGATATGCTATGTGGTGGAATTGGAAACAGTTTATATGAACCTGGACTTAACCACTGGGAGAGCGTGCTGCGGGCATCTTGGGTGCGTGGTGAGGGTTAAGTCGACCAAGTGGGCTATGTACGATGAGCTATGAAAGCAAGTCTTACTGGGGTGCAACCTAGGCATTCCCACGAGAGATACCTGTGGCGGGTAATGGTGTACAAGGTGATTCCTGGGACGGATGGCCTGTGTGGTTTGAAACCCCGTGAATGGAGGTGCTGTGATGGCACGGGGAGAGTATCCCCTGAGTTAGAGAAAGCCTGCTTGGTCTATTTTAGTCAACACTTCCGGTGATCAGGAACTTCAGGAATCCTTTACTACTCACTCGTCTTCGGTGGGCGGAACGACTGGACTACTTGGTAGGATGATGCCACTACTGCTAGGTTGAAAGGTGATAAGTGTGAGCGGTGACGGATGTTGAGATTCCCGTACGGTTCTAGATGCGCAGTACCACTGATTGGGCCCAGTGCTGCATCTCTCCAGTCTCAGCGTGATGGTGTCGTATACAGAATGTCCCAGGGCTGAGTGGTCGGGTGGCATCGACCTAGGCAAGTAAGCACCCGGAATTCTGCCTAAATGTTCGCACGACATCTATGATGGCTAATCTTGTGAGTGGTAGAACCTCTGCAGAGTAGTATGGTTGATCGATCGATACACGTGCCGATTCGTCGGCTATGGACCTTTCCTGAGTCCTGTTGCACTACTTAGGGAGCGGTATATTCTCTTCTCCCCCTAGATGATACTTTCCGGCAGTGTGCCAATGGAGCAGTGTGCCGCTGAGATAGGCCCGAGAGGGAGTTGGGCCTGTCGAATGAGTGCGAGGTGTATGTGAGGGGAATGGAATAGATGGATAAAAATTGACTACTAAAATATTGATTACACCAGCATATGAAAACCACAGCCTATAGGTCTGCTTGTATAGCCTTACATCCACTTTCCACAGAGCAATTGCAATCATAAGGTGGGCTCCGTTGCCATTACAAATCGTACTGAGAATTTAGCTATCAGGTGACGAGAAGGAGTACGACTTCGATAGGAGACGATTGGGAGGAGTAGGGTTGCGTGCTACACTCAAGTTGGCCGTGAAGGATGAATCGCTTCCTGCATCTTCAAGCCTCTCTGATTGATCTATTTCCGCCAGTGTAGCGATGAAATAATTTGTGTAAAACTCTCCTATATATATTCACTATATGGATCCTGATATCAACTAAGAATTTTAGTAATTTTATGGATTGTTCGACGCAATCTATTTAATTACATTACGTGCCTCTAGATTCTCCTTCGAGGTAATCGAGGTCGTTTCGAAACAACATCGATTCCTTGATCCATACATCTACACAAAATCAAATCGATCGTAAGTCCACACATTCGATCCATACGTTCACACACAGAAAATCAAATCGACCGAAGAAAAAAGAATTGAGCAAATGAGACAAAATTTAGAGAGGGACGACTCCATGTCGTCGCTTCCGTGATCCTAATGGGACAGGGTTGCTCACGCCGTTGGCCAGGACACCCGCCCCACTGCCTCCTTCGCGTCGCTAGCTAGGACGCATGCGTCACTGCATCCGTCGTGCACACGGCCACCTACAGGTTCCAAATTAAAATGGCAATCACGATGGCTTAACTAAGATGTGGTCATTTATGCATCAAATTTGCATAAATAATTTACAGCATAGATATTTGCTTAGTTTCCAAATATTCAATTCTAAGCAACATCAAGGTAGAACCAGTGGCGGAACCAGAGTTTTTGATCGAGGGGGGCCGAACAATACTACAGTGCATCATATAAATATATAAAATATATACGATAAGTACATGTGCCAATAGTTGTTTTTAGGATGCGTTTAGTTAGCGAAAAGTAGGGATGAAAAGTCACGGTAGCATATAAAGAATTTTCTCCAATAAGTGTCCAATCATGGCACAAGTATACTCAAAAGATTCGTCTCGAGAAAAACAGGTAAACTGAGCAAACATACAACAGCTGCTACTACATTTAATGCTCTATGCATGCGTCCAAAGATTTGATGTGACGGGAGAATCTAGAAATTTTTTAGAACTAAACAGGGCCATAACACTTTTAGAACATCTACATGAGATTAGTAAAAAAATAGACTAGCCAAATTTACTGATTTGGCTACTATCTAAAATAGATTTTTAACAAGAAAATATTAGAGTACTCTAACATACTCTATAAACTCAAGAGACGAGATGCCTATTGAGGTAAGCAATCTAAAAGTAGAGAGCGAATAAGAAGTGATGGATAGCTATTAAATTTAGATAGTCATTTACAGAGTCTGTTAGAGACTTTTTCCTTTAATAATAGCTAAATTTAGCTTTAGAAAACAATTTGACTAATCTTTGGAGATGCTCTTACATTTATATTCAGTACTCATAAGAAAAAATACATTATTATCATAAAAAAGAGAAAAATAATTATTTTTTAAACATATAAATAGTTTATATATATATATATATATATATATATATATATATATATATATATATATATATATATTCAAAAGAATCTCCCGTGCTTAGGGGGGGCCATGGCCCCTGCTGCCCCCCTGGTTCCGCCTCTGGGTAGAACCCCAGTTCCATGTGTCAACGTTATCATGAAACCTTTAGTAACAAGTACAAGTGTGCACCTTTAGCAATAAGAACACAGGGGTATGAACAAGGCACCTATCAGAATAAGTGACTGAGAGGAAAGACAAACCAACGTTTAAACCTAAATCCTCTAAACAACCAAATTCGGCCGCTATATGTGCCTTCAATGGCCCAAGATTGAAACCAAGTCCACCATGCAATCAAAAAGGGCGAGAGATATGTTAGCACACAGGAATGGAGAGGAGAGTATATAGAGAAAAAAAAAAGGCGGATCGGAAAAGGAACTATGCTTTCACCTGCAAGCTATGGAGTAGAAGGGAGAAGAGAGCATGAGGAAACAGGGCTTGTCGTCTCTTGATTTACTGGCGGGCGTGTCAAATACGCTGTGAACTTGAATGTTCTGCTTTTGTGAATGTAGAAGTGAAGGGGGGTCTCCTTTTCTCTAAAAAACATTTACAAGCTGCATCTCATGGGCCAGGTTAGCCAATATGTAGAAAGCTAGAAACCAAACAGTTAAACGCGCCCTAAATAGCTTATATTGTGTTGGCTATCGAGGACGCAGAAGAAAAAAAAGGCAAGCAACATGCAGAATCTACGTTGTAGCACGTGCGATTTGTTTCCCTGGTGTGGAAACGAGGCTTGATCAATCTTGTTTTATTAAGAAATTGAGAAAATGCAATACACAAAAATAGAAAAAGGACGATGGAGTTATTGGCTCTGTTCGGTGAAGCTGAAAAGCGCTGAAAGTACTGTAGAAGTGCTGATTTATTGTGAGAGGAAAGTACTGTAGAAGTGCTGAAAAATAAGCGCTTTTAAGCGCTTTTCAGCTCCAGCCGAACGGAGCCATCTATAACCTATGTCCATACATGAATTGGATTTTTTTTAAAAAAAAAATTCCAGCGCCTTGTCAGAGCTTCATTGGCGCCATAGTGAGCCATGCATGATCTATTCTTTTGTGATTTTATTTTATAGAGTTGCTACAATGGCAAAGATTTACAATGGCCACCCCTACACCATAAAACCTTGTGACCAAATTTCCGAGTCAATATCTTACCCCTACACTCCATAAAACCTGGTGACCAAATTTCTGAGTCGATAGATTTATATCATCAAGTAATAAATTTATTATTAGAATATATATATATATATTTTCTATAACGATCTAGTAATACTTATTACAAATCATAAATAATAATATTTCTTATTTATATACTTGATTGAATTTAGAAAGAATTGCCTTCTCCACAACACTTTTTTTTGAAACGGAGAATTACGGTGAAATACTGAATTCGCATTTTCCCCCTTTTGTTTTAATAATGGAAATTCGTTTTTTTCTTTTCAGAGAAGAGAAAAAGGGTTGACCGTACTATTCTTGCTGACCAAGGCGGCCAGACGCTGGCGCTGCACCTGCACGCCTGCAGCCTGGCTCCCTGCAACCTACCGCTGCACCTGCACATGGCTGTGGTTGGCCTGCGGTCCCTCGTGGCCTCGTCCGTGCACAAACAGTCATGCGCTTCCCGTTCTTTCGCCTAGTAGAACCAGTGCTCCTAGACGCCTAGCCGTGCCGTGCGTGTTTGGTGTCCGTGCCGAGGCCACGAGGCAGTCACGTCGTCCGCCCCGCGAGGACGATGACGCCGAGCAGGAGGCGGAGGAAGGGGCGCCGGAGCCGGACGCGGTGCCCGCGCCCGCCCCGTCCGTTACCGCCGCGAGCGCTTCAAGCCACGATCCCGCCCGCGCGGCCGCGCCAAGGTCAGTGCGGTGCGGCATCCCGCCTCCTTCCAATTCGGCCATTACTCTCGCTTCGCCTGCAATCGCGGCGGATCCGGCGTTCCCCCGGCCATCCGCGTGCTAGATCCCATCCAGGTCCGGTGCGCGCGCCGCTGGTTTTAGCTGCTAGTTTTTGCCCGGAGGGTCGCTGATTAGCCTGCTCGCTTAGGCTGGTCTGCTGATCTGCTCCATCTTCTCATCTCCTGCTGTTTCCGACGGACGCCATTGTGAACTTGTGATCCGTCTCGTAGGATAGGACCCCCGTGGACTGGATGGAGGTTGCAAATCCTCCGCCTCCGAGGACCCGGGCTGTGACACCCTGACCCTGTTATTACTTGATCCATCATTCATTCGATTTGGATGGTGCATGTATGATGCTGTGGTGTTCCGATTCGAGAAAGCCTGCGAGTGCGAGCATTTGATAATTGATTTGGTTAAACAAATTGTTGGTCTATCAGGCAAGGTTGCACGTCTGTTTTGGGTCAAAACTCAAACCCACGATTTTTTACTGCTAGTGGAGAGACTCTGGAGAACGCTTTACGCTACGGCTTTTGCTCACATGAGACGTGCTACTTCAGCAACAGGACAAGTCCAAATTAATTGTTTGGGCAGTAGTACTTGGGAATTCCATAGTAGATTAGTAGGGGTAAATGAATCAACATCGGGAGTTGCTTTCAGCTATTGTTCCTTCTCATCTACTTCTGTGGATGGAAAATAATAAAAACACTCCAAAAACGACAATATATTTTCTTTCATCTTTCCTTCCCCACAAACCCGCGCCCCCCTCCCCCCCTGATATTTTATACTGGCACTTTGTTTTGGCAGGCATCATAAATGATGAAATATGGCTGGATTCCTTAGAGTGCTAAATGCCGCGCGGTTGTCTCAAATCATTTAAGACCTTGGCAGGAGTAGCAACGGGCATCTATTCTTAAGCGTTCAAAGACTTCAGGTAAATTGCCTCCCCCACTTATATACCACATGCTTCTTCAAGCACAGTGAGGATTTCTCCTGATACTTTACCAATTATCAGGAAGGCGCCTCCTCTGTGTAAGAGTATAACTATCAATCGCATTTCCTAGTTTCCAATTGCCTCGCTCCATCTGAAAGGTTATCGTACTGATATTTCCTCACCAAAATTTGTGAACATTGCTTAGCAATAATCTTGAACCAGAAACACAATTTCTTTGTCTTCCTTGGTGCTAGACAATCCTTTATATATTTATATGTAAATGTCATCCAGCTTTGTATTAGCTGGATTTTTTTATTTCTCACAGATTGGGAATAAATCAATAAATAGAGGGATGCCTTCTTGTCAATAGTAAGGAATCATGTCCAATTTAGTCACTGTATGGTTGGTTTTAGCTCACCTACATATATGCTTTCTAATAACCTTACACTGTTACTTAATTTTTGTTACTCTTGTAGGCACATCTGTTAGTTTACGTATTTTTGCTTAAGCCTGTAGCGTGATGATAAATAGTGACGTACTAGAACAGTGAACTGGAGCTTAATCACTGATGGTCTACTAGGAAATGAAGTTTCCAATTGAAATTCTTGAAATACATTAGACTGGTGATCTTTTTTTACAAGCTTAAAGCACATTAAGAAAATTTTATATGCTCCACAGAAAGTGATTGATTGGCGTGGAATCTCTTTTCAGTTGATGTTAAAGCTTAATGAAGATCACCGCTCAGGATACTAAAAAATGATTTAGAAAAGTATGCCCGGAAAATAAATAGTAGGAAAAATATGGCTTCAGAGTTGTGCTTGCTATCACTTTCCTGACTGTGATATGATTTATTTGGTAAAGTTGCATTTTATCAACTTTCTGATTCTGTCTTCCATCATACACAGACATTTCTTGTTATCTGCTTAATCTGATCCGAAACTTCTTTGCTGATTGAAATTTTGTAGTTCTTCTGCATTGAAGAACTGAGAAAGGTGTATCATGGTACATAGGCATTGGCAGTACTATATGACTATGTTTTTGCTGCACTTTCACCACAACTTTGCTGTGGTTTTTGTTGAGTTTCAACTCTACCCCAACTTTGCTTGGGATGGGACTAAGTTGTTTTGTTGTTGTGCTCTGACATCAGATCTGTAAATTTTACCTCTAATAATAAATCTTGCATCTACCAGGTACAGCTTCATAGTTTTTCTCCAACGAAAACTTCATAGGTTTGTGTGTTTTGATTTTGATAGGCAAATACCCCTGAACAGATTGCCAGAAACTCACACACGCAAGAATACAAACAAACACAGTGGGTTTGGTGGCTAGAATGACTCTCTCTCTCTCTCTCTCTCTCTCTCTCTGCCGTGAGCTACATTTTAGGCTGCGATGGCCTCCTAAATGCAGAACATTCCATACTTAATCAGCCTATTACTGCTATTACCTCATGCTGAAATTTAAGGTAAAGATAAGGGTATGAACCTAGACGGTACCATGCACCTAGACATATTTAACTGTGGTTGCATGGAACTGGTCGACCAGTGTTCAATTTTTTTTTTTTTCTTGAAACCAATGTTCAATGGTTTTGATAGCTCACGTAGTAATTATGGCTAATAACGGATGGAAATCGTATTTGGTTTATGAGGATATCTTTATCTTTTAGTGTGTATATGTAATACTGATAAAATTAATCATCTAGCAGATCTACCGTGGGTGTGGGACAATTTTTTTTAGATTTTGACACAGATAGCAGTCCTCTCTCTCCGACCCAATTTAATTATTGCTTTAGTTCCATATGCATATAATGCTATAGTTGTTTTAATCATGATTGGACTTTATATAGTTGCATGCTTATTTGTCTAACACTACCACCAACAAGGAATCAATAGTGAACAATGTTATCGTGAGGATGGAAAATATGTAAAGACCAAAACTAGCTTCCAAAATAACATCTATTTTCAAACTGGGATATTAATAGTTACTTAGTATTGTATATTTTTTTCTGAGACCTGCATTTAAATTGGCGAGCATATTATTTTCCCATTTGCGTCTAAACAGTCATAATAGCTGTACAATTCCTGAAAGGCTGATCTTCAGTGGTCATGAAAGCTTCATGACATATCTTCCTATGTAGTTCGATACAAATAGAAAGAATCACACTTCGGAATGCCGCAAGTTTGCTGATAAGCATGGATAATGCATGTCTGATATTGGTTATGTATGTTGGAGGGAATAAGTACAATGTATGATAGCTTAGAAGGCCTTGCTTTTTCTTTTCTGGTTCACAGATCACAAATCAAATGGATTATAGAAAATATTTGGCTGGTCAGTTAATCAAGCTTTGGTTCCAAATCTTACTTTATATTTTGAAGACATTACTGTTGATTTTCAGAATTCAGATGGAATGGAATATATCACACATATGAGAACCGAAAAAAATGCTTGGAAAGTGAAAAGATACTTTGGGTGCTAAAGGACCATTATGTCTGCTATTGAACATGACTACAATATGTTGGCATTTCAGCATAATCAAGATAATGATTTTGGCAGCAAGCAAAGAAAAGTTTCCATGAAACTGATGTCTGTTAAGAGGTAATGCAGGGCATGTGCCATAAGCATTTTCTTTGATATCTAGTTTTGTGGATTGGTTCTTTGTGATTTGTAGCACCTATAAGCAATAAATAATCAGGTCCTTCATTAGGACCTTGAGATGAACTGACTGTATCCATTTGTTTGGTAAGCATACTGTCCAAACAAAAGGTAAATAGAAGTAAGTGTAGCCGTACACCATCTGGAGCATATCCTAAAATATGCAAGTTTTCCAGTAATTGGATGCAGTACACCACCCGTATGACTATTTTCTGTGTCGAGTAATTGGATGGACAATGAACTGTTCTTATGTGGAACTTATGGAAGGAGAGGAATAGGAGGATCTTCCAAAATGAGTTCAAAACGGTGCAGTAGGTCGCTTTCCAAACCAAGGAGGATGTAACACTGAGAAAGAGGGCGTTTATGGGGTGATTTATTTTTTTTTGGTTTGGAGGGCTTCGAGTAGAGGGCAGTTTCAAACCCTCCCCCCTCTTTTTGGTCTTAGGACCACTTTTTAGTCCATGTAAATAAACCTGCTTTTCTATCTTAATTGAGCGGCAGAGCTCCTGCCTTTTCTTTCAAAAAAAAAAGAATAAAAGCCTGCTTTGTTCACTCCAATTACGAACCACCAATCACTTGCACTGTTGAGAATAGATCGCCTTTTAGACTTGGAACTATAGGAGTCAAGCGAAGGGTCTAGTTAGCCATTTCGATGTATCATCACTATTTATTTTTCTTATTTGGTGCAGTAAGAATCCTATTCTAATTGAGTATAGTATGTATCATGTCATTTATTACCGTCTGTTTGATTTCAGGTTGTATGATTCCCCAAGACAAGAATCTTTTGCAAGGCATGGAGTCGTGCTGTCAAGTTCTGTGTGTCTGGGTGGGACTAGTGAGCAGCTGCAAGGACTTGGCAGGCCCATGCGAATCCATACAGCGAGCCATAACTTGCCCCCATCAAAGTGACGCTGCCCACAATGGCACAGCACACTGTGGCACACAGGAAAGCATCATGTTCGCATCCTTCTTCACCTCATTGTCACCCAGATCAGACGACACCCACCCCTTCCTTTTTGCCATAGTTCCTGCATGATATTGATAGCGGAGAAGAAGATGACGGTGGCATTGGCCGTTGCGGTGGGAGGTAGCTGTGGAGACGAGTGCCACACTGCCACTGCAAACTGCAGCCCAGTGGCTTGCTTGGCTCAGCCACTTGGTACTGATCTGCATAAACATTGGCAGAGTTTTGGGTGGGTGACGGGTGTGGGTCTGTCTTCTTTGCTGAAAGACGAAGGGAGAAACTTCGTTCAAAGAAAGACAAGGGAGAATAAAGGTGCAACGAACCCTCGTGCTCCTGTGTCCTGTGTGCAATTGTTGCCCAAAGTGCTGGTTCTGATAGTCACGGCGAGATATGGCTAGTTGCGGTCCGGTGATTGTTGAACCTGTTTGAGACAGGGAGGTATGGCGAGCTGTGGTCCGGTGGGTGATTCTTGAGACGTGCACAGGGGAAAGTTGAGACACTACTTTTATTGCCAACGTTGTTCATAGTTAATCCCAGGCTCCCCAGCTCACGAGTCAACTCGATACAAGGTCATTGGCTGTTAGTTCAAATTTAATTAAGTGTATTTTTGTATGAAATTGGTCAAACTTTAAATCATTTGAGTCTGTATTATTTTAAATTGTACTGTATTTTTGAGGGAGGGAGAGCAGGATCTGATGCTCGAAATGAATTTTCGGTTTTGTCTTCGCAGCCGGTCAACGGGTATATACATACATAAACCGATGACGGGTGCATGCAGATCAGTGAGTCAGTCAGTCAGCCTCAGCCGCACTGTTCCATTCCATGGCTCAAGTTGCCACATTTGAAAATTGCGATTGCTTAGCAAGCTCACCCGGAGAGGCACAACAAGCTTTTGACTTTTTATATTGGGAGAAGAGAATGGGAGGGAGCCTGCTGTTTGTCTGCCAGGCTGGTCTGGTTTAGCCACGACGGGCACCCATCCAACAACGCGTTTGTGTGTCATATCATACAGTAATCCCCAATTGTTTTCTCTTTGAATTGAATAAAAAATCACAAAGAAAAGCATGACACCAATCCAATTTATACATTTCTTGCGATGCAAGCGAGCAACTTGCAGGCGCGAATGACCGCGGGCGACAGCGACGTTCTTTGCAGAGAAAAAAAAAATTTCAGCAGCAAACGCGTCAAGGAAAGGAAACCTCCACGGAGACGGAGGGTGGATGGAAGAAAGAAGAAGGGAACTGGGCGCGTCACGCTGACGCATCCAACGCCGGCGCGGTGGGGTCGTCGTCCTCGTCGGCGGCGAGGGGCTGGAGCTTGCGGATCCTGATGTCGTAGCGCGGGGGCCTGGCGGCGCCGCCGCGGTCGTCGTAGCCGAAGCCGAGGCCGGCGCCGCACTTGCGGCAGAGCAGGCGCGTGCGGCGCACGAAGAGGCGGCGCGCGCGCAGGTCGACGCACCGGAACTCGTCGGCGTGGCCGAACCGCGCGTCGTCGATGGCGTCGAACGCCACCACCCCGCGCCGCCCGTACGCCGCGCCGCCGACGATCCCCGCCGTGTTGCGGTCCGTCGACCGCAGGTGGAGGTCGTACCCGCACGCGCCGCAGCTGCATGGCACATGGTGTCCTCGTCAGCAACCAAGATGACCAGAGAAAGCGGAGCGTTATAATGCGAGGGAGGACGGGCATGCACCGGCTGACACCGACCAGTAGGTGACGGCGGAGAGGCTCCTCTGGATGGGCGATGACGACGGCGACGGCGCGTGCTTCTCGTCGTCCATGTCCATCGGCGACGAGGTCCGCTCGGTGCCTTGTGTTGCTGGCGCTGGCAGGCAGGCAGTTCACTTTTCACTGCTGCAGGAGAAGAAAAAGGGTGGCGATGCTGATGCTCTCCTATTGCATTCTGTTGACGAGGGACGACAGGCCCTTTGTGTGCATATATATATAGACGATGCTATGCTCCACACATGGGCAGTTGCAGGAGAAATTGCGGTTGCAACTGCAGGGAAGGTGGCAGGTGAGGCCTCGAGGGCGTGGGTCTGCGCCGACCGTGCGCGGATGGCGCGTGGAGGTGGATGGATAGTGATGGCGTCGGCGCGCACCGCCCGGTGTGCCTGCCAGTCACGTTCCATGTTCCAACCAACGCAGCGCAGTCACCTCATCCCCCGCCAGGCGCCAGCTCAGAAAATGCGCCGCCGCCCCACGCTCGCTCACTCAGCATCATCAGCGAGTCCGGTGATCCCCGGCCGGCGGCCGGCGCAGTCCTACCATTAGCACTGGAGCTGTCATTACTCATTACCGAGGCGCCGTGGCCGTTTCTCTGAGTGTCACCTTTTTGCTCTTTGACAAGTTTAAGGGGCATACTATTTGTGTTGGCGCAAAAAGTGGTTTCCTAAGCCCAACACACCAGCGAAGCCGGAAACGATCCTTGAGGCAGTGAAGCCCTCGCAGATCCAGCTAACTTCGGACCCGATCTGAGAGTGTCAGTAACACCCAAGCGTGCCAGTCAATTTGACCTGCAATTGACAAGAAAAAAGATAGTAATCAGTAATCACGGGGCGGAACTAACCGGTATGTCCAGGTAGTTCCAACTGTATGGCTCGAAGAGCCGATGTAATGGGAGATCGACTAGAAAGCCGATTCCGTCATGTTATGAACCGATTGTAGCGAAAAATGCATTATAACTCAAGTTAACCAATTCAGACATGAATTCAATGACATATACTTGCATTAGACAGAAGTATACTATAAAAGATGTAGTCACATCAAGCTAACATGATCATAAGATGTCTCAATGTAAGATAAGATGAAATCGGCTACTTTAGCCGATTTAGTGTATACGAGCAACAACAAGTCTATAAAGCAAACAATGTTTCAATTCTCCGGCTAATAGATCTAAATTACAATCTTGCAACAATGGAGATCGAGCGGATCGAGGCAGTCATGATGAAGTTGTACCTTAGATCCGTTAACCTTTGAATCTAGACAATGTTTATTTTATTACTTGAGTGCGACCCGTATCTAATCTAGATCCAAAATACAACCGGCTGGTGCAAAACATTCTATCTTATCAATATAAAACGAATGGCAAACATAATTCATTGAACATATAGATCTATTAGATATAAGCCGACGTATATGGATCAAGACGGGCAAATTGATGATTGCTTTAAATAATAAACAATAAACATAAGCAACATCGGTAACTTAATGAATCTAGCTAAACTGCTAAATTTAACTAGAGCCGATAACTAATCCATGCATGCAAACTGTCTTAATCTATAGCTTGTCCACCGGCTGACGTTAACTAATAGACTAATCAAGCAAACAAACATGAATCGATAACTAATCCGCGCGTGAAAACCGTCCTAATCTACATCTCGTCCACCGGATGACGATTAACACAGATTGATCGGGTAAACCAGCGTGAATCATCCTTGACTCACTGTGCTTCCCGCGTCCACCGGATGACGCCAAAGAAACAGAGCTTAGTAAGGACCCTGATCCGCCATGCTTCCACGTCCACCGGATGACGCTAAAAAGACATAATTTAACAGGGGGTTGACGATACTTACAAGCAAGCCTGCGTCCAACGGATGACACCCAGCCTGGATGAAGTAACTTGCCGGACTCGACTGACTCTAGGGTTTGTTTGGCCGGAGCCGAAAGTTGTGTTGTATTGATGTTGTTGTTTTTACAATGGCTGAGGGCTTATATTTATACCCTGAGCATAGGTAGAGTCCTATTCGAATTACAACTCATTAATAGATAAGGAAACTAACAAACTATCCTATATCTAAGGTAACTTAGAGTCACATCTTCCCTTTCATAACGGACTCCGATCGTGGTCGCATCCTGGCGGCGCGGACTCTAGATGACGTCACCAAATACCGACGCTGCACGCCTTCTGTCACCTTTGCCCGATAACCGATTCTCCGTGCAATCGGCTATTCTCCTTTCTTCCGCTGGACGGAGTCTGCTTCCGAAATCGGCTATCTTCCCTTGGTATCGGCTATCGGCTTCTGGCATCGGCTATCGGTTCCCAGCCCAAAATTTGGTGTTAACACATGCCCCCTTAGTTCGGAGTATGATTTCTTCATGCTTCGAACTATGATCCGACGGTCTTCCTTGTGCGGAGAAACTCACTAGCAGCTATAGTGCGTCTAGGTCTTCTTCGCCATTATTTCTTCGCATCTGTATGTACGTCTCTTCATTCTAGGCCGATAAAGATGTTGACTTTTTGCTACATGCGAATCGGCTCTCAGGCTTGCATTGCACGTTAGAATCGATTACTCAGCTTGATCCGTCCCACATTAGAATCGGCTTTCGGGCCTGCTTCTTAGCATCGGCTTTGTTATGCTTTCCCTTAACCCCTCAGCTAGATTCACTACGAATCGGCTTGTGGGTACTCACAATAGGATCGGCTAAACAGCCTGACCCGAAAAGCCGATCGGTGTGTGACCATTGATGGCGGCGCTTCGTCTCCCCGATTTGGTAACTGTTCTGGATTCAAGAAACGCGGATTAACTGCAACCTAAAATCCGCCGTGCCGTCTCACTTCCCAAAGAAACCGCCTCGGTGCCCGTGTTGTCTTATAAATAGTTGGCAGGCTTGAGGCAATATCACACGTCATCGTATCCGTCTCGTCGACCAACTCTCCCGGCCGCCTCCTTGTATCCAATTCGCTTCCGCTCTCAATCCTTGTTTACGACCATGGCCGGCGATGGAAACCATGGGAAGCGTCCGGCATCTGAGCCCGTCGACGGCGATGAGATGGAACGGAGTATCCGACGCATCTGGGCCAGCGTCGCCCGAATCGAGCAGACTTTGGGGTAAATTCAACCGTCAGCCTACCATCTCCTCGCTGTTTCCATCTGATTTGATCCGTTTCTGCAGTCACCAACCATCTCTCGTCAGTGGCATTGCTAGCTCTTTAGCCGGCCTGAACAACCTTGCCCCCGGCGCTGATCTTCCTCGGGCAGCCCCGGCGGATGCTGACGCCGTTCCTGCAACCGGGACAGCAACCCCGGAAACCCCCGCCGCTGGTGACGCCGCCGGGCCCTCTGCTCCTGTAAGGGCTCCAATCAGGCGTATGATGCAAGTCAGTGGACGGGGAGCCCATAGCAGGTATCTTATTCTCCCTTTTCGTCGATCTTTGAATCTGGCTAAGTCTGGGTGCCTGATCTGACGATCCCTTTCAGCCAACGTCTTCCGCTCCATTTTCCTTCCGGTGCACCAATCGGCGCTAGTTCCTCGGTGCGTCGCACAGCACCACAACCGAACCACCCTCACGTTCCGGCTCGCAGCACCACCTCCGGAGCGGAATCGAACTCGGAATCATCTTCGAGTTCCCGCGACTCCTACACCGCCGCTGACGGCCGCCACTTCCACCATGAGATGGTGCGGTATCGCAACCTCTACTCCGAGGCTACCAAAGAGGCCGGCCGGCTGGATAAGGAGAACGAGGACCAAGCCGTCGCGCTTGTTGTCGCCAGTATTGATTTGACGGAGGCGCGGGCCAACCTCGCGGAGTCGCAGGCCACCGTGGCGGGTAATCTCCTGCTTTGTCCAACTATGTGCACGGCGCGTTTCCAATCACTGACTTTCCTTGCTTATGCAGCTCTGACGACGCAGCTGCACGAACTGCGCGTGGCTGTAGCGAACGTCACCGACGTCCTCCGCGCACGGGGGCAAACGCAGGTGGAGCAGCTTGCGGACGTGCACCACCGCGTTCGCCAGGTGGCGATGAGCGGCGTCCGTCACGGTGCCGCGGGAGCTCTAACCGCCGCCCAGATCAACTCCGGCATCGTGCTAGAGAACGTCGTACCGGGAATCCGGGCAGGCCAAGACATGGAGGAGTTCGGCACGCTAATGGCCGCTTTCGCCCTCATGCCGACGGTCTCTCCGTGTCCATCGACGCCGAGGACGTGATCCGGGACGGCGTTAATAACCCAAACTAGATTGTATTAGGCATTCTGATGTATATGATACTTCTGAACTTGCCATGCCCGAAACAATCCAATTTGCAAAACTGTATTTTTTTTTGCTAAGGGCGACTCGTTACTACGATGTCAGCCATTTTTGTCCTGAAGGCGACCCGCCTGCACGGCATCGGCTGTTAGAGCCAGATTCACATGAATCGGCTATTATCCCCCAACTGGGATGCTAGGGTAGTATTTCTTCAGATATTTCCCGTTGATGGCTCTAGCGAGTCTCTGCCCTTTCAAGTCTTCAAGGATATAAGCATTACCCGGAGCGCATTCCACCACGCGATACGGACCTTCCCAGTTTGGCGACCATTTACCGAATCGGCTATCTTTGGTACCAATAGGTAGAATGACTTTCCATACTAGCTCTGATTCGGTGAAGCTCTTGCTCCTTACCTTTGTGTTGTAATACTTGGCCACCCGTATCTTATTCTTTTCAATATATTCCAAAGCCCTAAGCCGATGACAGTGCAAATCTTCTAAACTGTCCATCATAATGTCTTTGTATTCACCGGGCGTAAGCTTGTTTTGCAACGTGACACGCCGTATCTCAGACTGAATCTCCCATGGCAAAACAGCAGCATGTCCGTAGACTAGCTCATAAGGTGAAGCCTTGATCGATCCATGTTGTGCCATGCGATATGCCCACAGTGCCTCGCTCAAATGCAAATACCATTTTCTGGGGTTCTGCTCAATCTTTTTCTTGATGACCTTGATCAAAATTTTATTGGAGGCTTCTGCTTGTCCGTTGGCTTGGGCATAGTACGGCGATGAATTATAAATCTTGATGCCCATGTCGTCAGCAAAGGTCATAAACTACTCTGAAGTGAACATTGTCCCCTGATCGGTTGTGATCGTCTGAGATATGCCGAACCTGTAAATAATATGCTCCTTCACAAATTCGATCACGTCAGCTGAAGTGGCGCTCCTCAAAGGAACGGCTTCTACCCACTTGGTGAAGTAATCAGTCGTCACTAGGATCCATTTGTGACCCTTGCTCGATGGTGGGTAGATTTGGCCGATTAGATCAATACCCCATCCCCTAAACGGCCATGGTTTAATTATAGGATTCATAGCAGAAGCTGGAGACTTTTGTATATTTCCAAACTTTTGGCATTCTTGACACCCTTTATAATATTTGAAATAATCTTCCAGCATCGTAGGCCAATAGTAACCAGTCCTCCTGATGATCCACTTCATCTTGTGAGCTGATTGATGTGCACCGCAGACTCCATCATGTACTTCGCTCATCAGCTTTACTGATTCTTCTGCCCCCAGGCATTTGAGCAGCACTCCTTCAACAGTCTTGTAATACAACTGACCATCCAACAACACGTACTTGGTGGCTTTGTATCTTAGCTTCCTGCTGACCTTTTGTGAAGGATTTGCCAGGTAACCTGCTATCTCGCCCCTCCAGTCATCAGCCGATTGCTCGCTGTTACAAATCTCCTGCATCGGCCGATAACCCGACGCGTTCTGCGCTAGCCGATTAGCTTCCTGGTTCTGGGCCCTGGGGATGTGACAGAGAGATACCGTCATGAACTTCTTGATGAGAGCCTGGCACTGATCATAATAGCCTCTGAGTATCTCGTCTTTACACTCATACAAACCGAGCAATTGGTTGATGACTAGTTGTAAATCGCCAAATACTTCAACTGCATCGGCTTTTGCTTCATGTAGAAGCTGAAAACCTTTCCATGCGACTTCATATTCAGCCTGATTGTTTGTGACAATCGGCCCTATCTGGAAAGCATACTCAAAACGCAGACCTCGCGGTGAGATGAGCACCTACTCCGGCGCCACCACCTTGCTTGCACGAAGAACCGTCGAAAAACATAGTCCATGGCGCTATATCCGCTACATTAACCGATCCTCCGTGATGCTGTGTAATGAAATCGGCTATCGCCTGCCCTTTGACCGCCTTAGCCGATTCGAACCTCAAGTCAAACTCTGAAAGCGTCAGGATCCATTTGCCTATCCGACCATTTAAAATAGGCATCAAAAGCATGTGCTTGATGACATCCTCCTTGGACACCACCACACACTCCGAGGCAAGCAAGTAGTGCCTCAACTTGGTGCATGAGTAGAATAGGCACAAACACAACTTCTCGGTCGGTGTGTATCTTGTCTCAGGGTCAAGGAGCCGCCTGCTCAGGTAGAAGACTGCTCCCTCTTTCCCTTCAAACTCTTGAAAAAGGGCCGACCCAATGGTATGGCTTTCGGCCGTCACGTACAACTTAAAAGGCTTCCCTACCCGTGGCGGTACTAAGACAGGAGGAGTCTTCATGTATTCTCTGATCTCATCAAAAGCCTTCTGTTGCACATCACCCCATTTGAACTCTTGATCATTCTTGAGCTTCAACAATGGTGAGAACGGCAGCACCTTCTCTGATAAGTTGGCAATGAACCTTCTGATAAAGTTAACCTTACCAAGTAAAGACTGCAATTCCTTCTTGTTGGTTGGAGGTACGAGTTCATCGATCGCCTTCCTACTCTTGCTGCCGATCTCTATCCCTTTGCGGTGGACCATGAATCCCAGAAATTCGCCAGCTGACACGCCAAACGCACACTTGTTAGGATTCATTTTCAGACCATGTCGCCTTGTGCACTCCAAAGTGGTTCTCAAATCGGTCAGGTGATCTTTATTGCTTTTGGATTTCACCACCACATCATCTATATAAATTTCAACGACCTTACCGATCAACTTGTGAAATATATAATTCATAGCTCTCTGATAGGTTGCACCGGCATTCTTTAATCCAAACGTCATGAACACCCATTCAAACAAACCAAGCGCACCAGGACACCTGAAGGCGGTCTTCGGGATGTCTTCATCAGCCATAAAAATTTGATTATAACCAGCATTGCCATCCATGAAGCTAATAACTTGGTGCCCAGCAGCCGAGTCTACCAACATATCGGCTATTGGCATAGGGTAGCCATCCATCGGTGTAGCTCTATTTAAATCCCTGAAATCAATACAGACTCGCAATTTACCATTTTTCTTATACACAGGGACGATGTTCGATATCCACTCGGCATATCGGCAAGCTCGAATGAACTTGGCTTCTAACAGCCTCGTGATTTCGGCCTTAATGTCAGGTAGAGCATCCTCTCTAAAACGACGTGGAGGCTGCTTGTGTGGCCTGAAACCCTGGCTTGATAGGTAGCCTGTGCTCAATAATAGATTTGTCCAATCCAGGCATTTCATAATATTCCCAAGCGAAACAATCTTTGTACTCTTTCAATAATTGAACCAGCTCCTGCCTGAACTCTGGGTCTAAATTGGCGGCAATAAACGTCGGCCTTGGTCTGTCGCCGGGTCCAACATCCACTTCTTCGAGCTTGTCGGCCGACGTGAATCCTTGCCCCAACTTACCTTCTGTGCCGTCAATCGGATTCTCCATTTAATAAAAAGACTCAGAGCCGATTGCCCTGATCGGCTGTTGACTCTCATCACTGACCTTGATGGAGCCTCCTTCCCAAGTCTTGCCAGAGAAACAGTCATGATCCCCAGCTTCCCAGTATGTGGCATCTGCCGTCGCCACGCTGACCGAGTCGTCGGCCGGGATTACTTCGACCTCATCGCCATGCCACTGAATGAGACACTGATGCATGGTCGATGGCACGCAGCAGTTGGCATGAATCCAGTCGCGTCCGAGTAGCAAGCTGTAGGCACCCTTACTATCGATCACGAAAAAGGTGGTAAGCAGTGTCTTCTTCCCCACTGTTAGCTCGACGTTGACTGCCCCCGAGTGTTGGAAGAATTGCCCCCGAAATCCTTGAGCATTAGATCAGTTTCTATTAGATCATCGGGACCCTTGCCTAGCTTGCGGAATATAGTGTAGGGCATGAGATTGACAGTGGCACCACAGTCCACCAACATCTTCGTCATGGGCATGCCGTCGACGTAACCTTTGAGATAGAGGGCCTTCAAATGTTGATTCTTGGCTGGCTTATCAAAAGTAGCTTGCTGTGCGAGCACTAACTTGGCCACTCCGTCTTCTGATCCCGAATCGTCTGAGTCGGACTCGGTATTATACTTCTTGGCTCTGAACTCTGCAGGCAGCACGAACACCATCTGTGCATCGGCTACAGCCTTTCCATTATTTTGTGGAGGCTTCTCGCGCCATACCTGTTTGGCACGTCCCTCAGCTTGGAGCTCTCTGTTTCTGAGCCGCTGCACCCGGCGCCTTTGGCTCCTAGTTAGATCCCCTGGGCACCACTGATTCTCTTGCCAAACCGGCTGTCGGCGTTCAACTACCGCTTCATCAAGCCGATCGTGCGAGTCCCTTTTTTCACGGCGATCCCGCGAGCTGTGGGGGCTCCCCAGCCTCTGATGTACAGACCGGCGGTTGACCTGGGACTGCCTGTACTCTCGGTACTGATCGCTGCATTCTGGGCAGTTGCGCAGCGTTGGCAGTCTCAGGCCTTCATTCCAACAATGTCGGAAGAATGGGCAATGCCAATGATCCTCCTCACCTCCCCGGTGGCGGGTCATTTCTTCATGATAGCGCGCCTCTTCTTCTTCGCGGTGCCACCTGCGGTACTCCTCTTCTTCGCGCTGCAGCCGCCTCTGATGATCTTTCTCTTTCTGTCGCCGCCACTTGTTCAGAAGGTGCTGGTGCGTGGGCCTCCTGCTCTTGGTGCCACTGAATTCTCCCTGCTCCGGCTGCCTCTGATTCTGTTCCCTCCTTCCTTTGATCAGCGCCAGCTCCTCAGCTGTGATTTGTGCATCGGTATCAACTGAGGAGTTCTTCCTGGCCCGTTCGGAGGTTAATACCTTTACTTTAGTCAGAGGATTCGCGATCTGGACCATGTTCTGCCCTTTCGGGAATGGGAATTTGTCGATCTTCATCTTCCCCTTGGGAGGGGCCTCACATTTCAACAAACCGCGCCTAATAGCATTCTGGATTGCTGCTTTAAAATTGCGGCAATTGTTTGTAGAGTGTGAGGTGAGGCCGTGGTACTGGCAGAACGGTTTTCCCTGCAAATCTTCAGGAGATGGCTTGACGTAATCAGCTGGGAAGGTGATGTGGCCTGCACTGACTAATAGGTCGAAGAGTTTGTCCAGCTTGCGCGTGTCAAAGTCGTATTGATCTTCCGCGCTCCAACCATTCGGTACGGCCATGGGCTTTGTTCCCCATTTAAGCTCAACAGCAGCCACTTCTTCATTCTCTCCATCCTCTGAGTCGGAATCACAGACTGTAAGCCTGCTTGTATTTTGAATCCTTTTTGAAACTCTGGGCCTGCTGTTCTAATGCGGCCACCCTCTGCATCACCTCGTTGATGCTGTTGAAGTTGGTGCCCACAAGCTTCTCTTGGACGTATGGGAGCAACCCACTGACCACTATCTTAGCGAGCTGCTTGTCGTTCAGGTTCAAAGAGTAACACATGTTCCTGGTCTCCCTGAACCGCTTGATGAAAGCCGATCCAAGTTCATTCGGCTTTTGGCGCATGTTGGTGAGATCTGTGATGTCTTTCTCCCCAGTGCCGGAGAAGAAGTAATTATGGAATTTAGTCTCCAGATCTTCACAGCCTTGAATCGAGCCAGGCTCCATAGATGCAAACCAGCTAAATGCCGGCCCTGTCAGTGATAGCGGAAAGAGCCGGACCCTGTGAGCTACCTCATACGAAGCTTCGCCGAGCTGGGTCAGGTAACGGCTGATGTGCTCCATGGTGGTGATGTCGTCCTGCCCACTGAACTTGGAGAAGTCGGGTAAGCGATACCTGGGCGGCAATGTCACGCGGTCGTACCACTCGGGGTAAGGGCGCCTGTACTTGATTCCAGTCCCGGTCTTCGGCTGTAAACCGAACGTATCACGGAGCATGGCACTCATCTGCTCCAGCAGCTGATTGTTGGGTGTCTGGACGTACCCCGGATGCGGCGCTGCCTGAAGGTCTTGATATGTGATCCCCTCATGGTATCCAGGAGTTGGGTTGGCCACGTCTGCCGCCGGCGTATTTCCAGCTGTCGGATTTACTGCTGATGAGTTCATCGAGTTCACCGACTGTCCAGTGGCCTGCATGAAAGCGGCGAGCTCCTCCGGAGTATGATCTTTGTATAATCTTGGAGAAGCCGCTATTTTTTGAGCCGAACCAGCCGCGGTGGCACCCTGCCCTGGCGTTTTCGGCTGGCTCGGCTGTTGCGGTGAGGAATTGGAGGTCCCTGCCGCTGCTTTTGGATCTGCGTCCGCTGCGGGTATGTTGAAGTAAACCGGACCCAGAGACTCCCAATCCTGCCGTTTGAGAACAGTCTTCATGATGTTATAGAATGTCTGCAGGAAGGATTTATGGTGATGGCCGACTGCTGAATAGGCGGCCTCACAGGTCGCTTCTTCCAGCATCTGCTTGAGGTCGGCCTTGCACTCCTCTTCAGATTTATCAGAATGGCCGTCCATGATCCATCTAGGGAATGCATTCTTCTTCACTACCGAGCCATCACGCTGCTTGCTGAATGAAAGCAGGCAGACATCAGCGAATTCTTCAACAATCTTGTTCAGCACTGCCGCGTCCTCCTCACTGAGGTCTTCGACCCTGACCCTGAGGACACCGTCATCCCTGGAGGGGCCGTCCGCCGCAGCCTTTCCTTTTGCCATGGTCTTCAATGAAATGTCTCACTGAGCGTGCCAAAAAGTGTGTTGACGCAAAAAGTGGTTCCCTAAGCCCAACACACCAGCGAAGCCGGAAAACGATCCTTGAGGCAGTGAAGCTCTCGCAGATCCAGCTAGCTTCGGACCCGGTCTGAGAGTGTCAGTAACACCCAAGCGTGCCAGTCAATTTGACCTGCAATTGACAAGGAAAAAGATAGTAATCAGTAATCACGGGGCGGAACTAACCGGTATGTCCAGGTAGTTCCAACTGTATGGCTCGAAGAGCCGATGTAATGGGAGATCGACTAGAAAGCCGATTCCGTCATGTTATGAACCGATTGTAGCGAAAAATGCATTATAACTCAAGTTAACCAATTCAGACATGAATTCAATGACATATACTTGCATTAGACAGAAGTATACTATAAAAGATGTAGTCACAGCAAGCTAACATAATCATAAGATGTCTCAATGTAAGATAAGATGAAATCGGCTACTTTAGCCGATTTAGTGTATACGAGCAACATACAAGTCTATAAAGCAAACAATGTTTCAATTCTCCGGCTAATAGATCTAAATCACAATCTTGCAACAGTGGAGATCGAGCGGATCGAGGCAGTCATGATGAAGTTGTAACTTAGATCCGTTAACCTTTGAATCTAGATAATGTTTATTTTATTACTTGAGTGCGACCCGTATCTAATCTAGATCCAAAATACAACCGGCTGGTGCAAAACATTCTATCTTATCAATATAAAACGAATGGCAAACATAATTCGTTGAACATATAGATCTATTAGATATAAGCCGACGTATATGGATCAAGACGGGCAAATTAATGATTGCTTTAAATAATAAACAATAAATATAAGTAACATCGGTAACTTAATGAATCTAGCTAAACTGCCAAATTTAACTAGAACCGATAACTAATCCATGCATGCAAACTGTCTTAATCTATAGCCAGTCCACCGGATGACGTTAACTAATAGACTAATCAAGCAAACAAACACGAATCGATAACTAATCCGCGCGTGAAAACCGTCCTAATCTACATCTCGTCCACCGGATGACGATTAACACAGATTGATCGGGTAAACCAGCGTGAATCATCCTTGACTCACTGTGCTTCCCGCGTCCACCGGATGACGCCAAAGAAACAGAGCTTATCAAGGACCCTGGTCCGCCATGCTTCCACGTCCACCGGATGACGCTAAAAAGACATAGTTTAACAGTGGGTTGACGATACTTATAAGCAAGCCTGCGTCCACCGGATGACACCCAGCCTGGATGAAGTAACTCGTCGGACTCGACTGACTCTAGGGTTTGTTTGGGTGGAGCCGAAAGTTGTGTTGTATTGATGTTGTTGTTTTTACAATGGCTTGAGGACTTATATTTATACCCTGACCGTAGGTAGAGTCCTAATCGAATTACAACTCATTAATAGATAAGGAAACTAACAAACTATCGTATATCTAAGGATAATTTGGAGTCACATCTTCCCTTTCATAACGGACTCCGATCGTGATCGCATCCTAGGCGGCGCGGACTCTAGATGACGTCACCAAATACCGACGCTGCACGCTTTCTAGTCACCTTCGCCCGATAACCGATTCTCCGTGCAATCGGCTATTCTCCTTCCTTCCGCTGGACGGAGTCTGCTTCCAAAATCTGCTATCTTCCCTTGGTATCGGCTATCGGCTTCTGGCATCGGCTATCGGCTTCTGGCATTGGCTATCGGTTCCCAGCCCAAAATTTGGTGTTAACAATTTGTTTGCTTGTTTGCTTTCAAGCTTCTGTTGATGAGTCAACTGCTAATAATAATATTAGGGGGCGGAGAAAATCAAGGAGGTATGCTAGCTTTGTGGGTACATAGATTTTTATTATTTTGTGGGTGCATATATGGTGAAAAATTGAATGTAATCACTGTTTTTTCTAAATTTTTGTAGGTGCGGCTGCACCCCTACCATGAATATAGATCCGCCCATGTAGTAAGCTGATATTTGAGCTCTGTTTTTCTTAGAACAAATATTTCAGCTCGCTTGCCCCCCTATACAAAAAGAAGAATGATATAGTATGAAAAAGGGCTTTGATTACCATGGGTCACACTCGGCCCAACATCTTTAGTCGGGTGCGGGGGCATCAAAGGCCGCTGACCATCTTTCAAGTTTGGGCTTGTCGTCTTCCACCTAGTAGGCGCGCACATGGATAAAAAAGGCCTTCTTCAGAGTTTCTTGCACAAGGATCTCTTTTTTAAAAAAAAAATATTAAGATCCAGTTTCACAAATCAAGGAGCTTGCCATCGTTCGGAGAATCAGTTGTTTTTAATTTTTTTCTATAAAAAATTCATTTGTTTTTTTATCAATAACTAACCATAATCATATAATCATAAATGATGAATATGGGTCACATATGATGGATTCATTTTTTTCTCTAAAAAAAATATAAATATTCACTCTGTTCGGCTGGCTGGTACGGTATGGTTAGCTGGCTGATTGCTCTGAGAGAAAAACACTGCTGAATGGTTGGCTGGTGCTGGCTGGACCAGCCAACCGAACAGGGTGATTATTTGGTGATCTTATAGGAAAAATATGGCTTCATATGATATAGGACGCATTTGGTATAGCACCTAGTAGGTACGGCTTCTCCTAGTAAAAGTATTACTGTTCATCAGAGTTGATTTCCTCTCTCTCCTCCTCCTAGCAGGTAGGACTTAGGAGCCGGAGAAGCCAAAATTTTTGGCTCTGGTGGCTCCTTGTGTCAGTGGAGAGAGAGGAAAAGGTAAGAGAAAAAAGTATTCCATAAAGAAAAAAGCCTACTTTGGGTCTCTCAACTATCGCAAAAGTCTGCTTTTCATCTCTTAATTTCAAAACCGGGCAAAACACCTCCCTCAACTTATGAAACCGTTCATATTACATCCCTGACCTGATTAGGAGTGGTTTCGAAGGCGGTTTTGTCTTTTTCTTTTTTATTTATTTCGACTGAATCTTTAAAAAAATCATAATAAATCATAGAAAAATCATCAAATAAAAAATCCAATTTTGTTGGACTCCATATGATTAGATCTACACAATAAATATATAATATGCTATGCTTTAGTACAAAATTTTTGATGTACCTTTATATCTATGCTTTTCTGTAATTAATTCATAGCTGCAGCTTCTCTGGTCTAATTGTGGTGAAATTTTTATGGTGGGCTATAATTATATGTTTCAACTGTAGTAAAAAATTCATACTCATTGGATCATATATAACGTAGTTATAGATTTATTTAGGTTTATGCTTGTTAAACCGAAATAAATCTATAACTAAGTTATACATGATCCAATGAGTATGAATTTTTACTACAATTCAAGCATATAATAACTAGCCCACTATAAAAATTTCACCACAATTGGATAATAAAAACTACAGTTATGAATTAATTACAGAAAAGCATAGATCTAATGGTACAACAAAAACTTTGTACTAAAGCATACAATATTATATATTTATTGTGTAGATCTAATTATATGGAGTCCAACAAAATTGGATTTTTTTATTTTATGATTTTTTTTATTTACTATGATTTTTTAAAGATTCAGTTGAAATAAATAAAAAAAATAAAAAGACAAAACCGCCTTCGAAACCCCTCATAACCAGGTCAGGGACGCAATATGAACGGTTTTATAAGTTGAGGGATGTGTTTTATTCGGTTTTGAAATTGAGGGATGAAAAACAGACTTTTGCGATATTTAAGGGACCCAAATTAGACTTTTTCCTTCCATAAACAGTTTCAAGTTCACGACAACCAACACATTCTTGGCGGGCCAGCGCTATATTAGGCCCATAAAAGAGTTATTAGGAGCTGCTGTTGCTTTGGGCAGTAGAGCAAGCACATATTGTTTGTTCTATTTTTCGAGCAAGGTGCCACTCCCAGCGCTCATGCTCCGGCTTCCAAAACACTAGCGCGTTGTAGCAGGTGGAGAGATGGCATTGGCTCTAACATGAACTACAAAGAGTAAAATACATCCTGAGTCCTCAAACTTTTATGATGTTCCCATCTAGGTCCTTAAACCGAAAAATCGACTATCTAGGTTATTAATCTATCGTGAGTGTGCACCCAAGATCCTAAGCCCGCCACATCACCGTCCTCGTTTGACGTGGCCATGCCACAATGGCAGTAGGTCCTGACAACTTCTACCCCCCTTCTTCTTTCTCACTCGCAAGCCCATCGGCATGCATAGCTGCTGTATGCGTTGCTGCATCTCCATGCATGGCTGCGCGCCTACGCCTCGCTGCCCAGTGCTTCCATGGCTTGCGTGCTACATCCTACCGTGTAGATGCTCGTTGTAACGCTATGCTGTGCATGGTGTTTGCGACCCCTCGGGGACACCGTACCTGGCCGTCGGCTGCCCAGATCGTCGCGATGTGGTGTACTATGTCCGTGCGCTAGGCCGTGGGGCCGTGCCATTGATGGATGGGCACGCTCATGCGATGACACACACGGCGGGATGGCGGCGCAACGAGTGCGCGGCTTCCGAGACTCTCCGTGATGCTGAACTGCACCACGACACTCCGCCATCTTCTACGAAAGCCACAACCCATTGCAGCTCGATCGGCGGCTAGCTTCTCTGACACGAGCCCGGGCCGGGCAAACCCCTTGTCCAGCAAGGACGCCGCGGACAGCGCTTGCACGAGCGCACCCCATACAGATGTCTCCCGCAGGGCACCCCGGCTCCATATGTGTGGCGCCGTGGGCTCGGTCGTGTGTTGGCGGCAGCACGGGCACGAGCGCGGAGGGTAACATCAAGATCAAAGGGAGATGAAGGTCTGCATAGCGAGCAGGAGGAGTCGGCTAAAGCACGGTTAGCCCACGGGCCGCCATGACGACAACGATAGCAACGGCGACACTGGTGAGAATGTCGAGGGGCAGGAGGAGGAACCTGGAGCGCCATGGCGCAAGTGACCCGCATCGTGCCGGTCTATAAACGAAGGCCGTACATGTATACCACCGGAGGAGCTCGTTGCGGCGTATGCACTTGCGCCGACGGTCTGTAAAAGAAGGCCCCTCGGCGCTTCACGTAGGGACTACCAAAGCCGACGTGCATGCACCTGTGCCCAGCAAGCACGCTTGTGTGCGTTTGAAGATCCATATGCAAGCAAGCAGCGCTGGATAGAGGTCTTCGTCCAAAAGCAGCAGCTGCTTCGTTACTCAAAAGCCGCCGGCAACGATGGTGCCGAGCACGCACGATGCTGGAATCCCCTGCCCTTCCCGGTCGCTGTCCCTGCCACCGCCGGCAGCATCCAAGCACAAGAACGGGCCACCGGGCGTCACTGTTCCTCGGGCAAGTGCAAGACCAGGAGTGAGAAAGAAAAAAGGGTCAGGGTTCTTTTTGAGGGAGAAATTGGCATTGTCATTTGCTCCCTCCTGCCAATGTGGCATAGCCACGTCAGACGATGGCGCTGATATGGCTAGTTTTAGACCTCTGGTACATGTCCACGTTAGATCAGGGACCTAGATAGTTCGCTTTTTTAGTTAGATAACCCAAATGAGAATACCACAAAAGTTTGAGGACGTAGCATGCATTTTACTCAACTACAAAACTTTGGAGCTAGAAGAACTATAGGTTTCGAGCTCTGGTTGGCTTTTACTATAATAATATTATGCTTAATTTCGGCCCACGTTGATTTATCGTGAGAAAAAAAACACTATTTAATAAAAAGAAGCTAAAATACCTTAGCTGATGGAACAGCCGAACAGCCATACCAGAAAGCCTGGAATTTTGGATACTCAGCCCAAACATTATTGGCGGGGAGCTGAGCCTTGGGGTCCACGCGTTGAAGCTGCACGCTGCAGCGTCGCTCTCTATCTCTTGTCCGTCGTCTCCATCAGTTGATGCTACTCGCTAATCGGCCATCGGATCGGACAATACAATATAATCATTTGCTCGTTAATTACACGCATCAATTCTACTTCGTGGTATGGGTAGCACCACAACCACATTCCACAAGCCTAGCTAGCAAAAGGCTCATGGTCGATCTTCGGGTGCTGGCACGGGCAAATCTAGGATAAATTGCCGCTAGGTCGGCCTAGATTTTAGAGTCGTAAGCATAGTTTATAATATTCTAACACTATGCATAAAAATATAATTATATTACAAATAATAAGCATTCATATAAAGATAAATGTATAGATAACATAATACGACAAATTAAGAAATTGTTTACGACAGTGCATACCTCTTATAATTTTATCCTGCGGGTACGATCATTCATATTCTAAAAACGAACTATGGTATCATTGTTTATAGGGTTGCCTCAAGAAATTCTTCTTCCAGGAAGCAAATGACACAATCATTCATGAATTCATCGCCGATGTGGTTTTGTAGATCCGTCTTCACCATTAACTCATACACATAAAGTGTATGATGGATATAATATTACATTTAACCAAAGCAATACAATTTTTTCCTTACTTCGGCAAAACAATTTGCAATATCCGTTTGGATGTCTGGAGCCACCATTTGAGCATTCCTCAAAATAAGATTTTTTTTTAGGTTTTTATCATTTTGCTTTGCCAAAAGCCGCACCAACTCTCGAAAATTTCATTATCACTTGCTAGGGTTAATTTCCTTTTCAAAAAGTTCCATTGGGCTTTGAATGCCTATCAAATTATTCAATCAATAAATTTAAACACACTGGTAGATATTGAATGTACTTCCTCCGTCCTAGATTGTAAATCGTTTGACTTTTTTGATAACAAGTTTGACCACTCTCTTATTCAAAAATTTATACAAAATATCACTTCTTTTGTTATAGATTGCTTTAGTAATAAATATTTATTAAGAATGACTTAAATTTAACTATGTTTGTACAAATTTTTTGAATAAGACAAGTGGTTAAATTTGAGATAAAAAGTCAAACAATTTAGAATGGAGGAAGTATAAATTATGACAAGTTTACTTACGTGACATGTTTGCTCCAAGAGAAATAGGAAATTGACTGTATCTCCCTTCCGGAAACCTGAAAAAAAAAATAACTTAAAGAAACAGCAGAAGCAATAATAAGCTGCAAGCATCTCACAATGTAGATTGGGGATTTGGGGAATCAACAGGGAAAAGGGATACCATACTTCAATTTCAGTCGGACCAACTCAACGGAGACTCTCGGAGAGAATTGCTGCCATCGCCACGACGCCACCGCCGGCGGCGGCGGTCGTCATCGCCGTCAGCACCGAGCGAAGGCCACGATCACGGATTATTCACAGAGCCGATATATGTCGACGAGAATGCCCTGCAGCGCTGAAGCGGAAGAAGTTGGAAGGTCGTAGGTTGGACAGAGGAAGACGAACCGAATTGTTCTGCAACAAGCCACCGGCACCCTGCACGGGCCTTCTCCCTCGCGTTAGGCTCTCTGGGCTCCTGCGCAGGCCACGAGGCCCCTCTCCTAGTGGTACTGCTGGCGGCGAACTTGACTGAAGTTTTTTAGTTTGATTTTCACCACCGATGATGAAGCCGTCCACTTTCACCGTTGGATCAAGCACAAAACCGATGGTGAAAGTAGGCTACAAACCTGTAGTAGTGTTAGAGTCTGGCAAGCCTTAGCTCCCCACTAAACGAAAATTTGGCATGGTCATGAAAAGAAAGCTCATGCTTTTGCCGTCCTTTCGAAAAAAAAAAATGAAAAGAAAGCTCATGTGGTTGCTAGCATGTTGATCTTCAGCCTCTCATTCGCTAGGCTGTGCTCGTCGCATGAACTTTACATCTTCCTAATAAAAAGTATTTTATAACCGATGCTTGTTTTTCTTTGAGTAAATAGAGAGCGTTGCATTACTAGCAAGAACAAAATTAATTGCATTCATTATTGGTTAGGTCCATGACCATGACACACACAGGAACCAAACAGCAATATGAGTGTCTCCTAGCTAAGAAGGCTAACTTATGAGGAACTTTGTTGCACTCTCTTTTTTTACTAGAGAAAACTTGCACTCCACTAGGGATACTCTCATCACTCATCAAGGCGAAACTGGTTGCGAGCCTAAAGCAAATTATAAAAGGGGAGATGTACTTAATTATCTGCCTTGTATAGGCGCATAGACTAGAGCTACAAGGCGAAAATTTAGTCCTAACCATCAATCAAGATAAAGATGCGAGTAAAGTTTACACATATGTCTCTTTCGGCTTGAGAGGGGGTAGTGTGTAGATTACGCATCTACTACACGGATAGCAAAATGTCAACGGTCATATAAGCCAGCAGGCCTCGTCCCATTGGACACGAACGAGGTAAGTCCCAGTGCTAATATAACCAGGAACGACAGAGTATTAATTAGATCATTAGCTCCTTGATTAGTTTTAGCGACGCAACGAGATGGATCGAGCAACACTTGGACAGCTATCCCCTCAAAAAAAAAAAAAACACTTGGACAGCTACACAGCCTCTGCAAGCGCGGATATTTAGTTTTAGTATCCACTGGATGAACTATTTTACTACAGTATTATCCATGCATACGTACACGTCATCTCAAGAATGATTTCAAGACAAACTTGACTCGATCGATCAGGTTTATACACTTGTACGTACTAAGTTGTGCCATCGTGCCAAACCACCAGCATCAGAATAAAAAAAAAACGTTCTTCACTTCTTCTAACCAACCCTGCTGTTAGTACTCCATTAGTTTGACATGGTCGTAGAACTGAATGGCCGGCAATGGCGGATGCCTGGACACGGACCTACAACTACAACCGCGACAGGAAGGTATGATTGATATTCACAGGTACCTAGAAATTTATATATTTATTTGTTATTGTTCGTTTGGTCCGATCCCCGGCGGCCCACCATATACTATACTCCCTATATCAATAGTAAATCATAGAAAAATCATAAAATAAAAAGTCTAATTTTCTTGAACTCTACATGAATAGATCTACGCAGTGAATATATAATATAGTATGCTTTAGTATAAAGTTCTTGTTGTAGGTTTAGATTAATTAGAAAATCCAATTTTGTATGTAATTAATTAGAATAATTCATAGGTGCAACTTCTATGGTCCAATTATGGTGAAATTTTTATGGTTAGCTAATTATTGTATGCTTGAACTATAGTAAAATTTCGTATTTATTATACTACGTATAAATTAGTTATAGATAAAACATAGATTTGACATAGAAAAATCTAATTTCATGCTTATTAAATATATGATTTATCTATAACTAAGTTATACATGTTCCAATGAGTACGAAATTTTTACTATAATTTAAGCATACAATAATTAGCCCACCATAAAAATTTCACAATAATTGAACCATAGAAGTTGCATCTATGAATTATTCTAATTAGTTACAGACAAAATTAGATTTTTCAGTTAATCTAAAGCTACAGGATAGATCTACTCATGTGGAGTCCAATAGAATTGGGTTTTTCATTTTATGATTTTTCTATGATTTACTATAATTTTTTTAAAGATTCAGCGCAAAATAAATAAAAAAGAAAAAGATAAAACCACCGTCACTGTGGCTTTAGATCTAGGGTGTAAAGCAGATCGTTTCATAGTTTAGGGGCTGAAGTAGACACTCTTGATAGGTTGGGCGATTAAGTAGACTTTTTCTAATTTAATTAGATCTAGAAAAAAATATTTTTAAAAACATTTCTTCGTCTAAATATTTTTTAAAATACGAGATTTAAATACCTAACCAATAATACTAATTATATGCCATAAATATTAATATTATTTGATATATATTTGGTCAAGACTGTGTATGTTTGACTTTTTGAGAAGTGAAAACCACAGACAAAAAAGAGGCGGAGGAAGTATACTCGATCTAGCACATCTCTCTTTCATTTATTTTTTCGCCCCATGAAAACATCGATCTTGTTTATGGTCATAATACCTGAAAATATGTGGCCATGTTAGAATATCAGATAGTTGTCACAACTCTTATTGATGATCGTCAGCAATATTCCAATATGCATAATTATTTTCTCTGGCAATAATACAATAATAATGCTACGAACGGAAGCTCAATTTGCACAAAATGTATCCATATATGAAATCACAGGGAGGGGGGGGGGGGGGGGTTTGTCTAACGGATACTCGCTCTGTCCTATAAATATGGTCGTTTGAGATAGAGGCTCTTGTACCAAGGAGAGTGCTAAAATACTTACATACCCCTACTATCAATGATTATGGTCCTGTTTGGATATGTTTTTCTCTTAGATTTTAAGGTATGTGTAGATTTTCTCGCTTTTCGCTTATCGTAGTACAAATTTGTAAAGCGGCGGCCAGAAAAAACAAAATAAGTGGGGTGTTTGATGGGATTATCGCTTGTTTTGACTGATAAACTGATTATAAGCGGAAACAATCAGGGCCTACATCAGGTGAAGTAGTACAAGCAACACAGGAAACAGCTGCATCAAATGCCCAGTGTATGAGATGGGGAAGGAATAAAACTGCAACATTTTGTAAGTGGACATGGACTGCTGCTCAGGGTTTTCAATTTCGTTTTTTAAAATTTTTCGGCCACCTCCGAAATTACCGAAATTCGCAAAATTCGGCCGAAATTTCGGCGAAATTTTTTTAGAGACTTCAATGTGAACTATGATTTTCTTACTTTTCTAAATCTAAACAAATTATTATCACAATTTATGACTACATATATTACATAGAAGGTTAAACAACACAAAATCTAAGTCTAAAAATTCTATATTTACCATAAAAGCACATTTATTAGTGTAATATGAAATTTTGGATTTTTTTCGGGCACCCCTGAAATTACCGAAATTCGCGAAATTTTGCCGAAATTTGGAACCCTGCTGCTGCTAGTAGGGTAGCTTCATGTAGAACTGATAATATAGGCAATCAATACATTTTATGGGACAAAATTTGAATACTAAAATAACTTGTTTTATGGAACATAATGACTCTTTTTACGGAACAGAGGGAGTAGACCTGAATAAGATATCCATCCACACATCTTGCTCTTAAGTGAAAACTCAGTGCTCTTTCTGGTTGGGAAGAGGCCTTCAATTGAGATTAGTACGTACAGGTTGGCGTGGAAGAAGGCAGGGGTGGGGTGGGCAGCCGCGACGAAGACGACGATCGCATGCTCCTATAAAGGGTAACGGTCGCGCATTAACTTCCTCCGATTTCAAAACAAAAATGTATTTATGCAACTGAAGACCATCTAGAGGAAATAATACTGTTTCAAATATACACAACAAATTTAATTAATTTATTTTTTAGAGAATATAATTGAGAGAAACAAATTCTATGCCAAGATGTGTGCTGCCGCGTCGTGATCACCAGGCCACACCTTTAATCTTGGCACTGTATGAAACAACGATATGTGTAGCGGAAAGACGAACCAATGCCAATCATGCACGAAGGCGACATGCAGGGCTAGTCGGGCTACCTCTCGATCATGTGGTTTCAATGGTGCCATGCATGCATGAACACATACATCACCAACAGCTGCTGACGGGGCACAAAATTGGCAGCACTGCATACATAAGCTAGCAAATGGATGTGTGATCAACCTTTTTGTTGGTAACTGCCCCAACTCCATTCGTTCTAAAATATAGAGTTTAAGTTGTCCAAAGTTGTACTAACTTAGAAACTCTGCTCTATGAACTCTGTTTTATAAACCCTACCACGCAGATCAGCTTAAAATTAAAAAAAAGGTGGAGTTCCTGAAGCTGCACAACTGCACCGCTTTGTTTAGAGTAAAGTTTGTCGAGATATATATGCCTGTTTGGTTGAAAAACATGGAGCAAAAATGTTACTATTCTTTCATAAATACCGTTAAACTTGTAGTAGTTTGTCTTGTTAGGTACAATGGAAAGCACAATTGGGGTGAAGTCGTTGTGCAATCAGGAAAGTGGCGAGCAAAACAACAGATGTGCCACATCTTCCATTCACCACCAAGGGCACCATCATCACCGTATCTGGATGGGGACCTACAGATTAACCTTCTTATTACTTATCATTTCTATTCCAATAATACATATCCAGTGATTCGGTCGTTGATGATTGGCGACTGTAACTAGTCCTACTTGTCAGTGGCATAAACAAGGTATCGTGCGCAATTGTGACGTGACCTGCTGATAGTGCATGTTTGCTATAGGGACCGGTTGGAGCCAGAACACCATCGGGTGAAAGCATCGGAGCGGTTAGTTCATCTTGATGACCATCAAGTACCGGCGCGAGAATTGGTTTGAATAAACTGCTCTCTTCTATTGTTGAAGCCGAAAGAGTAAATATAGCTAGTATATATATATACATGCCATTTCCCCCCGTTGTGTTGGGATTACCCTTAATTAGATCACCAATAGATGCTTGTGTTATCCCCATTTCCCTACACCTAAAAGGAAAACCATGCACCTCTTCCCTATCTTCGAAGACATAAAAAAGGTATTTTGTCGATCGATCACACAAGGAACCTGTATTTACTAGTAATTAACGAGGCCTTGCAGCTCAACACCTTAATCTGGTCTCTCACACACAGCATAACTATCCTCCGTTTCTTTTTAATTATCGTTCTTTGTTTTGTGAATCTTTTACTATATATATATATATATATTAATATTTATGCTATATAATTAATATCATTAGATAAATCGATGAATCTATTTTCATAATAAATTTATTTGAAAATATCAATGTTACTAATATTTTTTTAACTATAAATCTTGTTAAACTAAATACAAGGAAGTTGACCACACATGCATGCGCTGTCATCGAACCAGCTAGTAGTAGGTCCTAGCGCTACCACTAGCTCATGTTCCACTCCTACTGGAGTAGTATATTAGGACCGGCCACGCAGGCCGGCCGGCAAGAACTGCTCCACCACTGCCATTTATATATCTCGACAAATCACAAAATCCATCAACAGGCATTACACATACATAGATATACACATAGTATACTGATATACATCTTGTAGCTAGCTCAAGGACTGCACAGCAGCTAATAACGAGTCATATATATCGCGGCAGCAGGAAGCAGCACGCAAAAAGTTGCTAGCTAGCTAGGAATCCACCGTACCGGTGACCGGCAGGCCAGGCGCCGGCGCGGCGGCCATGACTACGTACAGGGTGTGCTGCTTCCTGCGGCGGTTCCGGGCGGCGTCGAACGAGCCGTCGGAGGCGCTCAGGGACGTGTTCCAGCCGTACGCCGACGGCGGCGGCGGCGTGATCGGGGAGGAGGCGCTGCGGAGGTTCCTGCGGGAGGTGCAGGGGGAGACCGAGGCCGTCGCCGACGCGCTGGCCAAGGAGGTGATGGCGTTCGCGGCGGAGCAGAGGCTGCTCAACAAGGGCGGCGGTGGCCTCACCGCCGAGGGCCTCCACCGCTGGCTGTTCACCGACGCCAACGCCGCCCTCGACCCGCGCCGAGGGGTCAGTTTGTTTTTCCCCCAGAGCTAGCTATCTGTTTTTTTTTAATTATTACGTACTTTCAGATCATTCAAAAAAAATATTACGTACTTTCAGTTCATCAATATTTTATATTTTTTCTTGAACACCTTTGGTCTCTCTCTCTCTCTCTCTCTCTCTCTCTCTCTCTCTCTCTCTATTTTCGTTGTAGGATCCTACAAAACGTAGTTACATCTACTATGTTGTGGTTCGTTTTCTCAATAATATAGTTCATTCTGTATCATTGTTTCAGTAAAGGACAGGGTTTTATTTGAGAGGATTAAATGTCTGCCTTTAGGTCAACGGTACAGTTCATAGTGTTTTTTTTTTGGGGGGGATGGGGGGCAAGCTGTACTACTATGGAGGAACAGTTGAAGCCCATGTGCACTGTCCTTCCGAGCCCGTCATCATAATCGCGCCCCCACACGTCTGATGATGCAGGACCATACGAATCACGCACGTGCTAGCCATTTACACAGTACTAGAAGTGGTACTAATAAACCAAAATTAAGGGATCTAGTTTGACTTAGCATAGCATAGCATAGCTTCAACTAACTCCATAGGATTTCGACGTCAAACATATGAATTCTTAGAGTTGAAGGTGTGATAAACAGAACTTATGCCTTGTTTAGTTTTATCGCATAGTTAGATTTTTTTTTTTTTTGACAAGCTCACAAATGAAATGCTCAAGTGAAATGCTCGAGCCTAGGTAGATAGTGCAGACAGAATCTAACCGGCTGAGGAAAAATTCGTATAGCCAGTTAGAATTTTTTTTTGACAAGCTCACAAATGATAGTGCTGATGATGTTTAGTTGATCCGGTGTGATTAGATTCTTGAAAAGCAAGTGCCACCCACCTCATAACGAAAAAGAAACATGAAGAAAACTAAACTGTCACCTAGACAAAAAGAAAGGCAAGGCCCTACATGGATTGAAATGCTTGATACAGTAATGCACACGTGGCCCCTAGTATATATAATAATATGATTGGATTTGGTGTTGGATATATTCGATGTAGGTTGTGCTTATTTACCAAACATCACAGTTAGGTAAGACAGATGGTCGTCATCCAAACACATTTTTTATGTGATGTTAATAATATATATCCCCACCACTTACTTATTTAGATTTAACGTCTTTACTAAAGAGTGTCCTTTTATCCCCCTAAAAAAACTATGTATCTATATCTCAACTTGATTTTTCCTCGCCTTGAAAATTTTTCTTAACATATATCTTGCTCAAATAATAACCATACATATTATTCATCATAAAAAAATAATCATACATATAAGAAATAAATATACTCCATCCCTATAAGAGAAAGAAGTTATTTTGGACAAAGGTTTGATCAAACATTGGGAATAAAAATCATGAACAACTTTTAAATTGTTGAGTTTGGAAATATGAAAATTATATAAATAGATTTGTCTTCAAATATACTTTCATATAAGTATGCATATATATTTTTATAAAACTGTGAAGTTAAAGTCATGCTTTAAAAACCGTATTATTATTCTAAACGACTTCTAAATTCTGCAAAGAGTGAGTATTAATATGAAAAAAAAAAATTGCGTGGACGGAATAGTGCAGGTTTACCAGGACATGGGCTTACCGCTGTCTCACTACTTCATCTACACGGGCCACAACTCGTACCTGACGGGGAACCAGCTGAGCAGCGGGTGCAGCGAGAGGCCCATCGTGAAGGCCCTCCACGACGGCGTCCGGGTCATCGAGCTGGACCTCTGGCCCAACGCCTCCAAAGACGACGTCGATGTCCTCCATGGCAGGTGGGCTGGGCTGGGTTCTTTTGTTGTGCGGAATAAGGCCCAAACCGAAATCCGGCCCAACATCTCTCTCATCATCATCCTCTCGCCGCTTCTTCGCTACTACTGACGAGTGACGACGGCGATGGTGCGCGCGGCGCAGGACATGGACGTCGCCGGTGGAGCTGATCAAGTGCCTGGATGCCATCAAGGAGCACGCCTTCGCGGCTTCACCCTACCCCGTCATCCTCACCCTGGAAGATCACCTCACCCCGGACCTGCAAGCCAAAGTGGCCAAGGTGCTGCCATGGATGCTTGCCGGCCATTTCTCAGATTCTGAAGCTGCTTCAGCTAGCAGTTGCATTGTTTCTCATATTCCGATGGTTGGAAGCAGATGCTGAAGGAAACCTTCGGGGAGATGTTGTACGTGTCGGAGTCGTCGGAGGAGATGGCGGAGTTCCCTTCCCCGGACGAGCTCAAGGGCAAGATCATCATCTCCACCAAGCCGCCCAAGGAGTACCTCCAGACCAAGAGCGGCAAGGAGGCGCAGGCGGCGGAGGAGGAAGAAGACGGCGTCTGGGGGGAGGAGATCTCCATCTCCGACGACAAGACCACCGCCGCCGCCCGTCAGATGTCGGCGGAGCAGTACGACAGCGGCAAGTACCCGGCGGAGGAGGAGGCGGAGCCGCCGGAGGCCGAGAAGAAGGCGCGGCAGGGGACCACGACGGACAATGAGTACCGGCGCCTCATCGCCATCCAACTCACCAGGCGCAAGCACGACATGGAGCAGGACCTCAGGGTGCACCCCGACAAGGTGACCCGCCTCAGCCTCGGCGAGAAGGCCTTCGAGAAGGCCATCGTCTCCCATGGTGATCACATCATCAGGTCAGGCCGGCCGGTGGCTCAGCTTATATTAATCAATTTCAAGTTATTCAATCAATTCAGCTCCAACGGATTTGATTTGATGGCATGCATTTGCATTCCATTCAGGTTCACGCAGCGGAATCTGCTGCGGATTTTCCCGCGGTCGACGCGGATCACGTCTTCCAACTACAACCCGATGATGGGGTGGAGGTACGGAGTCCAGATGGTGGCGGCGAACATGCAGGGCCACGGGAGGAAGCTGTGGCTGACGCAGGGGATGTTCCGGGCGAACGGCGGCTGCGGCTACGTCAAGAAGCCCGACGTGCTGATGACGGCGAGCGGCAGCAAGCTGTTCGACCCACGGCGAGCTGGGCGAGCCGAGCTGCTGCCGGCGGCGAAGACGAGGCTGAAGGTGACGGTGTACATGGGGGACGGGTGGCGGCTGGACTTCAGGAAGACGCACTTCGACCGGTGCTCGCCGCCGGACTTCTACGCGAGGGTGGGGATCGCCGGCGCCGCGGCGGCGGACACGCGGATGGAGCAGACGGCCGTGGCGGTGGACACCTGGATCCCCGTTTGGGACCACGAGCTCGCCGAGTTCCCGCTGGCGGCGCCGGAGCTCGCGCTGCTGAGGGTGGAGGTGCACGAGGCGGATAACCACCAGAAGGACGACTTCGGCGGCCAGACTTGCCTGCCGGTGTGGGAGCTCCGCCCCGGCATCCGCTCCGTCAGGCTCTCCGACCACAAGGGCCGCCCGCTGCGATCCGTCAAGCTGCTCATGCGCTTCGAGTTCTTCCCCGCCGCCAACTCCAGCTCCAACTCTAACTCCAACCCCAAGCAGTGATCGATATGTAATCTCACTCTAGTGCTGATGGGACTGTGATTACCATTATCATAACTAGGAGAATACGTCGCGCGTCGCTGCGACGATTCCAGATAATTTAAAAAGATATTAGACTTATATATTTATAGTTATATAAATTAAATTATTTGAAATTAATTTTAGTCAATGGTTTGACATATTGATGTGGACAACTAAATGAATGTTACATGAAGAGATAGCTATCATAATTACAGGGTTTGTTTATATAAGAAGTATCCGTGAGGTAATAAAACAACGATTCTGTTAATATAATGGATGCTGATATATGCTTGTACCGTGTGTGTTGATTGAAACTCTAGTGCAAGCAGCGCCGTGCACAGGCCAGAGTGCCTCTTGGCATTTCAAGGACAAAAGTGCAATGTTGCTTTAGTTTGTGCAGAGGCTTTCAAATATTCAGCTAAAAGCTTTCGCTTTGATGTGTTATTTTCGCGACTTGCTGCAAAACTGTGGCAGTTATCGAGAAATGCTAGATAACAACAGGTTATTTTGCATCTCTCCGGTATTCGTTTTTTGCCCGTTGGATCATTCCATCTGTTTGTTTTTGTTGGCGCGTCTCGGCCTCCTATGCATGCGTTGGTGGTAGTGGGATCCTTGTGTGGCCCAGCTCGAACCGTGTCCGTGCGCTGGTCTTCAGTAAGTTTTTTTTTCTTTTGTATTTTCTGTTTTTTCTTCTTTCTTTTTTTTCTCTGTGATGTTTTATAATTTATTTTTTACTTATTTTTATTTTTGTTTTGTGTTTTTATTTTTCCTAATTTATTATTTATTTTTATTTATCTTATTTATTTTTGTGTGTGTATCGTGTGTGTGTGGTGTGTGTGTCGTGTGTATCGTCTGTGTGTATATCGTGTGTGTGTCGTGTGTATCTGTGTATATTTTATTATTTTAATCAAATTTTAAAACTATAATTATTTTATGATGGTATCTTTATTTTTTTGCATTCTTGTTGTTTAAGATTATTCTAATTTATTTAATCCCAAGTTGGCAGCTTTATCTTTCTTTGTTATTGTTGTTCAGGGCTATTTTTATACTTTGACCTCTAGTTGGCAACTTATTATTTTTGATCTTATTGTTTGGGGCTGTTTTTAGGGAGAATTAGGTATTTGATCTCAGGAAAAAGTGGGCTTAGGTATCTGGCTTCTTTTTTTTCGAATTTGAGTATATGGTCTCAAAACAATTTTTTTTTTGTATGTAACGGTGTTAAGATAGGGTAAAAAAAACTGTTTTACCGCTGACGAAAAAATAAAAAATAGAGTTTTTTATTTATTGTATATTTTGAGTGTATAATGAAACATATTTTCAGTACGTAAACACAGATATATTTATTTTAACTTGACTTTTTTTTGTAATTAGACATTGTTATTATAGTTTGGCCTCCAGTTGGCAACATTCATTGTTGGTGTTATTGTTTTTGCTACATTTCTAAATTTAATTAGTGGGCTAACACGTGCGTTCAAGTTTGGAGAACTAACAAAAGTTGGGCCTCGTAAAGCTTGCTAGTCCAACCTTTTGTCCTGAATAATCGGTACACAAAAACAACATAACTTTTTCTAAAAGTTAGAAGACGTGCACTGTAGCATTTTCATTTATATTTGATAACTTTTGTCCAAACATAGCCTAAGTCGACTCAAAAAATTCGTCTCGACATGTACAGACAAACTGTGTAATTAGTTATTTTTATCTATATTTACTACTACGCAAAATTAATGTGACGGGAAATCTTTTTTTTTTTTTTTGAAGTGTAGAAACTAAACATGGTCTACTTTTAGAAGAAAGCGAACAGAGCCTGTGCTGCCGTTAGACCAGGGTGGCAGCTGCTTTAATGACCGACTGTGGTTAAAAAAATCCGGTTGTTTTTGCCAGCTCCAACAACCGGTTGTTTGTGAGGGCCAAAACAACCGAAAGCTGAGTGGACAGACTCCAGTTGTCCCTGCATGGCCGCGGTTAGTTGTGCAGGGATAATCTTGGCACACGGTGCAAACGGCAACGATGCCACGACAGCTACACAATTTGCAGCTTGCAGCAAAGACTTGCATGCCTTGTATGATAATGGCTTGCTCGGTGTGCGACATCATCTTTAACAGTGGAGCGCGCGAGCAATGATAGTTTTATCATCCGGTGATGCAGTTGGGTTGGATGTGGATTGTGGAGTGATGTTGCTTGTGCCTTCTTTCGCTGATGGGGAGCAGTGATGCAATTTGGGTGTGCGGTTGCTTTGATATTCCAAACCAACTACCTGGTGTAGTTTTGGTTTTTAGTTAATTAGCTCTTTGTTGTTTTTGCTGGAGTCATATTGCTCTGTTGTTGTTTTTTTTTTTTTTTTTTGCGTCAACAGAACTTGCGGTAGTAAAGGTTAGAGATAAAGGGTATTATTGCATCCAATAGGTTTGAAATCATAGTGACTGGTTATTTATAAATAATTGCTCCTCCTAAGTATCAAAGGTTTCTTACATTAGGAGAGTTTTGAAACAACATATGAAACGGTGAGAAGAGGCAACAACTTCAAATTAAAGTTATCGTTTTCCTTGATGGAGCTAATTATTTTTTAAATGAACCCGAGTAAAGTCCATCAGCGGTCCCTAAACTTGTTGGATTGTGTCATCCCGGTCCCTAAACTCACAAATCGACCGTTTAGGTCCTCAAACTTGTTCGGCCGTGTCATCAAAGTCCCTAAACTTATTCAGCTATGTCATCCCGGTCCCTAAATTTGAAAATCACCCGTTTATATTGTCAAACTTGTTCAATTGTGTCATTCCGGTCCCTAAACTTGATTTTGAGTGTCACCTGGGTCAAAACAGGATGATCTAAAAACTATATATAAAAGATAATTCATAACTTCTTCATATGAATTCGAATAAAGAAAAACTCTGTATCAAAATTGTAGCCCTCGACGTGATGTACAACCTTGTAGTTGAAAAGTTTTTGAATTAAAACTGTTTAGGGTCGCAAAATATTGTTTTAAGTTTATATATTTTAAAATTTAAAATTTAAAATTGAAACTTGGGACACTAAACGACTTCACATAAAAAACTTTTCAACTAAAAAGTTGTAGATCGCGCCGAGGGCTACAATTTTGACATAAAATTTATCTTCATTCGAGTTCGTATGAAAAAAATTATGAATTATTCTTTTATATAGAGTTTTTAGATCATCCTAGATGAGATTTAAAACCAAGTTTAGAGACCAAAATGACACAGCTGAACAAGTTTGAAGATCAAAATGGGTGATTTCTAAGTTTAGGGACCGGGATGACATAACCGAACAAGTTTGAGGACTTAAACGGTCGAATTGTGAGTTTACGGACCGGGATGACACAGTCCGATAAATTTAGAGACCGGTGATGCACTTTACTCAATGAACCCAATAGGAGATCTGCTATATAGATTGTAATTAAAAATGAATCTAGAGTGGACAAAACAACAGAGCCATATGTTTCCGCGTTGCTTTCCACGGCTAGCACAGAAATCTTGTTGAATGGCCGGCCGGGGAAGAGGATATGCCACGCTAGAGGTCTTCGGCAGGGCGACCCCTTGTCCCTGATGCTTTTCGTCCGTGTAATGGAAGTTTTAAATGGGATGCTCCGGTTTGCTGACTCCCATGACCTCCTCGCCCCACTGCCTGGAGCGGTCATGCGCTGTCGGGCATCGCTATATGCTGACGATGTCGTGGTGTTCATCTCACCGGTGCCTCATGACACCGCGGTGCTGCAGGAAATCCTACGAGTCTTCGGCGAGGCCTCAGGTCTCTTTACGAACATGGACAAGTGCGTGGCAACTCCGATTCGTTGCTCTCTGGATCAGCGTCTACTCCTCCAAGAGACTCTTGGCTGCAAGATTGCCGACTTCCCCTGCCGTTATCTGGGGATTCCGTCGGTTGTGGGCAGGTTTTCACATTCCGATGAGCAGACAATCATTGACGCCGTGGCCAGGCGGATCCCGGCCTAGAAGGGGCACCTGCTCAACCTGGCGGGTCGTGCAACCCTCACTGCTGCAACCCTCTCCAACATTCCTACACGTGTCGATTGCGCTATGTCTTTCCTCCTGGGTGAAAGGTCCTGGCTAGTAGCCTATAAAAATTCTACAACCAACAACTCAAGAGGTTAGATAAATAGTAAACGAAACGAATTCTTGCGCTAGCCTACTAAAAAGTAAGCCACCTAACCGTTCTAAGTTATAATCTCTATTTCACACACGAGAGGCTAAGTTGCTACTTTTATTCTACTCCTAGGTGAGCAACTAAGCTAACAAGCTACACAAGAGTAAGTGCGAGAATGTAAAGAGTAGAGAGAGAGTTAATCTTATACCGCCGGTGTAATGATGAGGTGAGTACCAATAAGAACAATCACAATAATCAAGAAATTCTCGGCAAGAGATTGACATAATAATTTTTACTGAGATTCACTTGCTTGCCGGCAAACTACGTTCTCGTTGTAGCGATACACCCACTTAGAGGTTCACGCGCTAATTGGCATCACACGCCAAACCCTTCTCAAGGGTGCCGCACAACCTAACACAAGATGGAGATCCACAAGTTACGAGCAATCACTAGAGTAGCCTTTTGCGATCTCCCAAGGGAAGGCTCAAGAACTCCTCACAATTTCACCGATCGGAGGCGGAGACAATCACCAACTCCCCTCAACAATCCTCGCAGCTCCAGGCCATCTAGGAGTCGGACAAACTCCAAGAGTAACAAGAGAAACCGCTGTGAAACACACTCACCAAGTGCCTCTAGATGATCTCAATCAATGCAATGCACTTGATGCTCTTTAAACTCACCAATTGATGATCACAATCAAGTAGGATGAGTGAGAGTGGAGTGGGAATGCTCACAAGCAAGTAGGAGTGATTAGAGTGGCCAAGAGTTGCTCCCCAATCCGGTCAAAGGGCTATTTATAAGCCCCTCACAAAATTAGTAGCTGTTAGAGTCTCACTGCGTATCCGTCGGACCGAAAGGAACGACACCGTCGAACTAATTCGCATGGTCCGACGTCTCGGATGGTCGCCATGTGTCTGGCAACGTTTGAAGTCGACCGTTGAAACACAACGGCTCTATTCTCGCGCCAAAACAACCGTCGGACGGTAGGCCATCGGACCAAACCTCCTGTCCGACGCTTCGCCAAAAACCACCGTCGGACTCTGAAACAACAGGCCGTCGGACTAAAACTTGCTAGCGTCCGACGTTTTCAGAGAGGTTCTCAAACGCTGAAAACACATCGGACGGAGTCCGACGCTCACCGTTGGACTAACGCCGAGCGTCTGACGCTCCTCTGCTCTCCACGTGTCGACCTGCTGTGGCTCTGCACCGTCGGACCCTGAGGACAATGGTCCGACGCCCTCAAACGCAGCGTCCGACGCTCTCAGAATGAGCAGGACAAGTGTTAGCTGTCGGACCGAGACTAATGGTCCGACACTAGTTTTTCTATTGTAACGTTTTCCGAAATTCACCGAATCCTGTTTCGCAAGCTCGGCAGGAGGAAGAGAGGACCAAACCCTCTCTAACCCACAAACTTCACCCCATTTCCAAAGGTGCTAACACTCCAAAGTGTCTCTCACTTAGGTGCACGTGTGTTAGCCTTTTCAAAGAGTTTTCCACGGGTCAAGATAGTGTCACTAGCATCTATATGCATATGCAATGATCATGAACACCTAGAGGCACTTGATAACCGTATTTCATCAACGATTTCGCCCCTCTTGATAGTACGGCTATCTATCCTGAATGTGATCACTCCCTCTATGGAGTCTTGATCACCAAAACCAAAAGAGCTCCTATTGGTTATACCTTTGCCTTGAGTTCCCGGATTTCTTATCAACTTCCTTCTCATCTCTTGATGGACCTTGTGGACACCTTTGATGATGGACTTATACCATTTGCATGGATGCCGTCATTACCCTTCACTTGTGGCCTCCACGGATCCGATCCTTTGCTACATCTTATTTGTTAATTGTTCTCATGAAACACTTAGAGCACACTATTAGCAAACTAGGTTTCATCAATTACCCAAAACCAAACGTGGGCTTTCACTGGGCCATCAACGAAATCGACAAGAAGCGCCGCGCCTTCCTTTGGACGGGCACTGATAAGGTTGCAGGTGGCAGATGCAAAGTGGCCTGGGAGACAACGTGTAGGCCACATGAGATCTGCTAATACTTGCATTTTTTATACTCCCTTCATACCCTAATACTTGACGTTTTGAACAACGACACGGTCTCCAAAGTTTAACTTTAACTTCATGTTTCTTGAAGAATATTTATCAAAAAGTGATATATGCATACTTTTATAAAAGTATATTTCGAGACAAATCTATTTATATAATTTTCACATTTCCAAACTCAATAATTTAAAAGTTATTAATTATTTATATTTTCAATGTTTGATCCAAAACGTTAAGTTTTATAGGTATGGCGAGAGTATATAAAAAGAAGCACAAATGAAATTCAAGGTCAAGTTCCAATCCAAGTATCCAACCAGTCGACTCTTGACCTGTTCGTTGAGTCGAGTCAGACATGGCATGCTACCGTCGAATAAATAAGCACATCTCGGTAGTCAGATATCGTTAGCGGCCTATACATGGCATGGAAAAACTGGAAACTTATTGAGTTGACGACGACGACGTCTCTCCTGGATTTGACGATTCCTATGGTTTCCAGTCCATCTCCATCGGTTTCATGCTGGTAATTTTTTTCACCCCTGTATCTACTAAAAGTCCGAACCCTCCGTTCAGTTTGACACCCGAAAGTGCGTGCTTCCCGCGAGGCAACCGTGAAGCGGACAGCCGTCTTGTTCACGTGAGGAATTGACTTCCTGTTTTTTCGACGAAGAACCGGAGGAGGTTTCAGGGCTCCTTCGGTTCAAGAAATTTCAGCAAGTTCCAGACAAGGGTTTTTGTGAGCTTTCGTGTGAGATTGTTTCAGCTACTGTACTTTTCTTTCTCGAGTACGTACAGTTTGAGCTATTTTTCAGTGAGTTCAGAAGCGTCTCCCTGTGCCAGGAAATGAAATGGTTTTGTTCGGATTGTTCCACTTGAGATCTGATAGAAGGTCAAGGAAACAGGTACTGCTGCCTGTTATCACTCGTAATTATCAAATCTTATCAGTGCATTGCAATTGCAAACCTATCCAGTTGTCAATCAAAGATATTATATATAAACAGGATTGAAAACTCGAGACAACATGAAGAGAGGGAAGGAAAGCATAGCAGGGACAGGCAGACAGGCAACGTCCAGGGAGGGATCGGAATCAGAACCAGGGCGAGCGTGAAAGATCCAGCTCCACCCTGCTCCTCTTTTCCGCACCACACTCATTGCTGTTGCTGAAACTCTTGGTGCCGCTGGCTGCTGGATGCTGAAATGAACTGTACGTCGTCGTTGGAATTGCCATTTTCTTTCTGACTTGGAGACATGAATTGATTTACTACTGCGAAGACCATGGCAAATACTACTTTCCCATGACGAAAACATGCTACTTTAATTCATGGGGAAACGATTAGTCCGTTCTGATTGGCTTTACAACTGTGCCATGGGACTGAAGACGTGGCGCGGAGGAGCCACTAGTGTGCATTGTGAGCGCGGTGTGAACAGTTTAATTATGTTGCTTTGAGAGCAGCAGTGTGGACAATGGAAACAGGACAGAGGAAAGCGAAGCAGCACGATGCCAACCACAGCCAAGACAAGAACCAACCATCGTCCGCGTCTATCCGCAGTGTGAACGATAGGACGTACCGGCCTAAAGTAAAGAGATATGCAATAGAATGGGATCCTTGTATCTTTTGCTGCAACCTATAGAAAAGTTAGTTTTGATAGTGTACGCAGTCAGCGGCTCAGCGCATGTCTCTGTATGCATCCACACGTATGTAAGCAAGCTCCTGGTTATATTTTAGCCTTTTAGGATGAAAAACTGTAAAATAAAAATCTTAATCTCCAATTCAATAGGACCGGAAGAGAATGGAGGCTGTAAATATAACAAACAAGTAAAGTGTTCCTAATCGTTTCCGCATACATGACGTACGTATAACGGTAGAACGAATTAACCCACGTACACTAGTTAGAAAAGGTCTAATCTTTTGATTGCTTTGACCGCTGGCCTAGCCAGCCAGAGATATTCCGGATGCCCTTTTGAGTTTTGAGCAACCTTTTACCTTGACAAAGAGACTTGGACACCCCCCGGAAGCGCCGTTCCTCAACCCCTAGTACGCCATTCGCATAGTTATTATATACCAAGAGAAGAAGAGTCCAAGCCAGTGTGAGGAGGGCGATTATGCGCATATATATATACTAGATATATATATATATATTATATATATAGAATATATATATATATTATATATATATATACACACACACTTGACAGAGACTTGACACCCCACCGGAGCGGCAGATTCCTCAACCCCTAGTACGCCATTCGCCATAGTATTATATACCAAGAGAAGAAGAGTCCAAGCACGGTGTGAGAAGGGCGATTATTCGCATATATATATATATATACACACACACTAGCAAAACATGTCCGTGCGTTACAACGGGATAAAAAAAAGGTAATGAAAGAGTGTGTTGTAACGGGAGAAAAAATAAGGCTTAATAGGATAGTAGTATTATATATTTATTTATTTTGTATTGGTATTTTTTATCTAAATACGTGGTCTTTTAAGAGTCTCAAATCAGAAAAGTTTGTGACAGAGTCCATTATTATTTTTGTTTTTTTTCCCTAAAAACAGAGTCTATGACGGAGTCCATTAATTACTATTAATTTTTTCTCATATTCACCCATTGCTTTTTTTTCCTATTTTTTCCTTACATGCCCAAGTGAAACAGTAAGAGTCATCCATAACCATTACTTTTTTCCCGGTGCATAGATTTTTTGTTTTTCTGTTATTTCACTCCAATTGTGTTTTTAATATTTTTTACTAAATATAATCTAATTTTTGCTCTTTCTGTATCGAGTTGTTCTAGTATATATGAGCATGATTTGTGAGTTCGTGTTACCTACACAACCCAATATGTTTTACAATCAGACTCTTTATCGCGCTAGATAAGAGTTATTCTACTCGTACTCTATGATTTTGACATTTAGATTAGAATTTCTATAGGTTAATCGAAATTCGGAAGTCAATCCAGTCTATTTAGATAAGGATTTCTAGTACATTCACTAAAATTAGTTAGGAGGGCCATAAAAAAATGGAAAGAAATTTTGCCGCTTTATAAAAAAATCAAGTTACTTTTGTATTTATGATGTACTATCTGTGTTCAAAATTATAAAACCTTTTGTATTTTCTAGATGTAGATACTATACAATACATTTACATTGCAAAACAAACAGATAGTTTTCAAATAATATCTTTAACATGAAGAATAAATATTATTCTCGCATCAAACCATTCAATTATAAAAATCAATTGATCAACCAGAAAATATATAGAAAATCAATATTAGTTAGCGATTGATGAATATAACGATGGCTTGAGAATTGATGAATGCGATAGAGGAACGCCCGTGCCGGCAACCGGAAGGCAAGCGGAGCCGGCCTCTTTCCCTTCTTCCAAGTTCCAATAGGGAGCCGCCGCGGCTCCACCCCAAACCAAGCATGTAACTTGTAAGTAGCAGGAAGCAGGTTCCGTCGCGCCGCGCTGGCCGGCTGTCCCTGGCCGCTTCCCGTCGGTCGTCTGCTGCTGTGCTGGCGCAGGGCCGACGTGCGGCGGTCCATCGCCGCCAAGACTTCATGGCTAGCGCCGATCAGATCGTCCACCAGTGGCCTGCGGTAGCCTTTGATGAGGTGAAGCGGAGGGACGTGTGCGTGCTGCTCCTGTCCGTATGTGCACGCGCCAATATATATGCGGGTATAGACGGGTAGAGTTGGTGTCAGAGACGGGATAGGTAGGCTGACCTGGCCCGTATGTGCACGCGTCGTGACGTCCTTGTTGATATCCATCAACTAAACATTAATCAAGGGCATAAAATAATCCATAACATAGTTATAGGGTTTGATTCTAACAAGTTCCACGAGTTTTGGTGTTCTCACTTGTTTTGTAGGGTATGAAGCGATATTCAATTTTTCACCGAATAAAAGTTTCTCAAATGAGGAATTGGAGTTAACTATTGTGTAGATCTCGTCGAGACGAGCGAAACGAATATATTACTTGCTACTTTTAGAGTCCGGATTAAAAAAATATGGATTTTACAAACAATAGAAGATTCCAGAAGACGAGCTGCGGGATTAATTGGGCCCAAATCAGAATTTAGCCCATAAAGAGTCCTAACGTCAGTACAAGATCGGTTTTGATCCTAATGGTGGTGATGGAGAGTTGTAAACGTAATACGGATTGATGACATGACAGTTCCTTGACCCCTACTCCACCTCAGACTATATATACGGCCCCAGGGACCCCCTAGGCACCATCCCTTTCATTATTATAATTTATATTCTCTAGTTAGGTCTTAGATGGAGAGGTGTCCCATTGAAGGATAACCTCTCTCCTAATGTAGTAGATTAGTTCTAGTTGAGAGTTAGGGAGACCGGAGCCATACTCGGGTTCTGGAGGAGTCTTCTGAGGTCTGGTATGTCTTGTATCTTATCTCTGTAAAACTTATGCTTTTATATATTTATCTTCTCTATTTACTTATATGATTTATTATGTGATTGGTTAGTTAGTCGTTATACTTTGGCATGAGATCTTCGCTCATATTGAGTGCTCTAGTTATAGTACTGTGACTAGGGTAGTAATCGATAGTGTACACATGACGTCTAGACTATTTGTTACCTAAGATTGCGTCTAATCCTATGGTTAGTTGTGGTAGCCTTAAGGGTGATAGCTCTGACAGGCCTTCGTAATCCACCACGTTTGTGTTAGTGTTCGTAAAGCTTTTTGGCAGCCTTCTCCCGATTACCCCTTCCCAGTCTATTCGAGAATCAGAAAGGTATTGTTGCTCCGAAGTGCTATTGTGTGATTGCTTCACCTAACTATCATTTAGTTATCTTAAAACCCAAGTAATAGAGAAGTATTTTGGAACCTTGAACTCTCCCGTTCTCCTCTCAACTTAGCTAGACTACTCATTTATCCTATAAATGATTGTTATATATAACTCCTATCATTTATTACTTACCCCTACTATAATCTAGTTGGTGTGCTAAGTTAGTAGATGCATAATGGTAACTATCAGATTCTTTAACTATTGCTTCCATGTGGTAAAATATAAATAACGATACTCTGTAATACTCCCGGGTAAAAGGTACAATAGTATTCTGTGCGCTTGCAGAATCTTTCATATTCTATTTGCACTTAATAAATACCAATAAGCTTTTTGGCGCCGTTGCCGGGGAAGCAATTGGCATAAGAGTTTGACAATGATTTTGATGTCCGCTAATTTAGTGTACCATTAGATTTAGTAGGATTACCCCTGTTCTGTTGAGTTGTGGAATAAGACAGGACAGCAGAAGCCGTTTTGACCTTCCGGCAAGTTTTCACAAGACAAGAAAAAACATTGAAGAGCCCAGGGTGCCTGAACATTCAAGATTCATCAACAATGGAACCTTGTCATCTCACAGGTTTGCACACATATATATATATTTCTTTTCTAACTCTGTGTAGATTGAAGAAGAAGGTCGTCGTTATAAGAATTCAAATCACATCTCAAGTGACGAACATAGAAGCTGCACTACGTACAAATCATGGTAAGTATGATCAAGAAAGGTGAGAAAGTCCTGCGCACAAATCATGGTAAGTATGATCAAGAAAGGTGAGAAAGTTTTACTCATGAACTTTAAACTTTTTTAGTAGTTATCTTTCAATTTCTTGCATATTTACTTTAATGCATTCATCCACTCCACTTAGTTTATGTTCCCTCATATCAAATCTATAGCATATTTAGTTCTTGCATACATCCATGCCACTTGCATATTAAAAAGAAAAAATATCCCTCACTATGATCATACTCTTTCGTCTATTTTTGAGTAAATCTCCATAATGCTTTTATGCTTCTATTTTTTCTATGCTAGCAAGTTTTTGTTTGGAAGTACTCGACATACTTTCATAGGCTTTTAAATTAAGCTATTGTGCTTAGGTTAAATAGCCTGCCTTAGTCAAATTAGACAAGGGAGTCTGGTTTGGGTATTGAACTAAAAATTGATAGTGTAGACATTGGATATTTTGTTGGACTAACCCCTGCAGAAGCTTTCAAATTCAATCTGGGAAAGTCCCGAGATGAACTTATATAAGAGATGAATCAAGGCGTGTGATGAACTCTAACAACTTTGCACGAAGGACGACACATCAGCTCATCCTTCATGTAGGGAAGAACTGTAAGTATCAAAGTTTACTCACTTTGTCTTTTGCTGCAAGTTACCTTTGCCTTGAACCATGTTAGAATGTAGCAAACAAATAAAAAATGAAAAAAGTAAATCTATGCTAAATAATCATTTAATCATCTTTTATTAGCATAGATAAAAATTGTGGACAGCAACCCATATTTTAAATTCGTTGCAATCCTTCGGGTATGTGTCCACTAATATTTTGTAGGAAAGCATATAAACTATTCCTGCCAATGATTTGGGATGAACCTGCCGAAACCAAAGGCACCATTACAAGAAGTGGATGAACTTGATGGATCATGAGCATCGTCAAAGACAGCCCAACCTTGAGCATTCCCAAGGCTTAAGCTAGGATGATGATCGCAAGCAAGGATGCAATTTCTGCCGCATGGCCAAACCGATGCTTCCTCTCATCATCGTCGAAGATAGCAACTCATACGCCGATGGCACGGACCAAGATGATGAGATGCCACTACATCATAGTGTGCATCTTTCACACCTCATTTGCCAATGGTGGTTTGTCGGTGATGTCTCGTGAAGCCATGAACAACTACGGTCGCCGGATGGCATCCCTAAGTCATTGGAGATGAAGCACTCACACAAATAAGGATAATCAAAGCTGAACTAGAGTATGCATCTCCAATGATCATCAACCCATCAACCAAGAGTCAATAAAGAAGCATGTTACTATCCACATCAACATCTCCTGTATCAGATGGTGCAAAAAGAACGAGAGGTCCTGCTCAAGCACAAAAAGCCCTTTCTGACAAGTAATTCGGATCAAGACAATCTCACGAAGCATCCTAAGAAGGCGCAACAAGTGCTGAGTAGAATTGCATCAAGACATAAGGTGGCATGAAGTAAGGTCCTTGTGAAATTTATGAAGACACCATGGTGATGTAAGGGCACTTAAAAGAGTTAGCTTGGGGGAGATTCACTTTTTCCTCATTAATAAGACAAGATTCGAGGGAGCTCTCTCCCCAGTAACCATTGCAACACAAGGGTGCAGAAAAAGGAGAGAAAGAACCAAGTTTAGGAGGAGCACTTCTCACTTAAGAGGATCAATGCAACATTTCGTAGAAGTGGCTCTACTTGTCCTTGCCGATCGGTTGAAGCGTACGGAAGGAAGACTAACTCCTCTAAAAATGGTCCAACGGTGTTGTTCTTCCTTTCAAGCTTCTATCTCTTAGGAGTAAACCAATGAGAGGAGCAAAAAGGTCTGAAGAAAAACAGAAATATGACATGACAAAAGGATGAGAAAGGAGGAGTGCAATGTAGGAGGCAAGCTCATGGACATGATGTACAGCTAACCGAGCAAGAAAAGCTTCTACAAGGTGTTGCGGCGCCATCACGGTCCAATAATGAAGGTAACATCTTAAGATCAAGGAGGAGACACCGTTCATCCCAATGCCAGAAGAACCAGCCACCCAAGGATGGAGTGATGAGACTCCTACATCAGAAGATCTACATCAGAAGAGAAGAAGAGTGAGAAAGAAGAGACTATCAAGGATGAGACTCGAACCTCAGCGTCAACATCAACTTCACCAACCAAAAAATGGAGGAAGAAGGAGTCACCTTTCAGCTCATCATCATCGGAGGTGCAACTAGGGTCACCATCATAACCCGACAATGCACCAAGCAAAGAATGAACAAGACAAGAAGTCCTGTTCGGAGGACTTTAAATCACCGAGCCTTCACCAAAAGGTAAACTTGGTATTTATCCATATTTCCTTTCCAACATTGTATAATTTCTTTCTTAGCATAATAGAATAAGTAGTTGCATATTTACTTTGCTGCATTTGCATCGAAAAAAAAATAAAAAAGATTACTTACTGCATTCCATTGAAAAAAAAAGTCTAAACCCCATGTGAATGATCTCGTGGCATAGCCCACAAGACTATTCACTGTGGTGGCACAAAAAATAATTTGCATACATTTAGGATAAACTTCTGCATCATATTTACTTTCTGCATGTATAAACTCTAAAATACCAAAAATATGTGGGCACATGAAGGTCCACACCTTTTTAGAAGAACCCAAAAATATGTGGGCACATGAAAGTCCACCCATTTAGGGAAATTTCTGCTGGAATTATAAAAGCAATCACTAATCATGGAGTGGTATTAACCTAACCCCTCTCCATGAGATTTGGTATTCTTGTTGGCAATTGAGTTTTACTGGACAATACATGATCAAAGAGCTAGTCAACCTGGCGCCCTTATGCTTCTGATACACCTGCTCTCAGAAGGATCACTCAACTTGCAACATCAAATACCATGTCAACATCTAGCTTGGGGAGAGGGCATCCTCCACTTAAACCAGCTAAGTATAAGTTTTCCAACCTTATTACTGTACCATATTGCTTTTCACGTGTGTTAGCTAGTAAAATAAAATTTGAAAACTAAATAAAGAATTGCTTAGATTAGTTAGTGTGTTCTTAGGCTTAAATAAAATAAAGAGAGAGTGTTTACAATAATTTTGCTCAGACTAGATGGAAACCATGCATAAGAATTGATAAGTAGCACCCCACCATGATTCCTCACAACACTTAGATTTCAACCTTGAATCATCCCAAGTTTTAGACACAACCATTTTAACTTGAAGATTTACTTTGAACCTGAAACTTGTGGGTAGCAAATGCTTGATCTAAGTCTAAGTAATTTAGGGATATGATACGCAAAGTTTGAGCTGCTATTTATCTTGTTCCGAGTGATACTTGAGTTCTGGAGATTTATTTTTGAAAATCCTTAAAACCACATGATGAGTTCCTGTATGACAGAGCTTAAATACCTACCACAGCCATAAATGCTAGATTAGGAAAGCCCACATATTTATATGCTACTTGCTTTGCATTAAGTGTTGTCAAGCTTTGTTGATACCTTAGAAACTTGTCATGCTTTCAAAATCAAGATCACTACACACCACAGACACCTGTTGCTCCTGCATTAGGAGTACGCAAAAACATGCCTTCCATCTAAATCCACCTAAAAATGTTCTACTCCTACACTAGGAGTGAACACTAAAAATATCCCACTGGTTACCCTAGATCAATGCTCCAAAATTCTTGTTGCTATCTCTCAAAAGAAAAAGAAAAAGAGAAGTATTGTTGTAGAGAAGAGGCATGTGGCTATGCAAAATGGTGAGATGAGAGAAAACAATGGGTACAAATAAGCCCGCCTGAGAGGTAAAAATGGACAAGTGTTCAAATTTATCAATATAATGGGTACTCTGATGTCTGCCTAAAAAAAGAAAAAGAAAAGAAAGATAGCCCATGTTGTCCTGCAGCACAATTCCTTAGTGTATGAAAAAGAGAGAGAAATATTTTCAAGGAGCAAAAGAGTAGAATTAGTATTAGCCACCATATATATATATATCCACCTATCACCTCACATCCACACACATGCACATCTTGATTTGATTGTATGACTTGTTCCTCTGGATCCATTGTTTGACTTTACAATACATTCACTGCAAGTATGTATGAGCTGACTCCTTACCCGTGAGCTCCATGTAAGCCACTAGTTATAGGGTGAGAGAAAGAGAGAAGGCATGCATCACTATTGCCTTGGTAAGGATCCACAAATACCACATAATAAGAGACTTGAGACAAAGGAATCTCTAAGTTTTATTTCAAAAAACTTGCAAAAAGCTTCAGGATGAGAGTGAACAACAGAGCTTGAGACATAGTGCTTAACTTAGACATTCTGTCCTTCAATTACCCAAGATTCGAGAGAAAGCTACAAGCTCCATGGTTAAAGGTAATACAGGTAAGCCTGAAGGTTAGCTTGGTCTACTAGAATCGTTGAGTACTTCTTGGTTTAAAACTGAATACTTGTGAGGGGTAGCTATAACTTTTGATATATGCTAAAGTTTGGCTTTACTAAATGACTAGCAAAGGGTAAACTTACGGGAACTTGTTGATGGTAGTTATCTATCATTTTTATCCATCAACTAAACATTAATCAAGGGCATAAAACAATCCATAACATAGTTATAAGGTTTGATTCTAACAAGTTCCACGAGTTTTGGTGTTCTCAATTGTTTTGCAGGGTATGAAGGGATATTCAATTTTTCACCGAATAAAAGTTTCTCAAATAAAGAATTGGAGTTAATCATTGTGTAGAGCTCGTAGAGACGAGCGAAATGAATATATTACTTGCTATTTTTGGAGTCCGGAATAAAAAGATATGGATTTTACAAACAATAGAAGATTCTAGAAGATGAGCTGCAGGATTAATTGGGAGCTGCGGGATTAATTGGGCCCAAATCAGAATTTAGCCCATAAAGAGTCATAACGTCAGTACAAGATCGGTTTTGATCCAACAGTGACGATGGAGAGTTGTAAACATAATACGGATCGATGACATGGCAGTTCCTTGGCCCCTACTCCACCTCAAACTATATATACGGCCCCAGGGACCCCCTAGGCACCATCCCTTTTATTATTATAATTCATATTCCCTAGTTAGGGCTTGGATGGAGAGGTGTCCCACTGAAGGATAACCTCCTGTTGGCGTAAAAAAAGTGGTTCCCTAAGCCCAACACACCAGCGAAGCCGGAAACGACCCTTGAGGCAGTAAAGCTCTCGCAGATCCAGCTAGCTTCGGACCCGGTCTGAGAGTGTCAGTAACACCCAAGCGTGCCAGTCAATTTGACCTGCAATTGACAAGGAAACAAGACGTAATCAGTAATCACAGGGCGGAACTAACCGGTATGTCCAGGTAGTTCCAATTGTATGGCTCGAAGAGCCGATGTAATGGGGATCGACTAGAAAACCGATTCCGTCATGTTATGAACCGATTGTAGCGAAACATGCATTATAACCGATTTAGACATGAATTCAATGATATATACTTGCATTAGACGGAAGTATATTATAAAAGATGTAGTCACAGTAAGCTAACATGATCATAAAATGTCTCAATGTAAAACAAGAAGAAATCGGCTATTTGAGCCGATTTAGTGTATACGAGCAACATACAAGCCTATAAAGCAAACAATGTTTCAACTCTCCGGCTAATAAATCTAAATTACAATCTTGCAACAGTGGAGATCGAGCGGATCGAGGCAGTCATGATGAAGTTGCAACTTAAATCCGTTAACCCTTGAATCTAGATAATGTTTATTTTACTACTTGAGTGCGACCCGTATCTAATCTAGATCCAAAATACAACCGGCTGGTGCAAAACATTCTATCTTATCAATATAAAACGAATGGCAAACATAATTCATTGAACATATAGATCTATTAGATATAAGCCGACGCATATGGATCAAGACGGGCAAATTGATGATTGCTTTAAATAATAAACAATAAACATAAGCAACATCGGTAACTTAATGAATCTAGCTAAACTGCCAAATTTAACTAGAGCCGATAACTAATCCATGCATGCAAACTGTCTTAATCTATAGCCTGTCCACCGGATGACGTTAACTAATAGATTAATCAAGCAAACAAACACGAATCGATAACTAATCCGCGCGTGAAAACCGTCCTAATCTGCATCTCGTCCACCGGATGACGATTAACACAGATTGATCGGGTAAACCAGCGTGAATCATCCTTGACTCACTGTGCTTCCCACGTCCACCGGATGACGCCAAAGAAACAGAGCTTAGCAAGGATCCTGGTCCGCCATGCTTTCACGTCCACCGGATGACGCTAAAAAGACATAGTTTAACAGGGGGTTGACAATACTTACAAGCAAGCCTGCGTCCACCGGATGACACCCTGCCTGGATGAAGTAACTCGCCGGACTCGACTGACTCTAGGGTTTGTTTGGCCGGAGCCGAAGGTTGTGTTGTATTGATGTTATTGTATTTACAATGGCTGAGGGCTTATATTTATACCCTGAGCGTAGATAGAGTCCTAGTCGAATCACAACTCATCAATAGATAAGGAAACTAACAAACTATCCTATATCTAAGGTAACTTAGAGTCACATCTTTCCTTTCATAACGGACTCCGATCGTGATCGCATCTTGGCGGTGCAGACTCTAGATGACGTCACCAATACCGACGCTGCATGCCTTCTGTCACCTTCGCCCGATAACCGATTCACCGTTCAATCGGCTATTCTCCTTCCTTCTGCTGGACGGAATCTGCTTCCGAGATCGGCTATCTTCCTTCGGTATCGGCTATCGGCTTCTGGCATCGGCTATCGGCTCCCAGCCCAAAATTTGGTGTTAACATATGCCCCCCAATTTTGGAATAAACTGGTTTATTCCGAAATTAGCGCTTGAGCCTTCAAATAGCCAAACCGCAGCTTCCTTCCTGGCACTTCAAACTTTCGCACCAAAACGAAACCCTAAATCGTCGCAACTTCTGCCACGGGTTTCAATCCGCCGCCGTCAGCTTCGATTCGTCGCCGTCAAATCACCCCCGAGCTAATGGCGACTCCTTCCGAGGTCCCTGAGGTATCAATTTCATCGATCCGCCCCCCTGATTTGTGAATCCCTTTTCAAACTCACTGAGTACGAGTTTCAAATCCAGGTGCTGAGGAATGATATTCTGATTCCACTGAAGGACATCCCCAACACCTATTATCTGGGCCCGATGGGCGATCCAATCCCCAAAGACTTCATCATTTAAGAAACCAACCAGCTCCCATTCCGAAGCTCCATGATGGGTGCCTCCTCTTGGGCAAAATCTTTCAGAAACTGGCCAAGCGTACCTGCTGGGTGGAGGAACTGGTTCCGTCGCGTCGCGGCGAAGAAGCGCGCTGACTGGGAGATGCACCATCTAAGCCAATGTCTTGATCTATCATTATCAAAGATGACAAGGAATGAGCCGCTCCTGATCGCTGCCAGTCATTTTTGGTCCAACTCCTTGAATGCTTTCGTGTTCGGAGACGGTCCAAAAACCATCACCCTGGGCGATATCCATATGCTCACCGGGCTTTAGATTACTGGATCATATGATTTCTGGGATCTTTGCTCCAGTGGCAAGAAGGACCCCTATTTCCTGAAGCTGGACACATACAAAGGATGGAGTGGTTATATTCAACACCACCAGAAAAGCTCCCCCTCTGTCAGCGAGAAAGAACATGTTGCATTCTTGACCATGTGGCTTGAAAGGTTCGTGTTCTGTGGCGCCACTGCCGGGCCAGCATATCCTTATCGGGTCTTAGCAGAGAAACTGTCTCAAGGGCACTCCATCCCCCTGGGCAAACTCTTGTTGGGTGCAGCATACAGGCTTATGAGCCGGGTATTCAGTTCCTTGATCATAGGTGAAGAAGTGTAATGCATAACAGGCCCTTGGTGGCTAGTACAGCTATGGCTCAACCTGTACCTCCATAAGCTGGTAAGGACGCAACTCCAAGGCCTCAACTTTCCATCCACCGAGTATTCAGAGGAGGAAGACCCAAAAACCAGAGGCTGTCAAAGTTTTGGTGAAGCTGCCTCTGCCATAACCATCTCAACCTCAAAGGGCAATATGCTGGAAACATTATACAGGGGCTTGGGACCAAATGTTACTACCTGGTTCCCTTATGAAGATGAAGATGAATTTCCAGCACCCTCCAGCTTTAAATTCAACAATGGGTGTTCTGATGACGTGGCTATCAGTATCTTGAACACAATCATCAAACCCTGTGCCTTGCCAGCAGACTTCAAACACCTTCGGAGCGCAAGCGGCAAGGCAACTAGCTATCCTTCTTATGAATTCTATCATCCAAACATAGCAGCAAGACAGCTAGGTTTCGGCCAATTGCCCCCTCGGCTCCCTTTTTTGAATACATTGAAGCCCAGGGAGAACATTACAGAGCACCTTCAGGCTGTCAGAATTTTTCAACTCGGAGCAAACCTGCCCACATTCTCGCCGAAACCGTGGAATCAAATCTGCATCGTTCATCAGAGTTTTGACGATTGGTGGCAACAATGGCATGCTCACTTGTTCTGCCAAACCGTCCATGACAAATGCAGAGCCCTGGATCCAAACTTCCAATCTCCCCGAGCAGTAAGTGTTCTCAGCCGATTCCAATAAAAACGGCTTTATTCAAATATGTTACTTAAAGATATTTCTCGCAGGACCTATCATCCAATCCACCAGAGCGAGTGGAATACTATCCACCTTGTCCAACAGCAAGACTAGGCTCCCGAGCGCCAACGCTGAGACAACTAATGGCAGGCCCTGCTGTACTGACCTCCCCTTCTGCTTCAAAACGACCAGCTGCATCTCAGCTCCAAAAGCAAACTCCCAAGAAACGCCGATCGATAAGAAAATTCAGGTACCTAGTAGCATTTTTGCTTTACTTCAATACGCCCCGACTCTTAAATTGGCTTTCTACCAGGTGAACCCCCAACCAACTCAAGGTACCTTGGGAGAGAAACAGGCCGAAGAACCACCAGAATCTACCGGCCATGAGGAATCAACTGCTCAAGAAGAAGGGATCCGGGAAGAAGGAGCAAAAACTCAGGTACTACTCACTGGGCTCTTCTTTCTTAAATGTCTTAATTGACCAAATCTTATTTTCAAAAATACAGCCGAACAGCCCTTTCGAAGAAATCTGGGCGAACCTTGAAGAAGAGGAGTTGCCCCCTGAGAGGAATCTAGGTAACCCCTATTCGGCTGTTAGCAATTATCTTTGCTTCCATACTGTTCTTACTTCTGATTTGCAGAAACCCAACTACCTGAGGCAGTGACAACTGAGGATCCGCATGCCGCAAAAGATACAACCGCTTTAGTTGAACAAATAGCATCGGCATCAATTCTACAACCTTCAGGCCTCATTCAGGTATCCCATCTCTGCCAGAAAACAATTAATCTATATTGTACCCTTTTTTGATGAGAGAATGCATATACGGTAGGCACCGAAGCCCTTGTCTCCCAGCTTTCCATTCGACATAGAAGAGTTTTGTGATAAAGATGAACTGGCCTCCTCCTCCGAGAGACTTTCATAGTCAGATTTCAATAATCGGCTAAGTGCATTGTTACCCCATCTAGAGGGTGATCTGGTCGCTCTGGCCTCGAATTCCGATCTGATTGATCAAATAATGGAACTCGTCCAGCAGCAACCCAATCTGTCAGCCTTGAAGTCCCTGCAAAGACTTGACGATCTTAAAGTGACAGCATCAGGGATCATCACTGCTCACAAGAACCTGACAGAGCTTGAACAGCTAAGGAGCAACAAATCGATCAACAGACAAGAGGCCACCGGATTAACCGATCAAGCCAGGTTGCTCAAATCCTCCATCAGCATGGCCGAAACAGAATTGGAGACATTGAAAACAAGACGAGACCAGCTGAGAAAAGAATTGGAAGCAGTTGAGTCGGCTATCAGTGAGCGCGAAATCACCATCTCCACTAGCACGATCGAGCTCTCCCAGAAAAAGAAGGAAATCAGCAGCTTGATCGTTGCAGACAGAAAGTCATGCCAACGCCTAAACTTGCTACAGTTCACTGAAAACCGAGATCAACAACTGCTGCAGGCTGGCCACATGCTCCGTGCTGAATTAGTAGAACTGATTCGATCCTTATTACCTTTGTAATATAATGGGTATACTGCTTGGCATGTGCTGTTCACCCTGAATGTGACAACTTAGTCTGATCTGTATTTCGATTTTACACCTTAATATCGGCTTTGTCTTGTTTCGCACTGACTCTGTTCAGCCTGATATACTTCTGTATGCGAATTGGTTTTCGAACTGCTTTGTACCTTAGAATCAATCATATAACCTAACCCGTTCTGCATACGAATCGGCTTTCGGGCGTACTTCTTAGTATCGGCTTTCCTTTGGAACTAACCCCTCAGCCAGATCCATCACGAATCGGCTTGTGGGTGCTCACGATAGGATCGGCTAAAACAGCCTGACCCAAAAAACCGATCGGCGTGCGACCATTGATGGCGGCGCTTCGTCTCCCCGATTCGGCAACTGTTCCGGATTCAAGAAACGTGAATTAACTGCAACCTAAAATCCGCCGTGCCGTCTCGCCTTCCGAGGAGGAACCGTCTCAATACCCTCATCTTTATAAATACACACTTGGCCTGAACAAGCAACCGCAACATCGAAGCCTTCGCTCTCCCGGACTTTTCTCCTCAGACCAGAGAAAACAAAATCCCCCAAATCCATGGCTAGCGACGGAAACCACGGCAAGCGGCCGGCCTCAAGTTCCGCCGAAGGTGACAACTTCACCAGGAGCCTACGAGCCGTGGGTGAACGGAGGCATCGCCAACAAGCCTGGTTAGGGTAAGGCGGCTGCTCACTTCTTGATAGATCGACCTGATCTAATCTGACAATTACCCACCTGCGTAGCGATGCGGGCACTGCCGGCGTCGGAGGTTCGGGAACCGGTGCCGGGCCGTCTCAAACCGTCCCTGCAGCCGCTGGAGCCACCCCTGGCTCGGATGCCACTGCTGACCCGCATCACGGCCGTCATCGCTGGGTGACGCCCCGGCAGTTAGCCATCTACAGCAGGTAAATCAATTTGTGCCCAAGACATTGGTTTTCTTTCGACTCTGACAAATCTGCTTCTTTGTCAACCTTCAGTCAGGCCCGCGTGATTCCTTTCCCACCGGGAGCACTGATTGGCCCAGACACTCGGCCTCTCAGAACTGCGCCTCCTCAGGAACCCCCTCAAAATCCGGCCCCGAGCACTGGATCAGAATCGGGGTCTTCTGACGGGTCCTACACCGCCGCCGACGGTCGCCAATTCCATCACCAGATGGTGGAGTACCGTAACCTCTACTCAGAGGCTACAAAGGAGAATGGCCGACTGCAGGGCGTCACCGAAGCCCAAGCCGCTGCCCTTACGGCCGCCGAAATCGAGATGGCCAGGGTGCAAGCCCAACTCGCCGAATCGGACGCTGCAGTGACCGGTAACAACTTGAATTGTGACATGCCAACAATCTTCTTCATGCTGACACTTCTTTCTTTTGCAGTCCTGACTGTGCAGCTTGAAGAATTACGTGTGGCCGCCGAGGCCGCTGCCAATGCCGTTAATGCGCATGGCAACACGCAGGCGGAACGGCTCCTGGATGTTCATCACCGCGTCTCCCAGGTGGCCATGGCCGGCGTTCGTCACGGCGCCACTGGGGCTCTCACAGCCGCGCGACTCCGCTCTGGCATTGCTCTGGAAACCGTCGAGCCTGGGTTCCCGGAGGGCCAAGACATGGAGGAGGCCAGCGCCCAACTGGCGAACTTTTTCCCTCATGCCGACGAGGTCGTGGCTGTCACCGACGCCCAGGACATTATAGATAAAGCCACGCATAATTAGGATGTAATAGGGCTCCTGTAAGCACAATCAGAAATAAAACTTCCTTCAAAAGCATCAATCTGAATTCCATATGTGCTCGGATACATATATGTATTTTTCCAGATTTTTTTTTTGCTAAGGGCGACTCGTTACTACGATGTCGGCCATTTTTGTCCTGAAGGCGACCCGCTTGCACGGCATCGGCTGTTAGAGCCAGATTCACATGAATCGGCTATTATCCCCCTACTGAGATGCTAGGATAGTATTTCCTCAGATGCTTCCCGTTGATGGCTCTGGCGAGTCTCTGCCCTTCCAAGTCTTCAAGGATATAAGCATTACCCGGAGAGCATTCCACCAGGCGAAACAATCTTTGTACTCTTTCAATAGTTGAACCACCTCCTGCCTGAACTCTGGGTCTAAATTGGCGGCAATAAACGTCAGCCTTGGTCTGTCGCCGGGTCCAACATCCACTTCTTCGAGCTTGTCGGCCGACGTGAATCCTTGCCCCAACTTACCCTCTGTGCCGTTAATCGGATTCTCCATTTAATAAAAAGACTCAGAGCCGATTGCCCCGATCGGCTGTTGACTCTCATCACTGACCTTGATGGAGCCTCCTTCCCAAGTCTTGCCAGAGAAACAATCATGATCCCTAGCTTCCCAGTATGTGGCATCTGCCGTCGCCACGCTGACCGAGTCGTCGGCCGGGATCACTTCGACCTCATCGCCATGCCACTGAATGAGGCACTGATGCATGGTCGATGGCACGCAGCAGTTGGCATAAATCTAGTCGCGTCCGAGTAGCAAGCTGTAGGCACCTTTACTGTCAATCACGAAAAGGGTGGTAAGCAGTGTCTTCTTCCCCACTGTTAGCTCGACGTTGATTGCCCCCCGAGTGTTGGAAGAATTGCCCCCGAAATCCTTGAGCATCAGATCAGTTTCTATTAGATCATCGGGACCCTTGCCTAGCTTGCGGAATGTAGTGTAGGGCATGAGATTGACAGTGGCACCACCGTCCACCAACATCTTCGTCATGGGCATGCCGTTGACATAACCTTTGAGATAGAGGGCCTTCAAATGTCGATTCTTGGCTGGCTTATCAAAAGTAGCTTGCTGTGCGAGCACTAACTTGGCCACTCCATCTTCTGATCCCGAATCGTCTGAGTTGGACTCGGTATCATACTTCTTGGCTCTGAACTCTGCAGGCAGCACGAACACCATCTGTGCATCGGCTACAGCCTTTCCATTATTTTGTGGAGGCTTCTCGCGCCATACCTGTTTGGCACGTCCCTCAGCTTGGAGCTCTCTGTTTCTGAGCCGCTGCACCCGGCGCCTTTGGCTCCTAGTTAGATCCCCTGGGAACCACTGATTCTCTTGCCAAACCGGCTGTCGGCGTTCAACTACCGCTTCATCAAGCCGATCGTGCGAGTCCCTTTTTTCACGCCGATCCCGCAGGCTGTGGGGGCTCCCCAGCCTCTGATGCACAGACCGGCGGTTGACCTGGGACTGCCTGTACTTTCGGTACTGATCGCTGCATTCTGGGCAGTTGCGCAGCGTTGGCAGTCTCAGGCCTTCATTCCAACAATGTCGGAAGAATGGGCAATGCCAATGATCCTCCTCACCTCCCCGGTGGCAGGTCATTTCTTCATGATAGCGCGCCTCTTCTTCTTCGCGGAGCCACCTGCGGTACTCCTCTTCTTCGCGCTGTAGCCGCCTCTGATGATCTTTCTCTTTCTGTCGCCGCCATTTGTTCAGAAGGTGCTGGTGTGTGGGCCTCCTGCTCTTGGTGCCACTGGATTCTCCCTGCTCCGGCTGCCTCTGATTCTGTTCCCTCCTTCCTTTGATCAGCGCCAGCTCCTCAGCTGTGATTTGTGCATCGGTATCAACTGAGGAGTTCTTCCTGGCCCGTTCGGAGGTTAATACCTTTACTTTAGTCAGAGGATTCGCGATCTGGACCATGTTCTGCCCTTTCGAGAATGGGAATTTGTCGATCTTCATCTTCCCCTTGGGAGGAGCCTCAAATTTCAACAAACCGCGCCTAATAGCATTCTGGATTGCTGTTTTAAAATTGCGGCAATTGTTTGTGGAGTGTGAGGTGAGGCCGTGGTACTGGCAGAATGGTTTTCCCTGCAAATCTTCAGGAGATGGCTTAACGTAATCAGCTGGAAAGGTGATGTGGCCTGCACTAACTAGTAGGTCAAAAAGTTTGTCCAGCTTGCGAGTGTCAAAGTCGTATTGATCTTCCGCGCTCCAACCCTTCGGTACGGCCATGGGCTTTGTTCCCCATTTAAGCTCAATAGCAGCCACTTCTTCATTCTCTCCATCCTCTGAGTCGGAATCACAGACGTAGGCCTGCTTGTATTTAGATTCCTTCTTGAAACTCTGGGACTGCTGTTCTAATGCGGCCACCCTCTGCATCACCTCGCTGATGCTGTTGAAGTTGGTGCCCACAAGCTTCTCTTGGACGTGTGGGAGCAACCCACTGACCACTATCTTGGCGAGCTGCTTGTCGTTCAGGTTCAAAGAGTAACACATGTTCCTGGTCTCCCTGAACCGCTTGATGAAAGCCAATCCAAGTTCATTCGGCTTTTGGCGCATGTTGGTGAGATCTGTGATGTCTTTCTCCCCAGTGCCGGAGAAGAAGTAATTATGGAATTTAGTCTCCAGATCTTCCCAGCCTTGAATCGAGCCAGGCTCCATAGATGCAAACCAGCTAAACGCCGACCCTGTCAATCATAGCGAAAAGAGCCGGACCCTGTTGTGACAGAACCGCCTTATTCATAGGACCCACGTGCCCCGTCATCGTCCTTAAGGACCTTTGACTAGTCTGCACGAGTTCCCTTTGACTTAGGTGGCCCGTCGGGTCTCATAGGAAACCCTAATTTCCCCGCGGATCTCATTGTAAGACCTTGCAAGTATTACAACAGTTTACACAAATAATTTGAATCAGAGTAAAGAGTGCGGAAGTATTACTTGAACATAGGTTACAATTACATTATCCCAAACCAGAGTCTCGTAGTGGAGTAGCTGTATACAACTAAACACCCTGCCCAAGGGTTTCATTATATACACGTCTTCATCCATGTACGATCCAATGACCGGCATGATCCTTCGTAGAACTGTTTACCCAATCTTACCTGCAACAGGGGGTTAACAAACCCTGAGTACATGGGGTACTCCGCAAGACTTACCCGACTAAAGGTGTAAAATTAGACTCAGGAATGCAGGCTGAGGGGAGTCAAGGTAAGGCTTAGCAAGAGTCAAAGGATTTTGCAGAAAAGCAATACTAATCCTATTTTCAGTATTTTATCTCAATAATATTATTAATCATTAACCATATCTCCAAGTTCCTTCTCAAATATCAACATTTTTTTATTTACTTCGTCCATTCAAAAACATCCTAGTTCCGAACCACTCTTCGCTGTAAGTGTGAGGATCATGTCTCCATTAACCGAGGAGTAGCGTCGATTCGAATCCAGAAGTACCCAGCTGGGGATCCCTATCCACACTGCATATGTAGCACTTAAGCTTGCCTATGCCAACCCCGCCTACCACGGCTTTTCATACCCCGGAACCGGTCCTGCGCCACCCGAGAGCACAGTACCCCTCTAGTCTCCAGGCACGACGGCCACGAGGGTACACGCTACTCTCGCCATCTCTCCACTCCCAGTGCGTGGTTGTCGGTTCCAGCAGTAGAGCCACCGGAGTCAGAGGCTTTCCGTAGTATGTGGCTAGTTGCAAAGCCATGATCACAGCAGGCCGACAACGAATGGTCCCTAAATATTTTTCCGTTGGACACCATGCATTGGGACTCTAACCCAAGTACACTGGAGACCACCCGGTTTTCGCATCCCTTTTCCGATGGCGAGGATCGTTGGGACTCTAACCCAAACAGATGATCGACCAAACGGAATACCCATCCACGTTGATGATAATGGACTGGCCAAGTACACCATCACCAAACGAGGACAATACCAATCCCATAAAATGATTCATTCGTTTCATATCATCACAGTTTTCAAAATAGCATTTTTGCAACTCTATCATTAAGCATGACTAAGCATTTTTTAATACTTTTAAATAAATCAGGGTCTCAGGTATAATATGTGGTCAAGGAAAGGTAATGCATCAATAGGTTATCACTCAACTCCTAATAAGCTAATGCAGTAGATTAACCCAAGTGATAAATATTTTTAAATAACAAGGAGGGGCTGAATGCACCGGGGCTTGCCTGTTGCTTGAAGTCGATCGAACCCTGAAGTCAATCACCGAGAAGGATCCACGTCCACCGAGTGAAGACCTTACTCGGGACACGCTTCAGATCATAATCACCGCGCGTACACTACACGAAATAATAATGCAACACTTACATGATGATATGTATGCCATGATGCAGGAGATGCACTAAATCACTGATCAATAGGAAGTAAACTTAATTTGAAAGTTGAGTACAACTTGCCTCCATGATAAAGTTGCAAGTCAACGAAACTAATTACTATTGCGTATTAACCACTTTATTTTATTGACCATTTTAACATCCGTTGAAAGTCAAATTAGTTTTTCCTCTAGAACATTATCAACCCATTGCCTAAACAAACTATTAAACCCTATCATTATATGTGACTAACATAAATTACTAGCATTCCAAATTAACAATTCAATTAAGAACCCAAACACTAATTAAGGTGCCAAGGATCATCTCAAGTTAATGACCTAGGGATATCACTCGATCCAAATGTTACACCACACAAAAGTGAATTAGGGTTTCTACTCAATTTTATTAATCAATCAACAATTAGGATTTTTGTTTTGGTATTTAATTACTACCTAGGGTAATTCATCTTATACTTACAAAGTAAATGATCATCAAAACTTGGAACAGCAGGGTTCAGGTGCTACAAGAGGTTTAACCAAACCCTAAAAGATTTAACAAATTATTAAAATTTTAATCCTAATAACCTTTCCTTAATTAATCAATTAAGCAAGTAATAAATAAGAAATAATTAAATTATTTCCATCTGAGCTCAAAATTTTACCATAGATAGTACTTATCCTAAAACAGTACCAAATTAAATTTCATGATTTTTAGAGTTATAGAGAACTAATTAAAATTACCCAATGTTACATCTATTAATTTTTGTGCTGATTTTTAATGCCTGCAGAAAGTGCTCAAAACATATATTTAATATTTTTGTTAAATACTACATCCCTCAGAGAGCACACGCAATTATTTTCAGAATTTTTAAGTTAGTAAATTAATTCCTATAAAAATGACAAATTCGCTCACTATTCTCTCTATCAGGAAATTGGAAAACAATTTTTATTCGCGAGGAAAAATGGAAAACCAAATCAGCCCGGGACGGCCCAAAACAGCCCGGCCGGCCCAGCGCGACTCCTTCTCTCCCTGTCCCGCTGACAGCCGGCCCCCACCCGTCAGCTCTCTCTCTCACACTCCCTCTTTCTCGCTCTCGCTCTGCCCTCTCCCGCGCGCGCACAACTGCACGGCCACGGAGCTCGCCGCCGGCAGCATCTCCGGCGAACCCGAGGTCACCGATAGGATCCCCGTAACACTACAAACCAACATAGGGGTCCTGCCTGCCATCTAGGTCACAGGAGTGGGCACGGTGACTGCCATGGCGGCTCGGCGAGCACGGCCACCGGCGGTATGCCGCGCTCCGGTTACCACGAGGACCACAAGGCCTAAACATTTTGACCAAGAGGCCTAAACACATAAGTTTTAAGGACGAACAAGGGCTCTAGAACACCTTACTGAAAGGGGAGCATCGCACCGTGGCGCTCTGGCCGCGGTGAACGTGTTTGCGGCGGCGTTTCGGCCGGCCACAAGGAAGACGATGGCCGCGCGGCGATCCCGGCACGAGAGCGAACCCGAGCAGGCTCAAAAGACTCGCAAGGAAGTATCGAATCTAACTGCGAAATGGAGTGGGTGATGGTGGAACAACGGCGGCTAATTTGGCCCTCCCGTCCGAGAGGTTGCCGGCGGCGGGAATGGACCAAGGGAGGATGCGAACGGCGACTACTGGGCTTTATAGTCGGGATGACTGGTGCAGGGCGTGGCCGGGGTCCCCATGGACTTCGACACGCGGTGGCCGGGCTCGGCCGGCGGCCAGCGCGCGCACGTGCGCCTGCGCGTGGACAGTACCATGACCGGCCCCCCTGACAACACTGTAGCAGAGCGTGACCATTCACTGATTTTTGTCAAATTACTTTTTATTTTTTGTAACAAGTTGAAAAATTGCCAATGTAAAAGTTGCAGTAGATTTAGTGCTGAACATTTTTGGTTTTTGAACCACGTTCAAATTTTGAACGGATTTTGAATAAATCAAAAGGGGGTAATTAGGGATTTTGAATTTCAAACCTAATCCAATCAAATTCTCAAAACTTTTCTCAATAGCTTGAAAACATGCAAAAATAGAAGTTGTTCCACTTCTCCAGTCCTACAACTTTCATTAAATGTGTTTTATCAGATTCTTCATAGTTTTTGAAATAGCATTTCAAATTTAAATTTTAAAACACTCATTAGGGTTTATTTTGAAATCTCACTACATAACTTTAAAATCCCCAAATATAAAAGTTGTTCAAATTGAAAAGCCCTACAACTTTTATTTAAGGAGTTTTCCCAAATTCTTGATAGTTTTTGAAAGAGCATTTTAAATTTGGATATACCAACACTAATTGGGTTTTAATTTAAATTTTTACTGGTAAACTTTAAAATCTCCAAACATGAAAGTTGTTCTATTTTGAAAGGGATAAAACTTTTATTAAAAGACCATCATCAAAATCCTACTAATTTTTGAATTTTTATTTCAAGTTTAAACTTTAAAACCCAGATTAAGGTTTTATTTGAAATTATTTTTAATAACTTCAAAATTGCCCAAAATAGAAGTTGCTCAACGTTTAAAAATTTACAACTTTTACTTAAGGCCCAACGCCTAATTCCCTTAAGTTTTCAAATTAGGGTTTTGGCTCCGATTAGGGTTTTTAATTGTTTTTCTTTTTATTTTCTATTTAGATTTAGAGGCATACACACAAACAATTATTTTAAACCATAAAGTAACTCAAAGGTTCCTAAGCACATTCACATATGAAAATGAAAAATTTGCCCTAGTGATGCACAGTAACAATGATTTTATGCTGGATGAATTGCATGCAATCATGATGACATGGCAGGTTTTAATTAACCGTAACACCAGGGGTGTTACAGCCTTCCCCCCTTAAAATAAATCTCGTCCCGAGATTTACGATGCGGCCAAAGCCTTAGGTTTAGTAATGAAAAAGAAAATGAGTCGAGAAAATATTTTTCAAACTTGACTACAGGGCCAGTAGAAGTATTACATTTGTAGGACTTGAAAGGGTAAATTATTTTTAAAGATGAGCTAAAAACCCAATAATGTTTTCAGGTAAGTAATTCTCTGATCTCTCGGGTAGCTTCTTCTCCTTAAGACATATTCCAACATACTTGTGCATCATCCTGTTCAAGTCCTTTGAGTAACACGATCTCTTATTGGTTTATAACCCACGCTGAGTATTCGGAGTGCGTCAGATTTTAGTTCAGTTCTACTCCTACCAAGTCAATAACTCGATTTGACACTTGAAGTTACTTCTCGAGTGGTGTCACATGAAGTACATCCTGTGCAACTGACCAGTGTTCAGACACTTGGGTTGATAAGCTACTAGTCCACACTTCTCTTACTACCTGTTATGATGAAAATTCTTATTTGACCTAATCAGTTGTTTCTCAACACTAAAACTTGAAACCTTATTTCTTCGAAATACAACCCTTGCGAGGAATATCTTTTAAGGGTGGGTTTCAAGGAGAGTGGGGGCACATTAATTGCGAGCTACGATGATTCAGGAGTACCGACTACGACACCAGTGCGTACCCTGGTAAGGTCTTATGTGACTGCAGTTCACAGAAGATTCCAAGTTTTGACACGGCACCATAGTCACGGTTCGAGATACCATCATAGAATACAATTAAAGTAACCTCGGTAAAAAGAGAAAAATATATCGACTGTATCTATGATGTACAATGACCACACACCTTGATACGAGCATATACCCATCAGAATCTCATGTGATTGTGAGTTATAGGAGATCCCAGGTTGCTATATTGTATCGCAGCCGTAGATCGTGTTACATCATAACAAGATGAATTTGTTTCTACATACAGTGTGGACAAGGAAACTGAAACGACCTCGATTTCCACGAAGGGAAATCCACAGGCTCGAATTGTAATTCAACAGATTGCTTGGGACAATCCATGAAATTACCCATATCTCAGTTGCCACCAGGACCCATACAACGGTAAATAAGTCTTAAATAAATATTTATTACATCGCCACACTGGCGGAATCAACAATCAGAGAAGCTTTAGAAGATGCGGAAGCGATTCATCCTTCACGGCCAACTTGAGTGTAGCACGTGACCCTATTCCTCGTCATCATCTCCCTCGAAGTCGTACTCATTCTCGTCACCTGACAGCAAATTTATCAGTACGATTTGTACTGGCCACGGAGCCCACCTATGCAGCATTTGCTTTGTGGAAAGTGGATGCAAGGCTATACAAGCAGACCTATAGGCTGAGGTTTTCCTATGCAGCTGTAATCAATGTTTAATTAGTCAAGTTTTATCACCAGTTAACACCATCATCCCTTTTCTCATCACCACACCTCACATACCCACACCTCACTCTCATTCGACAGGCCCAACTCCCTCTCGGGCCTATCTCAGCGGCACACTACCACAACGGGTACACTGCCGGAAAAATGTCATCCAGGGGGAGAAGAGAACACTCACTACACTAGTAGAAGCTTCACAGGAAAGGTCCATAGCCAACAGGTTGGCATATGTATCGATCGATCAACCGTACACTCTGCAGAGGTTTCACTACCCACAAGATTAGCCATCATAGGTGTTGCGCAAACACCTAGGCAGAATTCCGGGTGCTTGCTTGCCTAGGTCGATGCCACCCTACCACTCAGCCCTGGGATATTCCGGATCCTACACCGTTATGCTGAGACTGGGAGACACAGTACCGGGCCCATCCAGTGGTACTGTGCATCTAGAACGGAACGGAAACCCATCGACCGTCTCCGCCCACCCTTATCACCTTTCAACCTAGCAGTAGTGGCACCGTCCTACCAAGTAGTCCAGCCGTCTCCCGCCCATCAGAAGCGAGTGAGTAGAAAAGGATTCCCATGAACCTGAAACTAGTCCATCCTAGGTTTGACCAAGCAGGCATCTCCACTTAGGGGATACTCTCCCCGTGCCATCACAGCACCTCCGTCCACGGGCTTCAAACCACCAAGGCTATCCCACCCGGAACCTCCTCAACAACTTTACCCGCCACAGGTATCTCGCTTGGGGATGCCCAGGTTGCACCCCCGGCACGACTTGCCCCATGGGCTCGTCTCACATCCCACTTGGTCGACATCAACCCTTACCACGCACCCAAGACGCACGCAGCACTCTCTCCCAGTGGTTATAATCAGTTATACACCGTCCCAATTCCACCACATAGCATATAGCAAGTAGAAAGTAGTGGAAGAGTAACAGTAAATTAAGCAGCAGCTAACCTAGCAGCGGACAGCAGGGTAAAGTCTTATCAAGGCAGGGAATTCAAATATACTATCATGCAACCAATCCATACATAATCATAAAGCAATAGCAACAATGTCATTTGCAATGCGTAATTAGGATCTAAGGATTTGGTGGGACGTGGCACCTTCGTAGTCGTCTCGTAGCTCTTGGAAGTACTCGTGGTCGTCTTCCTTAGTCAGATCCTCCTCCGGCTCTGAAATCGAACACGAAATAGTCGCGTCAGCGACTCCTATAGAGTATTTCAGAAAAATCCAATAAAATAAAGAGCCAAATGCACACAAACACAGTCTTAGATTGTAGATCTCATTTTTCTGAGAATTTTGATATATGGTGCGCAATTTTTGGACTTCATATGAATAAGTTATGAATTTCCGAAGATTATTCTATTTTCTGAAAATGGGAAAACTGGTCGGTTAATCAGGGGCAGCTCGGGATTGGTCCACGTGGCGCGCGGGTCCAGTAGTGCGGCAAGTGGCGCCTCATCAGAACACAAACCCGATGGTCGCCCACCAGGTGTTCGATGCTGGTTCCCAGAGAGTTGCCGGAGTTGGCGTAGCTCGGCGTGGCTCGGCAGTGGTCGGGGGTAGCTCGGCTGTGGTTGGGGGTAGCTCGGCGGAGCTCGGCGGTGGTCGGGGGTAGCTCGGCGGGGCTCGGCATAGTTCGGCGTACCTCGGCGGGGCTCGGGCGAATCGGAAATTCAGGGCGCCGAGGGTGCCGTTCTCCCGAGCTCTTCCGGGGAGGCTCGGGCGAATCGGAGATTTGGTGCGCCCGAGGGTGCCGTTCTCCCGAGCTCTCCCGGGGAGGCTCGGGCGAATCGGAGATTTGGTGCGCCCGAGGGTGCCGTTCTCCCGAGCTCTCCCGCGGAGGCTCGGGCGAATCGGAAATTTGGGCGCCCGAGGGTGCCGTTCTCCCGAGGTCTCCTGCGGAGGCTCGGGCGAATCGGACATTTGGGCGCCGAGGGGGCTGCTTTCCCGAGCTCTCCCGGTGAGTCTCGGGCGAATCGGAAATTTGGGCGCCCGAGGGGGCTGCTCTCCCGAGCTCTCCTGGGGAGGCTCGGCGAATCGGAAATTTGGGCGCCCGAGGGGGCTGCTCTCCCGAGCTCTCCTGGGGAGGCTCGGGCGAATCGGAGATTCGGTGCTAGCAGGGTTCCAGGGCGTCCGTTCAAGGCGGCGGTGTCTCTCCGGTGCGGCGGACGATGACAGGGCGGCGATGACCATATTTCGGCAAGACAGGGCTCGGCTTTCCCCAATTGGCGTGCTCAGGCAGTCGTCCGACCAGATGGTGGCGGGTTAGAGTCGTGGTATGGCCTCCTTCTCTCCCTCGGCATACGGCGGTTCTCCGACGAGGTGGAGGCGCACGTAGCCAAGGCGACAGTCGTGATTCGGGGCTCGGCTATCTTGCGGCGGTGCCGAGGCAGACTTGGCGAACCTCGGCGGCCTTTCTCCGCAGCGCGAGGCGACCGGGGGTACTCGGAACGGATTTAGGCGAGGCGGAACGTGTCGGCGGCGATGTCGTCGCGACTGTGAGGTTCCGGCGGGGCTAAGGAGGTCTTCTAGGGGATGTATACGCGTCCAGGGTCTATGGCGATGGTATACCAACTACCAATTTTGGCTACCGAGCTTTCCAAGGTGCTCGGTTGTGGCGGCGGCGTGTCGCCGACGACGGCGGAAGGCGGCATCGCGGCTACGACCAAGTATTGGTTCAATCGAATGCGGTCTTGTCAAATTGGTGAGGCCAGAGAGGCATACAACACTCTGGTGGCGAATTTTAGCCATGGCATGACCTTCTTTTCGCGACGGCTCGCGGCGGCGCTCCGGTAAGGTCGCAGCGCACGCGGCCAAGGCGATTCAGGCTTCCTCTAGCGCTTAGATCCGCGTAGCTAGCTCGAGGGGGTCGTGGCGGTGCTCCACGACGCTCTAACCTATACGGGTACTAGTCGGATTGCTCGGAACGGGTGATTCGGCGTCGGAACGCGTCGGTGGTGAGCGCACTCCGCCGAGAACGCGTCGTGCTGCGTTCTCGGTCTAGCAAGCTTGTAGTCCGAGGGTTTCGGCCGGTCGAATGAATGCATGGTGCAGGTGATCTTCCCGAGCCGGTAAGGGCTCGTGCCTGCGCGTCCCGAGGGTGGAACGCCATGGCAAAAGCAGGGCAAGGTTCGGACATGGCGTGCGATGGCTCACCGTGGTGTCGGTGAAGCTAGGATGGCGGTGCAGTGGCGAGTCGGAGCCGTGCAGAGCGATCGCAGTGCCGTGCCGCTCCTCGTCCGCAGCTCGGGCTTCTCCTCCGTGTCCGGCTCCGGCGTGCTCCGCGGCGGCGGCGCTCCGGCAGCTTCTCCTCCTCTGCTCCGCCCTTCTTCTACGCTCTCTCTCTCGGTTTGGTAAAGTGTGCCGGTCTGTGCTGCGGTGACGGCGAGGAGAAATGAGGGTAGGGCTTCGGGGTGCTCCAATTTATAGGCGAGCTTGGCAGGTTCCCATGGCGGACGGCCGCGATTGATCTCGGTAGATCAGAGGGCTTCGGCCGCTCGACGCTAGGGCTTCAGGGTGCACGCGGGCTCGCTTGGCGGCCAAGAAAGGAGGGGACAGGAGGGGGACAGCGGGGTCAGGGCTCTGCCATGCTGTCGGCTGTGGGACCGGGGTCACGCCATTCGCGCGACACCCCCGGCAGGCGCGTCGTCTTTGTGAGGAAGAAGAACAGTGGGGGGGCGAGAGCGGCTGACAGGCGGGGTCGGGTTGGCAGCGAGCGCGAGCGTGTGTGTGCCGGTCGCGCGCGCGCTGCCGAGCCGCAACGTGGGCCGCGCGCGGTGAGGTGAGGAGAGGAAGGTCGGGCTGGCTTGGGCTGACTTAGCGACCCGGCTGGCCGAAACGAATGGCTGGCCTAACTCTCTTTCTCCTTTTCTATTTTCAATTTAGTGTATATATACATATATTGCCCATTTTAAATATTGAGTAAATACAAACATAAATTGCAATAAATCCCAAATGTGATGCATAAGTTATTATTCTATGTGAATGGAATTAAAATGCAAACTACACTCCTTTATTTACCAATTTCATAATGAAACCTATATGCTTGCACAAGAAAAATGGGTTTTCACAATAAATAAATGAAAAATTTTAATTGGTTGGGATTTTTAGATTGTGTGGATTTTTAGGGTTGTTACAGAAACTTTATTGGTTGCGAAACTATAGTATGTCACAGTCCTGGACCTCGATACCTGCGCGTGCCTAGCAGAATCTCGGCGTGGCCATGGCACGTGAGAGACCCTAGGTTTCGACGCAACACCGTGGTCACAGGTCATGACAGCACTATAGGCACAACCATAACGATTTTGGAATAACATGTTGGATTTAAATAAGGGATACGTGTCGGATCAAGGCATGACACGTATGCAGATAAAAGTCATGGTCTAGTGCTAGGTCTTCATCCTGAGTCTGTAGGCGGATTAAAGTGCATCATAAAATTTTCGTCGGAGTGAATTTTCAAAATAGATGTCACGATATTTAAATAACCAAGAATCGATAAAACAACATGGAATCCTCAGCGGATCACAGATACCACTTCCAAGTGATTGGATCTTAGGTATCATTTCCAAATTGGTTCCTGTTATTCTATCAGATGAAATTAAGATGATTGCAAAGACAAAGAATCTTAAGAATTCGGAGAGATCAGATGTGGATTCTCAAAGTGAGTTTTGATATAGTTATAAAGAGCAAACGGATTTTGAAACTCATGAAGAAATATGGATACGAATTCTGGTAAAAGATATTTGGAAAAGGAGTGAAAGCACATTAATTGCAGGCTAGGATCATGACCATCAACCTTGACAACAGCGAGCGTCCGGCAGTAATTTCTCGTGGTCGTGATCCATAGGAGACCCCAGATTTCGACGCTGTGTCACGGTCTTGGAGCACGATATCCCATAGACTACAATTACAATAGCTTTCAAAGGAAATAGCAGTGTTTTGAAAGGAGAAGATAAAAATTTTACATGAGTGGATTTAATAAACCAAGGATTAGCCAAAGTTTTGTGTCGAGTTGGAATAGTGAATGAGTGCATCCAGAAGTTTCCCAAGGACTAGAAACTTATGGAGCAAAGTTTAGCGGTGATTGTAAAACCTAGTCCTATGACAAAATTTACCAACTGTTGAACACCTAACACTCATAAGCTTAAGTATGAAATGATCTGGCCAATGACATAGGATTATCCGAGGTTTACACATTAGTTCACCTTGACTACTAGTTTAGGTCAACTTACTCTAACTTATGGAACTACCATTACACCAGTTCCCTACCGACACAGGGTTTTGGATTCCAAGGACACTTAACCTCAGACTTGACCTGATCTGACACTGGGTCTAGGGGACTACTTAGCTTCATAAACTAATCGACTCGACTACTCACTACTTCTGACTCCGAGTCACTAGCTACTTCCTCGAATTCTTCATCGGCATTCTCTGCTGAACCAGACAATTCCTGATGGTCAGCTGCTGGAACCTCTATATCTGGAATTGGATCGTTCATGACATGGAGCATTTGCACTTCTCGTTGCAGATCGGCAATGTTCTGATGGACTGCCTGAAGTTGTTGCTGATAGGTATTATGCAGGCCCCAAAACATCGCATTCTGATGCTGCAGATATCCAATGGTCTCTCTAAGACCTTCTCTTGCCATTTCGGCATAAGAATGAGCTTCTTCGCGCTGCTGGATGAGAAGTCCTGTCTGAAGGTGAAGACTATCCACCAGACTCTCCAGTTCTTCTATGCGGTGCTGGTCTGCTTGTCGCTGTGCTTCGAGTGCTTCCACCTGGACGTCCAAACTGATCTTTTCCACATCACTGATCTGAGCAGCCTCTTGCCACTTTAAGGCTTTCTTACTGGCCTTCTTCTTCTTGAGTTCTGTACTCTTGAGTGTTTCATGACATTCAGCGTAAAGTTTCTGCCACTCCTCGCGTCCTTGCTCACGGGTCAAATGGAGGTTAAGGACGGCTAGCATAGCTCGAGTAGTGGCTACCAATATGGGATCCTGCTGATCAGACTTCTCTTCCAATTGCTTGGCTTGTCGTTGAAGACCATCCCAACTCCCTAGTGCCTCTGACGGAAACATTCTCAGAGTAGAAACCCTGACTTCCTTCTGACACCTGAAGCAGATCTTTCTCAGGACTTCCAATGCTGTAGCCTGAGCTCCTTCCCAAGGACTCATACCTTCTGCCTGTGCTTCCCAAGCTGGCCAAAACGGAGCGGTGGTATAAGCTGGGATCCGAAGTGACACTTCGTACCACGGCCGACCAAGGACAACAGTACGGGACCAACGATACTTTGGTGGTTCCGAGTGGCCTACTTCCTGTAGTAACTGCCACAACACTGTAGGGGTTCCGAACATAGCCAGGCATTCGTCGATTCCAGTGGTAGGGTCTTGCGGATCCATCTGTTGAAAAGAAAGGTAAGAATTTGTTTTTAACAAAATATATTTGGAAACAGGTTTTATTTTAGAAAGTAGAGATTTAGTTCATATCCGGGGGTATTACTAATAGTTGTGATGTCATGATGCATGAGCGTTCCAACGCAAGCCAGGATACCCTGATATAAACGTAATATACTGATTAAATTAATTATTCGAGTGACGTGCACCCAACGTTTTCAAACATAGGGCATACTTAAAACGTTAATCCACTACTAAGCTCAAAACCTAACTATAGATCTATAAAAGTAATCGAGGAAACATGCTATAGAATGAATGAGGAAAGTTCGGAAACAACTCGGACCAAACTACCCCATCAATTTTATTTATTCGAAATCCTTTTGAAGTTTTTGTAAAGTAATACTGCAAGTACTTTACAATGAAATGCTCTGATACCACTTGTGACAGAACCGCCTTATTCATAGGACCCACGTGCCCCGTCATCGTCCTTAAGGACCTTTGACTAGTCTGCACGAGTTCCCTTTGACTTAGGTGGCCCGTCGGGTCTCATAGGAAACCCTAATTTCTCCGAGGATCTCATTGTAAGACCTTGCAAGTATTACAACAGTTTACACAAATAATTTGAATCAGAGTAAAGAGTGCGGAAGTATTACTTAAACATAGGTTACAATTACATTATCCCAAACCAGAGTCTCGTAGTGGAGTAGCTGTATACAACTAAACACCCTGCCCAAGGGTTTCATTATATACACGTCTTCATCCATGTACGATCCAATGACCGGCACGATCCTTCGTAGAACTGTTTACCCAATCTTACCTGCAACAGGGGGTTAACAAACCCTGAGTACATGGGGTACTCCGTAAGACTTACCCGACTAAAGGTTTAAAATTAGACTCAGGAATGCAGGCTGAGGGGAGTCAAGGTAAGGCTTAGCAAGAGTCAAAGGATTTTGCAGAAAAGCAATACTAATCCTATTTTCAGTATTTTATCTCAATAATATTATTAATCATTAACCATATCTCCAAGTTCCTTCTCAAATATCAACATTTTTTTATTTACTTCGTCCATTCAAAAACATCCTAGTTCCGAACCACTCTTCGCTGTAAGTGTGAGGATCATGTCTCCATTAACCGAGGAGCAGCGTCGATTCGAATCCAGAAGTACCCAGCTGGGGATCCCTATCCACACTGCATATGTAGCACTTAAGCTTGCCTATGCCAACCCCGCCTACCACGGCTTTTCATACCCCGGAACCGGTCCTGCGCCACCCGAGAGCACAGTACCCCTCTAGTCTCCAGGCACGACGGCCACGAGGGTACACGCTACTCTCGCCATCTCTCCACTCCCAGTGCGTGGTTGTCGGTTCCAGCAGTAGAGCCACCGGAGTCAGAGGCTTTCCGTAGTATGTGGCTAGTTGCAAAGCCATGATCACAGCAGGCCGACAACGAATGGTCCCTAAATATTTTTCCGTTGGACACCATGCATTGGGACTCTAACCCAAGTACACTGGAGACCACCCGGTTTTCGCATCCCTTTTCCGATGGCGAGGATCGTTGGGACTCTAACCCAAACAGATGATCGACCAAACGGAATACCCATCCACGTTGATGATAATGGACTGGCCAAGTACACCATCACCAAACGAGGACAATACCAATCTCATAAAATGATTCATTCGTTTCATATCATCACAGTTTTCAAAATAGCATTTTTGCAACTCTATCATTAAGCATGACTAAGCATTTTTTAATACTTTTAAATAAATCAGGGTCTCAGGTATAATATGTGGTCAAGGAAAGGTAATGCATCAATAGGTTATCACTCAACTCCTAATAAGCTAATGCAGTAGATTAACCCAAGTGATAAATATTTTTAAATAACAAGGAGGGGCTGAATGCACCGGGGCTTGCCTGTTGCTTGAAGTCGATCGAACCCTGAAGTCAATCACCGAGAAGGATCCACGTCCACCGAGTGAAGACCTTACTCGGGACACGCTTCAGATCATAATCACCGCGCGTACACTACACGAAATAATAATGCAACACTTACATGATGATATGTATGCCATGATGCATGAGATGCACTAAATCACTGATCAATAGGAAGTAAACTTAATTTGAAAGTTGAGTACAACTTGCCTCCATGATAAAGTTGCAAGTCAACGAAACTAATTACTATTGCGTATTAACCACTTTATTTTATTGACCATTTTAACATCCGTTGAAAGTCAAATTAGTTTTTCCTCTAGAACATTATCAACCCATTGCCTAAACAAACTATTAAACCCTATCATTATATGTGACTAACATAAATTACTAGCATTCCAAATTAACAATTCAATTAAGAACCCAAACACTAATTAAGGTGCCAAGGATCATCTCAAGTTAATGACCCAGGGATATCACTCGATCCAAATGTTACACCACACAAAAGTGAATTAGGGTTTCTACTCAATTTTATTAATCAATCAACAATTAGGATTTTTGTTTTGGTATTTAATTACTACCTAGGGTAATTCATCTTATACTTACAAAGTAAATGATCATCAAAACTTGGAACAGCAGGGTTCAGGTGCTACAAGAGGTTTAACCAAACCCTAAAAGATTTAACAAATTATTAAAATTTTAATCCTAATAACCTTTCCTTAATTAATCAATTAAGCAAGTAATAAATAAGAAATAATTAAATTATTTCCATCTGAGCTCAAAATTTTACCATAGATAGTACTTATTCTAAAACAGTACCAAATTAAATTTCATGATTTTTAGAGTTATAGAGAACTAATTAAAATTACCCAATGTTACATCTATTAATTTTTGTGCTGATTTTTAATGCCTGCAGAAAGTGCTCAAAACATGTATTTAATATTTTTGTTAAATACTACATCCCTCAGAGAGCACACGCAATTATTTTCAGAATTTTTAAGTTAGTAAATTAATTCCTATAAAAATGACAAATTCGCTCACTATTCTCTCTATCAGGAAATTGGAAAACAATTTTTATTCGCGAGGAAAAATGGAAAACCAAATCAGCCCGGGACGGCCCAAAACAGCCCGGCCGGCCCAGCGCGACTCCTTCTCTCCCTGTCCCGCTGACAGCCGGCCCCCACCCGTCAGCTCTCTCTCTCACACTCCCTCTTTCTCGCTCTCGCTCTGCCCTCTCCCGCGCGCGCACAACTGCACGGCCGCGGAGCTCGCCGCCGGCAGCATCTCCGGCGAACCCGAGGTCACCGATAGGATCCCCGTACCACTACAAACCAACATAGGGGTCCTGCCTGCCATCTAGGTCACAGGAGTGGGCACGGTGACGGCCATGGCGGCTCGGCGAGCACGGCCACCGGCGGTATGCCGCGCTCCGGTTACCACGAGGACCACAAGGCCTAAACATTTTGACCAAGAGTACTAGGGAGCTCACCCGAGGTTAGACCACTAGCTATCCGAGACGGATGACGATCGGAGAAGGATTATCAACGGTGACCGAGGTGACGGCGACTAGTTCCGGTGGCGGCGAGGTCGTTCCCGCGTGTCCTGTACACCGGAGGAGGAACAGCCGAACACATAAGTTTTAAGGACGAACAAGGGCTCTAGAACACTTTACTGAAAGGGGAGCATCGCACCGTGGCGCTCTGGCCGCGGTGAACGTGTTTGCGGCGGCGTTTCGGCCGGCCACAAGGAAGACGATGGCCGCGCGGCGATCCCGGCACGAGAGCGAACGCGAGCAGGCTCAAAAGACTCGCAAGGAAGTATCGAATCTAACTGCGAAATGGAGTGGGTGATGGTGGAACAACAGCGGCTAATTTGGCCCTCCCGTCCGAGAGGTTGCCGGCGGCGGGAATGGACCAAGGGAGGATGCGAATGGCGACTACTGGGCTTTATAGTCGGGATGACTGGTGCAGGGCGTGGCCGGGGTCCCCATGGACTTCGACACGCGGTGGCCGGGCTCGGCCGGCCCCGGGCAGCGCCGGCGGCCAGCGCGCGCACGTGCGCCTGCGCGTGGACAGTACCATGACCGGCCCCCCTGACAACACTGTAGCAGAGCGTGACCATTCACTGATTTTTGTCAAATTACTTTTTATTTTTTGTAACAAGTTGAAAAATTGCCAATGTAAAAGTTGCAGTAGATTTAGTGCTGAACATTTTTGGTTTTTGAACCACGTTCAAATTTTGAATGGATTTTGAATAAATCAAAAGGGGGTAATTAGGGATTTTGAATTTCAAACCTAATCCAATCAAATTCTCAAAACTTTTCTCAATAGCTTGAAAACATGCAAAAATAGAAGTTGTTCCACTTCTCCAGTACTACAACTTTCATTAAATGTGTTTTATCAGATTCTTTATAGTTTTTGAAATAGCATTTCAAATTTAAATTTTAAAACACTCATTAGGGTTTATTTTGAAATCTCACTACATAACTTTAAAATCCCCAAATATAAAAGTTGTTCAAATTGAAAATCCCTACAACTTTTATTTAAGGAGTTTTCCCAAATTCTTGATAGTTTTTGAAAGGGCATTTTAAATTTTGATATACCAACACTAATTGGGTTTTAATTTAAATTTTTACTGGTAAACTTTAAAATCTCCAAACATGAAAGTTGTTCTATTTTGAAAGGGATAAAACTTTTATTAAAAGACCATCATCAAAATCCTACTAATTTTTGAATTTTTATTTCAAGTTTAAACTTTAAAACCCAGATTAAGGTTTTATTTGAAATTATTTTTAATAACTTCAAAATTACCCAAAATAGAAGTTGCTCAACGTTTAAAAATTTACAACTTTTACTTAAGGCCCAACGCCTAATTCCCTTAAGTTTTCAAATTAGGGTTTTGGCTCCGATTAGGGTTTTTAATTGTTTTTCTTTTTATTTTCTATTTAGATTTAGAGGCATACACACAAACAATTATTTTAAACCATAAAGTAACTCAAAGGTTCCTAAGCACATTCACATATGAAAATGAAAAAGTTGCCCTAGTGATGCACAGTAACAATGATTTTATGCTGGATGAATTGCATGCAATCATGATGACATGGCAGGTTTTAATTAACCGTAACAACATGGGTGTTACACCTGTGAGCTACCTCATACGAAGCTTCGCCGAGCTGGGTCAGGTAACGGCTGATGTGCTCCATGGTGGTGATGTCGTCCTGCCCACTGAACTTGGAGAAGTCGGATAAGCGATACCTGGGCGGCAATGTCACTCGGTCGTACCACTCAGGGTAAGGGCGCCTGTATTTGATTCCAGTCCCGGTCTTCGGCTGTAAACCGAACGTATCACGGAGTATGGCACTCATCTGCTCCAGCAGCTGATTGTTGGGTGTATGTGCGTACCCCGGATGCGGCGCTGCCTGAAGGTCTTGATATGTGATCCCCTCATGGTATCCAGGAGTTGGGTTGGCCACGTCTACCGCCGGCGTATTTCCAGCTGTCGGGTTCACTGCTGATGAGTTCATCGAGTTCACCGACTGTCCAGTGGCCTGCATGAAAGCGGCGAGCTCCTCCGGAGTATGATCTTTGTATAATCTTGGAGAAGCTGCTATTTTTTGAGCCGAACCGGCCGCAGTGGCACCCTGCCCTGGCGTTTTTGGCTGGCTCGGCTGTTGCGGTGAGGGATTGGAGGTCCCTGCCGCTGCTTTTGGATCTGCATCCTCTGCGGGTATGTTGAAGTAAACCGGACCCAGAGACTCCCAATCCTGCCGTTTGAGAACAGTCTTCATGATGTTATAGAATGTCTGCAGGAAGGATTTATGGTGATGGCCGACTGCTGAATAGGCGGCCTCCCAGGTCGCTTCTTCCAGCATCTGCTTGAGGTCGGCCTTACACTCCTCTTCAGATTTATCAGAATGGCCGTCCATGATCCATCTCGGGAATGCATTCTTCTTCACTACAGAGCTATCACGCTGCTTGCTGAATGAAAGCAGGCAGACATCAGCGAATTCTTCAACAATTTTGTTCAGCACTGCCGCGTCCTCCTCACTGAGATCTTCGACCCTGACCCTGAGGACACCGTCATCCCTGGAGGAGCCGTCCGCCGCAGCCTTTCCTTTTGCCATGGTCTTCAATGAAATGTCCCACCGGGCGTGCCAAAAAGTGTGTTGGCGCAAAAAGTGGTTCCCTAAGCCCAACACACCAGCGAAGCCGGAAACGACCCTTGAGGCAGTAAAGCTCTCGTGGATCCAGCTAGCTTCGGACCCGGTCTGAGAGTGTCAGTAACACCCAAGCGTGCCAGTCAATTTGACCTGCAATTGACAAGGAAACAAGACGTAATCAGTAATCACAGGGCGGAACTAACCGGTATGTCCAGGTAGTTCCAATTGTATGGCTCGAAGAGCCGATGTAATGGGGGATCGACTAGAAAACCGATTCCGTCATGTTATGAACCGATTGTAGCGAAACATGCATTATAACCGATTCAGACATGAATTCAATGATATATACTTGCATTAGACGGAAGTATATTATAAAAGATGTAGTCACAGCAAGCTAACATGATCATAAGATGTCTCAATGTAAAACAAGAAGAAATCGGCTATTTCAACCGATTTAGTGTATACGAGCAACATACAAGCCTATAAAGCAAACAATGTTTCAACTCTCCGGCTAATAGATCTAAATCACAATCTTGCAACAGTGGAGATCGAGCGGATCGAGGCAGTCATGATGAAATTGCAACTTAAATCCGTTAACCTTTGAATCTAGACAATGTTCACTTTACTACTTGAGTGTGACCCATATCTAATCTAGATCCAAAATACAACCGGCTGGTGCAAAACATTCTATCTTATCAATATAAAACGAATGGCAAACATAATTCATTGAACATATAGATCTATTAGATATAAGCCGACGCATATGGATCAAGACGGGCAAATTGATGATTGCTTTAAATAATAAACAATAAACATAAGCAACATCGGTAACTTAATGAATCTAGCTAAACTGCCAAATTTAACTAGAGCCGATAACTAATCCATGCATGCAAACTGTCTTAATCTATAGCCTGTCCACCGGATGACGTTAACTAATAGATTAATCAAGCAAACAAACACGAATCGATAACTAATCCGCGCGTGAAAACCGTCCTAATCTGCATCTCGTCCACCGGATGACGATTAACACAGATTGATCGGGTAAACCAGCGTGAATCATCCTTGACTCACTGTGCTTCCCACGTCCACCGGATGACGCCAAAGAAACAGAGCTTAGCAAGGATCCTGGTCCGCCATGCTTTCACGTCCACCGGATGACGCTAAAAAGACATAGTTTAACAGGGGGTTGACGATACTTACAAGCAAGCCTGCGTCCACCGGATGACACCCAGCCTGGATGAAGTAACTCGCCGGACTCGACTAACTCTAGGGTTTGTTTGGCCGGAGCCGAAGGTTGTGTTGTATTGATGTTATTGTATTTACAATGGCTGAGGGCTTATATTTATACCCTGAGCGTAGATAGAGTCCTAGTCGAATCACAACTCATCAATAGATAAGGAAACTAACAAACTATCCTATATCTAAGGTAACTTAGAGTCACATCTTCCCTTTCATAACGGACTCCGATCGTGATCGCATCTTGGCGGTGCAGACTCTAGATGACGTCACCAATACCGACGCTGCATGCCTTCTGTCACCTTCGCCCGATAACCGATTCACCGTTCAATCGGCTATTCTCCTTCCTTCTGCTGGACGGAATCTGCTTCCGAGATCGGCTATCTTCCTTCGGTATCGGCTATCGGCTTTTGGCATCGGCTATCGGCTCCCAGCCCAAAATTTGGTGTTAACACCTCCTTCCAATGTAGTAGATTAGTTCTAGTTGAGAGTTAGGGAGATCGGAGCCATGCTCGGGTTCTGGAGGAGTCTTCTGAGGTCTGGTATGCCTTGTATCTTATCTCTGTAAGATTTATGCTTTTGTATATTTATCTTCTCTATTTACTTATATGCTTTATTATGTGATTGGTTAGTTAGTTGTTATGCTTTGGCATGGGATCTTCGTTCGTATTGAATGCTCTAGTTATAGTACGTGACTAGGGTAGTAATCGATAGTATAGACATGGCGTCTAGACTATTTGTTACTTAAGATTGCGTCTAATCCTACGGTTAGTTGTGCTAGCCTCAGGGGTGACAGCTCTGACGGGCCTTCGTAATCCACCACGTTTGGGTTAGTGTTCGTAGAGCTTTTTGGCAGGCTTCTCCCGATTACCCCTTCCTAGTCTATTCAAAAATCGGAAAGGTACCGTTGCTCCGAAGTTCTATTGTGTGATTGCTTCACCTAACTATCATTTAGTTATCTTAAAACCCAAGTAATAGAGAAATATTTTGGAACCTTGAACTCTCCCGTTCTCCTCTCAACTTAGCTAGACTACTCATTTATCTTATAAGTGATTACTATACATAACTCCTATCATTTAACACTTACCCCTACTATAGTCTAGTTGGTGTGCTAAGTTAGTAGATGCATGATGGTAATTATCAGATTCTTTAACTATTGCTTCCCTGTGGTAAAATATAAATAACGATACTCTGGAATACTCCCGGGTAAAAGATACAATGGTATTCTGTGCGCTTGCGGAATCTTTCATATTCTATTTGCACTTAATAAATACCAACAGTCGTACACGCAACGGACACGGCTGGATGAAAAACGGGAGCCGAAATTTTGCCGCGGACTCTGTTGGAGTAGGAGTGTAGGACCATCCGACTGAGTGGACCGGTAGTTAGGAAGGGTGGACGAAAAAAAGGACTAGAAATCTTCCCGCTTTCCAATGAAGTATATATGAAATTATTTTCTGCTCCTAGGGAGTAGTTACTCCTATGTTTATATCTTCAGATTTAGGACATATATGATCGAATGAAGTGTATGTGCATGAAGTATATGATCATACTAGACCATGTATGGTAGTATATTTGTCAAGTATATATGCATACATCGAGTATGTGTTCATACTTATTTTATATACTACAGTAAGTGGTATTTTTGTAATATATTAAAGAGTACGGGTTTCCTTAAAAAAATTTCACATAGGAAGATTTAGAGCACCATAATATGAGTATGTAAACATACTCAAAGTGATAAACAAATATGAACACATACGTAAGGTGATTTTTTAAAGATGGAAGTAAGTACTTCCGGGAGTATAGAAAGTGCACCATATATATATATATATATATATATATATATATATATATATATATATATATATATATATATATATATATATAATATATAGCGCATTGCCAGAATGGCAAGTGATTTTTTTTTTGTTTGGAACTAGTCCCTATATATATGGTATATTACGCAGCAGGCAGCCGCCATGGCCCAGCGTAGAGCGAGCGAGATGGCGGCAAAGTCAAAACGATCTGGCTGTTGGAGACACGGGCATTTGCACGGAAAAAAATTGGACGGAGAAGAAATAAAAACGACTTGTCGCGGACAAATTTGTACATAACCAATAACCATCAGTAACGCTTAAACGAGCAATGATTTTGTTGATGTATACTGCGTATAGGAGATCCGTGACACATGTTAAAACGAGCTATTCGCTCCGTCCACTCATAAATGCACCTTTCACTTACCGAGGTTAAACTTCTTTTTTTTTTTTTGACTAACTACGTAGAAAATAATATCAATATTTATATCTTCAAATAAGTTTAGTGTAAAACTATATTCTACGAGTAAGCTAATAATACTTATTACACATCATAAGTATTAATATTTTTTTATATAAATTTGGTTAAATTTAGAAAAGTTTGACTTTTCGATAAGTATGATAAACAGTTATTTTTGAACAGAGAGTACATATGACTTGTTATACAATAGGCTCATGTGTCGGACACACCACGCTGATGGTGGCCCTAGATCCTCTCCTATTCCTCACTGCAGCATAATACGTACTCCGTATGCAGCAGCGCCTGCTAGTACTGGGAGACGAAGTTTATTCTCACGTGTGCGCGTGCATCATCCTGCGTGTAGTGTGTAGTAGGAGAACGTGTGTGTCCGATCCGTGGATGGACACGTACACGTGCAAGGAAATCACGCAGCTGGCGTGAGACAGGTCAAACGCAGAGTTAGGTTAATCCAGCAGGAGTATACGTACGTAGTATAGTACGTATGTAGTAGGACCAGGAATAAGTAATAATTAACGGTCTCCGGATGGCAACGTACGTACGATGTCCGATTTGTTCAACGAGCGTCACGTGGTTATTTATTTGGACAAAGTAGATTAATACTAGCACTACTAGTCAGTTTTACTGGTATAGTACCGTATTAGTGACAGTGGATTTAGACGGCGGGACGGACTGATGCGTGAAATGCCGGGTCCAACGGCTTTACTACTTTTGTTTGAATATATATTTTTGCTTATATCCGTTTCTTTAAATTAAAATGAAAAAGCGGTAGACACGTGGCATGGTGGTTGGCAGTTAGGCGACGCGACGGTCGCGGCGCAGGCAGGCCGGAGCCCCGGACGCACGCGGGCAGGCAGGGGAGAGGCGGCACTGGAATGTCGCCGGCGGTACTGCCCGGCCGGTGGCCATGAGTCGCCGGCGTGGCCTCGACCGGAGGAGGATGAGCGAGGATATATTCGTGGTCCGGTTGGCCGTACCGTGGAAAAACGGGCGCGGGTACGGTGGCCACCTCCACGACACTCCTGTTTGCCGACCTGACGTCCTCACCTCACGGCCTGGCCCGGCCTTTGTTTTTTAGCACTGGCCTGGCATTGGCACACGGGGATGACACACTCCATAGCATCTTTCGCTAATTAACAACAGCTGGTAACGCCTCTTCACAGAGGTCCTTCCCCTTTTGGCCTGGCTCTCGTCACAGGCTCAGAGCTGTAAAAGAAAAGGAGACAAGGACAAGTCACAAGGTATACTACTGGATACGTACAGTATTACCCATGAAAACTTTTGGGTGTTTACTGTTTAGACTTATGGAAAAAAAAAAGACTCCATATGTCATATAGAAACATCAGCAAGATTTTTTTTGACAGTAATAAAATAACAGTTATACAACTCGCTCGTACACCATGAGACGAATTTATTAAGCCTAATTAATTTATCATTAGCAAATATTTATTTTACTACAATATTGTCAAATCATAGAATAATTAGTCTTAAAAGATGTCTTACAATTTACACGTCATCTGTGTAGTTAGGCTCTGTTCGCTGGAGCTGGAAAGCTTGGTTGATTTTGGATTATACTGATTTGGTGTGAGAAAAAAATATTATAAAAGAGCTGAAAAAAATAAGCACTTATTGGCTGAAGCGAACAAAACTCCAATGCATGTGTACTACTCTTTTTTTTATTTTTCCTTTTTTTTTACTGACAAAGTATCCGTTGCTTGTCAGCTTGTGCCACATCTACCTCGAGATTCTTGCTCTATATATTTCGTTACATTCTTTATAAAATTTGGCTAAGTTTACCATTCAAATTATTAATATAACACAAAAATGTATATACGATAAAAAAAAGTATCTCATGACTAATTCAAATGACAAAACACTTTGCTTCTCGAGTTGTACTCCTTTTCGGACCGATAGAGGTGCAGTACTATATTCGTTAACGATGTTGGTGAAATTGCAGAGCGTGGCTGTATCTGTTGGCGCTTGCAGCTTGGCTCCTTGCTTGCGTTGCGTGTGTGCTCTTCCAATTTCACCGTGCGCCTCAAACATTTGCGTCTTCCCAACAGCATCATTGGCTAGCAGGACAATACGACAGTCGTAGTAACCGTAAACTACAGTACTACGAAGAAACACGCCTTCCAAACACACGGATCGCGGCAGGCAGAGGAGGAGTAAAAGCCATTGACGGACGCAGGAGCACGAAGGCGGCACCAAACGAAAAGCCCACGCGGAGGCGGAGACGCCGTCCAGGTCTCGCCCTGCCGCGTACTAGTCCTTCTCCTTCAATTCAACAGCACCCGCCGCGTATTCCCTCCCTCCACCTTTTTTCCGCGCGCTTTAATCCATCTCGTCCGCGCACACCTCCCTCTCCCTGTCCCTGCCCCTGCCCCCGTCTCCACGCACACGCCACGCCAGCCGCGCGCTCGCAGATGTCGGCGGCCGCCGCCTCCTCCACCTCCACCCAATGATCCCGCGGCCGCCCCTCTTCGCCCTCCTGCTCCTGCCCTTCCTCGCCGCCATTGCCTTATCGCCCGCCGCCTCCGCCGCGTCCGCGACGCTCGCCGTCTCGGCGTCCTCCACCTCCCCGACCGTCTGCGGCGTCGCCGAGTACAACGGCACCGTCTACTGCGCCGCGCTCACCTCCAACGTCTCCTCCGCCTCGGCCTCCCCCGTCGCGGCATCCATCATCGCCTTCGAGGAGCTCTCCGCGGGGCGAGGCTTCGTGTGCGGCCTGCAGGTTGGGGGCGCCGCGCTCTTCTGCTGGCCGTCCACGCCCGCGCCGCAGTGGGGCCAGCTCCGCCGCCTCTACGACGGCCCGGCCCCGCTCTCGGACCTCGCCGTCGGCGGGGACCACGTCGCTGCCTACCAACCCAACGCCTCCGGTTCCGGGACCGTCCTATGGTGGCGCGGCGCGGGCCGGTTCCCGGCGCAGGCCGACGGCGCCTTCCGCTCCCTCGTCTCCGGGGACGGCTTCACCTGCGCCGTCGAGACCAACGCGTCAGCTACCGTCCGGTGCTGGGGACCGCAGGGTAGCGCCGTGCAGGCGGGGCTCGCCAACGCGACCGCCGCGCCGGACCTCGCCGCGGGCGGCGCCCGCGCCTGCGCCGTCCTCGCTTCCGGTGCCGCGCTCTGCTCCGGCTCGGGCTCGGACGACGCCGCGAACCCCTCCACCGCCGGCGCGCTGCCGCGGGACCTCTTCGGTTACGGCCTCGCCGTGGGCGACGCCCACGCGTGCGCGCTCCGCCGCCCCAACCACACCGCCGTGTGCTGGAGCCTCGGGGGCCCCACCACCACCCTGTACGAGCCGGCGCTGGGGATCCAGTTCCAGTCCCTCGTCGCCGGCGGCAACTTCACCTGCGGCGTCGCGTCCATGGACTACAGCGTGTACTGCTGGTCCGCGGGCGCCGTGGCCGCGCCGGTGCCGCTGCCGCCGATCCGCCCCGGCCTCTGCGTCAGCAACGTCAGCGCCTGCAGCGCCGGGTGCGGCTTCCTCGAGGGGTCGCAGCAGTACTGTGGGGGTGGGGGCTCCGCCGGGGTCTGCAAAGCGTTTTGTCAAGGCGCGCCTGCTCCCCCACCCGCTTCGCCGCCTGCGCCGTCGCCGTCGCCGCCGTCGTCGAGTAGGAGGCGCGTGTCGAAAGCCTGGATCGCCTTCGGCGTGGTGGGCGCGGTGGGTGGCTTCGCGGGGCTCTGCTCCATCGTCTACTGCCTCGTCTTCGGCTTCTGCAGCAACAAGCGGGTGCACAACTCGGTGCAGCCCAACCTGAGCGCCGCTCCCGGAGCGGGCGACAACAACGGCGGCGGTGGGGTTGTTGCCGCGGCGGCGGCGGCGGGAGGGAGCCCGTACGGGTCGCCGAACGGGTCGCGGGCGCGGAGCCTGTTCCGTCGGCAGCTGTCGCGCGTGATGACGCGGCAGCGCAGCGGGCCGTCGTCGTTCAAGGACGCCGCGGCGGAGGAGTTCACGTTCGCGGAGCTGGAAGCGGCCACCAAGGGGTTCGCGCTGGAGGCGAAGATCGGCGAGGGCAGCTTCGGCACCGTGTACCGGGGCAAGCTCCCCGACGGGCGCGAGGTGGCCATCAAGCGCGGCGGCGGCAGCGAGTCGGGTGGCCCCCGCGCAGCGCGGCGGTTCCAGTTCCAGGAGAAGGAGAGCGCGTTCCGGTCGGAGCTGGCGTTCCTGTCCCGGCTCCACCACAAGCACCTCGTCGGCCTGGTCGGCTACTGCGAGGAGGAGGAGGAGCGGCTGCTGGTGTACGAGTACATGAAGAACGGCGCGCTCTACGACCACCTGCACCCCAGGTCGTCGTCGTCCTCGCCGCCGTCGCCGGTGACGTCGTCGTGGAAGCTGCGCATCAAGATCCTGCTGGACGCGTCCCGCGGCATCGAGTACCTGCACTCCTACGCCGTGCCGCCCATCATCCACCGCGACATCAAGTCCTCCAACATCCTGCTGGACGCCGCCTGGACGGCGCGCGTGTCCGACTTCGGCCTGTCGCTGATGGGGCCCCTGGAGCCGTCGTCGGAGGAGGACGACGACGGCACCGGCAGGAGGTCGCGGTCACGGTCGAGGTCGCAGCAGGTGACGGTGATGAAGGCGGCGGGGACGGTGGGGTACATGGACCCGGAGTACTACGGGCTGCACCACCTGACGGTGAAGAGCGACGTGTACGGGTTCGGGGTGGTGATGCTGGAGTCGCTGACGGGGCGGCGCGCCATCTTCAAGGAGGCCGAGGGCGGAAGCCCCGTGAGCGTGGTGGACTACGCCGTGCCCGCCATCGTGGCCGGGGAGCTCGCCAAGGTGCTGGACACGCGCGCGCCGGAGCCCGCGGCGCACGAGGCCGAGGCCGTCGAGCTCGTCGCCTACACCGCCGTGCACTGCGTCCAGCTCGAGGGCAAGAACAGGCCCGCCATGGCCGACATCGTCGCCAACCTCGAGACGGCGTTCGCGCTCTGCGAGGGAAGTGCCGCCGGTGGCGGGGGCGGCGGCGGCGGAGGGTTCGGGAACAGCTCCTCCAGCGCCAGCCTCTCCGTCACGTCCATGGACCGGTCGGGAGCCCTGGGCTGAGTGTGAGGGATGGATGGATGGGTGGATGATTCCATTCTTTTCCAGGTTCAACCAGCCGGCGCCGCCGCCGCCATTTTTGGTAAGAGCGAGCTCCATCCATCCAAGCTGTGATTATCAATTTTAGCTCGGGAAAGGGAAGGGAGGGTGATCAATTCAAATTCGTTTGTTTAGCTGGAAGTTTTGAATTCTTCGTCATTCTTGTTCATTCTTCATTGGGAGGGGCCGGAGGAGGGCGAGCGAGGTGTGTGATCTTTGTCATCACACGTTTTGTTGTTGGTGAATGAATGAATGTACATTCATGATTCTTCTTCCGTTCCATTGCTCTGGTACGCTGATCGCAGTCGTCCTCGAGATGAAACACGAGAGAGAGAATTCAAATCCATTCCTGTGGCATCAATTATTATTTTTTTTAAAAAAAAAAAGGGGAAGAAACTTCTCCGGCAGTGAATTGCCAAGCCCGGCAACATCAGTTGAATGGAAAACGAGCGTTGAACGACGCAAGATTGGATTGGAAATCAAAACGGCAGGCAGGCGGTCAGAGGCGGCTTGTGCGGTCTACCACAGGGTCAGAGCAGAGCGATTCCAACCCATGTCGTGACCTGTGACTACTGAAGAAATACTAGTAGTAGGCAACAACCACCGGGTCAACAGGGATTGAGACCGACGCCACGGGAAGGAGAAGTGAGGAGAGGAGGAGGAGGAGGAGGGAGCAGTGGTTGTTGGTTGTTTGGTGGCCATGGTTGGCGTACATACTACAGTGCCGGTGCTGGCGCTGCAAAGGGGACGAATGGCGAATGGGATCCACCTCAAATCCTCAATTCTCAATTTCTCATCTCATCAAAGGCCGGCGAGGTTCACGGTCATCGTCCCGATCCATGCTAGATATGGGAATTATTAGCAGGTGGCAGACGAAAGCGAGGCCGCCGTCCGTCGTCTGTCTCCCTCTCGCCTCCGTTCACATCTGTGGACGATGATGATGGTCCGGTAGCAGGCACTGTTACAATCGATCGTTCGCGTCGCGTGCAGGAGTACCACTCGTACTCGTACGTACTGTATGTACTACACTACTTAGCTAGGCTCTCCTCTCTCTCTCTCTCACTCTCTCTCTCTTTCTCTGCTATACTGCTAGCATGGCGACTGGCGAGTTGCCGCCGACATGCGAGGAGAGACGCCTGAACGACGCGTTTTGTCCACACACGCATGCACGCATTGACGCATCGTGCAATGGACACCGGAATGCGCGCGAGGCCGGTTGGTGAGGCCAATCCCTTCATCTTGTCGCCTGGACTGCATCGTCGTCGTCGTTTTTCCTTCTCGGCTAGCTACTACCTCCTCCTTCAGCTTGTGATGGCGATGGCGATGGCGATGCTTGGCTGATCTGATCATGCGGATGCATGCATGCCCATCGTGGTAGCCAATCACAATCACAAGCAGTGTACAGTACCGGCCAGCGGCACACACACACCGGGGGACAAGGAAACACGTCACTGTTACGTGCGCATGCAATGCAACGGAGCAGGTGAGCCCCGGCCCCCATGATCGTTCACAAGAAATGCACTACTACCTGTCTAGTATATATTATATCCATAACCATAAATAATAATGACACACATAAGGGTGATTAGGCATCATTAGGTTTGATTTTCGGCGACCTAGCTAGCACAGGCCGAGGCATGTGGTTCAGTGCCTTGTCCTTGTACTACCGCTGCTACCAGAAGAAGCTAGCGAACTACCTGCTCCTCTAGCTCATCTTAATTAAAACTAAAAATATAACTCAAAAGCTGATGAAGAACCGGAGATAGCAAACCTCATCAGGAAACCCCCGTGTCCCCATCCCGGTTCACTGCACCTCCATTCTGAATTTTTTTATCAGAAAAACAAACGAGCAAACATGAAAGTCTTGCAACAAAAAAAAGGGAAAGAAAAACCTTTCGGGAGATTCCATCGCCACCGGCACCGGTCAAAAAGAAGATAAAAAATGATTGCTAGACCGTACAGTACAGTGTTTTGCAACTTTGGCATCCCTTTTGAACACAAAAGCGTGCTCCAAGTCCATGCAGAAGATATGCATTTCATTCCGAGCAATTAAACAGATACTCCCTACCTCTCATTTTTAACTTTTCAGAAACTGTGTTTGACCATCCGTCTTATTTAAAAATTTTATACAAAATCAATTAATAATTATTAAAGTATCTCTAATGATAAAACAAATTACAATAAGATAAATGATATTTATACAAAATTTTTAAATAAAACGAATGGTCAAACGTGATGTCCGAAAAGTTTAAAATGTCAGTCTTTTGGAACGGGGAGTAATATACTAGCAGTACGGGAGAGTATATATATTATCCTTTTGGTTTCTCCATCGCCATCATCCTTGTCGATCACTTTCGCGGCGGCGACCACTTTTTTACATGTTCTCGAGGTGTGGGAACGCAGAGACCTGTTCTTCCTTTGATACTGGACTGGCCTACTACAGCTAGCCTTTTGTTGCTCTCGTTCTTGTGCAGGAGAAGCGATAGGAAGGCGAAAGGAAGCGGTCTCATCCGATCCCTCGGCCGAAAAGGAAGAGGATCCATCATATGGTGGCCGCATATGATTGTCGCGTCAGTAGGCGCCGGATCACAAACCCCGGCCGAACGACTCTCTCTCTCTCTCATTGTGTGTGAGCTTTGTCCTTGCCCATACTCTCTCTGTCTATGAGTCTATCATGTACGTATATGTAGCAGCAGCAGCAGCAGCACTACTCTTCTATGATCAGGCAGTGAATTCGTTAAATGTATGTATTGTGTTGGTTTCATGGGTTGTTTTAATAGGGCTTTACTTCTTGATTCTTTACCTTTACTTATTTTGATTATTTAACGTAGTGATTTTGGTGGAGGGTTCGGTGAGGAGCAGACGACAATCAATTCTAAAAAGATTCTTATGCCAAATGAATTGGAAGGGGTGGAAAGAGGTTTTTTAACTCCTATGTCGTAGTGTAAATGGAAAAATCATTCTCGTCAGCTCCTCACCAAAATTCACTTGCGTTTTAGATGTTTGATAGGGTTGCGCGGAAACTGGAAGTGAAACTAGGACTAGTAGTTGTGTCAAAGAGGCTCTTAATTTTCTGCTTATAATAATCTGAGTAAAATGCACCTTAGGTACCTAAACTATTGGTGCATTACCATCTGGGTACTCGAACTGAAAAAATTACCACGTGAGTACTTAAACTATTAGGACATACCATTTAGGTACTCAAACTTAAAAGCTTCCATATGGATACTTAAACTATTGAGCATTACTATCTGAGTACGTGAGTGGGCCGTTACCGCCGTTAGAAGCGCAGGAAAATGAATTTTTCATTCTTTTTCTTTTTCTAAAAATTGATGAATATTGCTAGAATTTGTTATTTTTTTAAAAAAAATAATTAGACCTCCAAAAATTCTGAAAATTTTTGTGTAGCCTCTCCATGATGTACTCTACCTAGAAAACATATGAAACTTGGAAATGAATAGTTTTTGTATATTTAAAAATCATCTATTTTAATTACAGATGACATTGCAGGATCATTACAGATGACATTGCAGTATTACAATAGTTGATAAAAAATATAGTACATCATGAAGATGCTACACAAAAATAACAAATTTTAGCACTATTCATCAATATTTAGGAAAAGAAAAAGAATCAAAATTCATTTTCTCACGCTCCTGGTGACAGCGACGGTCCACTCGCGTACCTCAATGGTAATGCCCAATAATTTAAGTACCCAAGTGGGAATTTTTTTAATTCGAGTACCCAGATGATAATGCCCAATAGTTTAAGTACCTAGGTGGTAGATTTTTCAGTTCGAGTACCCAGATGGTAATGCACCAATAGTTTAGGTACCTAAGGTGCATTTTACTCTAATAATCTTTAGTCAAACGTTTTTTTAGGCGCGGTTCGGTTGTTTCCTTTGTGGTACCAGAGGATGTGTCTTGGGCACTTATGAAACTCTTTATCTGTTGTTTTTCTCGGCAAACAACTTATGCTTAGCACATGCCATAGCGCGGGCGCAAAAGGCGCAAGCAAGCCACCGTACCAGCGGCGAGCGGAACGGTCTAGCTAGACGAGGGAGAGACCGACCGACCGAGAGTTCGAGCTTCAAGGGATGAAAGAGAAGAGATTGCACGCTCTTGAGAGAGAAATGATCGGAGATGTAATACACACATTTCTTTTTCTCTCGGTTTGCTACATCAACACCGTCCCTTAAAACCATCAATTATGTTTTCTCAGACTGAGTTTAACTTGTTATATTACTTTTAATAAAATTTCAGTAGGGGTGCTCTGCCCCTCATGTTTCATCAAAAAAATGTTTTCTCAGACTACTTTAACAATTTTTAAGGGGAAAATTGTTTGCTTGAACTGTTTGTCCAGCACAACTCGAACATGGAGAATGAATTGTTTATACTACCAAAAAAAACTACTATGCCTGGGGAATGAATTGTACCATGATATGTGAGGTATCGAGCCCAAACGATGCCTGTTCCAATTCTATTATCTCCTGGAACGTGTGCGGCCTTAAGAGGCCGAATTGAATTAGGCCCAATTCTGTCTAGTAACGCGTTAGGCCCAAACTAGAACAGCGTCCGGCCCAAATTAGAACATGCTACTACGTTGGGAAAAGATTACAAATCTAGATTTCTCAAAAACAAGTTAGAGGAGGTGGGAAATAACACATATACCCAAGTCTGCAATCAGACTTTTCGTAGCTTTTTCATATGCACGAGTAAAAGAGAGATTCAGAAGATGATTGAGATGAGGGAGAATGTATGGAGACCTCGTCACTAAAATTTTGCATTCTCCTCTCGGGCACACCACTCACTCTGATTCACATGCTCATCCAAATGTAGGGAGTATATTAGATTTTTTTTTTTACTGAAGGAAACACTTAGAGACTAAAATAAGTAGTTTTACTCTTCTTGAATAACTGCCCTCATATACTCTATCCGTCTCAAAACTCGTACACTTTTTCTTTTTTTCGAACGGATATAAATTTATTCGGTCAAGTTTATAGAAAATACCGTTAAGTGTTTTTTAATATAGTTATTACAAAAACATATTCTACTACGTACAACAAAAGTTATTATATTTTTATATATGTTGTTTAACTTTTTCTAAGAAGATGAGACGAGTGCATTTACTTTAGGATTGGAAGGAGTGTGTTTTAGAGCAGAAAAAAATGTGCAGCTTTTTCGGATACTCATAGCATCAATACATTTGTTTTAGGCCTTATTCATATTCTACAATACATATTGATTAAGGTGAGACCTTAGTACGGAAGGAGTGTGTTTCAAAACATGAAAAACACACCTAGTAGTAGGCAGGAAGGTGTGGGCGGCACTTATGTGAGCGAGATAGGTGAAGGTGGTGCCGTGGTGGCGTTTGCGGGACTGAAATATGGGTGGGAGTACCAGTGGGGAGAAAGGCAAAGGAAAGACTTCATTAGTGTTTAGAGGGGTAACATATGGGAAATAAAACTGGGTGCACCTGAGTTCATACTTTCTCATGTGCACTCCTTCATTGGATGCTTGACACGTGGCGAAGAAAACTTATCATGCGGCCATATGAGAGACTCGCCTCCACCAAACACGGGAGATGCTAACCACCTGGGTGTTCGCATGTTGTTCTCAGATCCTAACCGACCCTTAGATTGTTTCTACGTACACGTGTCATACATCATGATGGGTCGCATGGACTACACCGTGGACGAGGGGTGCATCCAATTTATTTCCACATATGGCTGGATGAGCTTACTTAAAAAGATGGACAAATGTTTTCAACAGGTACGGAGAGTGCTCCCTCATCCCTAAACTCGTGAGGTCTAGTGAGATCCAACGAGAGGAGTTTTGTCCCTGTTAACCTCTCCATGGGGCTTAATTTGGATCCATCCCCAACTTCTACTAGGAGAATTTCGCGCGAGGAATGAAGGATTGGGGATGCATTGACATCTCCTGTGGTATTCTGCAACGACACAAGAAAAAAAAAGAAAGAGCTGAAGACCTCGTCAAGAAAAACCAAGGAAGTGAATATCCAAGCAAAAAAGGAAAAAAAAAAGAGAAAAGGTAATGGAAAATAAAATAAAAACATGGGATAGCAGAGCATTGAAGCAAACCAATAACCAGCCAAACATCGTACAGTACCAACCAAAATCCAAAACCCTCGTGAGGAGATCGGGAGCAGCAGAAACCCGCTCGCCGGCAACACCAGTCGCCGCCGATGGGGGTGGACTACTACAAGGTGCTGGGCGTCGGCCGCGGCGCCACCGACGACGAGCTCAAGAAGGCCTACCGCCGCCTGGCCATGAAGTGCCACCCCGACAAGAACCCCTCGCCGCAGGCCGACACCCTCTTCAAGCAGGTCTCCGAGGCCTACGACGTCCGTACCGTAACCCATCCCTTCCCCTCATCCTCCATTACCGCCGGGAAGCCCCCCATCTGCTTGACCTCCCCTCTCCGCAGGTGCTCAGCGACCCGCAGAAGCGCGCCATCTACGACCAGTACGGCGAGGAAGGCCTCAAGGCCGGCGCGCCCCCGCCCTCCGCCTCCTCCACGCACGGCGCCGGCGCCGGCGTCCACGGGTTCCGCTTCAATGCGAGGACCGCGGAGGAGATCTTCTCCGAGATATTCGGCGCAGGGTTGGGCCCCCGTACCCCGGGCGGCGGCGTTCCCCCCGGGTTCCCGATGTTCGGCGGCGCCGCTGGGGCAGGGGAAGCGTCGAGAGCACCGGTGCAGACGAAGGCGCCGCCGATCGAGCAGCCGCTGGCTTGCACCTTGGAGGACCTGTACAAAGGGGCCACTAAGAAGATGAAGATCTCCAGGGATGTCCTTGACGCCACCGGGTGAGACCACCGTATTCCTTGCCCAATTTGTTTCCTGCAGAGTATAGATTGACCACAGGCTCTAGCATTCTGTTTTTCTGTGAAGATGGTTTGAGCATGGATGATTGAACAAGTCCGTGGGTTGTTGTAGGGACTAGCAAATGGAACTGGGTTTTTACTGTTATATATTTCTGTTTTAGACATAGATATGCATGGCAAGTGGTCGGTACATACACACAGAGGATCGATATTTACATGTTTGGTTCACATTCTACATGCACGTAGGTTTAGGGGATGACAGCCAAGCGAGCAAAATATTGTAAGTGTTTGGTGATATTCAGGGATTTGCACAAAGAGTTGATCAGTGAAATGCCAATGCAGCTAATGCTTGTCGCATTGCTGTACGTCATGGGTAAAGAGTGGCTGTCACTGCTTCGAAACACCAAGGGTGTGGTAGTCTGCTGGAATATTGCCTGTGGTATAAATATGCACTGAAGCAGTTATAAACTCGATGATTGTTGGGTTGGTTATGTAACAGTAATTTGCAGATAGTAAGGTGTACCTCACATACCTATTGTTTTGTTTGGTTTGTCGGTGTTGGGCGATCAGCAGGGTTGGTTCCATGTGTAGACTGACCTTTTTTCAACCTGCATAGTGTAAATGGTATTTGTGAGGAGGCAATTTTTGTTTATAAGTTTTGCAGAATCAAGAAAACTATATTTAATTTTAACTCTTGGCTCTTTGCTGTGGTAGTGCATCTAGAGCAGAGCGCTCGGGTCCATATTGATCAGCAATTGATGGCTACATGTGTGGCTGTCAGTTTACCTAGGCAAGAAGCCATCACATGTAGCAAGTCATAATATGGTTAAGCTGAATGTAATGTGACAGCCTCATGATCGCTTAATAAAAAAAACATTGAATTATACCTGAACAGCAGAGGCGAAGCAAGCAGCCTTTCTGAGATAATCAGCACTTACAATACTGAAGCAAATAGAACTACATAGAAAAGGAAGAAAGAAACCTGTGAGCACACGTGAAAGAGGGAAAAAAAAGAGAGTACTTAGGCAAGCTACTACATGAGGCAACTATAACTATAACTCGAAGCTATATTAAAGATTTAATTGAACTCCAAGCTTTATTTTTACAGCGGACAATAGCACTACAATACTTTTTAAAGAAAGCAATAAGAAGCATAGTACTGGAGTGCAGATATAATTTTTGAGCATCATTATCTGTATATGTTTTATCAGTTCAGTAAGGCTAAAAAAAAGAGAGGGCATCATCATCTATTGTAATCATTCAATACTTTTTAAAGAAAGCACTAAGAAGCATATTTCTGGAGTGCAGATATAAGTTTTGAGCATCATTATTTGAATATATTTTATCAGTCCAGTGAGGCTAAAAAAAGGAGAGGGCATCATCATCTACTGGAATCATTCTGTCGGACCTGCCTGGTGGTAGACTGAAAGACTGCAGTATTGTTATTTGTACATGCTAAAAGAAAAATGACCTTAACCACAACTTCTACTGAAACTCTACACCGAAGGAAAGTACAGTATTCTCATATGGCGACATTACCATATTCTTGAAGTATTCTTGAGCAGCAACCAGTGATCAACTGTGGAATGGCATATGCTGGTGAAGAAGGTTGGATTAACATATCTTAGAATAACAAAAGGTGAAAAGTATTACCTGAAGAATTCTTGAGTGCTGAATGAAAGCAGCAAAAAATAACAAACAACCATCCACATCAATGGATTAAAAGGGAACCTCAAGAGTCTTTGCGACAACAAATATGGGTGCTGCTGGACATGCTGCACACCGACAACGTAATGCGCACTGCTACCCCAAAAATTCCTCTATGCTTCACTTTCATGACGAGGTGAACTTTCGTGCCATCCACATTGAATAGCCTGCTTCACTTTCAATATAGAAGCTGCAGGATCCCTCATACAGATTGGTACCACTAGATTATTCTTTCATGCATCATACATCACCTTTTGTTTTGTTTGAAGAGGCTACGCCCAAACATTCATTGTTGCCGAAGCATCAAGATTGTTGTTCCTGACAAAAAGAGGGAAGCTTCATTGTTAGTAAATGTGAATGCAACATACCAAAAAGAAAAATTGCTTACAGTAAGAACATGCTATGAACTAAAAAAGGAAGGTGGCACATGGAATCGCGCTGTCTCATCACCATCATGGAGAAGAGCAATGGTGTAGGCGCCTCCATCCTCATGAACCGCAGTGAAGAGATGAGGACAACCAGCCAGAGTCAGTGGCGAAGCTAGAGCAAATTATAGGGTGGTGCTCTTTGCCTTGTGGGTGCATATACATGTGCCGCAGGGGGTGCATATATGGTGAAAAATTAAAAAATAATCACTGTTTTGACAAAATTTGGGTGGTGCATTTGCACCCCCTAAACTGAATATAGCTTCGCCCCTGGGCCAGAGTTTCGTTGAGCATAGGAGAACGTCCGCTCGCACCGACGCCCTGCTCATGTCAAGAGGGATTGGGGGGAGAGAGAGGGAGAGGAAGAAAAGATATTGCCGCATCTCACCTGCGCTGAGGACGGAGGGGGAGGGGACCGATGGTGCGGCGACCGCGGGGGAGCATAGTTTCGTCATCCACCGCGCTTCGGGAGCCGCTTGACTGGGGCCGCCTGTGCTGGGATGCCAGCAGATGGGAGGGCGGGAAGTAATTTTTGAAATGAAGTGATTTGCTTGAATTTTTTTTTAAACAAAGTGATTCCTTGAGTTAATCATGGTTTCTATTCTGTTTTTATTTTATCCCCATGAGTATGCATGTTGGGATATTGTTAACAAGATTGCATGTTGTGTTCTTTTCCTTGATGTGCTGTTCTTTTCCTTGATGTGCTGTTCTCATTACCTTTTTTATATCAACCAAAAAAATAAATAAATAATTACCTTCATTTTGTGACCTAAACACTTCCAAAAACCAGCTGCCTAGCCTGCTTGCTATTTCAAGAATGGCATGTAAAGATTGCTGGTAGGATCTCTTGACAATTTCATATCCATGTATTTGACCATCTAACTTATGAGACCGTTTGATAATGGGATGTTTTTATGTCCGGACCTCATGCTACAACTGCAGTTACAGATTCTACCTAAAATCAAATTTGAAGGGTTCAAATTATATATGCCATAAGACAAAATGCCTGGGGTAAAACATAGTAGCTTCTTCAGTTAAGGGGCTAAGAGGCGGAGTCTCTAACCTAAATGCATGCACTGTACAAGGATATTAGAGCATTTAGATGCATTCATAATTTGATAGCTGGGCTTGTACATTTGGCAGATGATTATTGATTTAGTGAAGATCACCGGAAGTGGGCAGCTGTCACTAATGTCTGAATTCAGGGTACATCTATTTCTGTGCAGTTTCTTGCAGATTTACTGTATCGTGTTTATTACTTCCAAGGTATTGAACACATGAATACTGATGGGAGCACTTGTTGAACTAGGAATATGTGATATGTTACTCGTTTCGAATGAAGCAGCTAGTTCATGATGAAAAATAAAATATTTCACATGGACATTGAGGGACCTGTGATTCTGATTAAACACAAACACAACTATGGAGAATATATTATTTATTAAAGACTGGATATCTTTAATTGATTGACTCTGAATATAATATGATCTTCTAATATTGAAACACATGTTGCTTTCAGTGACTTTGGAGCGGCACAGCATGGTGTATATAGTTTCATACACCCATCATGTGCTTGCCTTTTAGCAATAGAGTTATCTTATGGGGCAAAGCCGCTATTTAAAGTACGTCCATACAAGAAAGGGATTGATTGTGATAAATTGCTGTCTAAATTAATTTTTAAGATTGCAATGATGTGGCGCTTTGTCAAACATACAACTCAATACATTATGATATAGATGCAGTTTGTTTGTTTGCCCCTATAGAGTTTATGTGATTGATGAGTGTTTAGTTGTGAAACTGTGCTGGATGGATAAGACTAAGTATTAAATTATCATATCAAATTGCTTGATTCGAGTAGGTTGGAACTTTAAATGATCAAAGCTTTTTAGCTGTCCTGAATAGGCAATCTCATTGTTTTCCTATCTTGTTTTGAGAATACATTTCTTTTTCTTTTTTTTTTTGAAGGAAACCAACAAATCGCGAGGAGATCCTGACAATAGATATCAAGCCTGGATGGAAGAAGGGTACAAAGATCACCTTTGTTGAGAAAGGCAACGAGGCTCGTAATGTTGTGCCATCAGATCTAATTTTCATAATAGAAGAACGGGCGCACCCCAGATTCAGGAGAGATAAGAACGACCTTATCTACACTCATAAGATCTCTCTAGTAGAGGCATTGACAGGCTGCACAGTCCAAGTGATGACCCTGGATGGACGAACTCTGACTATTCCTGTGAAGTCAGTTGTCAGCCCTACATATGAAGAAGTTGTGCAGGGTGAAGGCATGCCAATCACAAGGGAGCCGTCTAGAAAGGGGAACTTGCGGATCAAGTTTCAGATCAAGTTCCCCACTAGCCTAACAGGTGACCAAAAGGCGGCGATCCAACAGCTTCTGTCTTGAAGCTCTCTGGACAATGCGAGTCTATTAGGAGTATTCGTTTGTGGAGTAGTTTTGTAGTGACATTAGCTGAATGTACTGCCACCTTTTTCGTGCGATTACTGGCGTATTATTTTCTTGCTATAATATTGTGCAATATCACACCCATGTGCTAACCTGCCCTGCCAGTGGAGTTGCTGCTGCTTGCGTCATCATCATGTTCAGTTGTGTAATGGTTGCAGCATCAGTCTTTCGCATTAACCAGCGCCTCGTTGTTCCGTTCTAGTTCATCACGTTGGTATATCGGCTCCGTTCGGTGAAGCTGAAAAAGCGCTGAAAAGCACTGAAGTGCTGTAGAAGTGCTGAAATCTTGTGAGAGGAAAGTACTGCTGAAGTGCTGAAAAATAAGCGCTTATCCCTCCAGCCGAACGCAGCCATCATAGATAGACGCCATTCAGAGTATCAGTTGCTATGTCTTTGTTGCCTTGTTGTATGGCATGCCACTCTGGCTCAGCAGTGATCCCTGATGTCTCAGTTTCTTTACCCATTTCTTTTAGAACATCTTGTGGAGTTGTGGTCTTTTCGACGACCATGCATTGACACAAGAGGTTTACAAGTTACCCGTTTTTTCTCTCTCTCTCTCTCTCTTTTTTTTTTTTTTTTTTTGGTGGTAGAAGAAAAACTCTGTCAGCTGCAAATTTGTTCTATCCACAGCAGATGTATGAAGCTGAGCACCTGAGATGCGCGTAAAGTGTACTGTAAACATGGGCAGTGCTGGTAGTAATAATTAATAATAATATTGCTTTCGCTTTTTCAGAGAGATGGCGGTCGTCGCATCGGCGGCGATCGTTGTCAGGGGAAGATGAGGATTGCAGGGGAAAAGCAGGAAGGATGGTGATCTTCCTGGCCGAGGTTTATCCGAGCGGGAACGGAACGGGTCGCCGTCGCAGGTTCAGCCCTGAGGTCGATGTCGGATTCGTTGCCCGAATCCCCCGTGCTCCTGACCCTCTCCACCGTCGCCGTCGCCGGAATCTGCCGCGCCCGGCGGTGGGGAAAGAAAGGCCACCCTTTCGGCACCCATTTGCGGCGCCTGTCACACGCCACACCACACAACGCGAATTGCGTTGCACTGGTGGGGATTTCTCGCCCGGTGTTTCGCGGCAGATCGAGCTATCTCCTATCTCAGTCTTGCTCCACTGTGCCAACAGTGGCTCTGTACTTTTCTGTACGTGTCCTAGTTTCGCTCCATGTGATGATGATACTAGTATTTCCCCCTCATTTTCTTCCTTTTTCCTGCTTGATTTGGTTCATCTCTTTAACTTTCAGGAATCCTCATTATTTGGCGGCGAATCATTATGGGAAGTCAAGATTCGAATATAGGCTCAAGTTTCCTGAAGCTTCCTGATCCGGCCTGAAGCAGCTCAAATTCTCCAACGATCCTCTAGTCTGAAGAAAGAAGACCCCCAAAAAAAAAAAAAAACACCCCTTCAACAGGCAAATTCGTCACGTCTTTGCTAGGATGTGCAAGCATATTTATAACAAAATCATTTAAGATAGGGGCGTATTGGCAGATGTGAGCGCGTCGTGGGAAAAAAAACATTGACGGGTGCACGATTTTTTTTAAAAAAAACTATGCATGGACAATGTTGCTGACGACGATGACTTCTTTTAATCTTCGTTGGGCGGGTGGAGATTCCTGTATATCTTGCCTTCACCAGTTCATCGTGTTCAGGTGGACTAAAAACGGGTATGTCATCAGACAAAGACCCATCGAGTACCATTAACTTGTGTTGTTTTCTTTCTGAAATTACACATCTATGATCTTTCTTTTCCATCTAGAAAAAGGTAATGAAATTAAATTTAAGTTTTCAACGGGGTCACGAGGAAATGTGCCGTACCTATCCAAAAGGCATGTGAAATACACGTGAAGATGCCATTTTTCGGTGGTGTCGTTCGTGTCAGGGAGGAGGACCATCGCAAGTCGCAAGCAAGGATTGGCACATGAGGGCAGCAGGGAGAGCCATCAGAAAATATTGCGCACACCACAGTGTCAGCGGTATCTTTGCTTTCCCACTATGGTTGTCGGCCCACTCTTTCCTTTTCCACGGTCTGTTTTTAGTATGTCAGAAAATGATTTTTCAGAAAACAACATTTCATTTTTCCCATACATATTTATATGCTTGTAAGATTTTTTGTTTTGTATTTGTGGCAAAGAAATAATTAGGAGAGAGACAAGTGTTATTCTAAACACGGTAAACAGTCGATCGTCCTTTGTTTAGCATTTAGACCGTTTACACGGCGTTTCAATAGAGTTAAACGGTTCAAACGGTTTTACACAATATTACCAAAATCTGCATGTTTATTGATGTAAAATCAATTTTTATAGTATTTACACATATTTTATGCAATTAAAAAGCAATTACTTTATTATGTATTTATATTTATACATGTAAAAAAGAATAAAAATATATATATTTATACATGCAAGAAATGATTTATACATATTTATAAATATTAACATTAAGTATAGAAATTTATGCTAATATAACTTAACTATATTTGCATGGGATTTGTCTAAATAGTCGTTTAGCCGTTTAAAACCATCTACCGCCGTTCCATATAGGGCGTTTATACCGTTTAACTCTGTTTTTCTGACCTGTTTAATTTCAAATAGGCCCTAAAAAAACAGTTTGTCACCGTTTACCGTTTAGCAGCCGTTTGAATGTCCGTTTAATCTGTTTAGGTGAACAATGCGAGAGACAATGGAGCTCTAACACCATGGCGTGCCACATCTCTAGCAAAAAGTAAACAATTTTATGTTATTTTCAATAGCTTTTTTGTCGACACAATTTGTGACAAAATTAATTATATGGTGATAGCGTTGAATACGTACAGTGACATAAGATGCAGGTGTATTTTTTTTAGGACAGAGAAAAGTATAACACTATGGTAACTCAAAGGTCATGACTTAAGCATGGGACACCATCACTTCCAGTTTTTTCTGCTTGTATTTTTTTTATACATACGTTTTTTTTTTTTAAAAAAAGAGTGTTTGTTTGCGCATGATTTGGACAAAGACGGCCGGCCTATCGTTTTTTGTTCACGTGCGAGAAGGCTAAAAGGAGAATAATATTTTAGCGAGAATGATTGGTTACATTTGGAAGAACAATGTACATGGTTCTTTTGTTCTTATCGGCAAATACCGTTTGGCGTTGGATTGTAGTCACGGTCATTGTGTGACCTAGAGAGCAACAAATAATGGAGTTCGTCGTCATTTTTTTTTTGTCAACCTTTCACCTTCACCTTGCTCTTGTGGTTGAATAATGGAAGAGCAGAGAGAGGTGCAACAGGGTTATTTTCATAGTACGGCTATGCAGAGAGCCCACCGTTGCCACTCTGCCGTATATATGCAGCTCAATTGGCACATGTCGCTTTGTCACAAGTCATGACAGCAAACCTAAATATTCCTGACAATACTGATATTTGGAGTATTCGTTGGTAAGTACAACTGAATTTATTTATCACGGTTTTAAGAATTGGTGTCTTTCCTAATTCCTACTCGTTTTATTCAAATATTTTGTGCAAATTATAAAATAAATGAATCATTATTAAAATATCTATAATGATAAAATAAGTCATAATATGATAAATAATATTTATTAATTTTTTTTTTACTAAGACGGATAGTCAAACAACATGTTCTGAAATTCTAAAATGACGCTCTTTTTGGGGATGAAGTGAGTAATTCATAGCTAGCCTTGGTAAAATATAAATATGAGGACAAGGAACAACTCTAATGGTAATTAATACTTGACTTGAGAATGATCAGCAGAGCTCTTACGAGTTCAACAAGCACTCCAGCTGCTAGAGAGCTCCTAGACTAAACTAATTAATCTAATATGAAGTCACAGTGTAGGTAGATTTATTTAGGCCGGCCGGCATGTGTATGCATGCAGCGCAGCAGCAGGCTATACCAGTAGCATGCGCGCGGAATCTCGCGGCTCGCTATATAGCTAAGCTACCAGTATCGTTTTCTGCCGGCGACGAGGACGACGACGGCGGCGCCGGCGCCGGCGCGGTGGCGTTGAGGGAGTCGACCTGGCTCTTGCCGCGGGGCCCCTTGCGGCGGATGTACATGCGGTACTCGTCGAAGGTCATGGGTTTGTAGAGCGCGGGGCGGTCCGGCGAGACGAGCTCCGGCATTGGCGCCAGCGGCAGGTCGCTCTTGGGGTTGTAGAAGAGCGCCACCGACAGCCGCTCGTCGGCGGCGTTCACCATCACCCGGTGCTCCACGCTCCGGTACGTCGCGTTCGTCAGCACCTGCATGCATACACACATGCATAGTATTATTAGTTAGTGAAAATACATATACATACTTCCTACGCATAGTGCTACTAGTATTAGTTAGTGAAAATACATGTTCGGCAGCGTTGATTCTGGATGTAACTAAATTCTACAATTGAATTGTTATAAGTAAAAAAATAAGCTAAAAATAGTTGAAACAAACACGGCGCTCGAGACGATGGACGATGGACCGCAAATCCCATCGAAACAACACACCCACACGTGGGCTGGTCGGGACGACGTCGACGACGGCAACAGCTGATGATGGTCCGTGTACACTCACACTACACTAGTAGTTTACTAGTACTAGTAGTTTACTAGTACTACTAGTAACGGAAGGAAATCAAACCCTGTCGGCATCAGATCACCATTGATCGATCAGTTTCATCGCGCAGTGCAAGCAAGCACAGGAGCACGCCGCAGCAGCAGCTCGATGACAGTGGAGTCGACAAGTGTGATGGACATGGGTGTCGTCGTAGGACCAGCTGGAGCAGAGAGAGCGCAAGAGGGAGCAGCATGCCCCAATTAAGGCTATCCACTGTAAATTGCAATTGCAACTAGTCACATCAATATCGCGGCACGTGTATGAAACATTAAATGTAGACGAAATGTTTGCATGTTTGTATTTTTTACATGTACATAACGAGACGAATCTTTTAAGTCTATTTGGGTCATGATTGGATAAAAGTTGTCAAATACAAAATGTAGAATTGCAACTGCAACTGGAATCTAAACACAGCCTAAAGTGTCTGTCAACTGTCATGAACACCGTACCGAAAAGGCGGAGCGAACGAATCAGATTTGGTACGGGCCAGCAGTCCAGCTGACGCGGATCCATTGCATTCTCCGGCCGGGGAGCAATGCAAGTACTAGTAGTACTGTAGGATCCGGATCTTGATGGATGACCTGACCGGTGGCCGGCCGGCGGACATTGGAGCACGTACGGCGGCTCTGTGGCGCGTCAGGACAGCTAGGGCCACCCACCGCCCAACAGTACCTCAGAGCATGTGCATGGCTATATGCAGCACGTGCTCGCGTTGCATGCATGGTCGTGGTCCGGATCGTGCGTGGATCGGTGTTACCAATCGCTGCTCGCAGGACCGAGTTTATTTTTTCTTCTTCTATTAATAAAATTTTCTTATAATTAATAAAAAAGAAAAAGAATGAAACAAAACACGCACGTTTCCGAGCGCAGACCGACCGACCGAGATTTGGCTCCAGCCATGCCAGCCAGCAAGGCCCACGCACACGGTCCACGTGCAGACAGCAGACGACTAGTCGTCGCGTCGATGAGATCGAGATGAGAGAGAGAGAGAGATCCCACTGATGGCGGCCGCGGGCTCCGTCGCGTGCGTCGTGGGCGGATGCCCGTTTTGGAAAGTCGTCAGGCTTGAGGGTGCTATACTATACGGACAAGGCCGAGGCCGAGGCCGAGGGGAGGGGAGGGCCCCACGACATCGCCTCGTGATGCGTGCAGTCTGAAACCATCCCCAAGATGGGAATCTTTGCTGCTGCACCTCCTACAACCCTAGTAATGGCCAATCCAGGCTGCTAGCCTCACTTGTCACTTGGGCTTTACTACTTGCTCAGTCTTTAGCGTGATCCTATACATATATCTAACAATTCTAGTCCACCAGTTTACACAGAGTTGGCGCCCTTTCTCTTTTTGAAAACGTTGCCCTATATATGTAACATGCGCGCTAATTAAGGATCTAATAAGTCTAGTCAAGTTGGTTGGTGCAAAGAATCAACTATAGCACTATACATATACAGCAACAGGAATGCACTAGCTCGCTCCAACAACCGAGATCAAGTCAGGACGTCTCTGTACCATCATACTTTAGCTACCCGTCCTCGTCTTCTAGATTCCCAAAAAACGAATAGCTCGACACGACTACCGTTCAGTGCGTCCAAATTAATCTAACTACCATCATTATCCAGGTAAACGACTGGCACAAAATACTACTTATCATGACAAACGAGTACCTAAATCCTAAGCTAACAACGTGTGTGTGCGTGTACTTGTGTGTTGTCTACATATCCATGTGGCGAAATGAATGAATGACTTGGTATTATATATCCGTGTGCGTTGACAAAATTTGTAAATTAAAAAAAAGAGTATTAATATTGACATCACAAACATATATATTCTATATGAAAATACATCTCATAATAACAATGAAACTTACTAGTATTATAAATAGATTTTTTTGACGAGATAAATTGTGATGTTTTTAGTAGACTTAGTTAATTCCCAAGGAATGAACGAATAAGTCCACAAGACTAGCGTGTAGCGTGCATCCAAACTAACTACCATCATTATCCATGGAAATCGCCCCCACATACTACTTATCATCACATAGGAGTACCTGCTAGCTAGCTAGCTCTATCAAGTAACAACCGATCGAGAGGTGTGTGCGTGCGTGTGTTGTCCACATGTGGTGAAATATATGAATATATGAGAATGGCTTGGGAGGCTGCCACGGTTATTTGAACTAACCCACTAGTGGTGGATGGATCAAATCACTTGGCAACAACGACATGTCGTCTCTATACGCGTCTATGATTACCACGTAGTATACATATTGACACTTTGCTTTAATTTGGCTGCTAGTCCTTTTTCTGCCTGGTCATAGGCAATCACGAGGGTGAATATATATGACCAGGTACTAGGAAAAAGGAAAGGGTTAAAAAAGTGAAGAAGCACGAGGACGGGAAGAGAATATTACTGGTCAGTAACCACCCTAGTGCCTAAGCTATCCGTTCCGTTGTCGTGAGGCAGCGTCCAATCGCGACGGCGACGTGGACGTGCGACGGCCGTCCGCCGACCAGATGGGTCGTCATGGACGGCTGGATGGGCACAATAATGTCTGCAGCATTGAGAGACGCTACGGCCGGTGCATCGAGTGTTCCAAAGACCAAAGTACGCATCAGCTGAAGCAGACAGGGCACGCACCTGGATTTGGTCGCCGACGTTGACGATGAAGGCGTCGGGGACGGGGTCGACGGTGACCCAGGCGCCGCGGCGGCGCACCTGGAGCCCCCGGACGCGGTCGTCGGCGAGGAGCACCGTCATGCCGCCGGGGTCGGAGTGGGACGACAGCCCCAGCGTCAGCTCCGGCTGCGGGCACCGCGGGTAGTAGTTCACCCTCACGCACACCCCCGCGCCCTCGCCGCCGCCGAACTCCTCCTCCAGCCTCCCCTCCCCTACTCCCAGCCCCACCGACATCGCCGTCATCAGCCTCCCGCACAGCGCCGCCACCTCCCTGCTGTACTCCTCCGTCGTCTCCCTAATAATTATAATTCATTCAAGCACCAAGCAACCCAAGCATGTGCCACACGTTCCTCAATTCTGCCGATATATATATATATATAAAGATGATGGTAGTGAAAAATGATTAAAGTACCTGAGGTCAGGGGGGAGGTGGGGCCACTTGTGGGGGTCGAAGAGGTGGGGCGGGCGGAAGTGGAGGAAGAAGTAGTCGCCCCAGTCGAGGACGGCGCCCTTCTCGACGCCGAGGCGGCTGCCGTACCCTTCGTACGTCGCCGGCGAGTTGGCGTACCGCTGCTTCACCTCCATGGGCTGCCGGAAGAAGCCACGCCACACGCCGCGCGCGCGCCGGAGGAGCTCCGCGGGCACGCCGTGGTTCGTCGCCTGGAAGAAGCCCCACTCGCGGCACGCCTCGTACACCGCGCCCGCCGTCGCCGGGTCGCCAGGCGACGACACGTCCACCACGGGGATCCCGCCGCCGCCGCCGATGATGACCTCCTCTGCCGACGCCGACGACAACGCCGGGCGCTCCGCCTCCGGCTTCACGTACCGGTCCGGGATCGTCGCCGCGCCGCTCTCCGACAGCGACTGCACCCGCACCACCGGCTCCGGCCACCCCGCGCCCGCGCCGCCTTCCATCCTGCCCGCCGCCGCCGCCGCCGACTCTTCTGCTCGATCGCTCACTCTTCTAGTCCTGTTCTTGTTTGGGGCCTCGCTCTCGGAGTGCGTGTTGCACCTCTTATATATGGCAAACACGACGGCGGCGGCGGCCGTCTAACACAAAGATGGAAGGAAAGATGGTGCACGGCGGTGACGACGACGGCGGAACATCTATATATCCACACAGCTAGCTATCTAGCTAGCGGCGGCGAGATTGATCGGCGGCCACTAGTAGCTGCTTGTAGCCGCAACGACGAAACACAAGGATGAACAACGAGCAATGGTTGACGATCGACTGAATTACTAATATATATATATATATCAACAACGAACAAGCTAAGGGATCATCATATCATCAGCAAAGGAAATGAATGATATGGATGCCAGAATCACGGAGGCCGAGATATATGTATAAAGATATAGAAACAGGATATATAAGAATCGAAGACGAGAGCGATGATGATAAGGAAAAGAAGATTTGGTAAGGAGGGCTGCACAGGTTGCGGCTTTGCAGGAGGCCTGCTGCTGCTGCTGTGTGTCACTCATGTGCTATATATATTTTGGCCGGCCGGAGTAGTAATTAATAAGCATATGATGCATCATAGCTCGATCAATTAGGATGTTGCTAGCTAATCGGACAGTATAGCTAGCTAGCTAGTTACTTGGTTTATCTTTTAGGCTCCCGTGGCTGATTGCCGCAGGCGAAAGCAACGCGCGCGATAGCAAAACGTGACTGAATTTCTGTTGGGCATGTGACGGCACTACCCTGCAGCTGGTCCACACAGTGACGCATACCCTGCAGCAGTATTTCCTCCGTACCAAAATAAAATAAAATCGTTTTTCTCGCTTTTCGGGTATGAACTCTTTTGAATTTGATTAGACCTATACAACAAAGTACACTGTGTGACAAGCATCGTATTCTCAAGAATAAATTTATTTCGAGATACAAATATTGATAATATTTTCTCGATATTTGATCAATCTTTAAAAGGATTTAATTACATGGATGCGAGATGTGCATTTATTTTACAACGGAGATTGTAGGTAGAGAGACTCGCTCCATACATACAACTATTATGTAGGAGTACTCTAGCAGGCATGGCCCACCATAGCGCACAAATGTACCTCCTCCGTTCTAGAAAGAAGGCAATTTCAGAATGGCATGCACCGAGTGAAGTCAATTCGAGTTTAATCAAGCTTTGAAAAAATATCAATACTTATGATACCAATAAATATCATTAGATTTATTGTGAGATATATTTTATGTTACAAATATTAATATTTTTTTGTATAATCATCTTAGTATAATAGATATTAGCAATTTTTTTATATAAAGTTGATTAAAATTGACATATTTCAACAGAGCACTATTCTAAAATTGTATCTTTTTTAGGAATGAGGGAGTAGTCGTAGTACACATCATGGCATCATGCGCACAAAGACGTCTATCATTCAATTTTATTCGTGGCGAAGGCCTGCTGGCCGGCCCATTGACCTGTGAGCATATCGAATCAAGCCCCATGTATTCGGCCCATAAAAATTCGTGCTAACGCGCGCGCATCCAGTTAGACTGATGAGCAGGCGCGCTATTTTCCACGAGGTGGATATACATGTTAGGCCCTGTTTGATATAAAGTATTTTTTTGGAGTTTTAGAAAAAATATCATGTTTTTAAAATATTTTGGTTTTAGAGTGCCGTGAAGTGTTTGGAAGCAACAAACTTTATGACTTTGAATACCATGGTATTACTGAAACTATAGTCTTTTTAGAATTTTAAAAACTCCATTCTAGACCTCCTATTTCTAAACCACTGTTTTGCACGTAAATGGCTATAAAACTATTGTTTCATGATACTATGATTTCTTCTACAACATCCAAACAAGGCCTTATCCAGATACGGATACCTTTATGGCTTTATCAAGTTTTTTACTTAAACGCGATTCTTTTAGCGATCTGGTACATACGTAGATGCTCATATACACGAGCGAAACTCACTCCTATAAATACAAGTAAGTACATATTTGAAGCACTGAGTTCGTCAATACACAGGCGACTAAAAGAATAAAAGAATAGTATCATTAAATCCTAAAATAATTCAATAAAAGCACGTACATGTCAATAACTTGAACCCTGATAAACATGTTTCAGCACAAGGAACCTAATTACCATGCTCAATTCACATTTAAACGTGTTTTTGATACTAATTTTATAAACAACTTTGACTGCAAGGAGAGCTCTAGAAAAATATTTAGCTTATAAACAGAGGAAGTCAGGACTATATTTGTATCTTAGTATTTAGCAAACAAAAGACCCCCAACACAACCCTAGCATTCTGCTAGCAAAAGACCACCTTTCCCCCACTAATTAGGATGGAGAGAGTAATTTAATTGTTATTTTTCTTAATTACTAGATAGCTGAGGACCCAGAATACTTTGTACCTTGGTACAAATTTTGAGCTCTGAATTTCTTATACGACATCTTTGAGAAAGTTTACAGATCCAACCTAACCTAACCATGCATGCCCAATCTTCTTTAGGGTGCCTACCTTTTCCTTTTCGTATAGGGGTTGGATATACTATATACTATACTATGCATACTCCCTCCGTAAAAAAAAAAAGATATCGTTTTGGACAAGCAAACGTTGATAATATAAATCATGAACAACTTTTAAATTATTGAGTTTGGAAATATAAAAACTATATAAATAGATTTGTCTTCAAATATACTTTCATAAAAGTATGCATAGATTACTTTTTAATAAATATTTTTATAGAAATATGAAGTTAAAATCATACTTTAGAGACCGTATCGTTGCCCTAAACAACATTTAAGTATATCTTCATCTGATGTTCCGAGTATGTCTACTGCCAATTTGCTTTGCCCGCCACCATTAGACCGATCCAATCGCCTTCCTTGAGTAGGTGAGCCGATGAGTGATCTGCTTTGAGATGGCATGTCAAATTGTCAATGTATTAGTAGAATTGAGTTTTGGGCTGAAACTTGTTTATTTTGGAGCTGTGATAGCTACCATGCATTGCACTAAGATATCCGATATTCTCGTGCGCACCATGGACGAAGGCAGAACTTCTTTCCATTATCTAAAACAAGGTAAACGCCAAATGACCACGCTTCTCTATAATTTGACGAGTAAAGACTATACCCACCTACCAGGCAATAATACTGGTGCTCTAGAAGTCTCGACTAGTTGACTATTATCCATGTAAAATGTAATTCTCATTTATACAAAATAAATATTATTAGATTAATCATGGAATATATTTTTATAATAAATTTATTTTAGTGACATAAATACAATTATTTACTGTAAAATTGGTCAGCTAATTTGACTGATATGGTTCCCATAGTTATGTTATTTTAGGAGGGAGGGAGTAGTAGTTCCATTCCAATTCCAATAAACGACAGAATAAATCTAGCTTGTGTGCGAAGCGGTATAGGAATATACTAACCATATATACTGTACCACTACTAAAATGGTGGGCTTCTTCTAATATTTTTAATTAGTAGTAAAACACTATCACTAATCATAACACATGAGAATCTTATTAGGAGACATTTAGTAGGAAAAAATTATACTACACCCTGCCACACCGAATGTTTGATAATCGAAGTATTAAATACAGACTAAAAAATAACTAATTAATATATTGCGACTATTTTGCGAGACAAATTTTTTAAGTGTAATTAGTTTATGATTTAGTAATATGGTTCCACATTAAATATGTGCTAATGATGGATTAATTAGACTTAATAAATTTATCTGTAATTTATTTTTTTATTGGTATCCTAACGCCTCATGTGACATCTCATATGACATCCGATGTGACACTGCCAAAACTTTATACCCATGAACTAAATTACTCTTAAACTTTGAATGGCAAAACATTATGAGAAGTCTACAACATTAGAACAAGTCTAAAATTTTGGTCATGTACTAACAATTATTGCTAAATAAGTAAATAATACTCCGGCCGTGCAGGGACGGCTAACCACCACGCCACCAGCCCACCACTAGCGCTAGCTAGATCCACCGTACAGCGCCCTCTACTTGTGTGAAAGCACCCTCGCACGCGCAGACGCGACGCCTGGTACGGTATTAATCTAATCTAGTTAGATCCACTCAACATGATGAACCCACACGAGACGATGACTACGGATAGACGGCCATAGCACGCACCATGCATCCATTGCTCCGGCCAGCCGGGGGCTGCCTCGCCGCGCGTGCACGAGCACGATATGATGCACGCATTTAAAACTGCTAGTGGGAGTGCGAGGATATGATCCGTCACTCCATTAGGGGCGTGGTGGACGATGTGGGCGTTGACCAATGGAGTCTATCTATATCTTTTATAAAAGTCTATTTTTACTATTTTGTTGTACCAATCTCTGCATCTAAAAAGATATTGTCATTGTCTACCGGATGATACTCAATCTCGATCTACCAGTGTCTAGGCGATGATACCAAATCTTGATTTCTCCCGCTTCCACCTCAGATACTCCCTCCGTCTGCCAGTGTCTAGGCGATGATACCAAATCTCGATTTCTCCCGCTTTCACGTCGGAAACTCCCTCCATCCCAAAATAAGCGTCCCAAAATAAGTATTGTTCTCGCTTCTCGAGAAAACTCTTTGATTAAATATATTTTAAAAAGTACTAATATTTGTGGTAAATAATTAGTATCGTTGAAAAGATTTTTGAATAGTTTTTTAATAAATTTATTTGAAGATACAAATATTATATATATTTTCTACAAATCAAGTCAAATTCGTGGCAAAAAAAAACCTAAAACGACACTTAATTTAGGATCGATGGAGTACATCCTCCACTTGAGCGCTCATACGTCCGTGTCATACTCAGTTTCGATATGAAGATCAAATCCACGTGTCTGCGTGTGATACGAAGTGCTCAGAGCCCACGCATCCAATTACTGAGATTTATTTAAAAAACCGGATTCACGTGTCCGCGTCCAATACGAGGTTTTCAAAGCTCACCCTTATTCCACGCCTAATTCTGTGCTTCAGTTTTTTAAAAAAATCATGGTGATAGCAAGTTTATAATGCCATAATCTAACCGGTGATAGCAAGTCTTAATCCATGCTCATATGCATCCAGTGGCGAATGCAGGATGAGAATTAAGGGGGCTAAAACAATAGAGATGTTGATTTACATGAAGATTTAATGTCGATTTGAGATTTTTGCTCCAGTAATTAAGTGGCAAATCAAGCCATTAGGGGGGGCTGGAGCCCCACCAGCCCCCCTTTAGATCCGCCCCTAATGCATCTTTATTTTTGTCTGAATCACCTTTCACTTGGAGCTCATGTGTCTATGTCCTACCTATTACGATACGAAGACTACATCCACATGTCCATGTTCGGTACGAAGGTTTCAGAGCTCATGCGTCTGCCCGGATTACTAAGCAGTAAAAAAATTATGACCCCAACACATAGGATATGTCAAGACAAAAAAAAACGGCCTACAGCGGGCAGACAGCACCTACAACTTTGTGTTTAAGATAGAAAACCTCTCACGCAAGCCGAGAAAACCCCCGAACCTCTGCCGGCCCCACCCATACACAATGGCACCGCAACTCCGTGAGATGAGCTGACCACAGACCTGTGCTTTGGAATAGGACAGACGAAGGAGTTTTTTTTTTACCCCAAAAAGTCGAAAACAAACAACCCAAATACGCCGCATAAGGGGCTCGAACTTGAGTTGCGGGCGTGCCAACGAGACTCTTGGCTACAATTGACAATACAAACAACTCAACTTTATGAACCTCATGGAAACCTCTCCATCTCCCCGGCCATATGGCATGTCCCACTTCTCTTCTATAAATAAAGCCAGAAGCAAGCATGCGGTCGGAACCATCTGATAGATCTAAATAATTCACTCGATAGAATCAAGAGAACAGTCCGATTGATCCCTGTATAATAGTTACAGTACGGAGAAGACAAGTAACGATCCACTTAAAAAATTCCAGCCGCCGCGGTGATTTTCAGTGAACCCAATCATACATTCATTCCAACGATAACCAACCCATGTATTGGTCTCAGTTCTGTCGTTTGCGTTGGCATTTGGCAGCACGTGCGCGCGCATGTGTCAAGTCAAAGTTGGCATCCAATACACTCTTTTAATCTCGTCGACCCATCTATCACATTGTAGTGTAGTGGTTCGTCCATTGGCTATTAATTAATTTGCGCATGTCATCATGTCTCAGGCTGTGAGTGACAGAACAGTTCACCCTAAACTCACTTGTGTGGGTACCGTAATCATCAATTCATCACCGTGTCATGCATCATAGTTACGTGTTTACTGGACTCATCTAGCTATACTAGAGTATGGTAATCTGCATGCACTAGCTACATATGGCTATCGACATATTAGCAGGCAGCTGTCGACGGTCGTAGTCACGACGAATGATGGTGTGCATCAGACGATCGGCAAAATACTGGGTCGTGTTACTGTCCGACCTGGTCACACAGCAGCAGCGCTCCGACCATTCCACATGCCTTACTGTTCATCTTCCTCCCCTCGCCCCCGCCGCCACCACCAGTGGCGGAGCCACCAATATGGCGTGGTCTGGCAGCCGCCATACCTAAATCACATAAAAAAAATCCAATATATATAGTATATATACTGGTGATGAGTACGTACATGACTCGTCCCTGCCTGCTTTGCCAATTGTCAATTAAGCTGTTTGTACGTCTTGCTGGCCTAGCCTGTTCACTACAGTTGATGGGCCATAAGCCCAGTTGACCACAAGCTAGAAGGCCAGAACGTTGGGGGAGAATAGGGATCGACGTCAGTTTCGTAGAAGCCTGCCGCTTCGACTCTTCCTATTCCAATCTACTGAATCAGATCGGCGAATTTGGGCGCAGACGGTAGACGCCGCCACATCGCGGACAGCAGACGGCGGCGGCCACGTACGGCTTCGGCATCCTCGCAATCGCCGATTCACCGGCAACGGCACAACCAGTCAAGACGCGGTGCTGATCTGCAAGTGCAACATGGCACCAAAGAAGAAGAGTAGATATGTGATGCAAGGTAATTTATTTTTCATAAATTAGAATTCTAAAAGTCTGTCTTTGAGTGTTATTTTATTTAATAATCATGTATTATTTGCCGTTTTTGTCTTGTAATTTTTTATGCAGATTTAAAGACACTTTTTTCCAAAGCATTTACCATCAGCAACTCCAACCCAGCTATGCCAGTGGATGCGGGCGTTGAGCTGGTTCTAGTGGGTGTTCAACAGGCAGAGAATGAAGAGGACATTCGCGGTGACGATCAAGCCGACGTTGATGATCAGGCCACTGTTGATCATCAAGCCACTGTTGATGATCCGATAGCTAGCCAAGGGGAAGGGGGTCGGCTGATTGAAGTGATGAACTTAGACCACATTGAGCCTGATCCAGGGCTTCGGATTCCAATTGATCATTTTCATCCCAACATCAGAGATGAAGTTAGATTGGCTTATGTGGCAAGGGGTCCTACTCGACCAGTTGGTCATGATTATCCAAAAGACCATTTTGATAGAAAATTTTGTGAAACATGGTACACAAAACATCCTTGGCTGGAATATAGTGTAGAGAAAGATGCAGCTTATTGCTTCTATTGCTTTCTTTTTAGGCAAGATCCTGTGGACGACAAATTTGGTCATACTACCTTCACTACAGAGGGGTATAATACTTGGAAGAATGCATACAAAGGACTTCCTCTTCATGTTGGCGGTGCCCGGAGTATGCACAATCAAGCAAGGACAGCATATGAAGATTTCAAAAATCAAAGGTCAAGTCTAAATCATAAGGTTACAACCTATAGCAAAGAATCACTAGTGAAATATGAAACCCGTTTGGACACATCTTTGGGAATTGTTAGTTATCTTACACTCCAAGGTAATTTTCGAGAGATGCTTGATTGGTACAAAGAAAGGAATGAAGAAGTAAAGATTGCGTTTGATGAGTTATGTCCTAAAAATGCCCAAATGACTTCTCCAACAATTCAAAAAGAAATTGCAAATGAATTAGCAGAGGGGGTTAGTAGAGCAATAAAGAAAGAGATGGGTGATGGCCTCTTTTCTATCCTTATTGATGAATCTCGTGACATATCAATCAAAGAACAAATGGCTGTTGTTGTGAGGTAATTACTTGACTATTTCCATTATGTGTTAGAGTATTTGCATTGCTCTACTTAAGTTAAAATATTTACCCCATTTCTCAATAGGTATATAAACAAGGGAGAAGTCATTGAAAGATTTCTGGGTATCAAGCATGTTAGAGAAACAACATCAGAAGCACTGAAGAAAGCATTGGTTGAGATGCTTCATAAGCATGGTCTACTCATTGCAAAATTACGAGGACAAGGGTATGATGGGGCTTCTAATATGAGAGGAGAATTTAATGGGCTTCAAAAGCTTATTCGTGATGAAAACCCATATGCCTTCTATATGCATTGTTTTGCTCATCGATTGCAGTTGGTAGTTGTTGCTGTCTCAAGATGTTGTTCTTCTATGGAGGATTTCTTTGAATATGTGACCTTGATAGTGAACTCTGTTGGTTCATCATGTAAGAGGAAGGACATATTGGTTGATCAACAACGTAGAAATATATTGGCTAAGTTACAGAGGAAGGATCAAAATATTGTTCAAGCTATGTCGTTGGTTACGGATGTGAAATCAAGCTTGATGAACTTGAGGGCTCATGGTTGGGAACCATTATTTGAGGATGCCAAAACCTTTTGCAATAAAATTGATATCCCAGTACCAAAAATGGATGAAGCTGTACCAAGATGGGGTCGGTCAAGAAAAGGGGGGAGAAATAACATTACCGCAGACCTTTTTTTCCGTGTTGATACCTTCTATGTAGCTATAGATGCTATCACCACAGAGCTAGATCATCGCTTTAATGACATGACTTCAGACTTGCTTCTTGGCTTTGCTTGTTTGGACCCAAGAGACTCATTTGCCAAATTTGATGTGGACAGAATTGCTAAGCTTACTGAAATCTATAATGCAGATTTCTCCGATGATGATCGTAACTGTATAAAAACAGACCTTCAATTATTCATCAACCACATGAGAAGGTATGATGAATTTAGAGTTTGTTATGATCTTGCAAGCCTGGCTAAAAAGATGTTTGAAATGGAAAGAAATATTATGTTCCCTCGAGTTTATCGTATTATTGAGTTGGGGTTGCTACTGCCAGTGGCGACAGCATCGGTTGAGAGGGTCTTCTCAGTTATGAAGATTATTAAGACCGAGTTACGCAACAAGATGGGTGATGCTTGGCTTAATAACCTTATGGTGTGCTATATTGAGCGAGGCTTATTCAAGGAACTTGATCTTGCTGAAATTAAGAAAGAATTTCAAAAGAAAAGTAGAAGAATGCCTTTGCCAAGGTCTGTATCCAAATAAAGCTTTATTATAGGTATGTATAAAGAATCTTCATTTAGTGAGGTATTTTAAGTATCAATGCTTTACTTTTAGATTAATATTATGTTTGCTCCTCACAAAGAGTGTATATATATATATATATATATATAGACACACACGCACATAATATTTTAGGGTGTGTATGTATAGTTGACCAATTGCCCTTTACAAACTCGCCACACCTGAAAATAATTACTGCCTCCGCCACTGGCCACCACCGCCCACGCCGCGGCGCGCTAGGGCTCGCCGGAGCTCCGGCGCGCTAGGGCCGCGGCGCCACCCTTCTTCCCCTCCCCTGCAGCCACCATGGCCACCGTCGCTGGCGACGCCCCCGCCCCAACCTTCCCGGCCGCCTCCACCGCCGCCAGAGCCCCAAACTGCCAGCCTGCAATCCCACCGCCTGGCCTACCTTCCTCCCCGGACCCCCCCTTCCTTCTATACCCGCCGGAGAAGCTGCCGGAGATGGCGGCGACGGTGGCGGCGGGCGAGCTCAGGCGCGGGCGCAGGCAGCGAGCGTGGCGCGGGCGAGCTCAGGCGCGGGCGCGGGCAGCGAGCGTGGCGCGGGCGCATATACGGGCAGCGAGCCGAGGCGGGGGCGGTGGAGGCGCGGGCAAGGGAGCGGAGGCGCGGGCGCGGGCGCCACCTGAGGAAGATAAACAGTAGGAGAGGGAGGGTGGTCGGAGGCCGGTTGCTATCCGACCTGGTCGGACAGTAACATTGGCGCAAAATACTAGCTACTAGCTAGCTAGGCAACAAATTAAAGCAGTACATGCGGAAGCCATGTCTAGTAAAAATCTGATGTCCGACGTAGCAATACATTATACATGCGCGCTACGACTAATTGTTTTGTCATAAATTTATCTCGAGACCCAGTTAACTGCCAAGTTATTAAAGCTCTTTTTTTTTAACCCAGTTAGGTACCAAGTGGCCCAACTTCCAACTTTTAAACCCAATATCAAGTGAGGCCTACACGTTTTTTTCAGTACAAATGTAGTCTGGGCCGAATTGTATGTTCGAGAAGCCCATGTACGGATAACCAGTATCATTCAAAATAATATTTTTCCTAAAAATATTCAAAATCATATTTAAAATGTACTCCTTCCGTTCCAACTTCCAAATAATATGTCGTTTCGTTTTTCTATCTAGGCAACATAACAAAAATTTATATTACTAAAAAAACCAAAAACAACTTATAATTTAGAATAGAGCAAGTAGACATAATAAAAATAATAATATAAAAATAAATCATGAATTTCTGTCATGCAACAAGTTCAAATTGCTACGTGTAGGTTTCGGCGTTTCTTCATAAAAATGGAAACTTTCTCACCATAGTAGCATTGCAGCCAGTTAGTTGACAATTCGATCTTGTTACATGAGAGAATGAATTATTTTTTTCGGCCCTGAAAAAAAAAGTTTCGCTTCCTTCTTGGTTCTTCTATTTTTGAAGTTACCTATTTGGTTCAAAGCCTATCCTTATTTTCTTTTATATCGTTTCTACTGTTCTGTTAGGACCACACAGTTAATTCTCCTGTATAGCAATGGCCAACGGGAGATGACTCAATTACCCCTCCCGTCGTACGCCCGTGGAAAAAAAACACATCCACAAGTTGAGATTTTTTTTTTTTTAGGAAATACCGCTCTTTATTGATCAGTGTGTGAAACAAAATTACAAATGCCTTTAGGCGGTGAAGTTAACTAAACTGTTCTACCCAAATCAAAATGAACAGAACTTCTAGCTAAAGAGTGAGCATCCACATTGGAAGATCTACTCTCGTGAACTAAAGTAAACGACTCAAAAGATGCCGCCCTCGCATGGATTTCTTGCGTGATCTGGCCATAAGGTTCCCGACCTATTCCTTTAAAGTTGCTCACCACACTGCTGTTATCACAAGCCATGTGAATCCTTGATAGCATCAGGTAATCCGCTAGAGCAAGCCCATCTCTGCATGCAATTGCTTCCACTATCTTTGGGTTCGAAATTCCCTCAATAACATGGACTGACGCTCCCTAAAAAACGCCCGTCTCATCTCTTACTATAGCCGCAGCTGCTGCTCTGCCTGTGTTCTTCGAGATGGCTGCGTCAACATTAATCTTGAAGGTCCCTTCAAGTGGGGGAATCCACCTCGGCGCCTTCTTCTGAGTCATTTTTATTGACTGTTGGTCCAATTTAATGTCATTTAAGTCAGCAATATACCTGTCAATGAATAGGTGTGTAGACAGTGGGCTTTGAAATTCATTTTCTTGTATAGCTTTCCTCCTCACATACCAGATAGCCCACATTGTCACTGCAACTCGAGTGGTTACATCATTCAGCATTGTTTCCATCGCCACTGCCCACCAAGCGCGAGCATCTGACTCCTGAATTCCATCCATCAAGCTTATAACATCCTCATCCTCCAGCACCCACACGCACCTGGCTAAATTGCATTCCAAGAGGGAGGGCCTCCAGGAATCTTGAGCACCACAAATTCCACAAAAACTTTATTCAGCCATGTTTCTATGATGGAGGACGTCACCTGAAGGTAGCGAATGCCATGCTAGTCTCCAGAGGAAAATCCGGATCTTAAGAGGAACATTCAACTTCCAGATTGCCAACCATTCCTTTTCTTCAGTTCTTGTATCTGACCGTCCAGCAGTACTTTCATAATAGGCTGTTGCTCGCTCTTTTTTATCACCAACATCCTATATGCCGATCGTACTGAAAATATACCCATATCATCATAGTTCCATCCCCAAAAAATCGCCTTGTCTCCTAGTGCATAGTGGTATGCTAAGAATTTTTTCAATATCAGCCGGCGTGAAGAAAGCCCGTAGTTTTTGCATGTCCCAGGTTGCCATAGTAGCATCAATCAGCTCACTGACTCGCTGTGGAGCTGAGCTAGATGTCCCCCTAATCGGTCTCAACAAACCCTCTCCGGGAAGCCAATTTGTGTCCCGAATATTTATAGATTCTCCTATCCCTATTCTGCGAATGAGGCCCCGCTGTAGTACGTCCCGCCCATCAAGAACCGATCGCCATATACGGGAGGGGCGTGACCCAAGGCGTGCTTCCAGAAAATTTCCAGACGGGTAATAAACTGCCTTCAACATACTGGCACTGAGCGACTTTGTAACACCTCTGGTGTTACGGTGAATTAAAACCTGCCATGTCATCATCATTGCATGTAAATCATCCTGCTTAAACTCATTTTAACTATGCATTAACAAAAATGTTCTTATTTCAACATGTGATTGTGCATAAGTGCTTGTGAGTGATTTATTATATAAATGTTTGTGTTTGTATGTAATTATCTAAAACCCAATAGAAAATAAAAAGGAAAACAATTAAAAAACCCTAATTGGACAAAAATCCTAAATTGAAAACTAAATAGAATCAAGTGTTGGGCCTTAAACAAAAGTTGTAAATCTTTAAAGGCTGAGCAACTTCTATTTTGAGAAATTTTGAAGTTATTAAAAATAATTTCAAATAAAACCTTAATCTAGGTTTTAAAGTTTAAACTTGAAATACAAATTCAAAAACTAGTAGGAATATGATGATGGTATTTTAATAAAAGTTTTAGCCCTTTCAAAATAGAACAACTTTTATGTTTGGCGATTTTGAAGTTTACCAGTATAAATTTAAATTAAACCCCAATTAGTGTTTGTTTATTCAAATTTAAAATGACCTTTCAAAAACTATCAATAATTTGGGCAAGATCCTTTAATGAAAGTTGTTAGGTTTTTCAATTTGAACAACTTTTATATTTGGGTATTTTGATGTTATGCAGTAAGATTTCAAATTAAACCCTAAAAAGTGTTTTGAAATTTAAATTTGAAATGCTATTTCATAATCTATGAAGAATCTGGTAAAACCTATTTAATGAAAGTTGTAGGACTTGACAAGCGGAACAACTTCTATTGTTGCATGTTTTCGAGTTATTGAGAAAAGTTTTGAGGAATTGTTTGGATTAGGTTTGAAATTCAAAATCCCTAATTACCCCCTTTTGATTTATTCAAAATCCATTAAAAATTTGAAATTGGTGCAAAACCAAACTTGCTCAGAATAAAATTCCCTACAACTTGTACTCTGGTAATTTTTCGAGTGGTTACACAAAATAGGGAGTAATTTGATAAAAAACAGAAATAGGCAGGGTCTGCTACAGTAAAAAGGGGGGTCCGGCTCTGTGCGCGTGCAGGCGCGTGCGCGCGCCGGCCGCCGACGCCGTCCGGGGCCGGGTGTAACAACCCTAAAAATCCACGCAACCTAAAAATCCCAACCAATTAAATTATTTTCATTTATTTATTGTGAAAACCCATTTTTCTTGTGCAAGCATATAGGTTTCATTATGAATTTGGTAATAAAGGAGTATAGCTTGCATTTTAATTCCATTCACATAGAATAATAACTTATGCATCACATTTGGGATTTATTACAATTTATGTTTGTAATTACTCAATATTTAAAATGGGTAATATACGTATATATACACTAAAATGAAAATAGAAAAAGAAAATGAAAAAGGGAGAGAGAGTTAGGCCAGCCATTCGGCCCAACCGGCCTGCTTGGCCTCACCCATGCGCTCGCGCTCGCGCTCGCGCTCGCTGCCAACCCGGCCCCGCCTGTCAGCCGCTCTCGCCCCCACTGTTCTTCTTCCTCGCAGAGACGACGGGGACGAATGCACGCAATTCGCGTGACCCCGGACCCACGGCCGACAGCACCACGCCCCGCAGAAGCTGTCCCCCTCCTGTCCCCTCCTTTCTTGGCCGCCAAGCGAGCCCGCGCGCACCACTAGAACCCTAGCTCGCGCAAGCCACAGCCCTCCGATCAGCCCGAGCAGATCAGAGCCGCCCGCCATAGGTAGCCACCCGAGCTCCGCTATAAATTGGAGCACCCGAGGAACCCTAGCCCGTTCCCACTCGCAGCCGCCACGCTGCGGCTCCACAAGCCACAACACCACACCGTGTGAGAGAGGGAGAAGGAAGAAGGGCGGAGCAGAGAGAGGAGAGCACCGCCGAAGCGCTGCCGCCGCGGAGCACGCCGGAGCCGGGCACGGAGGAGAAGCCCGAGCTGCGGACGAGGAGCGGCACGGCACTGCGATCGCTCTGCACGGCTTCGACTCGCCACTGCACCGCCATCCTAGCTTCACCGACACCACGGTGAGCCATCGCACGCCATGTCCGAACCTCGCCCTGCTTTTGCCATGGCGTTCCACCCACGGGACGCGCAGGCACGAGCCTTTAACGGCTCAGGAAGATCACCTGCACCATGCACTCATGCGACCGGCCAAAACCCCCGGACTACAAGCTTGCTAGACCGAGAACGCAGCACGACGCGTTCTCGGCGGAGCGCGCTCTCCACCGACGCGTTCCGACGCCGAATCACCCGTTCCGAGCAATCCGACTAGCACCTGTATAGGTTAGAGCGTCGTGGAGCACCGCCACGACCCCTTGAGCTAGCTACGCGGATCTAAGCGCTAGAGGAAGCCTCGTCCGCAGTGCGCCGCGACCTCGCCGGAGCGCCGCCGCGGACCGGAGCCAAAAGGAGGCCCTGCCTTGTCACTAGTTCACCACTAAGCGGACGTATGCCCGTTTAGTCACGCCAATTTGACTGAACCACGTCCAGTTATGCCAAAACGAGACCGTAATCACCTTGCCGTCGTCAGCCGCCGCCGGCGACACGCCGCCGCCACAACCGAGCACCTTGGGAATCTCGGTAGCCACAATTGGTAGTTCGTATACCATCGCCATAGACCCTGGAGGCGTATACATCTCCTAGAAGACCTCCTTAGCCCCGCTGGAACCTCACAGTCGCGGCGACATCGCCGCCAATGACCGGAGCATCTCAATACCGCGACCAGGAACAAAAACCGACCACCTCGGACAAGCTTAGTTGCGGAAGATCGAACCTCCATAGCCCGGAACACCGTGAGGTGCGTTCTTGGGGAAACGTGATCACCGCCGACACGATCCGCCTTGCCTAAATCCGTTTCGAGTACCCCCGATCGCCTCGCGCTGCGGAGAGAGGCCGACGAGGTTCGCCAAGTCTGCCTCAGCACCGCCGCGTAGATAGCCGAGCCCCGAATCATGTCTGTCGCCTTGGCTACGTGCGCCACCACCTCGTCGGAGAACCGCCGTATGCCGAGGGAGAGAAGGAGGCCATACCACGACTCTAACCCGCCACCATCTGGTCGGACGACTGCCTGAGCACGCCAATTGGGGAAAGCCGAGCCCTGTCTTGCCGAAATATGGTCATCGCCGCCCTGTCATCGTCCGCCGCACCAGAGAGACACCGCCGCCTTGAATAGACGCCCTGGAACCCTCGGCGCCCAAATGTCCGATTCGCCCGAGCTACGCCGAGCTACGCCGAGCTCCAACGAGCTACGCCGAGCCCCGCCGAGGTACGCCGAGCTCCGCCGAGCTACACCGAGCTACGCCGAGCTCCGCCGAGCTACGCCGAGCCCCGCCGAGCTCCGCCGAGCTATGCCGAGCTACACCGAGCTCCGCCGAGCTACCCCCGACCTCTGAGAACCACCCCCGACCTCTGAGAACCACCCCCGACCAACCACCGAGCTACGCCGACGCCGGCGACTCTCTGGGAACCAGCATCGAACACCTGGTGGGCGACCATCGGGTCTGTGTTCTGACGAGGCGCCACATGCCGCACTACTGGACCCGCGCGCCACGTGGACCAATCCCGAGCTGCCCCTGATTAACCGACCAATTTTCCCATTTTCAGAAAATAGGATAATCTTCGGAAATTCATAACTTATTCGTACGAAGTCCAAAAATTGCGCACCATATATCAAAATTCTCAGAAAAATGAGATCTACAATCTAAGACTATGTTTGTGTGCATTTGGCTCTTTATTTTATTGGATTTTTCTGAAATACTCTATAGGAGTCGCTGACGCGACTATTTCGTGTTCGATTTCAGAGCCGGAGGAGGATCTGACTAAGGAAGATGACCACGAGTACTTTCAGGAGCTAGGAGACGACTACAAAGGTGCCACGTCCCACCAAATCCTTAGATCCTATTTACGCATTGCAAATGACATTGTTGCTATTGCTTTATGATTATGTATGGATTGGTTGCATGGTAGTATATTTGAATTCCCTGCCTTGATAAGACTTTACCCTGCTATCCGCTGTTAGGTTAGCTGCTGCTTAATTTACTGTTACTCTTCCACTACTTACTACATGTTATATGCTATGTGGTGGAATTGGGACGGTGCATAACTGATTATAACCACTGGGAGAGAGTGCTGCGTGCGTCTTGGGTGCGTGGTAAGGGTTGATGTCGACCAAGTGGGATGTGAGACAAGCCCGTGGGGCAAGTCGTGCCGGGGGTGCAACCTGGGCATCCCCACGAGAGATACCTGTGGCGGGTAATGACTTATGAGGTGGTTCCGGGATGTGCATTGAAGTCCCGTGAGCGGAGGTGCCGTGATGGCACGGGGAGAGTATCCCCTAAGTGGAGATGCCTGCTTGGTCACAACCTAGGATCTGACTAGTGACCGGAAACATCTGGATTCCCTTGCTACTCGCTCGCTTCTGATGGGCGGGAGACGGCTGGACTACTTGGTAGGGCGGTGCCACTACTGCTAGGTTGAGAGGTGATAAGGGTGGACGGTGACGGATGGCAGATTCCCGTACCGTTCTAGATGCGCAGTACCACTGATGGGGCCCGGTACTGCGTCTCCCAGTCTCAGTGTGATGGTGTTGGATCCGGAATGTCCCAGGGCTGAGTGGCAGGGTGGCATCGATCTAGGCAAGCAAGCACCCGGAATTCTGCCTAGATGATTGTACAGCATCGATGATGGCTAATCTTGTGAGTAGTAAAACCTCTGCAGAGTGTATGGTTGATCGATCGATACATAAGCCAACTCGTTGGCTATGGACCTTTCCTAATGTTTCTGCAACCACTACTAGATGAGAGCATATTCTTTTCTTCCCCCTGGATGATGTTTTCCGGCAGTGTACCCGTTGTGGTAGTGTGCCGCTGAGATAGGCCCGAGAGGGAGTTGGGCCTGTCGAATGAGAGTGAGGTGTGGGTATGTGAGGTGTGGTGATGGGAAAAGGGATGATGGTGTTAACTGGTGATAAAACTTGACTAATTAAACATTGATTACAACTGCATAGGAAAACCTCAGCCTATAGGTCTGCTTGTATAGCCTTGCATCCACTTTCCACAAAGCAAATGCTGCATAGGTGGGCTCCGTGGCCAGTACAAATCGTACTGATAAATTTGCTGTCAGGTGACGAGAATGAGTACAACTTCGAGGGAGATGATGACGAGGAATAGGGTCACGTGCTACACTCAAGTTGGCCGTGAAGGATGAATCGTTTCCGCATCTTCTAAAGCTTCTCTGAATGTTAATTCTGCCAGTGTGGCGATGTAATACGTATTTATGTAAGACTTAATTACCGTTGTATGGATCCTGGTGTCAACAGAGATATGGGTAATTTCATGGATTGTCCCAAGCAATCTGTTGAATTACAATTCGAGCCTGTGGATTTCCCTTCACGGAAATCGAGGTCGTTTCAGTTGGTATCGGAGCCATACTTGACTGCAGGACGAGACCCATAGAGAATGGACGTTAGAATAGGAAGCCAGACTCTCTTTCGGTTATATTACCGACCTTGCATTCACTTTTTATGCAATGGCTTATCTAATACAAGGACCTGCTAATCCGTTTCTTGAAAAATTCACAGATGACCAGCCTTGGACCACCACTTCGTCCACAGCACGACGGCACTATTGAGATCCCGATCAAATGGCTATTGACCTTATTGTCGGTGCTAATTTTGGCGAGGCTAACACCGGCTAGTAAATATGTGATTTGCGGTTGAGGCTACGGATGGTGTGCAAGGGGGAACACGGGGATTATACTGGTTCAGGCCGAGCAAGCCCTACGTCCAGTGGAGAGGAGAGTCGTGTTGCCTTGCACCGGGGTGCTTGTAGTAGGGGGTTACAAGCTAGGCGAGAGAGGGAAGAGCTCCCAGGTCTCTTGTGAGTGTCTAAGTGTTTACAAGTCGTTTGCTGTGGGCGAGAACTTGGAACTTCTCCGTCCGTTCGTTCGTTCGTCTCCCTGTCGTCGTCCTAAAGCTGGTCTCTGCTCTCCCTTTTATAGCTGCAAGGGAGAGGCAAAGGCAGCTACGACGCTACCTATTAAAATAGAGAGGAGTTGCCGTTCCCCGTTTGACTGGCTTCTGCCTTTTCTCCGTGTCTCCAGGGTATGGGTATGGCTATCTTGGTTTGCGAGTTCCAAGGTAGAAACAGTCGTCTGACTATATCGTCAGCTCTTTGGGTCTTCTGGATATGGCCGCCGTGGTCCGCACGACTTTGGTGAGTTCACACCTGCCGGCTATCCTTCCGTACGATGTGACAAGAGGGAGAGTCACCTTGGGGCGTTGTTTCCCGAGGCTCGGGATCCTGAAGGCGTGCTCGTCCTTTCGTGTGGACGGCGCAGTGGGCGTCTTTCCCGAAACGGGGCGGCGCACCGTAGACCATACCGTGGAGGACGGTCGTAGTGGGCTCATCAAATCTGCTGTCAGGGAAATCCCGACAGGTGGTATGGCCATCAGGGGCGTGCGAAGCACAGTCGCGTCGAGAGTCTCGCCTGACGGGACAGTGCTTGTAAAGTGGTCAGAGAGATTTCTTGTGGTCCAAGATTGCTCCGCTGACATCACCCGTGCCTTGGATGCCGACTTTGGCGCCGTGGATGCCGCTCTCCCGAGTTCTCCCGAGGAGGCTTCGGGCGAGGCTCGGGCGAATCGGAGACTTGGGCGCCCAGGACACCACCTCCCGAGCTCTCCCGAGGAGGGTCGGGTGAATCGGAGGTTTGGGCGCCGAGGACGAGACGCCGCTTTCCCGCCCGAGCTCTCCCGAGGAGGCTCGGGCGAATCGGAGACTTGGGCGCCGACGACGCCGCTCTCCCGAGCTCTCCCGAGGAGGCTCGGGCGAATCGGAGAATTGGGTCGCCGAGGACGCCGCTCTCCCGAGCTCTCCCGAGGAGGCTCGGGCGAATCGGAGACTTGGGCGCCGAGAACGCCGCTCTCCCGAGCTCTCCCGAGGAGGCTCGGGCGAATCGGAGAATTGGGCGCCGAGGACGCCGCTCTCCCGAGCTCTCCCGAGGAGGCTCGGGCGAATTGGAGACTTGGGCGCCGAGGACGCCGCCTCCCGAGCTCTCCTGAGGAGGCTCGGGCGAATCGGAGAATTGGGCGCCGAGGACGCCGCTCTCCCGAGCTCTCCCGAGGAGGCTCGGGCGAATCGGAGACTTGGGGCGCCGAGGATGCCGCTCTCCCGAGCTCTCCCGAGCTGGTGCCGCTCTCCCGAGCTCTCCCGAGGAGGCTCGGGCGAATCGGAGGTTTGGGGCGCCGAGGACGCCGCTCTCCCGAGCTCTCCCGAGGAGGCTCGGGCGAATCGGAGCCTTGGGCGCCCAGGAGTGCTGCTTTCCCGAGCGCTCGAGCTGGTGCCGCCCCCGAGCTCTCCCGAGGAGGCTCGGGCGAATCGGAGATTTGGGCACCGAGGGTGAGGCTCGCCCGAGCTCTCCTGGGGAGGCTCGGGCGAATCGGAGACTTGGGCGCCGAGGACGCCGCTCTCCCGAGCTCTCCCGAGGAGGCTCGGGCGAATCGGAGACTTGGGCGCCGGGGAGGCCGCTTGCCCGAGCTCTCCCGGGGAGGCTCGGGCGAATCGGAGACTTGGGCGCCGAGGACGCCGCTCTCCCGAGCGCTCGCCCGAGCTCTCCTGGGGAGGCTCGGGCGAATCGGAGATTTGGGCACCGGGGAGGCCGCTTGCCCGAGCTCTCCCGGGGAGGCTCGGGCGAATCGGAGACTTGGGCGCCGAGGACGCCGCTCTCCCGAGCGCTCGCCCGAGCTCTCCTGGGGAGGCTCGGGCGAATCGGAGATTTGGGCACCGGGGAGGCCGCTTGCCCGAGCTCTCCCGGGGAGGCTCGGGCGAATCGGAGACTTGGGCGCCGGGATGCCGCTCTCCCGAGCGCTCGCCCGAGCTCTCCTGGGGAGGCTCGGGCGAATCGGAGATTTGGGCACCGAGGGTGAGGCTCGCCCGAGCTCTCCCGGGGAGGCTCGGGCGAATCGGAGATTCGGGCGCCGAGGATGCCGCTCTCCCGAGCGCTCGCCCGAGCTCTCCTGGGGAGGCTCGGGCGAATCGGAGATTTGGGCACCGAGGGTGAGGCTCGCCCGAGCTCTCCCGGGGAGGCTCGGGCGAATCGGAGATTCGGGCGCCGAGGGTGCCGCTCGCCCGAGCTCTCCCGGGGAGGCTCGGGCGAATCGGAGACTTGGGCGCCGAGGAGGGAGACTTGGGCCTTCGTGGGCTTCGACTGGCCTTACTTGGGCCAGGCCAAGTTGGGAATGAGCTTTTTTGCATGGAAGTTGGGTACCCCTAACTTTGGTAACCGACACTTATGCACCAGTAGCTTATGGGACCCTGCGTAGCCCTTAGACTAGTGATACCATGAGTTGTCCTGTCATTGGCTATCTGCGCATAGCACGATCTTCTTAGCAGCTAGGAACATCCTTTATATAATAATAACCATGTGATGAGTGACATTTGGATCTTATGCTTCTTATGGTTCTCTATGCTTCTTTGGTTGAGTGTAGGATAGCATGAAAAATGTTTTAATTCATTTAAATCGTTGAAAACATCTAACTTCTACTTAAACCACTACAAGAATATTACTGCACTGAGCACGTACCTAATAACTTCAGATGTCGATGAGACGTTCCGCGCGCCTTGAGAACCGCCAGCCTTCCCCCGCGCCTGCCCCAGGACGTGGGCGTGGTCGCAACCGTGGACGCCCAGCTGGCAGGCGAGCTGGAGTTAACTTGGAAGAAGAGCTGCGCCGGGCAGAGGATGCACCGCCGGTGAACGATCCGCCACCACAGGGCGAGAATGTGCCTCCGCCACCGCCGCCGCCGCCGCCACCAACGTTGGCGGAAGTAATGGCACAACAGACCCAGCTGCTGAATGCCATAACTACTGGGATGAACAGGCACCATGGGCCACCCCAGAATGACTTCCAAAGGAAACTGGAGGGTTTCCTGAAGCTGAGGCCACCCACCTTCGACGGGACCGACAGCGATCCCCTCGCTGCCGACGATTGGCTTAAAGAGATGGAGAAGATGCTGGACCTGACCACTTGCTCCGACGAGGAGTGTGTTGGGATTGCTAGCCACCAGCTGACCGGTGCTGCACGAGCATGGTGGGACAACTACACCAGCGCTCACGAGGACCCAGCCCGCATTGACTGGGATGAGTTCACCGAGGCTTTCCGTGACCACCACATTCCTGAGGGAGTCATGGAGGCCAAGGAAAACGAGTTTCGCAACATCTCCCAGGGAGCTGACCGGATCCACGAGTACACCACCCGCTTCAACTGCTTGCTCCACTACGCACCTGCGTCTTGCGTGAGTTCCGAGAAGGAAAAGATGTACTACTACAGGAAGGGACTTCAGACCAAGATCAGGTTGGCTCTGTCAGGGAACAAGAGCTACACTCTGCGTGAGCTGATTGACCGCTGTATTGAGATCGAGAAGGATCGCATAGAAGCACGTCTGGAGTTCGAGGCCCAGAACAAGGGAAAGAAGCGCCGCTCTGAGGGACCCGCTCGCACTGCTCCACCCCAGAGACAGCGAACGGGTGCACCCCCGCCTTTCCGAACTCGCCAGGGACCTTCTTCGGGAACGAGCCGTGGTGGTACCAACAGCAGCAACTATCACCGCCCCGCTCAGACCTACCCTGCGCCGACTCGAGCTGTGCAGAACACACCCGCCCCCGCTACCAACACGCCAAGGACAAGCAATTGGAAGGCTCCTGCGACAGCCACAGCAGGCAGTGCACCCTTCACTTGCTTTGGATGCGGAAGGCCTGGACACCGTGTGGCTATGTGCCCCGACCTCAACCGTGCACCAGCAGATGCACAGGGCACACCGAACCGGAGATCTGCTACCCGAGGAAGACTGAACCACATGACCGCTGAGGAAGCTGAAGCTGCACCTGACGCTGTGTACGGTACGTTCCTAGTTCAGGGTAACATGGCTACAGTTCTGTTCGATTCGGGAGCTACATGTTCATACATTTCATCTGCATATGCACGAAAGCATAACATACCTGTAACCCCGAGAGCAAACCCCATCCTAACTAGCTCGCCCTTAGGAACCTTCAGAAGCATTCGCATATGTAGGGGAGTGATAATCACAATCGAGGGACTTGACTTTCGAGCTGACCTAACCCTACTACCCTCCAATAGCTTAGATGTCATCTTAGGCATGGACTGGCTAACCAAACACCGGGGAGTAATATCTTGTTCACCTAGATATGTTCAGGTAACCCACCCTTGGGGAACAGCTGTCCGATGTGTACCCCAAACCGAGAGAGTCCAAGCCCTCCTATGTGCCCTGGAGACTAAAGCAGATAAGACAGAGCTGACATTCAGAGATGTGCCAGTGGTTTGTGAGTTCAATGACGTATTTCCAGAGGAGTTGCCAGGAATGCCACCAGATAGAGATGTGGAGTTTGTTATAGAGCTGATGCCAGGGACTGCACCGATTGCCAAAAGACCCTACAGAATGTCGGCTGATGAGTTGAAGGAACTCAAGAAGCAGTTAGGAGAATTACTGAAGAAGGGCTTCATTAGGCCTAGTGCTTCGCCCTGGGGATCTCCCGTTTTGTTTGTCAAGAAGAAGGATGGCACGATGAGGATGTGCATTGACTACCGGAATCTGAATGCGGTTACAGTCAAGAATAAGTACCCACTGCCCCGCATCGATGATCTGTTAGATCAACTGAGTAAGGCCAAGTACTTCTCAAAGATTGATCTCCGATCAGGGTACCATCAGATGAGGATCAGGGAAGAGGATATCCCGAAGACTGCATTTGTCACTAGATATGGACAGTATGAGTGCACAGTAGTCTCATTTGGACTCACTAATGCTCCAGCATACTTCATGAACATGATGAACAAGATCTTCATGAATGAGCTAGACAAGTTTGTGGTGGTATTCATTGATGATATATTGGTTTATTCAGCCACAAAAGAGGAACATGAACATCATCTGAGGACCGTATTGGAGAGGTTGTTTCGCAACCAGCTATACGCCAAATTCTCCAAGTGCGAATTCTGGCTTGAGGAAGTTGCTTTCCTTGGACACGTACTGTCAGGAGAAGGAGTCGCGGTAGACCCAGCCAAGATTGAAGCTGTGAAAGAGTGGGAACAACCCTGTAATGTGTCAGAAATCAGAAGCTTTTTGGGACTTGCAGGATACTATCGCAGATTTATTGAGAATTTCTCCGAGATTGCAAGACCCATGACCAACTTGCTGAAGAAAGAGAACAAGTTTATATGGACTCCTGAATGTGAGAAGAGTTTTCAGACCTTGAAGGAGAAGCTCACTACTACACCTGTACTAGCCCTACCCGACATTCACAAAGATTTTGTTGTATATTATGACGCCTCTCGGCAAGGTTTGGGCTGTGTACTAATGCAAGAGGGAAGAGTGATAGCTTATGCCTCAAGACAGTTGAAGGAACATGAGTAGCGATACCCGACTCATGACCTAGAACTTGCAGCCGTGGTACATGCACTCAAGATTTGGAGACACTATCTGATGAGCAACAAGTGTGACATATACACCGACCACAAGAGCCTGAAGTACTTCTTCACACAGGAAGATCTGAATATGAGGCAGCGCAGATGGCTAGAACTCATCAAGGACTATGATCTTGAGATCCATTACCACCCAGGGAAGGCTAACGTAGTCGCTGATGCACTTAGCCGCAAAAGCTACTGCCATACCCTCATCACCAAGTCTATGCCGTCTGAGCTCAGGAGAGAGTTTGACGCGTTCCAGCTCGAGGTAATCTCCTATGGCATGCTAAATGAGCTTCGCGTCGAGTACAATCTCACCTCACGGATCCGTGAAGCGCAAAAGAACTGTCCTGAGATAGACTATATCCGTGGTTTGATGAAGCTGGGAAGAGGCCCCGAATACCGAGAAGATGAGCAGGGAACTGTATGGTACAAAGATAGAATCTGCGTACCGACGGATTCAGCGATACGAGAAGAGATTCTGTCAGAAGGGCATGACTCCAAATATTGCATTCACCCAGGGTCAACCAAGATGTACCATGATCTAAGGAAGCACTTCTGGTGGAAGAATATGAAGACAGACATTGCAGGGCATGTAGCCCGATGTGACACTTGCAGCAGAATCAGGGCCGAACATCAACGACCAGCCGGCCTACTACAACCCCTCGCAATTCCAGAATGGAAATGGGAATGCATTTCGATGGATTTTATCGTTGGGTTACCCCGCACCGAGAAGAAACACGATTCGATTTGGGTGATAATCGACCGTTTGACCAAAGTCGCTCACTTCATTCCCATCAGCATTGGCTACGAGGCCGAACGGCTGGCGGATTTATACATAACCCACATTCTGAGACTACACGGGGCACCCACAAGCATAATATCTGATCGAGGCTCACAATTCACGTCTCGATTCTGGCAGGCCTTGCACAAATCCATCGGAACCAAGCTGGACTATAGCACGGCTTATCACCCACAAACTGACGGTCAAACAGAAAGAGTGAACCAAATTCTCCAAGATATGCTCCGAGCTTGTGTGATAAAATACAAGACCAGTTGGGAAAGCTGCTTACCCCACGCTGAATTCTCGTACAACAACAGCTACCAATCAAGCCTCAAGATGTCACCGTTTGAGGCATTGTATGGGAGACCCTGCAGGACCCCGCTAATGTGGTCAGAACCCGGAGAGAGAGCCTTCTTTGGCCCTGCTAAGATTGTAGAAGCAGAGGAAGGCGTAGCACAGGTCAGAGAAAATTTGAGAATTGCACAGAGTAGGCAAAAGAGCTATGCAGATAGAAGACGTAGAGAGCTTGAGTTCAAGGTTGGAGATTATGTCTACCTCAAGGTATCTCCGCTTCGTGGCACCGTAGATTCCACGTAAAAGGGAAATTGGCACCAAGATATGTTGGGCCATACAAGATCTGTAAAAGGGTTGGAAAGCTTGCTTACAAGCTGGAACTACCGGAGGAATTATCTGGAGTACACCCCGTGTTCCATGTCTCGCAATTAAGGAAGTGTTTGAAGCTTCCCGAGGAGCAAGTTCCTACGGATGCACTAGACCTGCAAGACACACTTGAATACAAGGAACATCCGATGAAGATCTTGGCACGGGATACCAAGGAGACGCGGAACAAGACCATTCCGATGTGCAAGGTACAATGGAGCAATCACACTGAAAGGGAAGCTACGTGGGAGAAAGAATCTGACTTGCGGATTATGTTTCCTTACCTCTTCGATGGGTACGTTATCTCTGAATCTCGAGGTCGAGATCCTAATGAGGGGGGAGGACTGTAACAACCCTAAAAATCCACACAATCTAAAAATCCCAACCAATTAAATTTTTTCATTTATTTATTATGAAAACCCATTTTTCTTGTGCAAGCATATAGGTTTCATTATGAATTTGGTAAATTAAGGAGTGTAGCTTGCATTTTAATTCCATTCACATAGAATAATAACTCATGCATCACATTTGGGATTTATTGCAATTTATGTTTGTATTTACTCAATATATGTATATATACACTAAAATGAAAATAGAAAAGGAAAAAGAGAGTTCGGCCAGCCGGTCTGCTAAGCTAGCCCAAGCCAGCCCGGCCTTCCTCTCCTCACCTCACCCGCGCGCGGCCCACGTTGCGGCTCGGCAGCGCGCGCGCGACCGGCACACACACGCTCGCGCTCGCTGCCAACCCGGCCCCGCCTGTCAGCTGCTCTCGCCCCCCCCCCCACTGTTCTTCTTCCTCGCAGAGGCGACGGGGACGAGTGCACGCAATTCGCATGACCCCGGACCCACGGCCGACAGCACCACGCCCCGCAGAAGCTGTCCCCCTCCTGTTCCCTCCTTTCTTGGCCGCCAAGCGAACCCGCGCCCATCCGGAGCCCTAGATCCACTCGAGCCACGGCCCTTCGATCGGTCGAGCGCGATCAAGACCGTTCGCCATTGGAGCTGGCCAAGCTCGCCTATAAAAAGCACCCCGAAGCCCTACCCTCATTTCCCCTCGCCGCCACCGCAGCACAGACCGGCACACTGCACCAAACCGAGAGAGAGAGAGCGTAGGAGAAGGGCGGAGCAGAGGAGGAGAAGCTGCCGGAGCGCCGCCGCCGCGGAGCACGCCGGAGCCGGACACGGAGGAGAAGCCCGAGCTGCGGACGAGGTTCGGCATGGCACTGCGATCGCTCTGCTCGGCTCCGACTCGCCACTGCATCGCCATCCTAGCTTCACCGACACCACGGTGAGCCATCGCACGCCATGTCCGAACCTTGCCCTGCTTTTGCCATGGCGTTCCACCCTCGGGACGCGCAGGCACGAGCCTTTACCGGCTCGGGAAGATCACCTGCACCATGCACTCATTCGACCGGCCGAAACCCCCGGACTACAAGCTTGCTAGACCGAGAACGCAGCACGACGCGTTCTCGGCGGAGCGCGCTCACCACCGACGCGTTCCGACGCCGAATCACCCGTTCCGAACAATCCGACTAGCACCCGTATAGGTTAGAGCGTCGTGGAGCATCGCCACGACCCCTTGAGCTAGCTACACGGATCTAAACGCTAGAGGAAGCCTGAATCGCCTTGGCCGCGTGTGCCGCGACCTTATTGGAGCGCCGCCGCGAGCCATCGCCAAAAGAAGGTCATGCCATGGCTAAAGTTCGCCACCAGAGTGTTGTATGCTTCTCTGGCCTCACCAATTTGACAAGACCGCATTCGATTGAACCAATACTTGGTCGTAGCCGCGTTGCCGCCTTCCGCCGTCATCGGCGACACGCCGCCGCCACAACCGAGCACCTTGGGAATCTCGGTAGCCAAAATTGGTAGTTGGTATACCATCGCCATAGACCCTGGACGCGTATACATCTCCTAGAAGACCTCCTTAGCCCCGCCGGAACCTCACAGTCGCGGCGACATCGCCGCCGACATGTTCCGCCTCGCCAAAAATCCGTTCCGAGTATCCCCGATCGCCTCGCGCTGCGAAGAGAGGCCGCCGAGGTTCGCCAAGTCTGCCTCGGCACCGCCGCTAGATAGCCGAGCCCCGAATCACGACTGTCGCCTTGGCTACGTGCGCCTCCACCTCGTCGGAGAACCACCGTATGCCGAGGGAGAGAAGGAGGCCATACCACGACTCTAACCCGCCACCATCTGGTCGGACGACTGCCTGAGCACGTCAATTTGGGAAAGCCGAGCCCTGTCTTGCCGAAATATGGACATCGCCGCCCTGTCATCGTCCGCCGCACCGGAGAGACACCGCCGCCTTGAACAGACGCCCTGCAACCCTGCTAGCACCAAATCTCTGATTCGCCCGAGCCTCCCCAGGAGAGCTCGGGAGAGCAGCCCCCTTCGGCACCCAAATCTCCGATTCGCCCGAGCCTCCCCAGGAAAGCTCGGGAGAGCAGCACCCTCGGCGCACCAAATCTCTGATTCGCCCGAGCCTCCCCAGGAGAGCTCGGGAGAGCAGCCCCCTTCGGCCCCCAAATCTCCGATTCGCCCGAGCCTCCCTAGGAGAGCTCGGGAGAGCGGCCCCCTTCGGCGCCCAAATTTCCGATTCGCCCGAACCTCCCCGGTAGACCTCGGGAGAGCGGCACCCTCGGCGCCCAAATGTCCGATTCGCCCGAGCCTCCACGGTAGACCTCGGGAGAGCGGCACCCTCGGCGCCCAAATGTCCGATTCGCCCGAGCCTCCCCGGTAGACCTCGGGAGAGCGGCCCCCTCGGCGCCCGAATTTCCGATTCGCCCGAGCCCCGCCGAGCCCCGCCGAGCTACCCCCGACCACCGCCGAGCTCCGCCGAGCTACGCCGACACCGGCGACTCTCTGGGAACCAGCATCGAACACCTGGTGGGCGAACATCGGGTCTGTGTTCGGATGAGGCGCCACATGCCGCACTACTGGACCCGCGCGCCACGTGGACCAATCCCGAGCTGCCCCTGATTAACCGACCAGTTTTCCCATTTTCAGAAAATAGGATAATCTTCGGAAATTCATAACTTATTCATACGATGTCCAAAAATTGCGCACCATATATCAAAATTCTCAGAAAAATGAGATCTACAATCTAAGACTATGTTTGTGTGCATTTGGCTCTTTATTTTAGTGGATTTTTCTGAAATACTCTATAGGAGTCGCTGACGTGACTATTTCGTGTTCGATTTCAGAACCGGAGGAGGATCTGACTAAGGAAGACGACCACGAGTACTTTCAGGAGCTAGGAGACGACTACGAAGGTGCCACGTCCCACCAAATCCTTAGATCCTATTTACGCATTGCAAATGACATTGTTGCTATTGCTTTATGATTATGTATGAATTGGTTGCATGGTAGTATATTTGAATTCCCTGCCTTGATAAGACTTTACCCTGCTGTCCGCTGTTAGGTTAGCTGCTGCTTAATTTACTGTTACTCTTCCACTACTTACTACATGCTATATGCTATGTGGTGGAATTGGGACGGTGCATAACTGATTATAACCACTGGGAGAGAGTGCTGCGTGCGTCTTGGGTGCGTGGTAAGGGTTGATGTCGACCAAGTAGGATGTGAGACAAGCCCATGGGGCAAGTCGTGCCGGGGGTGCAACCTGGGCATCCCCAAGTGAGATACCTGTGGCGGGTAAAGTTGTTGAGGAGGTTCCGGGTGGGATAGCCTTGGTGGTTTGAAGCCCGTGGACGGAGGTGCCGTGATGGCACGGGGAGAGTATCCCCTAAGTGGAGATGCCTGCTTGGTCACAACCTAGGATCTGACTAGTGACCGAAAACATCTGGATTCCCTTGCTACTCGCTCGCTTCTGATGGGCGGGAGACGGCTGGACTACTTGGTAGGGCGGTGCCACTACTGCTAGGTTGAGAGGTGATAAGGGTGGGCGGTGACGGATGGCAGATTCCCATACCGTTCTAGATGCGCAGTACCACTGATGGGGCCCGGTACTGCGTCTCCCAGTCTCAGTGTGATGGTGTTGGATCCGGAATGTCCCAGGGCTGAGTGGCAGGGTGGCATCGATCTAGGCAAGCAAGCACCCGGAATTCTGCCTAGATGATTGTACAGCATCGATGATGGCTAATCTTGTGAGTAGTAAAACCTCTGCAGAGTGTATGGTTGATCGATCGATACATAAGCCAACTTGTTGGCTATGGACCTTTCCTAATGTTTCTGCAACCACTACTAGATGAGAGCATATTCTTTTCTTCCCCCTGGATGATGTTTTTCGGCAGTGTACCCGTTGTGGTAGTGTGCCGCTGAGATAGGCCCGAGAGGGAGTTAGGCCTGTCGAATGAGAGTGAGGTGTGGGTATGTGAGGTGTGGTGATGGGAAAAGGGATGATGGTGTTAACTGGTGATTAAACTTGACTAATCAAACATTGATTACAGCTGCATAGGAAAACCTCAGCCTATAGGTCTGCTTGTATAGCCTTGCATCCACTTTCCACAAAGCAAATGCTGCATAGGTGGGCTCCGTGGCCAGTATAAATCGTACTGATAAATTTGCTGTCAGGTGACGAGAATGAGTACGACTTCGAGGGATATGATGACGAGGAATAGGGTCACGGGCTACACTCAAGTTGGCCGTGAAGGATGAATCGTTTCCGCATCTTCTAAAGCTTCTCTGAATGTTGATTCTGCCAGTGTGGCGATGTAATAAGTATTTATGTAAGACTTAATTACCGTTGTATGGATCCTGGTGTCAACTGAGATATGGGTAATTTCATGGATTGTCCCAAGCAATCTGTTGAATTACAATTCGAGCCTGTGGATTTCCCTTTGCGGAAATCGAGGTCGTTTCACCGGGGCCGGGTCGCCGCCACGTCGTGGTCACAGAGAAGGGGGTCCCCGGCAGCTGCTTCTACCTTATCCACTCCATCTCCCGCAGTTTAAAGGTCGACAGCCGTTCCGTTTCCATCCTCTTCTTCACCTCGCCGCCGAGGAGCTTCACTGCACGAGCAAATTCGTGGGCGCTGCTTCGCCACCACCCTCCCCATCTTGCCATTTGATTCGCAACATTCTTGCTAGTCGATTGGACCCGGTTGCTCCGGCTGTCGTCCACGGCATCGGTTGTTCGGGATCGTCTTCACCGCGGCCGGCCGGAGCGCCGCCGTGAGGTACCTCACCACGATGAGGCTGCCTCTGCAAGGTAGAATCCTTTCCAATCCGCGTTCCATGCTCTTCGAGACACAGGAAAACTCATCGGCCTGTTTGTTTCTCCGTTACCAACCTGGAGCCGGCAGAACGATGGCGACGTCTCCTGCTCGTCTCACCGCCGCGACTGTCACCGTCAAGGAAGCACCTCCTGTCACCTTCTCGACCAACCAACCTGAGCTATAGACTAGGGGTAAGCTTCTGCACCTCACTATGCCATTGGTTTGGTTTTCGCTACTCCATAGCCGCCGGAACGCGTTCTGACGACGAGCCGATCATGGTTCGGCCGCCCGGAGCGCCGGCGAGTCCTCTTTGCACCCTAGCCCGTGTACCTAAGCCCCTAAATCAGTTCGCCTCCGTATGGGGTACTTGGGTGAGTTTCTCCTCACCGGAGAGGCCGCCGGCGGTGAAGCCGAGCGCCGGTTCGCCGGCCGATCCATCAAGCAGAGCAGGAAGGGAGGAGGAAGAAGAGGGAAGGAGAAGGCCAGTTGGGCCGCGCGATGGGCCAGCCCAGTGGCGCGTTAGAGCGCAGTGGCGAGAGAGAGGGAGCGTGGGCCATCTTGCGGTTGTGGGCCGACTCGGGCCGAATGGCCGTTTTCCTTTTTCTTGTGTTTTAAATTGTGTTATTCTATTTCCTGATTAAATGAATAGGGTTGCAGATTGTTTTTTTTTGTAGGGATTAAATTACTGCTTCAAAAATAATAAAAATATTTTTGTGAGTTTTCTGTGAGGTGTAGACTGATGTAAAAATATTAAATATATGTTTGGAACACTTTCTGTAGGGAATAAAAATGTGCCTTTTAATTAATAAATGAGATTTCTAGGATTTTTGTAGGTCAAAATATTAATCCAAAAATCACGAAATTTGTTTTGGTACTGTTTTGGGTCAAACTCTATCTGTAGAAAAAGTTTGGGCTCAAAAAGAAATAGTTTGCTTAATCACTATTTAATACTCTATAAATCGCTTAATAAAATAAATAGGAACCCTAGCCATTTTGGGTTTTGTGTGGCTTTTTGAATGCGTGATGTCCTTGGGTCATTAACTTGAGATGATCTTTGGCACTTTAATTAGTTGTTTGAGTTCTTAATTAAATTGCTAATTAGAACATTAATAATTTATATTACTCACATACTATATTAAGGTTGGTGATTTGTTTAAGCAAAGATGTAGTAGTGTTATAAGGAAAATTAACTCAGCCTTCTATGACTGTTAAAATAGTCAATAAACCAAAGTAGTTAATGCTCGAGAGTAATTAGTTTCTTTGGCTGACAACTTTATCATGAAGGAACGTTGTACTCAACGTTTCAAATTAAGTTTACCTTTTAGTAATTCACAAGTCAGTGCATCTCATGCATCATTGTATACATATCATCATGTTAAGCACGCATTATTACTTCGTGTAGTGAACACACGATAAATATTATTAGAAGCAAGTCCCGAGAAAGGTCTTCTCTCGGTGGACGTGGATCTTCTCGGCGTTTGACTTCAGAGTTATATCTACTTCAAACAACAGGCAAGATCCGGTGCATTTGCCCCTCCTTGTTATTTAGAAATATTTATCACTTGAGTTAATCTACTGCATTAGGTTATTAGGAGTTGAGTGATAACCCATTGATGCATTACCTTTCATTGACCACATATTATACTTGAGCCCCTGATTTATTTAAAGTATTGAAAAATGTTTAGTCATGCTTAATGATAGAGTTGCAAAAATGCTATTTTGAAAACTGTGATGATATGAAACAAATGAATCATTTTATGGGATTGGTATTGTCCTCGTTTGGTGATGGTGTACTTGGCCAGTCCATTATCATCAACGTGGATGGGTTTTCCGTTTGGTTGACCATCTGTTTGGGTTAGAGTCCCAACGATCCTCGCCATCGGAAAAGGGATGCGAAAACCGGGTGGTCTCCAGTGTACTTGGGTTAGAGTCCCAATGCATGGTGTCCAACGGAAAAATATTTAGGGACCATTCGTTGTCGGCCTGCTGTGATCATGACTTTGCAACTAGCCACATACTACGGAAAGCCTCTGACTCCGGTGGCTCTACTGCTGGAACCGACAACCACGCACTGGGAGTGGAGAGATGGCGAGAGTAGCGTGTACCCTCGTGGCCGTCGTGCCTGGAGACTAGAGGGGTACTGTGCTCTCGGGTGGCGCAGGACCGGTTCCGGGGTATGAAAAGCCGTGGTAGGCGGGGTTGGCATATGCAAGCTTAAGTGCTACATATGCAGTGTGGATAGGGATCCCCAGCTGGGTACTTCTGGATTCGAATCGACGTTGCTCCTCGGTTAATGGAGACATGATCCTCACCCCTACAGCGAAGAGTGGTTCGGAACTAGGTGTTTTTGAGAATGAATATGATTTTGAAAGTACATGATATACGAGAATTGATATTGGAATTATGTATATGAATAAAATAATATTGAGATCAAATAATGAAATAGGTTAGAAATACTTTTCTGTAAAATACTTTGACTCTTGCTCAAGCCTTACCTTGACTCCCCTCAGCCTGCATTCCTGAGTCTAATTTTACACCTTTAGTCGGGTAAGTCTTGCGGAGTATCCCATGTACTCAGGGTTTGTTAACCCCTGTTGCAGTTAAACTGAATGTGCAGTTCTGCGTGGGACCGTGTCGGTCAGCGGATCGTGCAGGGATGAAGATGTGTATATAATGAGACCCTTGGGCAGGGTGTTTAGTTGTATATCGCTACTCCACTACGAAACTCTGGTTTGGGATAATGTAAGCTAGATCTGTAAATCTATATTAATGTAACTCTTCCGCACTCTTTACTCTGATTTATCACATTTGTGTAAACTGTTGTAATACTTGCAAGGTCTTTACAATGAGATCCTCGGGGAAATTAGGGTTTCCTATGAGACCCGACGGGCCACCTAAGTCAAAGGGAACTCGTGCAGACTAGTCAAAGGTCCTTAAGGACGATGACGGGGCACGTGGGCCCTATGATTAAGGCGGCTCCGTCACAGACTTGCCATCCTGAAGGATCCTCCACGCTTGTTTTGCTAGAAGGGGTAGGTTGAATAATTCTATATCCCTGAAACCTAGTCCACCAAAGAATTTCGGCTTCACCATATCTTCCCAGGCCACCCAACATGTTTTCCTCTTCCCTTTTTTACTACCCCACCAAAATTTTCGAATCAGACTATTGATGTGCTGGCACAAGCCTCTTGGTAATCTGAAGCAAGACATCAAAAAAATTGGGATTGCTTGAGCAACTGCTTTAATGAGAACTTCCTTCCCTCCCGCGTGAAAGGCACTGTTCCATCCAACCTTGGACTCGCTTCCAAACTCGATCTTTCAAGTATTTGAACGCTCCATTGCTGGAGATTCCCACATCAGATGGCATACCCAAATATTTCTCATTCAACGATTCGTTATGCACATCCAAAATTTCCTTTAGATCCTTCCTGACATTCTGCCGGCAACCTTTGCCAAAATGAATAGAGGACTTACTTAAGTTTATCTGTTGCCCTGAAGCTTGACAATGATTGTGTAAAACATCTTGGATTCTAACGCATTCTCCCTGTTTGCCTTGAAAAGCAGCGGGATGTCATCTGCGAAGAGTAGATGGCTAACCATCTGAGCCGAAGGCGCCACTATAATTCTCTTGAGTACTGATGACTGAGTTTTTGATTTCAACAGGCACGAAAGGCCCTCTGTTGCCAAAACAAAGAGATAGGGGGAAATAGGATCTCCCTGATGTATGATCATTTCAACCCAGGTTTTATGGAAGCCCAATTTTAGCATGATCGCACGAAGGTAGGACCACTCAACTCTGTCATATGCCTTCTTCATATCGAGCTTCAGAGCACAGTAGTGTTGGTCAATAGAATGCTTTTGCTTCATGAAGTGTAGACATTCATATGCAGTTGTGATATTGTCTGTAATCAGTCTCCCTGGGACAAAAGCCGACTGCTCCACTGAGATTATATCAGGAATCAACACCTTCAATCTATTCGCCATGACTTTTGATGAAATTTTATAAATCACATTGCACAAACTGATGGGTCTAAACTGACCCAGCTCCTCCGGACTAGCAACTTTTGGGATCAAAACAATGAACATGTTGTTGATGCTTGCCGGATCATCTTCTCCCCGAAGGACTCTTAGTACGATCGAGGTTACCTCACTTCCACATAGCTCCCAATGACGACAGAAGAAATGGGCCGGGTACCCATCAGGTCCAGGCGCCTTTGTAGGGAACATTTGGAAGAGAGCGGTTTTGACCTCTGATTCCGAAAATGGAGTTAGTAACTGAGCATTCATATCCTCTGTGACTTTGGTTGGGACTGTATCTAAGACTAACTCATGTTACTTGTTCCCTCTGAAGTATATAAATTTTTGTAGAAATTAGTTGTCAAATTTGCCATCTCTGCCGCATCTTCCGTAAACGACCCATCTGACTTTTTTAGCCTAGCGATTTGGTTTCTCCTCTTCCTCTTAGAAGCTCGTAGGTGGAAGAACTTCGTGTTCTTGTCTCCTGCTCGGAGCCATTCAACTCGAGCTCTTTGCTTCCACATTATTTCCTCCCTATGCTGCAACTCGATTATCTTCTCAACTATCTTAAGTTCTGGCTGAGAAGGACCAACCCGGCCAGGGTCGTTTCCACAAGTTGAGATGACAGTGGCTCAGCGGCGGAGCTCCCGGCGTCCTGTCTGTCGGCCATGGATCCGGGCCGCAACCGCACTCTCCCTGGCGTGGGCTGCCGTGGGTGCCCATGTCTATCTTGGGCTTTGCTTATTTACACGACTTCGTTAGCCAAACTGGCTTGTGTCCTGGAGCGCCCTTCCGTATACTTATAGGTGCCAGGGGTTTATTTATATAGGTGGTGCATGGGCCTGCATGGGCCTGCCAGAAGACAGAAAGGTTAGCACAGGCTGCGAATCAGGTTAACACAGGAGCTAAGGAATGTGATGTGATGATTGTACCGACAAGCTAGTGGCTGACACCTTTTTTTTTTTTACGACGGTGGCTGGCACCAATGAAGCAAAGCATGTGCGTATGTCAGCGTACGCGGTGAGTTAATGATCATCATCGTCATTCTTCTTGTACTAAATATTACTCCCTCGTATATTCTTCTACTTTCTTCTAAATGCTCCCCCTATCCAAAAAAGATGACGTTTAGTACAACGAGACGGTCTCCGACGCATGACTTTACTTCATATTTTTATAAAAATATTTATTAAAAAGTGATATATGTATACTTTTATAAAAATATATTTGAAGACAAATCTATTTATATAGTTTTCATATTTTCAAACTCAATAATTTAAAAGTTATTCATAATTTATATTTTCAATATTTGACCAAAATCTTTTTCAAAACGTCATCTTTTTTCGATACGGAGGGAGTACGTGGTCTAGGTCCAGTTCGGTTATCCAATCAGTCAAAACTTTAACTTCTTTTCCATTATAGAATAGTGTTTTTGTTTCATAATAAATTAACATCAGCAAAATACAGAGTTTGTTTTGAGACAAGCCAGCATGACACTAGTGTTATTCGTGCCGATCAAATTTTCCCGGATAGCCCAAGCGCGCCACGCCACGGCGTGCCTACGTGGATCGGCTGACCAGGCAGCTGGTAACACTTCGGTCCCGGAAGCAGGATCGGAAGTCGTGCATGCAGCCAGTGGCCCGCAAGTATAGTCAACACATGTATAGAGAGCCACGTGCTAATTTATTTCCTCCCCCCCGTCGACACATTTCGTCGTTCCAGATCTCTGATGACCAGCGCCCGCTGTCGGCTGCCCGGTGACATCGACGACGATGAATTCACGGGAGCCATCCGGCGGCGATGACGCCCGGCCGCCACGGCTTGCGGCACGTGATCGGCGGCGGCCTTGGACCAACTGCACGCCAGCACGCGTACGCCACGGCATGCGTAGGCGCGTACGTGTGCCACGACCACGACGTAACAGTGCGTTCTACGGTTGGTCTCCTCACAAGGGACTGCCTTCCCTCTTTTGACCAACTATATATAATTTAATCATCGATTTTTTTTTCAAGTTCTACCTACTTTTAGTTTATTTTCAGTTTCCTCTCGTAGCAAACCAGTCGCAGAATCAGCCGCAGTCAAAACAATTCCGGGCGAACAGGGTTACATGCAACTCAGGGTTTAACAACACCACCACAGAACTCGAACGTCAATGACAAATCCAAAAGAGACATAACCAGCACCACCAGGAAAAAAACTATTACACACCACTAGACATCGAAATACATCATCTCTATAGTTGTATTGATAGCTCGCCACACCATGCTTCTGAAGACGCTTTCAGTCTCATCAGCTTCGATCTCTATCATCTCGGTCGAATTTGCATTGAGTAGAACACTATAGTGATCTTGATCTTGTTGTTGACGATCTTTTTCGGTGGCCATAAGGTTTTTACCCAATTCTACAGCAGACCACCTATCCTGAAGAGTAGCATTTCCATGCTTTTTCATCCGGTTCTCTGAAAACAAAGCTCTTTCTTGAGTTTCCATAAGCACCAAAAAAACAACAACAGAGGTGATAGTGTCAAGAATACCATGTTTCTTATTGCTCAACTAGAAATTTCTTATTTCAGCAATATTGTCTCCTACTCTTAGATTCAAAATCTCTGAAATTATAAACCAGCATTGTCTTGCAATAATCATTGAAGAAAGTCTGCACACACATCCACTTTAATAATCATCTACCGCTTTTCATACTCCCTTGCTTCCTCCGTTTCACATTATTCGTAATTCTAGCCAGGATTGAAATCATTTTCTCAACTTACTAGCTATTAATTGTCATATTCAAAAGCGCCATCACTCCTTATTACCCTTTATTCATTAGTGCAACTACAACACCCAAATACATCTCCCGTCAGCTAGTAATAAATGTTGTAAACCAAAGGGTGCAGCAGATATGATCTATCTCTACGAAACCAGCCTCGCAAAAGGAAAAGAAAATTAGTTTTTACAAAATCCATTGATACACTTTTGTGCGTAGAACATGCACATGGTTCGATAAATCGCTAGTTAGACTATGTTAACACCCGGTTTGCGAGGGCTCTTGGCGGCTCCGCCTCCTGCACACATTGTGATAAGGACATGACACCTTCGGATATGACCATTGATTATAAGGTGATTTCGTTTCTAAATTTGTATAATGATTTTTGGTACAATTCACTTGGTTCCACATTTATATGGCTTTATTTGCTTGTAGGTATAAATACGCCTCAAAGTGCAAATTCATCAAAGTTGAACCTTCGGTTCGTCGGCAGCCCGACAGTGCTTCATGGGAAAGGCAATAATTCATCCATCCGGAGTGCGATTGAGGTCAATGAGCTCTTGTTAGAAAGCGTATTTGATAGGCTTTCAAATGGATCTGGTCCCAACGTAATATCATGTCGGCAAGGCCCAAATCATCAAGTCACTCTGCCGCTGTTTCTGGTGGGTACAACGATGACGTCGCGGGCTTGTTATTCACACTTGCGACCCCGACCCAAGTTGGAGCACACCCCAAAAAGATGGAGAATAACTAAGAGATGCCCAAGAACGTCCTCCTCCCTGGCCACCACCCCTGGAGGCCAGCAAGGACGTCCAACACAAGCCGGAGGCCCAATCCAAATCAAGTTCGAATCCATCTTGGGCTCTAGGAGCAGCAGGTAGTAAAACGGACGCCCAGGTCGCATACGGACTCCGTTTTCGATGAACCATAAATGGTTGGAAAGATAATTTTATAAGGAAGCCAATGGAAGTGGTTCCACATCAAAACACCTTCGGAATCAACGGAAATCGTCGAAACAATTTGACGTCCAGAATCTGCCAGGGCGCTGTGTCGCCGTCTTTTGGGCCGTTTGGGCCTTGTAACGTGTCGGGACTCCTTGAGGACGCGAGCAGGGGTCCTTCGACGCCCCTTAGCCTATATATTCAGCGGCCGCTGCTTACGTTAGTGTTTGAGTTTTGTTTTAGATCAATCTGTCGTTGAACAGTCGCCGTTATCGGTTTGCAAGACCCCAACTTCGAGTGCTTAATCATTCATCTGCAATTGTCACTTCAATTGAGTTGCGTTTTATTTTGTTCTTGCTTGTGTCTTCGATTCGCAGCAGGGATTAGCCTTCTCGGTGAGGTCAATCGGATTGTGACACGGTTGATAACCAGAGGAGACGTGGTGCTAAGGTTGCAGGAATCGGATCTTTATGATCTGAAGCCGGATCGGTGTGTCACTCTCCGACCAAATCGATAGTTATCATTGAACTGACGGAAGATCGGGACCCCATCCCCATTATGTTGTTCATCCAAGCTCCCTTTCTCTCGCTTTTTCTAGATGAATTGGGAGCACGAAGAAATCAGTATTTTTGGCTCATAGTGAGGAGGAGCCCAACCAAATGCCCTAAATTTGACTCTTTCACACGGATAGGGCTCCCACCGTACCCTTATGCTAAGTAATTCTAAATAGGTGGCAACAAGAAATTCTATTTTATCCTTGATGAGGAGGGGTGATAGTATGAAATTTTAAAATGTTATTTGAATTTATAGTGTAAATTCTTGTGTGGGATGGGGCCTTGGCCCCCCTATCTCCCCCATTTAGGCTCTCCTCCTATGATGTAGCTTACCCAGTGAGCTATGCTCACAGATAATAAGGAGGGGGGGGGGGGGTTCCAAATTCTTGTAATGCTTCCTCCAATCCTTTGGATTTAGAAAAGTAAAGTTGTGAAAGCAACAGTTCAGTGGGGGGCGATGCTTTATGGATAATAGTGGAGAGAGTAAAATAATTATGAATGCCAAATAAGTACCACAAAAAGGATAAATTCATGTTTCCTAAGGATTCAAATAATTTTAAGTTTAACTAAATGTACTTCCGCCATGTTAGTGAAACAAGTCTCCAAAGTATAACTTTGACTGCATATTTTTTATAAAAAATATTAAAAAGTGATATATTTATACCTTTATGAAAGTATATTTCAAGACAAATATATTAATTCGGTTTTCACACATTTTTAAACTCAACGACTTAAAAATTATTACTGATTTATATTATCAATGTTTGATTCAAACTTTGTCCAAAAACTACTTCTTTTACCAACATGGAGGGATGATATAAAATAGTTATGATACCAAATAAATTTAATTTAAGTAGACTAGGAATATATTTTTCATATAGTAAATGTAATTGGGGACATAAACTGGGTGCGCGGGCTCCTCGTTCATCTACGGAGGACGTACTATCTCTACTCGTTGTTGAATGTTTCTCTTGTCGGGATCAATCCAGTGACATACTTTTCGTTTATTAATTAAATTAAAATCATTTTTCGGCGCTCGCTCATCACGTCCGGTTGGTAGGAGTCCAGAACACACACAGGTAGTCGTACACGTCTCCAAACACTACTACACGGGCCGATCCGAACACGCGCACTGGCGCCAAGTGTCAACCCCACGTCCGTGCCGTACACACACAAATAGAAAGTTGTCGTTGTGCATCGTACTGTAGAATTGCAACGCGTTGAATGGAACGGAAGGGATTGGAATGAACAAATCACATCTTCGTACGCAACCAGCAATCATCACGGCCGGAGGCGCGCGTCCAGATGGAAATGGTGGCTGGCTGGCTCGTGGCTGGTGTTACACTTGCAGCGCAGGCCACGGCCCATGACACGTCCCCGTCGCGGGCCGCCACCTGGACGACAAACTCACGAGACCTGCTCCTCCTGCAACTGCATGCTTTGCTTGCTGGGAAAAAAAAAATTGGAGACTGGAGACACGGGCTTGACGTACGAGATGCTTCGCAGCAAAGGAAGGAAGACGAAGGAAGGAACGCGAACGGGGGCGCATCGCATGGGCATGCAAAGGCCTTGCCGTCTGACGACGCGCTGGCGTCCGCGTGACGCCACCCCCCACTCCACGCAGGGATCGGCCCGGGCCCACGCGTCCCCTCCCGTGGGGGCCCACCCTAGGCATGCCGCGTGCCCGCCCGGATCCTTTGTGAACGCCGCCGTCTCGCGCCACATTGCGGAGGCGGCGCCGCCTCGTAGCTGCAGGCTGCAGTAATAATGGCAACGTTACGTTAACCACCTCTTATGTGCTTAATTCCTTAATACTGAAGCTTCTTTGTGTGTGTATTACTGTATGGCTCTGTTCGCTTGAGCTTAAAAACCGTTTATTTTTCAGCCCTTCTACAATATTTTTCTCTCACAAGAAATCAGCATCAGCGCTTATTTTCAGCGGTTTTCACCTTCAGCGAACAGAGCCTATATATCTGCATTCTGCGCCGATTTTGGTTCTTTTCCCTAGTTAAATAAAGCGCTGCTACTTATATATTGAAGACTGTTTTTAACTGGACGTTCTCGATCGATCGTAGACTCTCTTGCAACCATTTCACGTTCTTTGTTCTAGGATTGGAAACGTTACGGTCGAAATTTAGTAGGAGTATATATAAGGTTTCATGCATGAGACAAGAGCCTATGGAAAAAAAAAGCGACGATCCCATATGCATGTACGGAAATACTATAAGAACTGGATTGAGCTAGCATTAACACACCTAAATAAACTACTAGTAGACAATGAAAGACACATGGAATGAATAATACAAGCGACATCTCATCAGTGCATTGCTTTACATTTATTCGGAGATTCGTTCACTCCAACAGCGGTCCAACCTTACGAGTGTGATTGACCGACAAAACCCAACCGCTTTCTTCTTTTTGCAAAATGGCTCAATCGGACCGTGACGCCGTGTGTTTAAGTCAATGCCATTCAAACACCCCCCAAAAAGGTTATGGTTGGGGTTGATTATCCAGTATCATTCCTAGTTGACTTTTGTGCTGTCTTATTTGTAGATTTAACTCTCTTTTTTTGTCCTAGTTGTACTAAATATGCGATTATTTAGCATTAGTTGTTATAACTTCAAAGGCTAGTGAAAGGAACAATCAACTCGAAGTAGAGTAAGAACTCATAACCACTAATAATGTACTCAATACTCCATCTATTCAAAAGACTAAGTTGTTCTGCCTTTTCTAGATAACATTAACCATATCTATATATCTTTATGCGTGGCAAAAGCTATATACTAAAAAAATAAAACGACTTATAATTTGGAACAAGTGTGTGTATCTGGAGTCAGTGTTTATCTGGATTGCATTCATGCATGAACAATACTGTCGTGCAATTCTAATATTCTACTTCTACCTATACTGGTCATCATGTCTTACAAAATTAACACAAGAACCTTACACAATAATAAGCCCAGATATGACGCTCATAGACATCCAGGAGTTTATTTTCGCTATGCATGTAAGTGAATAGCTAGCGAACGTCATACTCCCTCCGTTCTACAATTAGAGTCCCTCCCCTCTAGCTCTCCTCTTACTTAGGCATGGACGAGCTCATTGCTGGCTAGTACCATGGATTGCTCACATTTTCTACATTGGTACCCGCAAAAGTACAGTAGAAGACAAAACAAAAAATGTGTATGATGGAATTGCTTAGGGCCCGTTTGGATTCTCTGGGATTGTTGAAGCTGGCTTCTTCTAAAATCTAGTATAGGATCCAAACAGGCTTTGTAGGTAACTTCTAGAATCTACAGACACCATATTCAAAGGCTCCGTTCGGCTGGAGCTGAAAAGCGCTTAAAAGCGCTTATTTTTCAGCACTTCTACAGTACTTTCCTCTCACAATAAATCAGCACTTCTACAGTACTTTCAGCGCTTTTCAGCTTCACCGAACAGAGCCAAAACCTGGTAAGCTAAGGGAACCTAGCTTCTTGTAGCTTCTAGGCATCAAAAGATCATCTTGCCCTCTTTCTCGAATAGGAGTAGCATAAAAATCAAAGAGTGAGAACATTATGGTAAGTTTACTGTACAGAGTTGTCTATCTCAGCTTATGCAATCTATCACTCTGTTCGCCTAAAATTACCAGCCAGCAATTCAGCGGTGTTTTTCTCTCACAACAATCAGCCAGCTAGCTGTACAATCTAGCCAATCTAGCTTTTGAAAGTCAGCTCCCACAATCAATATGGGGTATCGAATGGCTTTAGGTAGCACATTAACAAAAGTCTATGATGTTTAGAGGTGCCCATGTGTGTTTCCGCTAAATATATCCTTCTACTTTTGACACCTCGAACGACTTAAGGGATGGGATAGAAATGGAAGAAAATATATGCCACCATACGCATCTTAAATATCAATACCATTTGTTATACATCTGTTTAAATTTTTTCAGAAAAAACTTTTGACTCATACTATGAAAGTATAAGACGTGCCCTCATTTTAGAAGAATTGGGATTAGTCGTGTGCCACGTTGCAGCACATTGGAGCCCCCACCTCCCCCGACCCCGAGAAGCATGAATGAAGCCAGCAGCAGGCGCGGGCGATGCAGAGGATCCAGATCTTGCGAAGAAAGCAATATGAAAGCAAGCGGTTTACGCGTTGAACTTGAAACCCAGCAGCAGGCCGATTTTCTTCTCTCTTGCTTGGTCTCTCGGGTCCGGCCTCCCTCGCCTCCCTCTCGTCTCCTCTCCTCTCCTCTCCTCTGCTGCTCTTGACTTTCCATTCCCACCACTGACCTGACCGCCGCCCGCTCTCGATCACATCATCTCCTTCCCTTCCTTTCCCCGGCGTCCAAATCCATCCATCCATCCCCAGCCCCACCCCACCCCACCCCACCTCACCGTCCCGTCCCGTCCCACACTCCCATCGGCGCCATGGATCCCTTCCACCACCTCAACACCTCCTTCTCGAACCCGTACCACCCGCTCCTCTCCCCGTCGCCACCGCACCACCCGCACTTCCCACCGCTCCCGCCGCCGCTCCCCGAGCCGCCGCTGCCGCCATCCGCGGCCCCCGCCGCCTCGTCCAGCGCCGCGAGCCTCGAGCGGGAGCGCCTGCCGCAGTGGTCCCACGCCGAGACGGCCGCGTTCCTCGCCGTCCGCGCCGAGCTCGACCACTCCTTCCTCACCACCAAGCGCAACAAGGCGCTCTGGGAGGCCGTCGCCGCGCGCCTCCACGCGCAGGGCTTCGCGCGCACCCCGGACCAGTGCAAGTCCAAGTGGAAGAACCTCGTCACCAGGTTCAAGGGCACCGAGGCCGCCGCCGCCGCCGCGGCTGTCGTCGTCGGCGACCCCGCCTCCGCATCCGCCGCGCAGCAGCAGCAGCCGAGGCCGCAGTTCCCGTTCCACGACGAGGTGAGGCGGATCTTCGACGCCAGGGCCGAGCGCGCGCAAGCATTGGAGACGAAGAGGGCCAAGGGCAAGGGCGTGGACGACGAAGGCCTCGGCGGCGAGGGCGTGGAAGGCGACGAGGAGGAGGAAGAGGACGAGACCGAGGGCGGCGCCGACGCTGCGGACGCGGCGGCGGGAGACGAGGAGGCCATGGCGGCGGACGCGAGCAGGGCCGGGGCGAAGAAGCGCAGGCGGAAGCAGCCGCACCACCAGGCGGCGGCGGCGGCGCGGGCTGCTGCTAGTAGGGCCGCGGCGGACCAGGGCGAGGTGGAGGCCATGCTGCGCGAGTTCATGCGCCGCCAGGCCGAGATGGAGGAGCGCTGGGCCGTGGCCGCCGAGGCGCGCGAGGCCGAGCGCCGCGCGCGCGAGGAGGAGTGGCGCGCCGCCATGGTCGCGCTCGGTGAGGAGCGCCTCGCGCTCGTGCGCCGGTGGCGGGAGCGCGAGGACGCATGGCGCGCGCGCGCCGAGGAGCGCGAGGAGAGGCGCCACCAGCTCGTCGCCTGCGCTGCTCGCCAAGCTCGGCGGCGCCGACTCGTGATAGAGTCGTCGTACGTCGTCGCCATGCATCCATCCATCGATCGATCAGCCCTCGCGCGCGACGCGATCTCGATCTCGTCCGTCAAACACCCCACCAGCCCACCGGTACGAACCAAACAATCAACGACGCACGCCCTACTCGCTCATCGTCATGTCTTCTTCATCCTTATTAGTGCACAACTTAACCAAAGGTAGCTGCACAAACCTCCATGCCATGCATTGATCGATCAATCGATCGATCTACACTGCAAATCATATAAATTTTCTGATGCACAACACTGCTTCTTTTTTGGATTCTTGCTCAGGAGCAACGATGTTTCACCGCGAAGCGCGCGCATCGGCCGGATAGCTTCTCTACTAGACTATTAATTTAGATGGTCGTCGATCACTCGATCCATTCATCCATGATCTTTGTTGATTAGGGTTTCTCTGCTAAGCAGATAGCTAGCGAGAGCATGCAGGTTAGTAATTAATATAATGAGGTGTGTACATGCTCATCATCCAGGTGGTGAAAAGGGTTTATGATTTATTGCAGCTCCGATCCTCATGCAATCTCATCTTTGTTTAGCCACGCACCCTAGAGTAATCATGATAACTGATACCACCTCTAGCACTAACTAGCTTATTAGCTACTCTCATCATTAGCTTCAGGATCGGCTTTGAGCTTTCTGGCTTTACAAGCGCATGGATGCATGCTAGCTTCTCCTTGGTACTTCTCCATAGATCTACCTCTTCATCCGTCGTCTTTAGGACTCTTTACAAGATTATCTGTAGGACCTCCCGCACCATGGTCGGTGCTTTCCACTCGAAAACGGGTGTGCGCGCGCGCCTCAGTGATGATATGTTTCTGCAGTTCTTGCGTAGCTTTTGCACGACACGGCCTAGTAGCCGCAAGATCTTTCTTGGTTTCCCTCTCTTTTCAGTTGCATGGGTAAAGATATGCATCTCACTAGTGAAAAGAGATTTGCATCTGAAAAGTTGTAGGACTGGACTGGCCGGCTAGCTATAGGATGATCAGGAAAGAAAGGAAAGGATGCATGGTGGATACTGGAAGCACATGGTTGCTGATAGAGGGTGCAGGAGGCTGCTTTGCTTTGCTTATGATACAGGAAGGGTATCGATGCCACTGCGGCCTTCATTGCATATGCATACACATCTTGCAAAAAAATCAGAGGTGTCCAGAAGAAGCCACTACTGCATATAATGTACATGACCAAACTAGTTAGTAGCTAATCTTCTAGATTATTTGTTTTGTATATGGTGTGCTTTCTTGTTTGAATAATAGTTATTGTTGTTAATTACAGGGTCATCTCCTTATATGTGAACCACCTGTCATGGAATGCATCATGGCTTCTTGCAGACTGGGCGCATGCGTGTGGTATGAACCCATCAGCATGCACAGTGTGTACGTAGGGAAGTAGGGTCGTAGTATGAAACCGCGTTAGATTTGTACATCATATCCCAGAGATCCCTGTTCGGCCAAGAAATTGCTGGCCTATATATTATATGTGGTTTAGCCAGTTGACCAAGTGATGTCAGGTTCTCTTTTATAATAAATGTTTATTAGTTGTTTATACGTAGCTATATATATATGTGGTGCATCACAATTCATATGCTAATAAAATTCATCAAATTAAGCTAGATCTGTGCTTTTGTCAATAGATACACACAAATAAAACTGTCATTTATTTCAAGCAAAATTGCTATGGCTTGTGTGAATGCTTTGGGTGAAAGCCAAATGGTATCAATTGCATACAAGACTTCGGGGGTCCAGACTAGCTGTAAACTTTGTTGATATGCTACCTGCTAACATTGTTGATAGTGCGTGTGGTCATAACAACAGCTTGTTGGGGAAGCTGGCCGGTTAGTTGTGCACTGGTATGACCATGGGTTCATGCATGTCACAATGGAAAAAAAAAAAAGAACTAGATGTGTGAGTGTGACAAACAGATACATACGAGGATAAACAACAGTATAAAGTAACTACTTTCGTTTGTAACATTTGGTTTTCACTTATATCTCCAATTTTGTCTAGAGAGAGCTCACATATTAAAGGTAATCGAGTACATGTTGTACATGTAAATCTGTTATTTACACCGTTAAGCAACTTTATTCTATTTATGAGTTATTACTTGTGCAGATAATTAAGATCATAATGACGGGAAAAGTGACATCAGCTTATCATGTTTCCGTGACCTAATAGTACATATCTGTAAGCAAATTGGCTAGTTGGTACGTCCAGCTTTCTTGATATGTCGTGTTCACTGTTCACTTTTGATTAGCGTGCTCTTGTTGAGTGTTCACAATGGCAACGGGCAATCAAAGGATACGTCGGTTGTCAGTATTCCCTTGGTTTTTAGCCTCAGCCTGACACAAATGATAATGGACTGGCCATTTGATCGATTAACGACACTACTTCCTGCGTCAATTGTCCTTTTTTTGTCTATTCCAACTTGATATTCATTTGGCAGCTAATTAAACTGGTAGCCTTTTTAGAAAATCGTTAATTTACTCCCTAGTTAGAATAGATTCAGCAACTTAGCTTGTATCCATGTCTTCTATATGCATCTGCTAATGCTTTTGTGGTTTGCGGAATTCCTGATGTCAGTCTGATGTCATACTTTGAGGAGTACTAGATATATATTTCTGCGGCTAGTAAATGCAGACTAGCCTCCTTATTTCATACTCCCTCAGGTCTCATAAAGACTGTCGTTTTAGACTATTTCACAAACTGTGTTTGACCGTCTGTCTTTTTAAGAAATTTTGTACAAAATACAAAATCAATAAATAATTATTAAAATATCTCTAATAATATAACAAATCATAATAAGATAAATAATATTTATACAAAATTTTCAAATAAGACGAATGGTCAAACGTGATGTCTGAAAAGGCTAAAACGATAGTCTTTCTAGGACGGAGGGAGCACTGTACTAGGCGGTATCAAAGATGGACCTAGCCTCCTAGCTATACTTGTGGTAGTTGGAAATCAGTAAAATAAGCCATTGGTTGTACTGCATGCAAAGAAATTGACCAGACGTAATCTGCACATAATCTATCGTCCTGTTTAGTTGGCAAAATTTGTCATTATTCATCCATCACATCAATTGTACTTTTCGCTTTACATGAAGTACTAAATGAAATAGCAGCTGTTACCTGTTTGTACTTTTTATCTGGCTAGATCGATATGAATCTTTTTAGTCTACTTGGGCCATGATTGAACAAAAGTTGTCAAATACAAACGAAAGTGGTACAGTGTAAACTTTTCACCCCAGTTCCCCAACTAAACGGGGCCATATGATCCAGTAAGCAAACAGTAGTTTATTTGCATGCATGATTCGCCAGGTCAAAATCTGCCCTAGCTAGCTAGTGTGAAGTCAAGGGTAGCACATGTAGTATGTCCAAAATCTAGAGGGAGACCGCGGCTGCTTGACGCGCAAACGAAGCACCAACATCGATCGGCGAGATTGATTGATGTGACTCCAGTAGACAACGACCAATTGTCCGTCCTATAAAAGATGATGCAAGTCAAATAGACAGAGAATGACGTAGATGGAACGATGGAGATTCGGAGTGTGGCAACAAATTGCACTGATGAAGTTGAATTATTGAAGATGTTGTACATAATTTGACTACTAACTGACATTTATGCGTGTACTGTGGCAGAGAGCGATCGTGCATACGTTGTGTTGCTTGCACGCTTTGACGAGTAATCGATATAACAGATCGAAACTATTAAATTCATAAAGTGAGTGATAGAATGTTATATTTCTAACTACAGTCTACTCTTCAACTCTCTTCTCTACATTAATAATGCAACATATAAGTATATCTCTTGTATTGCTAATAATAATATACAAACATATTCTATATAGAACATATAAGCAAATAAATTGATTTGTACCCAAATTATAATTATTAGAATGAATTCAATTCTAAGGATCCAAATCCCTCAAGATAATTGCACATTTTGTTTCTAGAGGAGTAGACTTTTAGCATCAACGTCTATATAAAGTTTGTTTTGAAAATATATATCATCATGAGTTATCTTACAATATTTTTATGAACAATACGCTTATATCTTTGTAGGGGCGATCGGTATTTTCAACCGCCACGACAAATGGCCTAATTTGTAGAGACAACTCTAGAATCTAGATCCAATTGTTTCTATAAATCGATTTAAGAAAGCGGTTGGATCCAAAACCGCTTCGAGAAATGGGTTCCAAACAACAAATATATTTGTTGAAATTCAAAATTTTCAAATATCTCAGATGGAGAAATGGTTAAAATAAAAGTCATAGATATCAAGAAGTTATACAACTTTGTATTTGATAACTTTTTTATTTGAAATGATCTATCAAGAAAAATTACAGTTTGAATTTCACACATTTGAAATCTAAATTTTTCAAACGGCTTTGGATGGAGAAATGTCCAACACAAAAATTATTGATCTCAAGAAGTTATACAACTTTGTAGTTGACAACGAAATCATCCGCCCAAGAAAAAATATGTTTGAATTTCTCACGTTCGAAATGCAAAAATTTTAAACGACCTCAAATGGAAAAAATGACTAAAGTAAAAGTTATAGATCTCAAAAGCTTATACTAACTTATTGTATTTGACAATATTTTTATTTAAAATAATCTATACAAGAAAATTTTTATTTGAATTTCTTTTTTTTTAATTCATTTTTTCAAATGATCTCAGATGGAGAAATGAGCAAAACCAAAATTCATAAATCTACAAAAAAATTCAAAACTATGTGGTTTTATTTGAATATTTAGAGTCCTCAAGAATCATTTTAAAATGGGAAGAAAATGAAATCAGGATGATCAATATCCCAAATAAACAAAAGTTTCCTATTAGTGGAGTGGCTCTCGGGAAGGTCGTGGGTACAAAAACTCCTTGCATCACGTGTTTCTTTGGTATTTTTATCTAAATTTATGATATCTTAAAAAGGATTTACAGGTGGCTTGTTTTTTAACTGTTTCTAGAAATTAGTAATTAGTTTTCTTGTGATTTGAGAGAGGTCTTATTTCAACGTGAACATATCTTCCTTGCAAAAAAAAAAAAGGCTCCACATATGCTTTTTTGTATACACACATTATGGCCTTACGACCATAGACCATGCAGTCTGTTCATTTGACTAATGAGCAGTTAGCTTGGCATGCAATAGTGTTTTTATCTTATAACAATTAGCCATCTAGCCGTACAATCCAGCTATTCGAAACAAAGCTATTTTCGGCCACGAAACACTCTCTCAGAACAAATCAGCATCAGTCAAAATCAGCACTTGTTTCTAGCACAAAAGACTAGAGTGATACTTTCAAAGTTTTGAATGATCTTGCCAACTCGATCGGTATACTATGGTCTCTTAACTCTTAGGATCGAGTATTCTTATACATTTCAGCACGGAAGAACAAGTAATCCCATCTTCAATGTTGGTCAGTAGATAAAAATAAGGAAAGGAAATCAAAATCCAATGCTAGCTAGATCAAGGTTTGAACAAGAGTGTGGAATGAAAAAAAAGCAATAATAATGTGTGAATGCATACGTCTTCACCGCTGGTCAGTAAATCATAAATAAGGAAAGAAAATCAAAATCCAATACTAGCTGGATGAAGATTTGAACAAGAATGTGGATAAAAAAAAACAATTGGAAAGGCTCCCCACCGGGCGTCCGGATGCCCCGGACGGCGCGTGCCGCCCCTCCCGTCTGCGGGTGCCGCGCGCCCCACCCCTGCGACGCGGGCGGGCCGCGCCCCACGCGGCTGTTCCTTTTTTTGTTTTTTCTTTTGTTGGCGCAAAAAGTGGTTCCCTAAGCCCAACACACCAGCGAAGCCGGAAACGACCCTTGAGGCAGTAAAGCTCTCGCAGATCCAGCTAGCTTCGGACCCGGTCTGAGAGTGTCAGTAAAACCCAAGCGTGCCAGTCAATTTGACCTGTAATTGACAAGAAAAAAGATAGTAATCAGTAATCACAGGGCGGAACTAACCGGTATGTCCAGGTAGTTCCAACTGTATGGCTCGAAGAGCCAATGTAATGGGAGATCGACTAGAAAGCCGATTCCGTCATGTTATGAACCGATGGTAGCAAAACATACATTATAACTCAAGTTAGCCGATTCAGACATGAATTCAATGACATATACTTGTATTAGACAGAAATATGCTATAAAAGATGTAGTCACAACAAGCTATCATAATCATAAGATGTCTCAATGTAAAAGAAGATGAAATCGGCTACTTTAGCCGATTCAGTGTATACGGGCAACATACAAGCCTATAAAGTAGACAATGTTTCAACTCTCCGGATAATAGATCTAAATCACAATCTTGCAACAGTGGAGATTGAGCGGATCGAGGCAGTCATGATGAAATTGCAACTTAAATCCGTTAACCTTTGAATCTAGACAATGTTCACTTTATTACTTGAGTGCGACTCGTATCTAATCTAGATCCAAAATACAATCGGCTAGTGCAAAGCATTCAATATGAAACGAATGGCAAGCATAATTCGTTGAACATATAAATCTATTAGATATAAGCCGATGCATATGGATCAAGACGGGCAAATTGATGATTGCTTTAAATAATAAATAATAAACATAAGCAACATCGGTAACTTAATGAATCCAGCTAAACTGCCAAATTTAACTAGAGCCGATAACTAATCCATGCATGCAAACTGTCTTAATCTATAGCCTGTCCACCGGATGACGTTAACTAATAGATTAATCAAGCAAACAAACACGAATCGATAACTAATCCGCCCGTGAAAACCGTCCTAATCTGCATCTCGTCCACCGGATGACGGTTAACACAGATTGATCGGGTAAACCAACATGAATCATCCTTGACTCACTGTGCTTCCCGCGTCCATCGGATGACGCCAAAGAAACAGAGCTTAGCAAGGACCCTGGTCCGCCATGCTTCCACATCCACCGGATGACGTTAAAAGGACATAGTTTAACAGGGGGTTGACGATACTTACAAGCAAGCCTGCGTCCACCGGATGACACCCAGCCTGGATGAAGTAACTCGCCGGACTCGACTGACTCTAGGGTTTGTTGGCCGGAGCCGAAAGTTGTGTTGTATTGATGTTGTTGTATGTTTTACAATGGCTGAGGGCTTATATTTATACCCTGAGCGTAGATAGAGTCCTAGTCGAATTACAACTCATCAATAGATAAGGAAACTAACAAACTATTCTATATCTAAGGTAACTTGGAGTCACATCTTCCCTTTCATAGCGGACTCCGATCGTGATCGCATCTTGGCGGCGTGGACTTTGGATGACGTCACCAATACCGACGCTGCACGCCTTCTGTCACCTTCGCCCGATAACCGATTCTCCGTGCAATCGGCTATTCTCCTTCCTTCTGCTGGACGGAATCTGCTTCCGAGATCAGCTATCTTCCTTCGGTATCGGCTATCGGCTACCAGCCCAAAATTTGGTGTTAACATCTTTATCTTTTTCTTTTCTTTTTCATTTCCTATTTTATTTTTCATTGTTTTCTCTTTTCCTTTTTCCTTTTTCCTTTTTTATTTTTTTCTTATTGTTTTCTTTTTTCTTTATTTTTTATTATTTTAATATTTATATATTTCATATTTTTTATATGAATATTGTAAAAGTAGATTATAAATATTGCACATGTTGTTGTAAGTGTTTTAGAGATATATTGCAAGTGTTGCTTAAAATGTTTCATCTTTTTTTGCACGTATGTTTGAATTGTATGTTTCTAATGTTTCACCTTGTTTCCAAAATAAATGTTTTCAAGTGTTTCATTTGGATATTGCATATATTTTCACATGTATTGTTGGAACTGTTTTACATGAATGTTGCATATGTTTGTAAATGGTTTCCAAGTGGTTTTAGGTGTTTTTTTTAAATATTTCATTCGCATGTTTCAAGTGTTTCAGTAGTTTCGTATATATGTTGCAATTGTTGCATCTAAATGTTTCAAAATTAGATCTAATATTATAGTTAGTGTTTCAGATGCATGTTTCATGTCCATCGCGCGGATTGAGAGGCTTCCCACCGGCGGCGATCGTTCTCCGCCCCAGGCGGTGCGACCTCGCATCTTTCCAGCAACCGTAATCATCCTTATGCCCGCATGCTCATCTTGCTTGCCTCCTTCTATGCTTCGTAGAGGTTATTTTCCATCCTCGGCAGCTTCGGATCTAGTACGGCCCATGTAACCTACAACTAGCCATCATCTACCTTCTCTGTTGCCGGCTAATAGGATCGGCCGTTCTCCTTCCCTGCACAGCTTTGTCTGGAAGAAGGGTGAAACATGCATGTTGCAATAGCATATATCCAGTGTTTTATTAGCTTTAAAAGTATATTGCTGGTGTTTCATATTAATGTTGCAAAGCTGTTGTATATGTTCTAAAAACTTATCAAAATATATTCATGTGAAATCTTGTTTCGAGGAATTAATTGCAAAGAATACAATGGTACAATCAGTTTTTAATTAAGCATGGTTGGTTTAGGAGTTATAACTTTTTAAACTTTAAAAATCATAAAACTTGCCTGTGCTACACTGGTGGTGGCCTGGTTGGCCAGGCGTCCGGACGCCGCAAGCGCGCCGGACGTCCGGGCGCTGGGAACAATAATATGTGTGAATGCATACGGGCGGCGCACGCTCGCCGCGCGTGTGGAAATCTGCCGCTTGCTTCCGGCGCATGGCTGCCTAAGTGTGTGTGAAATGTGAAAGAAAATAATCTTTGCCTTGCGGCTGCGGTGCACGTATCGCGAGGGCATTCCACCCCATTCCGGTCCACGTAATCACGCACGCCCACACGTCATCCACGCACACCATATGCATCGATCGTGTGCTCGTATGAGACTTTGAAAAAAAGGATGTGTCAGTTGGCTGACACGTACTCGTAGGATTTCACCTGTCCCTTTTTTTTTTCCCTTGCACTGCACGCCGGGTTGACTGGACAGGGAATATGGGGGAGAAGCAACGAGCGTGACGTCACGGAGGCAATCTTGGCTAGGCTAGGCTAGTTTTTTTTTAAGCCTCAAACTTTATTACAAGTTGTAGCATATGAACTTACATATTAAAACTCACACCACACACACGCACACTCCTAATATATAAGCTAGACCTACAACTAGAGTACACGGTTTACATAAACATAAAGACGACTTCGTGTGTGACGAAAAGCCACTAATCTATCCAGAGCATCCGTATAGAGACGAGGCGTAGATTTTCCGGTACCTGAAAACAGATAAAGAAAAAAAGTTAAAAATCCCGGTAGAAAAATCGCTTCGAGCAGACCTTCAAACTGCGACCGACGGCCTCCCAGCTGGGAGTGCTCACCATCCGAGCTAGTGCTCAGTCCCAGGCTAGACTAGGTCAAGACAGGACAGGGAGATGCGTGAAGCTTGCGTGATACTCGAGTGTCTCAACAAATCTGGTTCAATGATCCAATCTTTTTTTTTTCTTTTTAGCAAAGAAGGATCCGTTCTTAATATACAACCTATAGTATATACTAGAGCTAGAGCTTTACCAACCGGGGCATATAAACTAGAGCCATTTGGTAAAGCTCTAGCTCTAGTTTTTCCGAGAAGAATCACTCCTAACCAGCTAAAAGCTCAAAACGTCAACTGATTCAGGTGGGGATTATCAGATAATCATTTGTCCATTTACGATAGGAAGTGGGAGCCAAACAAAGCTGCTTCCCCAGATTCTCTCTAGCTCCTTGTTATATTTTGGTAAGGATCAGCTGAGAATCAATTCTTTGCTAATCCCCACCATGCTCTCTCTCAAGAATCTAATGGAATCACTCCACTGGAGAATCGAGGAGCAGAGCTGAAGAATCCGTGAGCGAAACTTTACCAAACAGGCCCATACTGTATACTAATAGCTGCTGGGCTTTCCAATGATGGGTCATTGGGCTTTCTGGTTTTTCTTCCTCCAAACAATATATATCCCTGTATATGGGCTGCCCCAGTTTGGGCCTGCAGAGCCCGAGATAGATGGGCCATAAATGCCATTGCATGAGTCGTAATAGGAGCACGAGCACTAGCAGACAACAATTCTGATTTTTTTTTTTCGAGCAGACAAGGCGCGTCGCGTTGAGTTATATCCCAATCCAAAGACAAGAGGCTGCGAAGTCGCTCAGCTCAGCTCATCAGTAGCTATTAGCTCCAAATATCTTGTTTCTTATCCATCCATGGAGACGGCTGCTGCAGTGCTCACCACCACCATCCGCTCCGCCGCCTCCCATGTCTCACTGCACTGCCCAGCTGCTGCTCCTCCGTCAGCCGTGCCGCGGCGGCTCCGGCAGCCGTGCGGCGGCAGGATCCGGGCGCTGCCATCGGCGGAGGTGATCAGCGAGATCCTGAGCCCGAAGCTGGTGCCCGGGTCGCCGTCCGACACCGGCGACGTCTCCTCGCTCGTCCCGGTCAGTGCCCTCATGCTGCTCTTCTACTTCGTCTCCAACTGGGTCGTGCCCGAGCTGCTCATGAAGCGCCTCAAGGAGCCCAACCCCGACGACGACGAACCATCCGCCGTCTCATCCGCCGCCGCAGCAGCATCCATGTCCGACGGCGGCGGCGCCGACGACGCTGGCTCGCCACGTAAAATCCGGCTCAAGGTCAAGAAGAAGAAGAACGGAAAAGCAACCATCGTGAAGGTCTAGACGTCTAGTTAATTAGGCAGCCGGAGTACACACGCACGCATGGAGCGTGTTGCGAGGGCGTCTCTAAACACAAAGTACACGTATTGCCGATCGATGGGTCATAGTAAGCTATTACCAATCAAACATCAGAACATCGAAGAAGAAATACTCTACTAATTTACTGCCAGGTGATATATATGCACATTGTTATTGTACCTACTTTGTCTTCTGATCGAATAAAAGCTACAGTGCTTATATATACACCACGTGCCACCTGTGAATAATTAGTCGTCGTACAACAAAGGAGCAGGCCTTCCCTTTTAATGAAACACGGGTGAATGGCATGATCTCGGAAAAAAAGGGATGCGCCATCCCACAACAAACGCATCACAAGTGTGCAAGCTTGATGAAGCTAAGGGTGCAAAACCATTGAGGGCAAGCTTGACATGATCGATCCTCCCCTGTTGTAGCAAGCTCGGCGAGCTTCCACCATTGATTCACGAGCAAGCAGTGGCTGGCGACGTCCTAGTGGGAGGAGGCCAAGTAGGTGGGGCAATGGCGAGCCAGGGTGAGCGGTGGTGCGGAGCTAGGGCGCAGAGCCTCAGGGCATATGTTGTTGTTTTCGTCATCGAACAATGAGTATGAGTGTTTTTGTCACCTAGATTATATATATAGGCTACATCCAGATACACAACAAAAGTTATAAATAATTGCAAAAATTGAAATGTTTGATAAACTTTTGGGGCATGCATTCCTACCTACATGCTCAAACTAACGAAGTGACTATCTAAGTACCTAGTCTGCTATCACCGTGCACCAAAGGTTCAAAGCCTGCCACTCAACAGCTGACGTGGTCGTGCCACAGTGGCAGCTAGACAACATGGACGTGCCAAGTTTTCTAAAACCCCCTGTCCCATTTCTCTTTCCCACTCCTGGCTCTTGCTCTACTTGAACAAAAGGAGAGCGCCGGCCGGTGCCCAATCCCTACCGCAGAGGGCTCGATGGCAGCTAGGCCAGGCATCACTAGGGAGAGACCTTGGGCGCAGCTCGCGGACACGGTTATGGCCCATGACGTGAGCTTGTCTCCGACTCTCATCCCTGATGGCGTCAATAACGATGCTGATACTGCCGAGCATGTTGCTCCAACCACAAGGGGGTTGGTCTTGCTATGCTCGATCAACACAGAGGCATTTGGGTGAAGACTATTTATTAAATCTAGGTGAAGACTACTCGAAGCGACCAAATAAATCCTACATGTATTTAATTGTTGGCAAATTTTAAAAGTTATTTTTTATAATGATTTTAAAATAGGTCAGAAATCAGGGTGCTACAATACATATGGATGAACCAAGTGATGAGAGTATATATTATACCCGAGTTGACTAAGAGCTAGGACCCACAGTACAGTGAAGAGGTTAGGGAATGACAACAACCATATGGATGCTATATATGCTGCACCGCATATGGATATATACTCCTATTATGCATCGTAACTAGTATGGCATCACTAGCTCTCCAAAATTGTTTTGCTTAATTTTAACTCTCAACATGTATTTGGTGCTTTATTTGGAGTATATGCATGGGATTCCTTCAGTCAATCTCTAGCTTTTATTTATATGGCACGAAAAAAAGATGGTTTAAATAAATAACAGGCATGACTATGAGAAGTAAAACACTATAAATATTAACAGATAAAATCTGACAACTCCAAACCTAGCACCAATAGATTTATGTTATAATTCTACTAGGGGAAAACTTAGTACTGATATCATATTTTTCCGATTTAAAATAATTTAGGTAAATATTTCTAGTGTAAATTATATTTTCATTGAAAATACAATACTACTTATGGAATCAGCTAGATGTTCAATTTGTCTCATATTCAAGATTGTTAAATGGTCAAAGACTTTTATTTCGAGTTGCATGCAAAAACAAACGTGAGCCTCTTTTTTTTTTTTTTTAAGGAAACGTGAGCCATAATTGAGTATTGACACAAGCCCAAGGGTGCTGCTATAAAAGCCCAGTGGCTGCTATGGCTTTTATAGGCCCAGGACTGTACCATATGGCTACGGGTTTTGTTGTGCTGTGCTGGTGCCCAAGCATTTTCCATCAGGCCCAGGCGCCCAGCTTCCGGCCGTGGACCATGTCATTTTCACGAGCAATGACGGGTCTGCTTGGATTCTTCGCCACCGCTTGCCTCACCTTGCCTGCTCGCCTCACCTCGCCCTGCGTCGCAAGCTTCCAACTCCAAGGGGACGTTTGGTTTGGTTTCCTTGCCGCTGCCTGGCTTGCCTCGCCCCACAGCTCGACTGGGCGGACGCGGAACTCGAAACGACAGCGCTAGAGCTCGAACTGGCGACAGCGGTGTTCGATGCGGCGGTGGCGGAGGAGGCCGATTCGACGGCGCTAGAGCTCGAATTGATGGCGGAAACAGCTCGTCAATTCAACAGCGCTGGAGCTCGAACCAGCGACGGCGATGCTCGATTTGGCGGCAGAGGAGGTCAATTTGGCAGCTGCGGTGCTCGATTTTTTTCGCTTCCCGCCGCTCACCGCGCACTCGCCTTGCCATCACGGGAGAGCCAATTCGGCTCGCCTGATTTGCTTTCCCAACTAGCCGAGCTTGCCTGGCAAAGCGAGTTTTTTTACAACCTGATCTCGCCCAGCAAGGTGAGGCAACCTCTTACCGGGGAACCAAAGCTGGCCCCACGTGTACAGTTTCATTTTTGGACCTTTTTCCCTACCTAGTAGTTTCATTATTGGGCCTTTTTCCCTACCTAGATTCATTTAGAGCCAGTTTCATTATTGGGCCTTTTTAAAAATACGGGTACACTTTCTTTCCATTAATTACTAGCCAAAATAATTCGGCCGTTTTAATTAAAAAAAAGAGGAAAATGCACCTCCGGTTCCCTCAACTTGGCTCAAAGTGTCATCTAGATCCCTGAACTTTCAAAGTGATATCTATGGGTCGCTAAAGTTGGCAAAAGTGAAAGTTTAGGACCTAAATGACACATTTTGCCAACTTTAGAGACACATACATATCACTTTGAAAGTTCAGGGAGGTAGATGACATCTTGAGCCAAGTTGAGGAACGGGGGTGCATTTTTTTTTTAAATTTGGTGCTGAAATTATCTACAGTGCTTGGGACCTGAATGATACCATGTGTCAAGTTTAGGGCCCTGTGGTGATCATTTTGAAAGTTTGGATCTAAATGACATCTTTTGCCAACTTTAGCGACCCATAGATATCACTTTGAAAGTTCAGAGACCTAGATGATACCTTAAGCTAAGTTGAAGGACCGAGGGTGCATTTTCCTCTTAAAAAAAATGCAACAAGTCAACAACCATTCTCTTGAAAATAAAATGTTAATTAACTGTAGCCACAAATATTTTCTGTCTCCTCCGGGATGAACTATTTTTTTCTCTGAAGAAATAATAGTTTTGTTATAACATGAAAGAAATTACGGTTGTGACTATCAATTGCCGCGACGTAACAACTGCTGCTTATGCGTTTGGATATGTGGAAGCCACAGAAAGTGAAGTATGCTGTGATAGTGCCTGCAGTTCCAATCAAAATGGAGCAGCAGATACCTAATTCCATCAGCTGGCGGTGGGGTGGGTCGGTCTCCACAAATCATCTCTGAACTGATCATGTCAACGGGAGTAGCAGCAGAGTTGAGTTTGATCAATTAGAGGCTAGCTATGTGATGACCTAGACTGCTACCTGCTACTGGATTATTGCTGAGTTGTGAAGTGGTCAGCGCGATAATATATATGTTTTGTTAGTCGCTCAAAGTAAAGGCAGGAACAGCCTGGTTCTGGAGTGTTTTTTTTTCTCGAATACGCAAAAGGCTTGCGTATCTTTGTATTTAAGAAGAAGTAGGTGACAAGAGCGCGTGTTACAAGAAATTAAGGCTAGTCCAACCCCTTCTCCTCCCTTTTTCTCGGAATGCGACTACTCACGAACTAGGCGACTCAAGTTGCAAACACCAGCATCGATCCAAAGGTCGGTGGCGTGCTGGACTACCCCTAGCACCTGCGTCACTGAGGAGCAAGCGTCCCTAAAACACCTCGCGTTTCTCTCCTTCCACAGTTCCCAAGCTACCAACGCGAATAAGCTATCGGCCCCTTTCTTCTTCGGTCCTTGCCCACGTGACCTCCAAATATCCCACCAAGATAGGACAGTGAGGCCTCCCACAATAGACGCGTCTACCCTGAGGAAGCTCATAACGCTCCACCAAATCTGCCGCGAGAAGGAGCAAGAAGCGATGATATGGTCGATTGTCTCCGATTCTTGATCGCAAAGGAAGCAGCACTCTGGCGCCTCGAGGCCATGTCTTCGTCTTCTGTCTGCTGTCCATTGCCTCCGTCTCATGGCTAGCCACAGGAAGATCTTCACCTTGAGGGGTGCCCAGGTCTTCCAAATCCTGTGACACCCAGGAATGGCGTGTGAACCGAGATGCAACGCTTGGTATGCTGATTTGGCGGAGTATGTTCCATCCACCGTCCACTTCCAGATGACTCGATGTTCAGCTTCGCTAAGCTGGCAATCGGCGACAAGGTCCCAAATACGAAGGTACTCATGAAACGCCGGGGTCGAGACGCCGCCGACAATCTGACGGACCCAAGCGCGGTTCAGCAGCCCATCCGCCACCGTAGTGTTTGTCAGATTGCTTCTTCTGACGTACTGAATTAGCGTGGGCGCGAGATCCTTGATCGCAGCCCCCTGCAACCATCTTGCCATCCAGAATGCCGTTTTTCTGCCATTCCCAACCACCACCGTAGTTGAAGCATCGAAAAATGCCCGCACTTCGCTAGAAACCGAGATCGGCAGCTCGGCCCACGCTCTCTGTTTGTCCGTCTGCTGTAGCCAAAGCCATCTGGCTTGCAAGGCGATTCCCGTGAGTCTCAAGTCCGGGATCCCCAGCCCGCCAAGGTCCGTCGGACGGCACACCGTGGTCCATGCGACCATGCATTTTCCACGGATGGACCCCTCTTTTCCAGTCCAGAGAAACCGCCTGCAAATGTTGCTGATCTCCCTAATCACCCAAGTGGGTAGACCATTGGTGATCAGCGTGTAGATGGGTATAGCCACAGTCACTGATTTGATCCAAACAAGGCGCCCGCTCCTGGCCATGAGCGGCCCATGGCACGCCGGAAGTTTTTTGGCTACGGCATCGACAACTGCTTGGATTCGCGCCTTGGGGATCTTCCTTGTGCTCAGCGGCAACCCCAAATACGTGATTGGAAAGTCTTCAACTTTGCACTGTAGGACGTGCTGCAGTTGCGCCAGGCCTCCGTCGGCTCCGAAGATCAGGTGTCAGCGAGCACTTGGCTAGGTTCGTGATGAGCCCAGAAGCCTCGCCAAAGATCCTGAGAACCTCCTTGACTGCCAATGCTTCTCTCTCTTCCGGATGCAAGAAGAGAATCACATCGTCTGCGTAAATGTTGCATTGGAATTTGACGGCCGGTGTCCCAAGTCCCCTGAGGATGCCGCGTTCCTGCGCCCTGATGATCAGCCGAGTAAAAATTTCCATAACAACAATGAACAGCAAGGGTGACAACGAGTCTCCCTGCCGTACTCCCCTTCTATGTTTCATTTCTTTCCCAGGGCGGCCATTGATCAGAATGCGGGATGACCCGAGGACAGCAGCGTGGAGACCCATCTTCTCCAATTGGGTCCAAAGGCCAGCGCTTGGAGGGTGCGCAGCAGGAACGACCAAGCCACTGTATCGAAGGCTTTCGAGATATCCAACTTCAGCAGCAGCATTGGGATTTTCTTCTTCCGAAAAAATACGGCCGCCCTCTGAACGGACTTGAAGTTGTCATGGATCGTCCTTCCCTTGATGAATGCGTTTTGGTTCACCGATATGATCTCTTTCAGCTTTGGCGCAAGCCTTGATGCAAGCAGCTTTGCAAAGCTGTGGATCATGGAAATCGGTCGGTAGTCCGCTAGCGATGCTGCATCCGGTCTTTTGGGCAGTAACACAATTAGCGCATTGTTGAGTCTGTGAAACTCCCTGCAGTCCCCAAACTGGAAGGCATTTAGTGCCGCGATCACATCGTCCTTGATCACTGGCCACGCCGACTTGTAGAAGGCGCCCGTGAAGCCGTCCGGCCCCAGCGCCCTGTCAGAAGGCAAGTCGTTCACCCCTGCGAGGACTTCATTCTCCGTGAAGGGCAGCTCAAGTGCAGCGAGGTCTACTGCGTTTAGCCCGAGTGCCTGGAAGTCCAATGTGAGGCCACCTCCACCCGGCTGCCCAAAAACGGCAGTAAAATGCTCGTTTATGGCTGCCTCCATTTCGTCCGCCGTCGTACACAGGCTGCCGATTGCGTGCCGGATGCTGTATATGCTGTTCCGGCGTTTCCGGCCACGCGCTAGCAGGTGGAAGGCGTTTCCGGCCACGCGCTAGCAGGTGGAAATATTTAGTGTTGGCGTCCCCCTCTGCCAAGTACCGCACCCGGGCATGCTGACGCGCAATCGTCCGCTCAAGCGACGACAGCCCGAGGCATTTGGCCTTCAATGTCTTGCGCAGGTCGAACTCATCGTTAGACAGAAGTCTACGCTCGGCGGCGCGGTCCAGCTCGAGTAAGATGGTCCGAGCCATCAACAGCTGCTCCCGCACGTTCCCCACTCTGGCCGCAGCCCAGCTTTGAAGCTCCCTCTTGAGGTTGCGCAGCAAAGCATCCAGGCGACGTAAGGGGTTGGCAATACCAGGCGAGCAGGTCCACCCTTTGACGAGAGCATCCCGGTAGCCAGCCGTCTTTGGCCAGAAGGATTCAAAGTGAAAGCGTGGCTTTGCGTGGAATGATAGGTTGGTTTGGAGGAGGAGCGGGCAGTGATCCGATGCATCTGAGGACAGGACTTGTAGATGGCAGTCCGGGAACGCAGCTTCCCAGTCCAAGGTCACCAGCGCACGATCAAGCCTGACTAAGGTTGGCAATCGGCGTTCATTGCTCCAGGTGTACCGCCTCCCATGTAAGTGCAGGTCCAAGAGCTCGAGTTCTGCCACCGTCTGCCGAAACCGATTCATGTTGCGCCTATTAATCCTTGCATTGTTCTTGTCCGCCTCATCAAGAATGAGGTTAAAATCTCCCATTACGGCCCACGGACCGGGGCAAGCATCACGGACGGCAGCTAATTCTTCGAGGAACAGCTCCTTGTCATCGTTGCCTTGTGGCCTGTAGACGGTGGTAATCCACCAGGGGCCTCGCCCGGCCTCCCCATGCACAAGCACCATAACCGAGAAGCAACCAATCCGAACATCCGATAGGCGGATATGTGGCCCCAACGCTGCCACCAGGATGCCTCCGCACGTACCGGCCGCGGGAACAAAGGCATAATCAACAAAATTCATTCCCAAAAGTGAAAATACAAGCATTTGCGAGACGGAGCTCAATTTAGTTTCAACAATACAAACTAAATGAGGCTTCACGTCCTGAGCAAGAGTACGAACAGTGTCCTGCCGGGCTTTAGCATTGAGCCCCCGCGCGTTCCAGCATAAGATGGTTGTGTTATCCATGAGGATCACAACACTGGTTCCCGTGCGCTCCAGCACTTGGCTCATGAACGAGCAGAGCCACGCCGCTTGGGGCGCGCCGGCCTTGGAGCGTTTGCATCGGGGAACAGCTCCTTCATCGCCTCGGCATGGGAAGGCTTTAGCTTCTCTGCGAACAGGCCATCGAAGACTCGCTGAGCCGACTCCGTTAGTACCGCCTTGGCACTAGTCAGCCCCATCCGTTGCAGAACCAGCAGTTCACCACGCTTGGCCACTGGGACTTTGGCCAGCGGCTGAGCCGCAATGCGCTTGCTGCGTACCGGGGTCCTTGGTGCCTCAGTGTCATGGACGCGGACTGGCAGCAACGGCGAGGTGGCCTTGCATAACACTTCGGATGTGAACCGCTTGAGCTTGTCACTGAACGAAGACTTGTTACTAGCAGGACCAGCGTCACCGTTCTCAGACATGGTGGCAACCATCTCGGGCACTGGCGTACACGGCGAGGAGCCCCCGGCGCCAGGCCCGTCCGCATGGCACAGCTCGCCGAGGCATGCTTTCGGCAACGCCACAGACTCCTCCACGAGTGAGATCACACTCACTGCAACCTGAGGGGGTTCATCCAAACTGCACATGTCCGTATCGTCCGAAGGCGCGCTGCCCACCGGCAAGCTGCCTGCCCCCAGATCCGTGGTAGCGGCATCCACCGATGCTGCTGGCTGGGGCCCGAAGTCCTGTCGGGCAGGCTGGGAAGCCTCCCGAACAGCACTCGGCCCATCACCCTTAGGCGAGACAGCCAACGGCGCGGGGCTTGCTTCGTGGGCCGTTTGGACTGCCTCTGGCCCAGCTGCAAATTCATGTTGTCGTCCCGAAGAGGCTTCTGGAACCAGACCTGGGTTAGGCCCCCACCTTCTTTGGCGAACATGCAGCAGGTTCAAATTGGCTGGAGCAAAGGGGCTCCTCCTGTCCAACCTGCACATTGCAGTTCTAGAAAGCGACCGAGCTGTCCTGGTCCCCCGCAACGGCTTGGACGGTAGCAGCCTGGGTTGTTTGGGCGGGCATGCTTTTTGCAGCGTCCCTCCCTGGAGCAGTTGGCAGCGATTGGACAATAGCGGATGCCGCCGCGGTCACCCCATTCTAGGGCCACAGGCAGTACCCGTACCGGCGTCCAGACTTGCGCCGGTTTTCCAGGAGCGCGAAGCTGCTTTCGCTTTAGCTTTAGACGTGGGTACTGACGTACACTGGGACCTCCCATGGACGCCCTTGACCGGCCCGGGGCCTCCGCCGCCGTGCCTGGCATTATCAGCGTCGCCGTCCGGAATGCCTCTGGAGCAAGGGAAAGCGTGCAAGTAGGGGCCCCCTCCCCCTACTGAAGTGCAAGGTTGTTGGGGTTGCCATCGTGGTCCGCTGTCGCCGTCGTCCGACGGAGGCGAGCCCGCTGGAGAGGGCGGCCTGGAACGGAAGTCATGCCACCGTCTTGACATGGATGAGGACCCTGTGGCTGAGCACCTTCTTCTCCCTGAGATACCTCGGCAACGCCGACCCGCCTTTGTAGAGGCAGCACGGCGGCTCATTCTCTCCGATGCCCAACCAGCACATTAGAGGAATGTACGCTGGGTCAGCAGTCCAAGCCGTAACCTTGAACGAGGCCAGGTCGTTGCTGTTCACCGTAGCAGCGTCGACCTCCTGAATCCAGCACGACGGTGCCAGAGTCTTGGCGACGGTGTCTTCCCTCCACGCATGCAGCGGAACTCCTTCCAGAACGATGTTGACACGAAACTTCATGGCGGAGAGGTCGGCGTGGGAGAGTCTGGACCACGGCCGCATCACGAGGGCGGTGGCACCCATCGGCAGGGGTGAGCCGCGAGCACTTGGTCCCTCACCGCCTGACAGCCGCATAGGACGATGAAGTTCTCAGGGAAGAAGTGCCGGATGACGATCTCGGATGGCAGGATCCTGGCTGCCGCAGCAATGGCTTCTCTGGCGTCCTCGAGCGGGATGTCGGCAGACCCGCAACGCTGCCTAGACGACGACGGAGAAACGAAGGCTGGCCTCGGCGTTGTCCATGCCGGCGTCACGCTTGACGTAGCACCAGGATTCTCTCGGGCGGAGGTGGGCCGATCCAGGAGGCGGCGCGACGACGTCCCCATCAACCGAGGAAGGAGGCGATGGAGTCCTGCCGAAGGCGTCCAGCGGCGTCCCGGGCGAAGGCGGCGGCGACGGCGTGGCGCCTCCATGTCCGCGTGGCGTTCCTGGGCTGTCGCGTCGCTGCCTGACGAAGAGCCCATCCACCCGTCCCCCCGCGTCCGAACAACCGGCCATCCTGGGTCGCTTGCAGTCCCTCGTGAGGTGGTGTAGGCCGCGGCAGTTGAAGCATCGTCGAGGAAGCCGACAGGTGGCGACGCGGTGCGCAGTTGAAAGACTGTTAAGGCAGCGTCCCTCGACCTCGGCGTGGCGACCGCTGGGCGCAGACCTCCGCAGCACACTTCCAAACCCCCGCACAAGCACCGCAGAGACAGCGGGCAGCGCCTTCTCAGGCCGCTGCGGGAGGACAAACTGCTAGCCAGCACTGTTCGGAGGCCTAATTCAGCTTAACACCATCTCCTCGCTCCCCACAAAAAACTTAACAACCACCTGATAAAAGGGTAATAATCATTGTGCTACACTTGATGGAGCCAAGATATTCAATTCAACAAAATAAAAGGATTAAAAATTTTAACTACTGTCTGGATTTTCCCTTTCTTTGTTTTCTTTTTTTTTTTTGAAGGGGGGGGGGGGGGGGGTTAGAAAACTCAACTTCTGGAAGGATCCTGCATGTTCTTCTAGAATATCTAGTGAGAATTCTGGCTCCAGGCTACAACTTGGGGGAACGTTGTATGCACAACTTGCAGGCAACCTTTGTAGCTCATCGGCTGAGAAAAAAAGGGGCACCCCCTGTTTCTTGCTTCCAAGCAATAGAAAATCGAACAAAGCGGCATATCATATCATATCCATGCTGCCATCCCTCGTATTTCGATCCGAAAATACTAGGTAGGAAAAAATATCTCTGTCATTGCTTGTGAATCTAGAACACACACTCTCTTCCTCGGAGCAAAAACATGGTGCTCCAATAATTGGTTAATTCCCAAATAAACAACTAAGCTAAAGTAGCTAGCATGGTTTCTCTGTTCTCCCACGCTCTGTATAAATCGTACGTCTTTTTATTTTATATTTCTCTTAGTCAAACATCTCTAATTTTGATCAACTTTGTTTTTTTAAAGATACACCAACATCTACAATATCAAAATTAGTTAGTGAAGAGATATGTCTTGGTATCGTAGTGCATTTCACTACTACAAAAAATCTTTTAGGAGGCGTTTGGAAAATTTTTATGGAGACGGGCAACATTGAAAACCGCTTCGGTTAATACCTCGATTAACCGAGGCGGTCATTTTTTTATTAACCGAGGCGGTCAAAAAAAACCGTCCTCGTAAAATAGATTAACCGCGGCGGTCACATTAAAATGACTGCCGCGGTTAATATATATTAACCGAGGCGGTCTGTTTTAGGCCAACCGTCTCGGTAAATCATTAACCGAGGCGGACGTTCTAAAATAACCGCCTTGCTAAATGAGGCCTAGCCCGATAGCCCACTTCAGCCCACCATCGCATCTAATATATAAACGAGACAAAACCCTAGCCCAACACTTGCCTCCCTCACTCAGTCGAACTAGCCCTCTCTCTCACTCCTCTGCTTGCCTCTCGGCGCTCTGCCTCCCTCGGCGCCCCCTCCCTCTTCCTCTCCCTCCCCGTCTCCCTCTCCCTTCCAGGGCGGCGACCGGCCAGGCCTGGGCCCCACGGCGGCGACCGCTGCCGGCCTGGGCGACATGGCGGAATGGCCCCGCGGCGCCTACCGCGGCCGGCCTGGGCGGCACGGCCCTGCGGCGGCGACCGTGGCCGGCCTAGGCGGCACGGCGGCCCAGCCCCGCGGCAGCGAGCTCGGCCGGCCTGGTCACGGTGGCGGCCCGGCGCCCTAGCTGCGCGGCGCGGCGGCGGCAGGTGGCGCGGCTGTGCACGCGGTGGCAGCCCGGCCGCTGCCTCCTCCTCCGGTTTGGTCGCATGGGCCCAGATCCGGCACGATGGCGCCCAGATCTGGTGGTGGCGCGGCTGGATCTGCGGTGCGTGAGGCAGCTCCGGCGTGGGTATGGCAGCAGGCGGCAGGCGGTGGAGGGATGGGCTCTGCGGGCCTGTGGATGGGCTCGCCGGGCCTGTCCTGGTATTTTTGTTTTTTTTTTGTTTTTTTTAATTGATTAACCTGTGGCGGTTGCCCAATCGCCTCGGTTAAGGCCACGATTAACCGTAACTTTAGGTCCGAGGCGGTTGCGCTGACCGCCGTGGTTAAGCGTTTTTGACCGCCACGGTTAAAATTTGTCTAGTAGTGTTTATCCTTTTAATAACGTACTGCTAATATTTTCTGTAACTTCACCAAAATATATTCCAATAAACTTGATTGAAATTAAAGAAGTTTAGGTTAAGGCAACACCGAAATGACCTATGCTTTGGAACACAGGGGGTAGGATTTAGAGAGAGGGAAGGAAGTGGTATAGATAGATATAGATAACCAACAAAACTGAAGAACACACCAACGACATATACCCAAAAAAACTGAGCACCACAAACAAGAACCATCCAGGGGAAAAAAAAAAGGTTAATTCAGTAACTAATGCAGCGTTTTTTGTTCCAATGTGTGTGGTTAGGAGGGAGTCCGTACATTGGATGCCACCAGAAAATGGAATAATCACGTATTCACGTGTGGCACACAATCCTCCACTGCACTCTCCACTCCACGTCTCCACAGCGAAGAAAGGGTCAAAACGCAAAACAAGGCTGACTGGCGGGCCAACTGGCTTAGGGAGAGGGGGAAATAAAGCAGGTTTCACTTTCAGCTGTCACTGTTCATCAGCCGAGCCGATCCAAGTGTGCGATGGCGGTGGCGGCGATGGCGACGGCCGGCCGGGGCTCCGACGATCCACCCACGCACTCCGGCGCACCGCAAATAATCCGCGCCATTATTGCTGATCAAGAAGCCTGGTTGACCTTATCAGCCAAAATCAGTCTTTTTTAAATAGTGTTTTACTAGCACAATAAATTATGGTTGTTTGATACAGCTTCTAACAGTTTCACGAGTTGTTGTGAACTGTTTTTTTTTAACACTCTTTGCTAAAACAGCTTTCATGGATGAAATTATTTTTCTTCTCCTCTCATAGAAAGATGAGTTACCATGAAGCTGAAAAAAATAGCTCGTCTTAGTTTTTTTTCGCTCATTTCTCTCTCCAACTATGCATGAAGTTGTTGATAAAACTGTTTGCCAAACAATATCTTAAAATAGCTCTGCTTTATTAAACAAGTTGCTAATAAATTTAATTTTTTTAAAATAGATTCACCTGTGAAGTTATGGTGTGTGAAACGAAACCTTAGTGCCCTCGATCGAACAGGCTCGCGCCGGTGCCGGTGCAGCTGTTCTTCTTGCATCGCATCGCATGCATCTCTCTTTTATTCTGGCGGAGATCGCGACAGAATTGCGCCGTGGCGTGTGTCGGCGTGTGTGCGGTTTCGTTTGCGATGTGATGCATCGATCACAAGGGACCACTGCTGAAAGGGGCCGGGATTCAGAAGTCTTTAATTTTTTTCTTTCAGTGGACACATGCCGGGGATTCAGTTTTCCGTGAACAGTACGAGTGGTGTAGTGTGTTGTGAACATGGTAGTGTGGCCCTGTTTAGATCCACTGCAAATTACAATTATATCTAGTCACATCAATATTATGGCACATGCATGAAGCCATTAAATATAGATGAAATGGTTATATATTTGTACTTTTTGCATGTACATCACGAGACGAATCTTTTAAACCTATTTAGCTTATAATTGAATAAAAATTATCAAATACAAATAAACATGTTACAGTGCAGAATTGCAATACAACTAGAATTTAAACTCGTAGGCTAATGATACGTGTGGACGGTATATATGCTCATTATAGTCGAGAGATATTGAACCCTCGAGCTAGTGGTGTACAGACTATGTACCTAACTTAGGACGGAGCACCCAATTTGACTTGCTCGGCTTTCAGAGCTATACTTTCCTCCGTCTCATAAAGACTATCGTTTATACATTTTTTAAAAACTATATTTAACCTGTCTGTTTTATTCAATTTTTTTTACAAAATATAAAATTAATAAATAATTATTAAAGTATCTTTAATGATATAACAAATTATAAAAAAATAAAATTTATATAAAATTTTCAAATAAAACGAATGATCAAACGTGATATTTAAAAAATCTAAGATAACGGTCTTTCTGGGACGGAGGGAGTAAGACTAGTAAACGTTAGGACGATCTGTCACTCTACGCTGCTCATCTAGTCTTTCTTGTCATCTTCCTCTCAATTGGAGGACAATTGTTCTATAGGACGGCCACTGTTCGTTTAGCGTGTTTTTGGTCCTTCATAAATGCTATAGTTCGACAATAAAATTTTAAATGTGATTAGGGACATGCACACAGTTGCACAATGTCATAACAATAATTAGACCAACATAAAGATCTTAATAACGTTTTATGAGGGATTTCATGCACATTAAATAGAATGTCACACTAGTTTTTTCATTAAACTAGGAGGAGAGAGAAGGTAAAGGTTTCATCCCCATAAAGCTTATCTGCACTGTTTCATAACATTGGAAACACCGTGAAACCTGCATTGAGAGGCTTATTTGGTTTCATCATGATTTTTTTTGTTCGGGAAAAGAGATGATTAGGATACGTGGCACTATAAATAGTAAAATAAGCAAAGAAACCGCGTCACGAAACTTTGCACTGTGAAAGAGACCCGTTTCGTATTAAAATTTCATGCATTAAAAACTATGAGGTGAAACTCACTATTGAGACTGACCTTAGCTGATTACTCAATACCATTACATTAGACATCAAATTTTAATCACTCTGTTCGGCTGGCTGGTACGGTACGGCTGGCTTACTGATTGTTCTGAGAGAAAAACACTACTGAATGGCTGGCTGGTGCTGGCTGTACCAGCCAAATAACAACACAAATACCAAGTAGGTGTACCAAGTCCGTTCTCTATCACCAAGACAATCATTTGAACGCATCAACTAGTAGCATTAAAGTATGTACTTATAGATCACATTTAAACACTCATCGTTTAAGCCGTTTCTTTTGTTACTACTACTTTGACCGTCCAAACGATTTTTTTTTTTTGTTCAATTCACTTTTAGGGTCGTCTAAACCATATATGTCTATGCCCATAGTTTAGTGTTTATTACATGCATGCAGACGATGGCTTCAGCGAGTTTAGGCAGACGTTGTGGAGAGCCTAACTGTATTTGGGATTATTTGATGAGGGACAAAACAAATAGTTGGTTAATTTCAGAAGGTTGGTTTTAGTTAAAAAAAACAAAAGGTCAAAAAAAGATGCAAACCACATCCACGCACCCTTAAACTAACCAAACTAAATGAAACAAAGAGAGGACAAGAAAAGGCCAATCATGTTTAAGAAGCTTGTCACAGATACATGATTGCTGCGATGGAACCACACTAAAACACCACAGGTCGGCATATGCTGTAGCTGGCTATACATATAGGTCGGCACCATAAAACGGAAGTGGGTTGGCTCTCCCTGTAATCATGCACCAAAGGAAGGACAGAAAACAAACACACACAAACAAAAAGTTCCCAAAGAGACCAAGAAATCCAAGCTAGGTCACGTGTAGGTCAGGCATATATATCATCGTTTCGTTTCGTTTCATCTGGGCGGCGCGGGTGTGTAGCTCACTAGTAGCTCGTTTCAAATTAAACCTAAGCTAGCTAGCTTGTTTGGTTGCACACCATACCTACAGATCATGCTTGCATGATGGCGTTTTGGCCTCGGTCGATCGATCAGTGAAACACAAAAGTGGCATCGATCGCGATCAGATGGATGAAGCCAACTGAGTAGTGAGCACTGCAATAGTAAGAGCAAGCAGTTGTTATGGTTTGGTCTGAAAAGACAAGTAGTGCCAAACATCGAGTACAAAAAATGGTCGTCCTACTCACATGCGCCACTATATGCATATGAGCTCTGTCAGGAACAGAAATCAGCGGAAATGAATCCATTCTGGATAGGATGATACATTGCAGGTGTATTCTCAAATTTAGTAGAATGATTTTATTTGTTATACTCAAATTATTAGCTCGTGACGATTCTTGAGGTATAGTGACGATGTCACCTCAATCTATTTCACAACAAAGAAAACAAAAAAGTGCGATGAGGATGAACTACCTCATTCTACAGACCAAATAATCCCATATATTTGGAGATCAGCCGAACGAACGATACCAGAAAGTCGCTCTAAGATGTTTTTCTCATCGGTCCAAAATAAATCGATTTATGATCTAAATTCCAAAATAAAACAAACCATAGGTGAGGAGTGACATATGCTCGTGCATGCTCTACACATCTACCTACTGGACATGTTCCACAGCAGACCCACGCGCACATCAGGTAAAGGAACTGTTTGGTTGCAGGCCTGAATTTGCCATGCCCTAGCTTTGGTAGAGAGAGAGAGAGAGAGAGAGAGAGAGAGAAGAAGTTATTTGGTTGGTATTTAATGTTTGACACACCACACACAAGCTCTAGTTCATTTTGTGTGTGTTCTCTTGCCAAGCGATTTTTCCTCGCCTTAGGTCTGTGGCGCTGCTGCAACCGTGATGTGGCATTGTGTAGTCAAAATCCAAGCAGCCGCAATTAGCAATAGCCCATTTGGTGGCATGCTTCCTACCAATCAGACATCATAGATGTAACTTTGTGGTTTAGTTGTCTGGGGCGGAGCTCAATGAATCCGAAAAACTAGGCTCCGCCCTTGCTTGCCTGCGATAAAACCAAAAGGGACCATTTAAGCTCTGGTAGCATGGATGTCATGAAAGCTGGTAAAGCTTGTCACTAGCGGGGGAAGGATGGTAGAGAGCTAGACATATGTATGTCTAGCTTCCCCAAAAGTGTTGGGTCACGCATCCACCACCGTCGTCCGCGTTAGAGCTAAACCAGGCTTCCCTGGTACAAGAAAGCCTGGTGCTCTCTCTCCTTAGTTTTTCAATAATGCATGTTAACGAACATGATGATTTTAATTAAATGTGAGAGGTGGATGGTCGAGCGCGAGCGCGCGCGCGTGTATTGAACACGTGGAGGAGACGAGGATATGTCGACCGGGGGGCTTTTGGTGGGCCCACTCCACTACGCATGAGGGAGCTATAGTGACAGTGAGGTGGTTTACATCAGTGGCAAACTTTGCGTCCCTGTTCATGGCACCGGTTAAAAGCCAGCAGCAGCAGCAAAAGTGCATGTGCGGTGCGGATGCAAAATGGACGCGCATGATGAGGTTAGCCTATAGCCATGACGGGGGTGTGCGCTAGCACTACTAGTGTATAATTCATGCATGTTCATGCTTAGATTAGTTAGGTATAATGCTATCTCATTATCCAGAGGCTAGAGGCCAGAGCTTAGCCAGGTAACCAGGAATTATTATTATCTACTTAAATCAATCAAGTTGTGGTGCAGAGCAGTGCGATGGTGCGAGGATGTGTTGACTCTGACCTTCTGCCTGCCTTGCTCGCTAGTTACGGTAGTCATCAGTGGACGGAAACTTCATCGTCGGATCGGGATCGGAATCGGAGTCCCCACGCACGCAGACGCAGACGCAGACGCAGCTGCAGCTCACCTGCCTGCAGACTGCATGCACGCAAGCACCCGTGCCGCGGGTGCGCGTGGGGCCCGGTCCCGGACCCACGCGCAGGACGACTGGTTCGCCCGTGACGTGGCGATGGCGTTGGTTGGTAGTGAGTATGGTACGACGACGGTCCGGTCCGCCCGCGCACCCTTGACCGTTGACGGGTCGTCGCCTCGAGTCCATCTGCAGGCACCAGGTATGGAGGATTGGAGGCCGGAGGAGGAGCGGAGTTCAACGGCAAAGAGCCCCGCGGCGACCGTTGACCGGCTGACCAGCGAGCCCGGCCTCGAGACGACGAAAGCATCTGCGTGATTGCCTCTGTCTGACTATCTTTTGCTGTGGAGTCTCTGAGCGCCAGAGGAAGAGGCAGCCGCCAGATTAAGGGCTCTTGGTTGGAGCGTAGGAACAGAAAAAACATAGAATAAATGAGAAAAATGTAGGAATATGATAGGATTGCATGAGTAAACCTAAGGGTTAGAAGACATAGGAAACTTTACTATAGCTGTTGTTTGGATTGACACAAGAAATTCGTTGGAATGGGGCAGATAACTTGTCCATCGTACTCGTTTTGCATCGTGAGTACCAGCTGCTTGTTTCTGTGCATCGAGTATTAGAGAGTAGTACTAGTAGGCAGGCTAGCTTTCTCTCTCCCACATGCAGACCACAGCTGCTTGTTTCCGTGTGGAGTAGCTATTCTTGTGTGTGTTCATATTTGCCTCGGTCCTCGGAGGATGCTCAAGATTGTGAGGGACATCCTGAAGGTGGAGCAGGAAGGAGGCTGTGTCTTGACATCGATGCTCTTTCTGCTTAGTCTTGTGTGTCGATCTCCAGGGTGTTTTTTCTCTCTAGTCTTTCTTTTGTGTCCTGTTGGCTGCTTATTGTCAGTAGTACGTTTTACTTTGTCAGGGTCGGAAACTCTGGCGGGCCTGTTGCCCATCTGAACTCTCATGCCTGTGCTGTTTTGTCTCTAAACTCTTGACTGTTGTATTTCCGTTATTTGTAATGGAAATAGGAAAATCCCGAGTCAAAAAAAAATATTTGCCTCAGTCCTCAGAAAGAAAGAGCTCCGGTTGGATGGTTATTTTCCTATGTTTCTCCTACGAAACCAATGGCAAAGGATTCTTTCCTACGGCTCAATCCTGTGAACCAAATGGGACTACAGTGACTATTCCTATGAAATCTAGAATCTTATATTTTCCTATGAAATTCTTTTCATCCAAAGGGGCCCTAAGATTAGTACGTACACTGCTATCACCGGGTGCAGCAGTGCTGCTGCATGATGATTCTCCAATCTATGAGTAGATTCTACGTTTATTGCTATGAGAATGAGACCCAAGGAGACCTGCCCTAGATAGTAGTATAGCTATTGGTTAGGCTATTTGCTAAAGTGTTCACTAAAACAAATTTCAGCAGCGAACTTAACTCATGGCCGGTGTGATCGAAACGGGTCCCAAACTCCCAATTACCTGAGGACTTGGCGTTTACGTGCGCACAGCTTTGCATTGCATGGACGGACGACGACGGACCTGTTTGACTAGGCAGTAGTCACCGACTACTCACTTCGGAATATATTTGCATTGGAGTACCGCGATCGTGGCAACGTTCCTACTGCACACGTACGGTAAGTCCGCCCGTTTACAGGAGGAGAGGGAGTGCTAGTGTAATTTTTTTCTTCGACAAAGCATCTCCATCCATTTGAATTTTAGGACGAAAAATAAGATCCGGTTTGGATCATAGAGCTAATAATTTGCTTAAATAGGTCTAACTAATAGTTTAGCTAACTGTTGGCTAGTTAAACCTTCATATAAAGAATTTTTTTTGATCGAGACAGTACTGTTATAGAGCTTTTTTTTTTTTTAGGACGGAGGACTACCTCCTGTGTACCTCCACACATTACAGGTGAAGCTGCTGGTCAACCATAACGAGAGCGATTACCAAGAACGTCTCGCGTAGTACATACACAACATCTTTCAGTTCCTTCCACAGACACATCACGGATGGTTTGGGAGATCAACCATGACTTGGTCTCTGTTCCATGTGACTGTCCATGCTCACTTGGTCAGACGTCGTCTGCCACGTACGCAATTTATGAATTACTGACCTCTAACGTTATGCTACTGCAGGAGTATTTTCCATCGGTCCACCGTGCGCCGAAACCTTCTTCGTCTTCAACACGCCTCATGGCGTGTATGTGCCATGCGCCGCCGGTCGGACAGCAGGATGCAGCATAGAAATGATGCACCAGTTAGTTAGGACTTTGGACACAATTTACTCTAATAACTTAGGGTTTCTGCTCAAACCGTTTTCAGAATATCTTAATTTGCAGTTTATCACCATGACATGGACACTACATATATCTGTCGTCCATCCATAAATACGATACACGTGTACCTTTCGTTATCACATCCAATTCTATATATGATCTACCCCAAATCTATACCACTAGCTAGCATCCTCTCTTTTCCCTCTTTTTCTTTTTTTCCCCTTCCTTTTTACTGGCAGAAGATATCCTAGGACATCTTATATCTGGATTATATAACAAGAAAAACAAGAATAAATACCACAAAGTCCACGCCAAAATAGAAATAAATTTACAATCAAATTTGGCATGCTTCTATACCAGTAGCATCCTTATGCGATGTACTCGATATGCCTTAGAGTATCTCCAGCATGTTATCTAAATAGACCCTTTACTCTATATAACTATATTTGAATAGTCGAACAAAAAATCCGGCATGATCCAAAAGGCTATCCATCTACTTGAACCCCAGTTCCCATTCCCAGGGGTTAAGCAGGGGGCCTCTTCTTTTACGCTGTGTGATGCCTCTTCTTTATGTAGCTGGCTGCTGGCCCTGACTCTCGGTCCTGCGCTGCTGCAAACTGGTCTACTCTTGGATCGCGATTCGCGAGTTCCGCACGTGGAATCCATTTCTCCCACGTGCACGCTTTGCTTCATGATGTTAGGCTCTGTTTAGATTCACTGCAAATTGCAATTGTAACTAGTCACATCAACGTTGCGACATATGCATGGAGTATTAAATGTAGACGAAATGTTTGCATGTTTGTACTTTTTACATGTACATCACGAGACGAATCTTTTAAGCCTACTTGGGCTATAATTAGACAAAAGTTATTAAATACAAACGAACGTGCTACAGCGTAGAATTGTAACTGCAATTGGGATCTAAACGGGGCCGTTATTGTTTGCCACCACCAACTACCATTTGTCCTGCCTACTGTATGCAAGTGCTGTCTGTTTGCTCTAAACAATTTACAGACCATGTGTATCAATACAAACAGAGGGTACGGTACCAAGGACACAAACCCGATTGCTCATTCTAGTGCGTAATCGGCAAAGTGTCCGCGCTACCCTGAGCTATCGCACATGTCGGCGACAAGCAGAGACCCACTATATAATCATCGCCATCATTCACGGCTTTCTGTGTTACTGGATGCCCACGAATGAAAAATCAGTCGCGAATGGGCCTGTGTCCAATCAAAGGACTCTCCAGCGGAACGCTACTTATCAGGGTTTAAATTCTGATTGTCGCATCTTTACTGGATTTATTTTAGAATTTAACGGTGTTGTTCTTTCAGTGGTAGACGACGTTCTCGTCGACAGCGAGACGCCTATGGTGATTTCGTCAATCTCGAGATCTGACGACGTAGTCTTTCGGAGGTGCTCTTTCGAAAAAAAAAGAATGAAAAATCAGTCTAGTAGGTTGGGTTTACTCCCACTGTACTGTATCGTGCTTACCGTTTCCAATTTTTTTTCATTAATTGTACCATTCAGGGGAGGTGTTTTTTTCTCTCTTAAGAGCAAGAACAATAATAGGTGTTTAAATTTGTCTTAAAAAATTTCTCTCTTCCATTCCTTCTTACAACACTTACTATTTAGACCCACTTATGCCTCTACTTCAGTGTTGACATGGAAGCCAAGCTTTCTCCTCTCTCTCCTCCAGCTTGGTATTGACATCAGCATTTGCTTAGCCCATTATTGTACTCTATTCATACCGGAAAAGAAAGCCATTTTGAATAAGGTTTTGGTCAAATATTAGGAATATAGTTCATTAATAACTTTTGAAATATAAAAAGTATATAAATAGATTAGTCTTTAAATATACTTCCATAAAAATATGCATATATCACTTTTTAATAAATATTTTTAAAGAAATATTAAGTCAAAGCCATGCTTTGAAGACTGTGTCGTTGTTTTAAACGACTTCTAAATCCGATACTGAGGGAGTAACTGCCCTAAGAGCATGTGCTCTCACACCCATGACCCATTGAATCTGAATTAAGAAGCGTGTACACACACATCGTAATATTTATTATATAATAATATCAAATGAGGTGATTTCATTATCATACCAACATGGGGTGAGAAAAGTCTCTTTCTACCTTAAACTCAATGCACAAAGGTTGTCTTATCTCTCACGGGTTGAGTTTTTTTGTGCCACCCCTTTGCTTTTATGTAGCACACTCATAAAAAATACTACGGTCATCATCAGCTAAACTAAACCCAGCTTGAGGTATGTTCGCTTAGAGCTTAAAACCACTTATTTTTCAGCCCTTTTATAGTATTTTCCTCTCAGAAAAAATCAGCATCAGTGCTTATTTTTAGCGGTTTTCAGCTTCAGCGAACAGAGCCCGGAGAAACAGCACGCGCGAGTTCGGATCTAGCCCTGCTAATGGGTGAGAACCCATCCCATTCCCACCCCAACCCAAATCAATCGTATTTGATTTTCTAGACCAGCCCACCCTACAAAATCAAATAATTAACCCACCCCATCCCGTCCCACTGTTTTTCAACCCCCAACCCAACCCACTAGGTGGGTTGCACCCACGGGAACGCATGGTAAGCACATGAATATATGTACGAGTGAGCGAGGTTACGACAGCATGATTCACTATCCATGTACGTATTCGATTCATGTACGAATAAGCTACGCGCAAGTGTGGTTATTAGGTCAACAATGTCATTACAGCAATGCTAGAGACTAATTAACCAATTGTGGTACCACCAACAACTATGAAACCCAAATTAACCAATTAACCAAATGTTCAGACTCCATGGTTTACACCACACCAGTTTAGCACTCAGCTGACAACCCTTCCTGCTCATTGCCCTCAGCTGCAAAAGCAAAAGCAAAGGAAGCAGGGATCATCAAATAGGGAAAAAAACACTTGAAGGCAATGCAGATATGGCGTGCAACTAATGGGCTTTACTCTACAGATAAACTGATGGTGTGCATCTATGCAGATTTGGTACAACAATGTGCTAATAAAACTGTCAAACCAATATCAAGTTAACACAAACAATCAGCTACGAGACAATTGTACTGACCTGTGAATCAGAGAGTGTGTTCATTGTCCTCAAATTTATACAACCAATCCTTAACACAAACAAGAGCTTCAAGAGTTTCAGCTGTCATTGAGTTTCGATTGTCACCAAGAATCCGACCACTCAAACTAAACGTAGACTCAGAAGACATGGTGCTGAGTGGTATTGCCAGGAAGTCTCGTGCCATAACCGATAGGACAGGATACTTGTTCTGATTTGTCTTCCACCAGCTCAAGATCTCGAATTTTTCATCATCTCTTACATGTTCGTCTTCCAAATATGCATCAAGTTCAGACTTATCATTACAAATAGCTCTCTTTTAGGTTCTAAACTGTGCAAACTCCTGGTGCATTCTTCTTTTACCTAGGACAGGCGAACCCACATTGCCCCTAGATACAGCAGTATGAAACATTGGATCTGCACCATTTGTCCTCATAATCTCTTCATATTTTCTAAAATACTTAGTCATCCACCCTCTAGCTATACTAATGCTTTCATCAGCATCAACAAAGTAGCTGCACACCCTCTGATAAAAGATTTCTAAGAAGTCCAGTTTATTTCTTGGATCCAGTATTGTAGCAATTACAAGAGCCATATTATAGTTCCTATCCCAATACTTAGTGAACTTGTCCTCCATTGCTCTAGCCAAATTCCGTATGGTTTGATTAGCTTGCCATGATGGATTTTTTAGAGCTTGGTGAATATAGAGAACATTATCCAAAAATATGTGTGCTGTAGGATATCGATCAGCTGAGAATGCCCTAGTAGCTTCTTCGAAAGCCCCAAGGTATTCGCCTATGGCCTCAATTTTTGTCCACTCATCATCCGATGGAAAAAAGTTCTTGATTTGATGCAGCATACCTCTTTAGCACAATCTTATACTTCACAGCCTCAATAATCATTGCATGAGTCGAGTTCCAACGGTTCGGGACATCGAGAACCAAACCAGCCTTTGCAGCAAGACCTTCTCTTTCAGCTATCTCGTTAAAAGCTTGGATTCTTCCGGGTGAGGAATTAATGTGCCTAATCAGATCCCGAGTCATCTCTATTGTTTTATCAGCAATAGGCAAACCATCTTGGACTAGAAGATTGAAAATATGAGCACAACATCTAACCCGAAGATGTTCACCATCGAATAGCAAATCTGATTTGTAACTTTCTTGCAAAAGGTCACATGCTGTTTTGTTGTTGCCTGCATTGTCCAGAGTTATAGTAAACATCTTTTCTTTGATTCCATACTCTGTCATACATCTTGTAATTGCTTCCTCAATGGCTACACCACTATGCGGGTACTTCACAGCTTTGAAAGAAACTATCTTCTTATGCAAGGCAAAGTTAGCATCAACATAATGGGCTGTTAGACAAATATATCCCAGCTTTTGGTTAGATGTCCACAGATCGGAAGTGAAGCATATGCGAGAATCAAGGACTTGCAGTTCAGTTACTAATGTTTGCTTCATTCTCTTGTACATGCCAACACAATCATTACGGATTGTTTGGCGACCAATGCAATTAAGTGTGGGCTGCAAAGATGCCATCCATGCTGAAAAACTTGGGTCCTCAAATTTATTAAATGCAACCTCTGCCCTGAATGACCCAAAGTTATCATTAACTCACGGCTTCTTTGAGTATTGAAGGTAAATGAACCTAAAAAGGGTTTCTTAAATGTGGCAATAAACCTTTGTCTATCATCCTCACTACTTTTTCGACAAGAATCTTTTATGTGATTTCTCAAACCGTTTGTACCTGATTTTCCGGCAGCCATCTTCATACCACGGTATCTGCAAACAGCCTTCATAGCACCATCCACCTCAACCAGCTCTGACTCAAAGTATTCCCAAACTTAGATCTCCTATTTGGTGTTCCCGATGAATGATCATCATTGCTTATATTGGTACCCGAGGCCTCGGAGTGATGAGAAGACATCAGTCCTATCTGTTCAGACTGATGAGAAGACATATTTCCTATCTGCCAAGGTCCTGCACCTAAACAACAGTGAGGTAAGTTTACTGCTGGTAGCTAAACAAAAGACAGATAGCTAATCCATTGATCTATAATTTTCTGATTATCCACAAAAGGTCTAAACTGATATCATTCATCAGGAGCTTTGCATCCCGCAGCGGCTACTGGCCTACTGCGCATTGACCTGAGCGCCAACTGCTCACCCGCGCCATCCCGAGCAACATCAGCAGCTGTACCAGCCTCCGTGTGGTGGACATGGACAGCAACACGGCGCACCAGATCGAGATCGAGGCAACCAAGTAGGGGAAGGGAGGGGAAGGAGAATGGTCGTACCTGGACTGGAGCTGGGAGATGATGACGGCGGTGCTGCTTGCTGGGGCCGAAGACGCGGAGATTCTGTGGATCGAGCTGCTGCCACCCAAGATCTGCTCGACTCCAACAAGATTAGGTCGTTGCCATGCCAGGTGGGGGCGGATGTCGGCGGGGTTGTGCGTGGACGTGCAGTGCGGTGGGTGTCTCGGTGGTTGCGGGCGTCGGCGCGGCTCGGAGGATCAGGGCGGATGTCGGTGATACGCGGCGGCGACGTTGTGGTAGCTCCCCTTCTAAGCCATCCCAACCCACCCATCCTCAGATTTCTCTGACCCGACCACCCACCAGGTATCGATACCCGTTTCTACCCATCTCAATACATTCTATAACAGAACCCACTCTAAAATACCCATTCCTACCCGACCCATTACCAGGGCTATTCGGATCGGATATGATTCAGGACAGAGCACATCCAGAGGCAGCAGCATCTTTCTCTTCTGTCATTGCATAGAAAATAAAAAGAAAAAAAAAACAATCAGGAGGAGCTAGCGCGTGCGTTGACGCGGTCGCGGCGTGGAAACTTGGAACCCAACCCAAACCCATCATCCGGCGAAAGGCGGCGTAGGAGTAGTACTCCTACTACAGGGGCAGTGGAAGACTGACTCGGAAACCAACCGCGTGGCGGGCCCCACCACTCCCACAGAAAAGCAGCCATCACTCACACTCGCTTACCCACCCACCACCACCTCACTGCCCCGCGGGCCCGTACCGGTCCCACGCGCGCGTGGGTGCTAAAGAAACGAGGTGCAGTACTGTACGTAACCACAGTAGTTTAGTACAGGCTCAAAAGTCAAGGGGCCAAGCGGAGAGAGCCACGTGTCACCCCACCACGCGCGCTGGGGCGCCCGATATTTGCCGGCAAAGGGCGGTGACGTGGCGCCCCGCGATTCCGCTGCCGGCAGTCGGGGGCCCTGCCCTGCCCCGCGGGCGGCCGGCGTCAGCGGTGACGGCGGCGAGTGGTGCCGCCCGCGCCAGGCCTGGGCCCACCCCGGCGCCCGCGTGGAACCTCGTTGGCCTTGGGCTGGCGTCGCGTCCCCGCGGCTTCCTGCTCATTTTTGCCCGTGGCCCCCTGGACCTTTTGCAAGGCCAGGGAATCAACGAGGAGGCGCCTTCACGTGCAACGCGCACACGACTACTCCATCCGTTCTATTTAAACTATCGTTTTTACTTTTAAACTTCTTATTTAATCACTTGTTTTATTTAAAATTTTTATACAAATAATAACACAATTAAATTATTATTACAATATCTCCAATGATTAAATAGGTTATAATAAAATAAATAATATTTTTATAAAATTTTGAATAAAACGAATAGGTCAAATAAAATGACATACAGTCTAAAGTGTACAATCTTAGTTGGACGAGGGACTATAGGACTGCGCACGCCACAACCAGTGCTACAGCGCACGGACGACTGCACACTGCACGCCGAAATTTGGAATGTTGATGAGTCCAGTTGTGGTTTGCGTTAGTACGTGTCTTCCACTTTTGTAGCTACTGAATCTACTCCTAGGTTGCATTCTTGGTTACAGGCCGGAGGTCAAGTCAACTACGAGTCTACGACCACGGTAGGTTCTTCCTCTCCTCTCCTCTACGAGTTATTACGTAGAGTAACATTTGTTTCCAAACGGATCAGATACACTGTTTAGATGCTCATGAGGCAGATTTGGTATACGATTGAACGTTGAGATTAAAAAAAAACCCCCTAGACCTGAAAGGGCAAAAATCCTCAAGGAAAAGAGAATATGAGAAACAACACAAAATTGGTCAGATGCTCATGAGGTAGATTTGATATATAGGATGGCCTAGAGGTGTTCTCACGTGTCCTAGCGTGAAGTTCTGCCACAAAAAAGAAATTGCACCAAAGGCGTAACTAAACAAGAGGAAAGAAAACTCTAGAACTTTAGGTCTAGCTCAGAATTTGACACAATCTTCGACAAAAAAGTTCATGCCTCAAGAACTATGGCCTAGCATGCACAAAGAAGGTCAAAATTTGAGGAAAAATCGTGAAATTAAAAATACAACCCGCGCCCCTGAATTTGTTGAAATTTTAACCATAGGTTCACCAATACATGGTGAATATGTTCATAAAAAGATTATATCGATAGCACCTATGATTTCGTGGCTTTGGGAAATCCTTAAGAAAATAGAAGCTCATGAAAAAAAGGTTCAAGTTAGACATGCTCTCTGTGGTGGATTTGGTAGGGAATTGCCATAGAGATGTTCTCACATGTCATACAAGTACAATGCCCTTTTCATAAATTTGATTGACCTCGGTACAATCTTCACAATGGTGTCACACATACTCTAACTCGCCACCCATGGTTTTGAGGTTTACGCAAACAAAAAAAAAAAGCCAACCTCTGGTTTAAATACCAAAATCATCAACAAACTATCCACATCCGCTTCGATGCTCAGATCAACAAAAAGCTCATACCCTAGTGTTGCGTCCTAAACCGGCAAACCTACTTACATCAACATGTGACCCTGCTAAAGCCTTGACACCTTTAAGTTTTCGCATTCCCCGTCCCCTCTTCGAGACTGTGTTAATCACATACTCCATGTAATTACGCGCACAACATCAACATATGCCATAAAATTCACGCACACATGAGCTAAATATATGCATTTCGAAAGGAAGCTTGTAATCACAGTGTGCACCTCAAGAACAAATTGAGCTACAATATCAATTGTTCATCATACATAGAATGTACGTACCAAGGTTACATCACACGTTGATCTTGCATCGCCCATATATAAAAATTGTCTTAATAGATTCACTAAAAATGTCTCAATAATACTTCCTTGCTGATTTTTTTAAAGGACTCCGCCATGATGGTTTTTGGTGAAGGTCGTGGCCGTCCGACGAAATGTTCCCTGCCAGAGAAACATGTGTACCTTATGCCATGGCAACATCCATCCAAGGCAGGTACCCCACCCGCAGCTCCAACTCCCTCCACATTATAATAATTAATTAAAAAACAAAAAACCAAAGGAAGACCATTCATCCATCCGTGTTTGCACACGGGGAGGTGAGGAGTGAGGAGCAGGACGACCGAAAGCAACTACGAGTAGCTGTATATGCATAGGAGTATACTCTACATATACAATATATACAATAAAATGAAGAAAAAACAGAAACTGAGATAGAAAAAACGAAAGGAGCAAGAAGGAACGACTTGTGCGCGTCCTCCTTTTGACCACGCGAGCTCGGCGACACCAGAAAACAACACCATCAACAATATACTAAAAAAGAATGCTCTTCCTTTTCCCCTCTCACTCATCGCAAAACAAAACAAACGATTGCGAAAGCCACACACGGGGACAGACACGGAGAGAGATGAGAGAGAGAGAGAGAGTGAGAGAGAGACCATCCGAGCTGCTTCGTGTGTCCTCCTCCTCTTCCTTATCTCTTTCATTCATCATCACTCACAGCATCCCCACCCCCACCCCCACCCCCGCGCCGCGGCTTTTTTTTCTGCCCGGCATCCTCCATTATTCTCCCTTCCCCACCTCCCTCTACATATACCCCCCCTCTCACCTCTCCTCTTCCTCCTCACCCCACCCCACCACACCCACCTCATCCCACCCTCGCCCGCCACCGTGTGGTCCGTCCTCTAACCGAACCAGGAAGCAGAGAACGCGAACGCGAACGCGAACACGCCCTGTGATTACCACTACTACTACCCCAGCATGTGCTCAGGACCTCGCAAGCCGTCCACCCCTCCTCTGCCGACGGCGGCGACGGCGACGACGACCAAGGACAACTCCTCGGCGATGACGACGGCGCTCCTGCTGGAGCTGGCGGCGGCGGACGACGTGGTCGCCTTCAGGCGCGCGGCGGAGGACGGCGACAAGAAAGCCCCGGCCTTGGACGCCGCGGGCCACTGGTACGGGCCCTCCGCCGCCGCCGGCCGGCGCCTGCGCCTCGAGGCGCGCACGCCGGCCATGGTGGCCGCGCTGTACGGCAGCACGGCGGTGCTGGCGTACGTGCTGTCGTCGGCCCCGGCCGAGGCCGCGCGCGCCTCGCCCACAGGACGGCGCCACGCCGCTCCACCTCGCGGCGGCTGGCGGCGCCCCGGGCGCCGTGGCCGCCG